>CM076577.1:660832367-661565253 GCA_034641835.2 Pinus albicaulis
GTTAGCAAAGGAGATTCATATTCACCTGATCAAATTTGAACACATCGAGTTCTTCAAAGGGTCTCTGCACGTCGTGTGAAGTGAGGAGGCAATTTAATAGTGAAATTAAAAAATTTAATTTTTGAATTTTTACAAGTTTTAAAAGAAGGTTGAATAATATTATAAAATGTTTTTAGAAGTGTTGTCTTATTACCAAGTCACACTTTTTTTGCCATGGGTGGACTGGATTTGCCACTGGCCGGGAATCGAGATTCGGATATGAGCTCTGACTGAATGATTCTGATGACCGTGTGGGGAGTGGAGCAAGAGAAGTTTCGTTAAGTTGCAACGAAGATCACAATAATAAGTGACCATGACTTATAGTTCACTTACTGCCCGCGTGGTCGACTTCGTCACGACTCACTTGTCACAATTTGTTCAGTCCAGAAAGGCTGTTTCAGTCACCTAGTGGACTGTGGTACTAGGTAGCGGAGCATTGAAGGAAGTTGGAACAACATTGAAGGCAATTAATGGCATTGCCAACTCCAAGCCGACCTTACCAACTTCCAGTTCCAAGTTATGACTCGAGCTTACTCAGAGCTAAGGTTTTTCTTTTCATTGCGTTGGAGAAGAGAAGAACTGCAACCTGCAAGTTTGTGACCTGTAGCCAAAAATCCATTCCTCAGTCTCACTGCTCAGGACTCAGGAGTGTCAGGACTCAGAGCTTAACGATAAAATATTTTCAATCGGCTGCACTAACAACCAGGTACTCAAAACCCTTGAATCCGTCCATCTTTCAGGCCTATTTGTGTATACACAATTCCATATTGTTTATGTTCAGGAGTTGTTAGGGTATTTTAATTTGTATTTTTCAGAAGTAAATCATTGTATTTTATTTGAACCTCTTCTTTCATTCTCACACATGTGATTGTTCTGGTTCACACTTCAGCTTCTTGTTTATTTATATATGTTTTACACTTCGGGTTGCTATTTAAATCGGAACACTTCAGGTTGTTCTTTATATCTGAAACACTTTTTCATTTTCATTTCACACCAGTGACGGCCCACGGGAACGCTTTCGCTTTCATTTAATAACTTCCATAGTGTGAGATACAGGTTGATTCTTGAAAAACTGGTTCACTCTTCTTTATATTTGAACACTTTCAATAGGCACTCAGAGTAGGCCTGAAGAAATTCCAAGGACATTCCAGGTAGAAAAACTATATATTGAAGTCGAACAGCTTGATATTGAAGGAATCATATTTTTTTATTGAAAGAAAGAGGCATATTGGATCGATTTAAATCGAAAACTCACAGAGTCGGTGCTCATGAACTGTTCATAGATGGGAATTTGCTCAGTTTTGGGCGTTTGTATATTAAGCAAACAGATCTACTGAGGCGTTTGAATAAGGTTGTGAGAAAAATTCCTATATATGAGCAGTCCATTACCACCGTCCTCGGTGAAAGAGTTGGGGAAACTAGATGTTGTAATATCTGTCACAACTTCACATATGTCTCAGTCTCCCCCCACTAGTTTCCTTAAGCACAATCTGATTACAGCATAGATGAAGAATCTGATTACAGAACTGAAGAAGTTTCACCATCTGTACGAGTAGGGGCCAGTGGATGAGTGCAAGCTGATTTAAAGAATGTTGAAACATGTGGGCATTAGCAAGATCCCCATTGACAATGGCATGATCCTTCCGGGTGCACATAATCTTGTGGTTATGATGGGTTACTAAAGTCTGATTTTGTAGTGGCACAGGACAAAAATATTGGGAATTTGAAGACGATTTGGTCCAGAGGGAGGTGTCCATTGTTGCTGTGCACGCTTTGGGTGGGATTCGTCAAACAACTGTGGCACTGGCCCTCCGCAGCGACGAAGAAATTAAAGGGGATTGGGGTTTAGATTTATTCTAACCATTTTATTTCTGAGTGAGTTAGACGAATTCAATGGTTCTTTTCCTGATGAATCAATTTCTATTTGGTTTCTTTTCCTTTAATATATATATATATATATATATATATATTTGGTTTATTTTCCTTAACACATATATATCAAATTAAAAAAATATATTCTAAATTTGTCTCTTGCTAAAATTACCCTGTTTTCTCTTTTGAAGATACTTTCTGAATTGAGTGACACAGTTAATAGATGATGTCCACTTGAACAGAAACTATTGAAAGGTGCTAGATGATGTCCACTTGAACAGAAACTATTGAAAGCACCTTACTGTTTTAGGTGCAACCAAGATGGATGCAATTACCATCTCTCCGATCAAAATAGCAGCTGAAGAAGAGCAGACTTTTGCCTATATGTATAAGCATCATTATAGATTGAGGGGTTGAATCCTCCTCGCACTACACAGGGCTGCTCTCTTTTTTAAAAATTTGGACTATTCCTCCAGCAAAGACCAGACTATGCTAATTTGTATAGTTCCAATTTTATCTGTATCGTTCTAATTTTATCCAAGGTTTAGAAATAAATCTAGGCTAGTCACTATAGCAAATTTTGTTCATGTTTCCGCAGCTGTACTTGATCTTCTCTTTCTTTTTAGATCTCAGACTCTCTATCTCTGAGTTTTTGTCTCTAAGGCTACACCCCAGGAATGTTTAGGGTTTAGTTTGTGTGGCTCTTCCACGGAGAAATTCATCTGTTGGATGTTTAACGTAGATATAGGTAGATAGCTTGGCTTATACAAGTCTCTTGAGGCACTCTGAAAATCCAGAAGATCGGTTATCATTTCTTTCGACTTTGTTGTAATACAACCACTCTTAAGTTTGTGGATCCATTTTCCTTCGACTTTGTTGTAATACAGTCACTGAAGTTTGTGGATCCATTTAAATTTAACTTCCAATGCTTTTAATTATTGTTTCCATCTTTGATATTGGAGTCGAATGCCTATGAAATGAGGAAAGAATAACGATGGTTATTTATATTACTTTTGCTGCAAAATAGATAAGTGGGTGTGTCATGGAAAAGAGTTAGTGCGTTTTTCTGTGCATTTGAACGCTTCATCTAAAATTCATTCGATCTATTAGGTGCTTAATGCACTATAGGTATCAGTGCATTTTCCTTTTCATTTGGGACATTCATAGAACTTTCCTCAATCTATTAAATATGTAAGCAGTCAATATGGGAGGCGGACTTATGGTGGAAAATGGAAAGGTTATGATTGAAATGGAAGCAAAAAACCAGATGAAATGGTTTCTAAGAGGAGATCGAATTCATTGTTTTATACAGTTCTCTGCGTTAACAAAGATTCATCTGATGTGAGATACGCAACGCTTAAAGAAAACTGAAATGGCATCCTGACAAATGATCCAAAAGCCCATCTTTAGCTGAGAAGTGCCTCAAAAGAAATTGCATTTGAAACAACAACCTGGGAATGGCTATACAGCAATCGATTCTCCATTCCTAGGAAACGCTGGAACAGTAGGATGTGTCATCTAACTGCTCACAATATGCAGATGAGTTTTCCATTATAAATTTTGTTCATTCTTGAATCCTTTCCTATGGAATCGATGTTCAAATCAGAAGCAGGTTGTGATGAGTCAAGGTCTCTGGCCATGCTTCTCTTAACAAACAGCAAATGTTCTACCAAGTCTCCGCACTCTTCTTCCTCTAGATACATCTTCATAGTCACTTAGTCATGCTTGCACACTTAACAATGTTTATAACTGAACTGAGGTGTTCTTATGGCAGCAAACTCAAATAATTCATGCCACTATTGCAAGTTGCAATCTGTATACGGAGTCTAAGAAAGGTGGGCAGTGCCATGAAACTTGAAAACTGTGTGGGGAAAGATGCATCAAAATTTATTTCTGCAATTTCAGAAATATATTTTCCCGTTTGTGTAATCAGAGATTACGCCTGCACATACCAATACCTAATTTAAAGGATCCTTCGGATTCAGATCCGATTAGGACAGTAAATAATTGAATCAGGTTGATCCAGAGTTTATGAGGGTTTATTCAGTTGGTCCAGTCTCTGGTCTTTATTATTAAAATGTTTTTACTATTTTCTCGATACAACCAAAGTCACGAGTTCAATTCTCGTGATACAAACAAAAAAAATGTTATGCAAAATTGAACTCTGAACCTTGCATTATTTAATTAACTCGAAACTTCTTCCAAAAGCTTGTAACGACGGACCTTTCCTCTAACAAGCCTGGAAGTGGAGGTCTCATGGCTACTGGGAATTTGTAGCCGCTGCTTATTGTCAAAATCCTCTTTGCAACTCAGCGTCACACCCTTTCTCACAGATCGCCCCTCTCCCCTTTGTAATTCATTATGAATTCTTTCATTTCCGAGAAATTTGGAGTGGGACTGCCCTGATCGGGCCGAAACTTTGGGATATTGAAGAACTGCATTAGTACTTGGCCTTTCTACGCTTCCTGTAGATTTTTGTTTTTTAATGGCGTGCTGATCATGGACGGGGCAACTCCTTTCGCAAGAAGACTTTTTCTCATCTGCGGAATTGTAAAGGCTTTTGAAATCCTTTAATTGTTTTGACGGCTTTCGATTTAATTTACCACTTTTCAAACACCAATCGCATGTCTGATACGACTATGTTTTGAGATACAAATCAAAACCATGAATATTGATGATTTTGTCTTTCTGAAAATGAAATGTAAAAATAATGTATTGTGGTCAATTGAAATGTTTTTTTTTTTAAAGCCCTTCATCATGGAAGGGCGACATAAATATATGCCCTTCTAATTGAAATTAAGACCCGCCCTTCAAATTTGATCACTGGTCCCTCCCCTATTTGTTTTAAAGTTCCTTTGTCAGTACGTGTTTCCTTAAGGTGCTCTCACATGGTATTTAATCAAGGTACGTTATCATTATTACTTGGCTTTTCGATTAGATGACCCATGTACCTTCGGAACTAAGTTTGCAGAGAATTTATTTCTCTGCATCATATTTTTCGATTTCTTTCAATGTGTGCAAGAGATATCTAGAGACCCATCATGAATCTTGACCGTTTAATCAATTTCAAAGTACATCTCGAGCCAAGATCACAATTCATCAAGGGTCGTAACCATATCTCGAGTACCTCTTCTCGTGATCTCTTCTATTCAATTTTTATTCCGCAGTTATGATCTGAGGGAGGATCCCTAATCTACCAACACTGTAGGGTGGAGATTTTGTTTAGCTAGGGTTTTCAGATTCAATAAATTATTTCAATTTCTGACTTGAGTCAATTCCACTGCTCATTTGCTTGGAGTCACTTTTCTTTTTCTTTCGACGGCAACCTTTAGCAATTGCGATTTCGGCCTTTGTTAAATGAAATCAACAATATACAAAATATTTGTTATGTTGTTCAACAATGACGTCCAGCGTCGCATTACTACGTTAATCGTTAGCTAATCTACAGCTGGGTTTTAATTTTTCATTTCGTTCATTATTTGCATAACCTATTTTTCAGGTTTTCGTTGTTTCTGGGACTTCCATATTATTTCTTCAGTAATTTCTGAATTTATAATTTTTTTCTTATTGAAGTATCATTGCTCAGCATTCATGGCTGGTCTCACCCTCACGCAGACCCACCTCAGACGTGTGTCCAGACTCCCATTTGGAAACCGGTAATTGTCTCCTTAATGTCTAGATCTTTCAATTTTTTTTTTTAACCGGAATTGTAGTCCTGAATACCGAGTTTTAGTTTAGTCCAGAACTTTCAATACCGCTATCTTGGGTTTAGTTCTCATTTTTTATTTTTTCTATTGAAACTTCTGCATTGATTTTATGCAGAGAGGAATGATTTCCATTATTTATGCGTTTTCTTGAATACTCCATTTCTTATCATTAGTAGTATTTGTATTTAAGATTTCCAGGACTAACTAAATCGATTTCCGAGTGTATTTTCGGTTTGTTGGAGATGCCAGGATTGTATACCTACAAGTTATGGGACATTTTTAATTCTCGGTTGATTTGTTTTTATTTATATAATCCTTCTAAATTTTCGTATGGTTAATCTTCTGGTATTGTCATGTATAGGTGAGCTCCCAAAGCTACCGTACTCTGCAACCGATTTCAAATTTTGTTTTGTTTTTTAGATTCGGGGATTCCCATTTGGGTTAAAAGTTCCTTCGTTATTATACAGGTTGGTCACCTATTATCGTGACAGCTTTGACATTTAAATCATCGCGTCGTGTTCTAAAATTCCCCTTCGTATATTTTATTATACCTGCCGCCAAGGAAAATAATTCAAGGATGTCTAACTGTTCTCCTTATTGGATGTACTTTTGTTGTATCTAGGTCCATAAAGTTAAAACAATTAGACTACTCGCAGAAATAAATACCATAATACAAGATTGGAATTGCTGGATTTCTCACCGTTTTCTTGTACCATTTGTGGCTGACGTACAGATATATTCCATGGACTATCAACAACACATAGACGATTACGAATAAGTGGTGTGAATACCAGAAAGCATTGAATCCTGTAAGCCTTTTCAATGGCTTTGGAAGATTAAGTTTATTCCTTGTGAACCATGGGGTGGCCAGAATGAATGCAATTGCCATGAAGACCACCATGATAACACTTGTAACACCCTCAACTCCTTTGAAAAACCACCAGTAGTTGGGAGGCTTGTTATGTCCAAAGCACTGTTGCAAGGGCACATATTCCTCATTTTATGCATGGAGAAGACGGGGAAAATCACATGTTAAATGTGCTCGTGCATGAAGTCCCACTCCTATTGCTATTGCTATTGCAACTAGCACAACCACATTAGTAAAAACTAATGTGGTTGATATACACCGATAGGCGTATATAAAATAGATTTACAACCACATTTACCAATGTGGTTGATATAGGCCGATAGGCCTATATCCACTACCCATCACATTAATTTATATATCAATAAATAAATATTATATATAATAAATTTATTATATTAACTTGAAATATATATATTATATATTAATAAAAATATTAATATATTAAATATATTAATTATGATTAAAATCACAAAAATATTTTATATATATTAATAATATTATAATAAGTATTAATAATATATATTAAAATTATTTATTAATATATTTTAAATATTAACTATATACATACTATAAATTAACTTGAAATATATATAATATATATTAATATAAAAATAATATTAATAATATACAATAATTTAATATTTATTTATATATTAATATCATAGATGATTATATTATTAATAAACCAAAAGAACTAATAATATATTAATAATATATATTATATCATAGTTGATTATATTATTAATAATATTATAATATTACTAATAATCATTATTTATAAATATTTGAATATTTATTTATAATGATTATTGGTAATATTATAATATTATTAATATATATTATTAATAATATTATAATATTAATAATAAACATTATTAATAAATATTTGAATATTTATTAATAATATATATTAATAATATTATAATATTACTAATAATCATTATTAATAAATATTTGAATATTTATTTATAATGATTAATAGTAATATTATTAATATTACTAAATAAATAATATATAATATATATAATATATACTAATTATATTTATTGATATAAAAATAATAAAAATAATATATAATATTTTAATATTATTTAAACGTTGAGACAATTGTTGTCACAATGCGACGTTCGACCATCTATGACCATGGTTGGCCATGGGTGATTTTCATATTGAGACAATGTTTGTCAGAATGTGACATTTGATCATGGATGACATTGATCGATTATTTATATTATAAACCAAAAGAGCTAATAAACCCAAGGGTTTAATATTATAAACCAAAGGAATTGGTGAACCCAAGAGAAAACCATTACCCAACAAATTATAAACCAAAGGAATTGGTGAACCCAAGGGAATTCATTTAAACATTGAGACAATTGTTGTCACAATGCGACGTTGGACCAAGTATGACCATGGTTGGCCATAGCTGATTTCATATTCATACAATTTGATGATGGATGACATTGATTGATTATTCATATTATAAACCAAAAGAACTAATAAACCCAAGGGTTTAATATTATAAACCAAAGGAATTGGTGAACCCAGGGGAATTGATTTAAACATTGAGACAATTGTTGTCGCAATGCGACGTTCGACCAACTATGACCATGGTTGGCCATGAGTGATTTTCATATTGAGACAATGTTTGTCAAAATGTGACATTTGATCATGGATGACATTGATCGATTATTTATATTATAAACCAAAAGAACTAATAAACCCAATGGTTTAATATTATAAAACAAAGGAATTGGTGAACCCAAGGGAAAACCATTACCCAACAAATTATAAACCAAAGGAATTGGTGAACCCAAGGGAATTCATTTAAACATTGAGACAATTGTTGTCACAATGTGACGTTGGAACAAGTATGACCATGGTTGGCCATGGCTGATTTCATAATCAGAAAATTTGATGATGGATGACATTGGTCGATTATTCATATTATAGACCAGAATAAATAATAAACCCAAGGGTTTAATATTATAAACCAAAGGAATTGGTGAACCCAGGGGAATTGATTTAAACATTGAGACAATTGTTGTCACAATGCGACGTTCAACCAACTATGACCATGGTTGGCCATGAGTGATTTTCATATTGAGACAATATTTGTCAGAATGTGAAATTTGATCATGGATGACATTGATCGATTATTCATATTATAAAAAAAAAGAACTAATAAACCCAAGGGTTTAATATTATAAACCAAAGGAATTGGTGAACCCAAGGGGATTGATTTAAACATTGAGAAAATTGTTCTCACAATGCGACATTTGATCATGGATGACATTGATCGATTATTCATATTATAAACCAAAAGATCTAATAACCCCAAGAGTTTAATATTATAAACCAAAGGAATTGGTGAACCCAAGAGAATTGATTTAAATATTCAGACAATTGTTGTCACAATGTGACGTTCGACCAACTATTACCATGGTTGGCCATGGGTGATATTCATATTGAGACAATGTTTGTCAGAATGTGACATTTGATCGTGGATGACATTGATCGATTATTCATATTATAAACCAAAAGAATTGATAAACCCAAGGGTTTAATATTATAAACCAAAGGAATTGGTGAACCCAAGGGAAAACCATTACCCAACAAATTATAAACCAAAGGAATTGGTGAACCCAAGGGAATTCATTTAAACATTGAGACAATTGTTGTCAAAATGCGACGTTGGACCAAGTATGACCATGGTTGGCCATGGCTGATTTCATATTCAGACAATTTGATGATGGATGACATTGATCGATTATTCATATTATAAACAAAAAGAACTAATAAACCCAAGGGTTTAATATTATAAACCAAAGGAATTGGTGAACCCAAGGGGATTGATTTAAACATTGAGACAATTGTTCTTACAATGCGACATTTCATCATGGATGACATTGATCGATTATTCATATTATAAACCAAAAGAACTAATAAACCAAATAGTTTAATATTATAAACCAAAGGAATTGGTGAACCCAAGGGAAAACCATTACCCAACAAATTATAAACCAAAGGAATTGGTGAACCCAAGGGAATTCATTTAAACATTGAGACAATTGTTGTCAGAATGCGACATTGGACCAAGTATGACCATGGTTGGCCATGGCTGATTTCATATTCAGACAATTTGATGATGGATGACATTGATCGATTATTCATATTATAAACCAAAAGAACTAATAAACCCAAGGGTTTAATATTATAAACCAAAGGAATTGGTGAACCCAAGGGGATTGATTTAAACATTGAGACAATTGTTCTCACAATGTGACATTTGATCATGGATGACATTGATCGATTATTCATATTATAAACCAAAAGAACTAATAAACCCAAGGGTTTAATATTATAAACCAAAGGAATTGGTGAACCCAAGGGGATTGATTTAAACATTGAGATAATTGTTCTCACAATGAGACATTTGATCATGGATGACATTGATTAATTTTTCATATTATAAACCAAAAGAACTAATAACCACAAGGGTTTAATATTATAAACCAAAGGAATTGGTGTACCCAAGGGAATTGATTTAAATATTCAAACAATTGTTGTCACAATGCGACGTTCGACCAACTATGACCATGGTTGGCCATGGGTGATATTCATATTGAGACAATGTTTGTCAGAATGTGACATTTGATCGTGGATGACATTGATCGATTATTCATATTATAAACCAAAAGAACTGATAAACCCAAGGCTTTAATATTATAAACCAAAGGACTTGGTGAACCCAAGGGAAAACCATTACCCAACAAATTATAAACCAAAGGAATTGGTGAACCCAAGGGAATTCATTTAAACATTGAGACAATTGTTGTCAGAATGCGACGTTGGACAAAGTATGACCATGGTTGGCCATGGCTGATTTCATATTCAGAAAATTTGATGATGGATGACATTGATCGATTATTCATATTATAAACCAAAAGAACTAATAAACCCAAGGGTTTAATATTATAAACCAAAGGAATTGGTGAACCCAAGGGAAAACCATTACCCAACAAATTATAAACCAAAGGAATTGGTGAACCCAAGGGAATTGACCATGGGTGATTTTCATATTGAGACAATGTTTGTCAGAATGTGACATTTGATCATGGATGACATTGAACTAATAAACCCAAGGGTTTAATATTATAAACCAAAGAAATTGGTGAACCCAAGGGAAAATCACTACCCAAAAAATTATAAACCAAAGGAATTGGTGAACCCAAGGGCATTGATTTAAACATTGAGACAATTGTTGTCACAATGCGACGTTGGACCAAGTATGACCATGGTTGGCCATGGGTGATTTTCATATTGATACAATGTTTGTCAGAATGTGACATTTGATCATGGATGACATTGATCGATTATTCATATTATAACATAAAAAAAATAATAAACTCAAGGGTTTAATATTATAAACCAAAGGAATTGGTGAACCCAAGGGACAACCATTACCCAAAAAATTATAAACCAAAGGAATTGGTGAACCCAAGGGAATTGATTTAAACATTGAGACAATTGTTGTCACAATGCAACATTGTACCAACTATGACCAGGGTTGGCCATGGGTGATTTTCATATTGAGACAATATTTGTCAGAATGTGACATTTGATCATGGATGACATTGATCGATTATTCATATTATAAACCAAAAGAACTAATAAACCCAAGGGTTTAATATTATAAACTAAAGGAATTGGTGAACCCAAGGGACAACCATTACCCAATAAATTATAAACCAAAAGGAATTGGTGAACCCAAGGGAATTGATTTAAACATTGAGACAGTTGTTGTCACAATGCAACATTGGACCAACTATGACCATTGTTGGCCATGGGTCATTTTCATATTGAGACAATTGTCAGAATGTGTCATTTGATCATGGATGACATTGATTGATTATTCATATTATAAACCAAAAAAACTAATAAACCCAAGGGTTTAATATTATAAACCAAAGGAATTGGTGAACCCAAGGGAATTGATTTAAACATTGAGACAATTGTTGTCACAATGCGACGTTGGACCAAGTATGACCATGGTTGGGCATGGGTGATTTTCATATTGATACAATGTTTGTCAGAAGGTGCCATTTGATCATGGATGAAATTGATCGATTATTGATATTATAAATTAAAAAAACTAATAAACCCAAGGCTTTAATATTATAAACCAAAGGAATTGGTTAACCCAAGGGACAACCATTACCCAAAAAATTAAAAACCAAATTAATTGGTGAACCCAAGGGAATTGATTTAAACATTGACACAATTGTTGTCACAATGCGACATTGGACCAACTAACTTAAAATTTAAATTATTTTAACTTTTTTATTTTAGTAGATTTTTTTGTCATTTTTAAAGTTATAACCAAAGTTATAATATATTTTTAATTTTTAAATTTTGTGTTTTTTAATTTTTGAATTTGTGCTAATTTTTTTTGTCATTTTTAAAGTTATAACTTTTAAAGTTTTAATATATTCTTAATTTTTTAATTTTGAGTTTTATAAATTTTTTGTTTTATAATTTTTGAATTTGTGATTTTCATTTTAACAAATAAAAATAAATTAAATAATTTGTTTTTTACTTTAAATTTTAATACATTTTATTTTTTTATTGTTTTTAAATTTTAATATAATATAGTTTATTTATTTTTCGGTGACTTTTAAAATTATTTGAAATTTTTTATTTTAGTCATTTAAAAAGGTTTAACAAGGTTTAACAAGTTTCCCGTGACTTTTAAAATTTAAATTATTTTAACTTTTTTATTTTACTAATTTTTTCTCTTTTTAAAGTTATAATATTTTTTAATTTTTTAATTTTGTGTTTTATAATTTTTGAATTTGTGCTAATTTTTTTTTGTCATGTTCAAAGTTATAACTTTTAAAGTTTTAATATATTTTTAATTTTTTTATTTTGTGTTTTATAAATTTTGAATTTGTGATTTTTATTTTAACAAATAAAAATAAATTAAATAATTTGCTTTTGTGCTTTTAATTTTAATATAATATTATTTATTTATTTTTTTTAAATTTAACAAGTTTTTTATTTTCTTTTAAAATTTAAATTATTTTAACTTTTTTATTTTTGTATTTTTTTTGTTTTTTAAAGTTTTTTTTAAAAGACTTAAGAAGTTTATTTTAAATTATTAATATATTTTTAATTATATAATTTTTTATTTTTGTTTGTAATGTTTAATATATATATATATATATATATATATATATATATATATTTAATTTCGCATTTTTCCTTGTTTAAATGTATTTTAACTTTAATATTTTTGCTTTTTTTTCATTTTTAAAGTTATAACTTTTAATATAATATAATTTTTTTTTTTTTTAAGATTTAACAAGTTTATTTTAAATTATTAATATATTTTTAATTATATAACTTTTTATTTTTGTTTGTAATTTTTAATATAATATAATTTACTTAAAAAAAAAATTAACAAGTTTTTTTTTATTTTTTATTCCTTTTTAATATAAATGAATATAATTATTTTTACAATTTTTATTTTTTATTCCTTTTTAATATAAATGGATATAATTTAATATATATATATATATATATATATATATATATATATATTTTAATGTTAACTTCTAATATTATTTTTTTTTGGTCTTCCAATTTTTATTTTTATGTTTTACTATTAACTGGATTTCTTCCTAAAAATCCTATACTCAATCTATCTAGCTGCACGCTACTTCTAAACATAAAGAGAAGAGAAACCTAAAACTAAACCGTCTCAACTTTGCTATCGTTTACAATTGTAAATTTCCAAATATATTTTCTGGCTAGCAATTATATTATAAAAATTATTGAAGTCATGGACACGTTCTGCATGTAATATTTTAATAAAATCTATTACACTCTAAAACAAAATTGTACAGGCTCAAGGCAATGTTCAAAATCTAAAGCGGAAATATACCATAAACTCTAATGTTTCCTTCGAAATTAGCAATATAATCAGGCCTGCATTTTTTGACATGGTCTGCCAAGCAACACTGGGTCCAAACACCAAACTCCAACTCGCATAACCTTTTTACAGTAGCTACAGTTAAAACAAAAATGGGCTTATTCCTGTATTAAATAATGAAAGATTAAAACGGTATACACTCTCCTTAAATAAATATAGATGGCAAGGATTTTCAATGCCTACCATAAAGGTGTTTGTTCTCTTGTTGGGGCATTATGCAGAGGATAAGCTCGAGAGGGTTACCATTCCTCTCAGCTGAGTCTATCACATGTTTCACAACACCTTCAACATTCCCATTTATCTATGTTGCCGGTGGTGCTGCCAAATTAGGGTTCATAAGCTGCAGATGGAGATACACAGTTACCATTGTAGCTGTAATCCTTGTGAACAAAAAAAATATATTCAACTTTAGAGCTAATGATACATTTTACTAGTTATTCCCTTCCTAACACTCTTCCCATTAATATCACTACCCCATGCAACGGAGAAATAAGTGGCTGACAATTCTATTACATTTCTCTGTTTTGGGATGATACCAGTTTCACTTCGCTGGTTTCAAAATTGTCCTACTAGGTATGCAGACTTCTCATCGTCAGTCAAACACACATGCTTCTACATTATTATACAAACCAATCGAGTTACAAAGTGCAAAATATTGACAAGTGACCATGGGAAAGAACATAATTTCATTTCAAGCAAATGAGATTGGGAATCCATCCAATTTGTAAACCTTTTGCATGAAGTGCAATGCCTAAAAGGACAAACCAAAGAAATGTTACTTACCACACCATATGTCTTGCACAATTCTGGAAGTTTGTTAGAAAAATTTTGAACTGCTTGAGGTGGAACATATTTAGAAAAATTTATCACTACCCAGGAACTTATTTTGGCACCCCTCCATATGACCTGCAGAGCAAGATAGCGACCACAATTTCAAATCAGTTTGCTAAGCAATTAACCATCATGGAAGAAAGCTCGGTACACACATACAGTAGGGTAAATGATGCTATGTTGTGCAAGAAAATTCATATGCTCCCAAATCTGTACAAAATGTTGAAAGACAGCTTGGGGAAAGTTAAACAAGTTGGGTGCCTTATCCAACTAAGGCATAGTTTCTAAAATTTGGGATAATATATTGTATACCTTCCCTCTCATATTCCATGCACCTTCTCTTGGATTTTCTTCATAAGATTTATACATTATCTGCAATGAAACAAATGATAAAGATTCCACAAAAAGAATTCAATATATGTGTTAGAAATAGATAATGCTCAAATTTATGATCACATCTACCTTTGGTGGAGGTAAGACCCTCCCGGAGACTTCTGTCATCAACGTGTTAATTTGAATACCAAATTCGGCAGCATCTTTGGCCGTTGAATCTCTCAACTGCCCTCCAATCTAAACGCATACACATTAAGTATATTGATTCCATTTCTTGTTGTTGAATTTTTGAAGATAAAACGAAAAAGGTAACATTATTTCTGCTTAATATTAAATGCAGTACAAAACACAACATAGCCACGGATGAACGGTTTATGGACTTACCACTTTAGTTCTCTCCCTTCGGTCTTGGGGATGTAAACAAGTTAGATTTAATAAACCACTTTGTTGTTGTTCGGTTAGAGCTTTGATATAAGGCTGATCCATTTGGATACGACAAAGCTGCATCCGATAATTTTATAATTGATATGATAATGCAATAATAGAATAACTCAATAATTCTACACCAACTACAATGTTTCATAAATACGATAAGAGTTTACCTCAATGGGAATATATTTCTTTTTCTCTTTAGTACCGGCTTCAATAGCCGGAAAGCCCCACAATCGCAGAGTCAGCTTGTACTGTTGTTGGAAATAGTCGGCAACAGAGAGTTGCAATCCATTGCTATCAAAATTGTTCAAATAAAACAATGCATGTGCTTTGAATTCCTAATAGGAAGAGACAAAAATCCGAGAAATATCTAGAAAGCCAAATGAAAACAATAAATTTCAGCAAGCCCCTTAAAAATAAGAATTAACACACCTTAAAACATCCAAAGGCCTATCAGTCAAAGCTTTAATTCGATAACTATGCCTGATATGAATAGTTTCGACACGAAGACATTTAAGCAACCTTTTCAACTGCCGCATAAACAAAAATTATATAAAAAGCTACAAGTCACTTGGTCATATTTATGTTCCAGTTTAGCAAAAGGAAAGAAAATCCCCAACCAGAAAAATAAATCATGTCCTTATAACCAAAATAGGGCGAAGAAGAACGCAAAAAAACTCCTCATACCCTAGATCGCATTCCGTCACCGACGGAGTCATTTTTGGAAAATTCGCGGTCCAACTCCCGCTCATCTCTTCGAAAGGCCTCACTAATAAAGCTTGGTAATTCGACAGAATCATATATCTTGTTTGCCCATTGATATTTTATCCTCGAAAGACACTGCTCCTATTGTAATTAATTACATTATTGTAGATGTTTATGGATAGAAGTAGAGGTCCGCAAAACAAGATCCCACGTTATCACAATACTCTACAGCAACGAGACTCACAGAACGGTCCAGAGCGTATGCATTCTCTATACGTACCTAGAAAAGCTTTGATGAAAGCATCTAAATATGGTGCTGCGATGATGGTTGAGGATGGCCATTAATGGCGACGTCAGATCGGATCGGATTATTAGAATGATGGCTACTCTCATTGTGATCAGTTTCTGTATGGCGTTCATCGATGATTCTGACCCTATCAGGTGGAACCCACCTGCCCTCCGAGTTCTGGATCATTCCTTTGTTCGCATCTTGTCTCCAGAAGGCAAGAACCAGGTAGTGTTCCTTCAGAAAATCGCATGACTTATTCACCATGGCAGGATCTCAGCCCGACGACAGATGGAAGCGCTGTTCCGGTCCATGGTATCCGTCCAGGAGGTGCAGAAGGGCCTCCAGATTATGAAAGCACGAGAGATCGTTCGTGGGCTTCAAGAATGGGGAATGTGTGTGATCAAGAGCCAGCGCCACACCTACACGACTGTTACCATTTCTTGGCCTTCACACCACCCTTCTGCGTCAGCCAGATGTCGCCGGTGGCTACAACCCCGTCCCCCTCCTCAACGTTCACGAGATCACGAGAGGCATGAGGAGACCCTTGGGAACGTGCGCACCAATGTGGTCAGTCAGTTATGATGCCTTCACCGCCAAGTGTATACCCAGTTTCAACACTTGGAGAAGATTTAATGTTTCGGTTTCCTTCTAGTTGTTAATCTTGATAGGTGGCGGTCAGCGAATGGCACAGTAAATTTTTAATTTGTAAATTGGTTTAGGGTTAACGCAACAACACCGCGTCGTGTGTGCAGTGATTTTGAAAGTGGTGATTTCACCATGATTGAGGCAGACTTACTTAATAGATCCAGCACCTTTTCAATCCTGCATGATCATCGTATCGAAAATATTAATTAGCCTAATCACAAAAGAGCCTACCTCCGATAGGGGGATACGCCTATCGGCGTAATTACCTACTCAATTGCCCCCAGAAAAACAAGTTTAATGTACATTTCTTCATATGTAGGACGATCCCAAGACGTCCATTATTATTTAGATTTTTCTAATGCATTTCTTATTGATATCAGAACAAACATTTCATTTTCATATTGAAGGATTTGGGTCACACAGACTGACCTTGTGGAAGTTGAGATTGTCATAAAATGGAACTTCTACACCAAGGTTGGTCTTATTGCGGAGCCATGTAATGGTTTTTCTACAAACAGGAAGCAAAACCAATGCTATGTTAAATTTGAATGTCTCTGCAGCTCCCATAGTAACCTATCACATGGTATATTGATCTGTGCTTGTATTGTATGAATTTCCATGTAAATAGCCCTACAAGTATGCAAAGCCATGGCAGAAGAACCCAGATACGTTTCCAGTTTTCTTCAACAAAGAATTTTGTCTTCTGCAACCACCTTTCAACTGGATTGTTTATCTTGGTGGGCGCTAGCTTCTGGCTTATCATTTGCCTCAAATTAACACTGGTGTTCCCACGTTTTGCATTTTCATTTGGAACCTCCAGCAACAGCATCTCCAGATTATGAATCTGAGAATTCACATAATATATATACTTAGGACTAACAAAACCTTTATAATTATAGAAAACACATCAAAACCCTAGTCCAATATATCCATTTAAACCCTGGTCTTATATGCACCAAGAGGTTGCTGGAGCTATCTAATCTTGTAGCAAATTTCCCTCTAGTTTCCAGAATCTGGGAATACAGAGTTCCCATTGATCTGGAACTCTGATTGAACTTTTGAAAATCTCAGTTGATTCAGAATGGACATTGTTCCACCATGCGTGACTATTAGATCATGGTAAAAGTCTGCTTATGCCTGAAATTTTCACTGGATTCTTAATAGATTTCTGGCCAGAAAGAGGGTACCTTTGCTACAAGATTAGCTCACTCATGAGGTTCCCAAGCTCCATATTGGATATCTTGTGTTTCAAAATTTTAATCCTTGGCCATTTGTGTTGGGTATAGATACTCAAGCTTTATAACCAACATACCAGACACAGCTTTATACGTGTCTGGCTTCATAACTAGCATATCAGACTCGGCTTTAAATGGGTTTGGACTAGACTTGTCTCCATAATCATTATATTAATTACACCCGCTGCACCCTCTAGATTCATTACACCTGTGCAGGCCAGGGAGTTCCATATCTGAGAATTGTTTTAGAGTTATACCTCAATGTATCCCAAATGATCTGGGTCTAATTCTTCCATGATGAGTGCTGCGTACTCTTCTGCTTGTTCTTTTAACTTGGAAAGCTTGTTTGCAGATGCACTCAGCATGATAACCTGCCAGAGAAGACCGCAATTAACTATTTTGTATAACAGAATTGAGAATCTACATCTGAATATTTCAGGCGACAGATAAAGCAAATAGAAATTCTCACCTCTTTGACTTCTTCAGTGATACGACCATCAGCATTCTTCTCGACCCTGCATATATTCAATTTGTTAGAAATTCTGAATTCTGAAAGATATTAATCAATTGAAACATCACACAATTTACAGCTATATAGAATATGTGATGAGTAAAACACCAAATAACAGCTCTGTTCCGTAATTATCTACAACAATAATAGGTCGACCAATTAGGTAAATCAATATAAGATTGGAGAAGAAACTTTGGGTATTTATAACAGTGATCCTAGATCCTGGTATCACGTATTCTGGACTGTAATAAAAAACAACATACTTATAATCCATACTGGCCCCAGGGTATCACGTATTCGATTGTGCATTGACTTTTACATTTTTTTTTGGTGTAATAAAAATTAATGTTGCAATTTGTAATGTAAACATTTGAATTTTAAATTTCAAGTTTTTTTAAAATTTTTTATTTTTGTTGTTTTGAATGGTGCACGACCCAGGTTTTTAATTTTTGTTGTTTTGATTGGTGCAGGATCCAGGTTTTATAGGGCCATCATTACTGACATATATCTGATATCTGTACCATAACTGACATGGTGCAAATTTGATTTCTAAATATACTTCTTGTACAAATTTAACTTTATTGCCTCTTTAATTGTGATTAGTTAAAATACTTTAAAAATAAATAATGTTCACAAAAAAACCTATCCATTATAAATATAACTAAATACCATCATACTTTATGATGTGGAAAATTTATTTTCTTGCCAGTCATTTCAAATAATAAATTATTTTAATTGCAATAATGTATTTTTTTAACTATTACTTATCAATAACATGAAAATAAATAACTAATAATTATTATATATTACTGACTATATTTCAAAACAATATAATAAATCAAATGATTTCTCTCTTTATTGAGGACCATTTTTATAATGTCGAGTGCCTAATTTTAGTGATGATTTATTGTTATAATCACAACATTTTATAAAACTAAAAAAAAGAGCAAGCGCGCGCGCACACACACACACACATATTCAAAATTACATCATTTATTTATCAAATTGCAACATTTCTATGTTTAAATTAAGTAGCAGGTAATAGCTACCATGTAGCCCTTGTTTTGTTTTTATATAGTACATTAATTACATGTTATTATACAATTTAAATAATATAAATTTTAATTAATAACATATTATATATTTAAACATTTATAAATATATATTTATATTTTATTTTAAGTTATTTAAGTACAAAGGACAAATGCATTAGTTGTTCAATGATAATGACTTTTTCTTGAAAAACTCATTCTTATTTATAATCACATCAATACAATTTTGGTACAAATTTTGAATTGAATTTAACCATGGTTACATGGATTGTGGTGCAAAAAGTGAATTGCAAATTCATAAATATTATTTTATTGATTTAGCTATTATTTTATTATTTCCTTAGGAGGCCTGTTTTAGACCTCAAAATTCCCCTAATGAAGTAAGGACCGATGAAGGATAAGTATCAATATTTTATTTCAGTTCTATTATGCATGTGATCTATGATTCTAACTTATGATGATTACATCTGATTTATGATGGTTGTGTGTGATTTTATTTTGATCTATGATGGTTGTGTTTTGAGCTAACCATATGTGATATGTTTATACATGATAATTTGATTAAGCAATTGGTTTGAATTTTTTTGATTGGAAGTGAACATAATTGCAAGTGTATCTTATTGACGGGATACCAATGAGGTATGATGTGAATTTATTTCAATTTATTTTGAATCTAATGGCAGTTATGTTCTTGGTATAGGAAGCATGGAAACACTTGGTTGGATGGTTGAAACCAATTGCAAACATAAAAAACAACAACAAAAGGAATTGGAACATACAATAGTATGTTGGTAAATAACTTCAGGAGCAGGGCCATTGTGGGACACTAGTACCCAATAGTGTCCATTGATTTCCATGAGCATGATATGATTGATATGATGGTTTTGAGGCAGAGACATGCCTTGGTTTTTGTATCTTCCGATGCAAGGAATCCTTGCCAAGGGATGGAATGCCCAAGATGGGGGTACCAACGGAACTTGGAAGGTGATTGAATGCACAAAATGGGTGATAATATTTCTCTAGGTACTGTGTAGTAGAAAAGGGAAGGACATGGATGGATTTGTTTTGGTCATTAACATTTCCATATGGAATTAGATGCACATTGGGAATGTGCCCTGGAACAATGAGTAGGTAACTATTCATTGAGGGTACAATGGTGCAAGATTGCAACGTTGGACATTAGATGCAGACTTTGAATTGGTATGGATTTTGGACTTCTTGGGAAGGAGGTGAATCCTGGTATTACCTTTAGAGTGGAGGTATATGCCTCTGGATTACCTTGTTGATTGATATGAGCATTGTATCCTTTTATTTATTGGTTGAGAAAATGTGTATATGTGTATATTATTGTAAATACTATATCGAGCTGGTTTAGAAAGCTCCACATACAGTATGGTTATTTGCTGGTTGAAGCAAATGTGCTTAAGTATATGTGGTTGTTATTGTAACTACCGTAATGAGTTGTCTTATAAAGCTCCAGTAAACAATATGTTTTTCATGTTTTAGCAATGGTCATCATAAATACTGCAATGAGTTGTGTTATAAATCCCCATAGACAATATGTTTTGTTTTAGTAGTTTTCTGGTTTGTAGGTGTCATTGAACACTGAGGACGGTGTTCCCCCAAGGGGGAGGGTTATGTAACAACACTAGTAAAAATTCATGTAAAAGTATATAAAACCATGGTGATGTGACATGTGTATTGCAAGTTGAATGGTGGGGAAAACATCTTAGTGGGTGTTTATTTCAGTTATTATGGCTAAAGGAAATTGGAAAAGGCAATGGAAAAGGCACGAGACATTAATTGGCATTTTAATTATGAAAACAATGTAAAATAGGTGAAAATGAAGGTGAAATGTCACATGTTGTACGAGAGGAGTAAAATGAAGGAAATAATGGAAAATGAAGAAAATAGAGGCCTCATTAATAAAATGGCTTTTGAAGTTCAATGGGAAATACTTGGTCAGTGTATTTTTGGTCTCGTTATTCTCTCTCTCTCTCTCTCATACTTATAGTTTTCTTGGAGCACTCTTGGAGAGTGTGGATACTTGGTGATTTGGAGAAAGAAGGAAAAGGAAGAGAAAAAAAGCACAAGTGGACATTAGGATCAACAACTATAACGAGATCTTCTTGTAGGTACCAAGCTGCATTTAATGCTTTTCTCACTAGTTTTGGCATGCACGGTGTATGCATGTGGATTTTCCTAGCTTTTCCATTTCTTGGATATCCATGTTGTTGTGGGTTTATTTTCATTGATTTTTTTCTTTTTGGATCTCATGATTCCTTTAATTGTGGGTTGAGTTATTAGTTCTTGGAAGACCTAGTTGGAACAAACAATATAGAGCCTTGTAACAACTTAGATAGAGGCAAATATGTGATGGTTGTGATTTTTGACCGTGAGGTGGAATCACTGGTTGAGGGTTGAGGTGGTTTGGCCTATGGAAGCCCTGGATTGATTATGATTGATGTATTTATGAGATCCCACATTCATGATTGGAATATGGAAAATGGGTGATTGGCCGAAGTAAGAATTGGCTTAGCCAATTTATGGTCAAGTGGAAGGTGGAAGTCCCATCTCTGGTTGGTTTTTACATTCAGTAATGAAGATATCATTCCTTTGGTATTCAGTATGAAATTGTACTAGTTTATGTATGGATTTTATTGCTATTATATCAATTATATTTTTGTTGTTATTATTTTGGTTATAAGCATGTATTCAAATAGTGATAACATATGGATATATCCATGTTTTTATCTGTAAATGAATACATAATGTATCTATGGTCAAATATATTGAATTGCAGATTATGATGTAAGGGAGCAATGCTTCTTTGTGATTCTCAGATAAGTAAGAGACCCCTATGCTTAAAATATGTCATTTAAACATGTAGATGTAATGTTTGTGACATGTTTGAAGAAATGCATGTCGTGGCTAGGAGGGGTCTGGATGATTTCCTGATGATGTGATTACTTTTGTACCTTTTTTTTAATGTTATTTATCATCTCCTATAGTTTCATGAAGTTATGGGAAGTGACCTGGGTTCTAGGGCTAAAAGGGTGGCACAAATCTTGGAGTTTTAGGAACATAACTTACCAAACTAGGCCCTGGTCGCTACCTTGCCTTGGCATGCTTGCAGCTATAGGATTTTAACCGCTAATTTTCCTTGGCATGTCTGTGGCTAAGGCTCAAATTGGTCAAAAAATCAGTCTCCCTTAAGGTTCAAGGGCCTAGAAGGTTGGGTTAACTCCTGAGGATGTTTTTGATGTTGTGTAAGGTGTTTTTATCTTATTTCCATCAGTTCCACTTCCTTACGTTCATCTAGGGGGTTTAATCTCATATTAGTATCCTCTCGTCACATGTTTACCCTGGTTGGTTGGTTACTTGGGTATATGTGGGAAGAGGGTGTTACAAGAGCTTCCCAAGCAATGCATTTAATGGAGTTGATTTAATTGAAGTGCTCTCAAAACCAAATTTTTAATTATCCTCCATAAATTAATAAAAATATGTGTATGTATATGTATATGTATACACACACACACATATAGAGAGAGAGAGAGATACATGCGCGCACAAACTAATTCCTAGCCATTGTATGGAAATCGTGATTACTCCTTATTTATTGATGGAATTACATGTAATGTGAGGTGATTATACATATGGTTATACATATATATATTTTCTGTGTGGTTACAAGATACCAATTCCAATATAATGCATAAAAATTGAGCTTAACCATTTATTTATTGATGGAAATATCTGCAATACAAGATGATTGTGCATCAATGTCTATTAATGTAAAAAAAAAACCTATAAATAAACAATTTTATTCATTTGATATTTCTTCATCTGTGGCACAATTTCCCCCTTCTTAGATCTCAAATAATCGATCAGCCCATGTTCACTCACAAGCCCTAGTTTTCCCTTTATGGTGTGTGAGTGACCTCACTCACCATGGCACAAGTCTCTATATTGAGACTAATATTGATGCTTCATTGGATGGTGTATCAACTCGGCTTATGATTTATCCCAATAATCATTGAATGTCATAATATTTCTCTAAGGTTCTATTCAAAATTTGGAAATTTATAAGGCTTGTAGCCTTCCACTATTTGCTCAAATCTCTAGCTTCAAGTGGTACACTAAGTCTAGGTTAATTAGTATAGGTTTAATGAAGGTACTTTATTCTCCTCAATTCATATTCAGAATATATTAAAAACATTCTGCCATAGGTATGCGCTCCTATAGGTTATTCATATTCTCTATTTTCTTAATTTGATCAATATTAGAAGTCACATTCTCATAACACATACACATACACACATATGCCGATATTTATCTAATATTAATCATTAATATCTATGCATTGAACATAAATCTCATTAAAATATCATTTTTATTATATTGTGTTTTATTCATGAGTTAGAATATCACATTTCAGTTTTTAGTGATGTTTGCATTCATGACTCATTGATATGCATACTAGTTATTCCACAATCTATGATCAATTCCATATTAATAATGAATATGTAAACAATATCCATTCTATATGATATGTAAACAATATCAAAATAAACTACAATTACTTTCACATAATTAACATGAAACATAAATTATTATTATAAAAGTAGAGGTATGACATACATCCTTACTTATTCCCCATTCTATAACCAATTCTCCTTAAGCAATATATAAACAATATACATTATAAATTACTAGTCAACAATAGCATAATAAATAACAATCACTTTCAAAGATAATGTCTAAACAAAATAATTGGTCAATAATTAATAGTAGGTTAAAGTCAAGTAATTATTATGCCTTTAAAGCCCTCCATACCAATGAAGGCCCTAAATACTTTTGGAATTAATCATCCATTTAATAAGAAACAATTTACAATCACTGGTCCTTAGCAACGCTTATTCTGATTTTAAAAGAAATAGTCTTGCTCAATGCCACTTCTTTGGACCTGATATATTAGATGACCTTTTTACATAATATATATATATGTCGATCACTTCTTATGTGGGTCACGTGTCAGGGAATTAAGTTGCAATAACATGAGTGAAAATGTAGTGAACAAAGATGTGTGATGGACTATGTAGCGATGAAGTGATATTATTAGCCCAATATTAATATTATTATATTGTGTTTTTTTATCATTAATAAAATTCCAATTAAATAAGATCACAATGCAAACAGGGACACCAGAAATAGGCTCTTCACCAGGAAAAAACCCTTCCATATGGGAAAACCAAAAAAATTCTCTTCTTATAGATTTTAAAGGAAGACCTTTAGACCTTTGATCTAAACAACTCACCAAGTGATAGACCAACCACCCAAATAACAATGATTCTCTCTTTAACTCGAATTCCTTCTCTTTTCTAGGCTGAAATATGAACCAAATTAGCTTCCCTTCTCACATGTGCGAGCTTTCCAAAACAAGAAAATATGCCCAAAAAAAAATAATAATCCTTCTCTTCTTCCTCGCTGATTTTATCATCTTCTTCACTCTGATTTATCTCATACTTCTCAAGGGATGCGAACTTGATTAGTGCCTTTCGAGGTCGAATGAATATTCTATATATAGCCTCTTGGTGTGGTGCAAATGCCTTATTGTGGTGCCGACTTTGTGGGTTGGCTGACCCATCCCTTGGTGGTTTCTTGTCCCTTTTACATTCAAAAATATTTTCTTTTACATTTATCCCAGAGCAGTCCAAGGGAATTTGCATCATGACCTTGACCTACACCTTGTTAAAACCCTAAGGCACATAATGGGTGCCAAAACTAATAAAATAATGAATGGGAAAGAAACCCATTCTTCATTAATTATTTTTTCTTTTGAAACATATAATTTTATTTTTATTTTTATTTAAGAATTACATCAAGTCATGGTACATACAAAATTATAAATACCAAATCTAGTTACCATTTTCAACACCTTCAACATTAGCTTTAAATAATGAAACAAAATTCAGAATAAAAACATTTTAAA
Organism: Pinus albicaulis; assembly: GCA_034641835.2. Taxonomy (NCBI): domain Eukaryota; kingdom Viridiplantae; phylum Streptophyta; class Pinopsida; order Pinales; family Pinaceae; genus Pinus; species Pinus albicaulis. Next base: position 660,857,873 of record CM076577.1, read on the forward strand.
ATAGTTTTGTTACCAAAATAAATGCCCATGAACTTCTAAAACATTGCATCTAAATCATCAAAATAACAATGAACTCTAAGGGCTAGATAACAACATAACTAAGGTTTATTATGCATAAATAAAAAACCTTTGATAACATCAAAGAGATAACTATAGATATAGTGTAATGATGTTTCCAACATTAGAATATAAAAGCTAGAAGATAGAGAATGAAAGTGAGAGAGAGAGTAGGTTATTATTAAAAAATATCCAAGTAAAGAAGGAACAAATAATTCCCTCTCCAGATTAAATGTACTTCAAGTAACCAACCCTTTACAAAAAAATTTAAAAAATAGCAAGCGAATTAAAATAATTTTATGTGACAGAGAGAAATAAACCCAATATGGGTTTGTAGTTGTTACAAAATTAAAATCCAAAAAGAAAAAAAAATTCAATTATAAACTTGTATTAGTCATCTGTTGACTAACCAACTTGAGATTAATAAATAATGCCTATAATAAAATCGTATAGGGCAAGCACATCTGTAAAAATGAGGAGGAGGATCATGCCCAAAAAAATCTTTGGCTGCTAGGTATTTTCTCTGTAACCATAAGGAAAAGTAGCCATAAGTAAGAGAACATAGTATAGATTTAATTTTAATATTACTATCAATTCTCCTCATCTATTCTATCTCAATATTAGGTACACATACACATGTGAAAATATAATTGATTTCTAGCATCACATAAACATTCAAATTGTGGCAATCAAAAACAATAATTCTAATGCAAATTTGGATATAATTTTATCATGTTTTATGTGTTATTAATTTTAAATAGAGGAAATGGATGCTTGACATATTCACCGAAGACTCAAACATGAAACCCATTATTTATAAAATTTTATTTTTACAATTTTATTTCTCATTTTGATCAATATATAAGAATTACATAATGGCATGAGATAGATGAAAATTATGAAAACCGAAAATAGTTAAATTTCCCAACAGATAGGAGCATGTTGATTCAACTAAGCCATAGGATCAACAACAATTATGTTTCCATTTCAATTTTCTCGCTCAGTTTGGGAAAAATATTAATTTGAAACACGATGACAACAAGAGAACTATGGTTCATGATATATGTTGCATGTTGAGATTGTCCATTCCTCCAAGTGTAGTGAAAAAATATATCCAAGGGCACCGAAACAAGATCTCTTCAAGATGATGGATCTTCTAGCCTTTCGTGCTCGCCAAGGCAACCTACAACACCTCCTGCAATTTTGGACTCAAGGAAACCTTATAAACCCTAGGGTATTCACACGTGTGAACATTAGAAGAAAGATTACAAAATTTTGAAATATTGATATGTTTATCAATAGGTCGAAGATCCATATTTATATAGCCTTTCCAAGAGGCTCTAGTAGCCCTCTCTAGGCCGACTTTCCTTGGCTAGCTGACTTGGTCTTGGGAGCCTTATAAACATTTCTAATTTCAAAATAAATTTTCTTTCCTTGATACAAAATCCCAGAAGGGTCTTTTACAATATTACAAGGACTCTTGACTCATGAAAAACCCTAGGAGGATTCAATGGATGATTGAAATAATGAAAAAGTGACTTGAGCATGAAAGCCATGCTTTACAAAATTCATTTTATTTATTCTTTTGATAGATACATAATAATTACATCATGACACGAATGAAATGACAATTATGAAGACCAAAACTAGTTACATTCTTCAACATATCGAAGTATGTGGGTAATTTTTTGTAACAGAATATTAAATGTTATCATATTATGTTGAGTTATCAAGTTATCGAGCGAGTTCATTGGTTATGATGAATAGGTTCTCAAGTTCTCAATTTTTTGAATGTTACTTGAATATTTTAAACACAAAGAGCTTCCTTGTAACTCACTTGTACTATTATAATGTTCTTGTGCTTTTTCCAAGACGTTTCTCAGCATCCCTTATGACACTCACTGACAATTTCTCTCATTTGACGGAGTGTTATAGGACGTTCGACCAAACAGGTAATTGTCAGATCCATCTTTATCGAGTGACAAAATTTTAGGTAGGATAGAATAAATTGACCAAACATCTGCTATGTCGTCTAGCAGGCGAAGATAAACTAGATGTTAAAATATTATAATAAAATTCCATAAACACATGGAATTTTTTCTCTCTAAAGGGGGGTCATGTTCTTATGATAATGAGAGCATCGATGACATCAAGGTGCCCTTGAGGTACAAACATCTAGTGAAACAATGGGCACCCAAGGATATTCCTGAAATAAACATTGATTTTTTCTGTCGATAAAAGGATATATCGCATTGCCCCATCGTCATTACATGGTTCGGGGCCATTTTCCATGGACGATATAAGGGTATGTTACAAAGGATTACCTGAATTGATGGACCATGTCAGACCCTATTACAACTACAATGATTGGGTAAGACTAGTCCAATATACCAAAAGTATGTGAATATATGGAGTGGTCATAAATTATATACAACTAAAAGAAAATAATGAAAATAAAGGTGAAACTATGTATATTTATGGAAGACCAAAAGCAACAAGGAATATTGCAGGGTTTATAAATAGTACATGACTCGTCACCAAAAATAAGCGACCCCATTGCATATTCGAGGGACGTGAAGGAAACCATGTATTCGTCTGTGCCATTAAATCAATAGCTACAAGAGAAGAGTTTCTCATTGATTACAATTTGAATATAATAAATACAAATATTTCTATTATGGAGGCGGTATATATTCAATTTTACCCAACTTGTAAGAAATGTCTATTGTATGTCATGATTGTCATTTACTACAATATATTGTTAGACATCTTGTAAGTTGAGGAAACATTTTAATACATCATGGTTAAAATATTGTGTCAGGTTGATCAAGGTCAAAGGGCACCAACCTCACAAAAAGTAAACATTAATGTAGTTGTAGGTAAAATAATATAACCACGAGATATATATGCAAGGATAATTTTATCCATTATAGAGTAAGTCAAATCGATATTTTTAGGAATCATATAACTAAATGAAAGATTCACTATGCATATGACCAACTTGAGCAATTTCATTCCTGCATCATTTTCAAAGTATTTTTTATATACAATATGTGGAATATATATTGATATTGTCATAATGCCTCTTGCAAGAGCCTTCCAAGATGATGACGTTTTTATAAATTTAAAACCTTTTATATTGGCCATGATATAATGTGAAGCTTTTATATAAATTTAGACATATCTAAATAATGCTTTTCTTATTAATATAATGATGATTAATTATGGATGAATTTAAAATTAAACTTATTTGATAAACAAGGTGTTAAGGGGAAGACATCAGCCTTAGAGAAGTCCACAGATGCTTGTGAGGAAGAAGTTACTGATGAAGCAATTTTTATGTCTGTCGATCCAATTCAAGCAATAAATAAGCTTAAAATCAAAGCGAACAAGAAACTTATTTCTTTAGTTTTGATTGAGCCTCAGACATATTAGATAAAAGGAAAAATCATAACCTTGATGCAACAAGTTCATCAGTCTGGGGTGAGAAACTCATTTAATTATCCCAATTATCTTTTAATGATTTCATTAACTCATTATTTATAAAAAATCCTTTATTTTGCAAGTGTTTTGGCGGAGTATGATCCTCATGTTACGACTATGGGACCGGTGTTGGTAGCAGTGTCGATGCTCCACATGTGAGTTAGTCACCAGTCATTAAGATCGATACAAACTCCCAACCACCCACAACAGGATCTGCACCCCCTGAACAATGTACGTCATGATCTACACATGATGTTGTGGTTGTAGATCATGATTAGACTGAACAATTTGAAGTGATATTTCCTTGATATTACTGTGTTACTAGCATGAGATCACAACCGATCACATTTTTGGTAGATGATGACAATGTTCCCATGAAAATGAAGAAAATTCTAGGTATTTAAGAAATGTTTTAAATATTAAGTACAACCTAAATGAAATTAATGTATAATATGTGATTATTTTAAACTAATGATAATACAGTTTTTCAGGAAATGATGTATTTTATAGGCATTTGTATGACATAACCTTGGAAATATTTGGGCCAACCATATGCAAAAACTGGAAATCCCAAAGTTCCAAGTTAAAAGAGAACTTATTAATGAGATGGTTCACCTATTCAGTGAGGGTACCTTCATGTTGGGGCCCTTGTTTTGAAAATGAAACGGTTTTGAGTCACGGATAACAAGTGGCAGAGTGAAACCATGGTAGACAGGGCGCTGTCATGGTTGTGGAGAGCTGGAGTGCAGTTGGTGTGGCAGTTGCAGAAACTAGCACACATGGTAGGAAGGAGCAACAAGGACAGGCAACAAAACTCCCAGTGATCAAGGAGATGCAGCAAACAACAGAGTGGGAAAGGAGGGAAAACTGATAGTTGCATTGGCAAAGGAAAAAATAGGTAATCAGCCAGCATAAACAAGAGGTTGGTGCAGTAGAGGGCTGAGGAAGAGAGCTGTAGTACAGCCCTATTCTGTTCTATTATGTTCTGTAAATTTTGTAATCTGCCCTTCTGTAATAAACTTTGAGGAGTAATTTAACTGTCTGCTATTGATAATGAAATATACTTCTATCTGTGTTTGATATCATGAGTTCCGAGCTAAGTGTTTGGTTATGATGAATGTATTTCCTGCTTTTAAATTTTAAATATGCATCCTGAATATGCTTCGTGAGTAGTATCTTGTGCAAGGTAGCTAAATATGTTTACAGTTCCTAGTTTAGTCTGTGTTTCTCTATAGTTGTGATCAGTCAATATATGATCTTTTCCTAACCTTACTAAGGTCACAGCATGCCTCGGGTGAGAATCTCTGCTCTTCGGAGTAGGGTGAAAATGCCGACATTGTGCTAGACTACTGCGGAAACCTTGTTGGCCTCTCTCTTGAACCTGGGTCTTACTCAGAGACCTTATTTCTTGCCAACAAATGGTTCCATTGCTGGGACCTAAAATTTCATTTAGGAGCTAGATCATGGTATCATGGATCTTTGAGAGATAAATATGAAGCTAGTGGGATAACCACTTAGATCAGTTCATAGCGCAGCAGGCTGAGTTGAGACAACAAAAGGAGAAAACTGGTAAGAATCAGGTTCTATTCTCTGAATCTGCGAGTGACCTCTACAAAAATTTCTAGGGAAAGTTTCCAGAGGAAATCTATAATTGGTTGTGGAGACTACAAGTCAAGACATTCCAAGGAAGCTTGCATAAGATCTGTTGCAAGTGGTTGCACGTGGATCTAGTAGCACTCCATCAGTCAGATACCGATTTGACCCGAGTTGTAGATTTCTGGGTGCAATCTATCTTGGAAGGATATATAGTGGAATTCACGGCTGAGTGTTACCAGTCCTTTTCAAAAGTAGAGGACATATTCAGATCCAAATTGCGAGGAGAGTTGCTGAAGGAGATTCCTTTGTGGATCAAAGCTTTAATGGTAGACGAGAGATTGATGGAATTTCAAAAATCTGAGATGGAGACTTAAACCTCTAGTACTGGGGGAAGGAGTTGAGGGAGAGATGCTACAAGTAAGCTAGAAGGGGGGATAGGGATATGGATTCTGATACCTCCAGTATTTTGAGAGAGCGACGAGCACATCGGAGGGCACAGATTGCTGAGAAGTGGCGAGAAAGGGTGATGAAGGAGTTTCAAAAGCAGGAAAGAAGTCGACAAGACAAGGAGAAGGTGTCGTAAATGACAGACGATATGGAAAGTCAAATGGAATCCCAAGGAATAGGAGGGACCATCAAGGAAGTTAGGCAACTATATAGGATCCCAACCCAATGAGAAAAGGGAGAAAATTCCAACGTGGAGGACACGCGCCTCGAGGAGATGTCCGATGTGGAGTTGCATGTTGCAATGGAGAAACTATTCTAAGAGGCTTTGACACCTGTAACTCAAGGTAACTCTATTACCCAAAGTGCGAGTAGCTCTAGCCCTAACCTTACCCTAGTACTCTATCAACCACTAGGTGAAAGTTTTGTTAAGTTACGAGAATTGAGTAACTTGAATAGTGTTCAGGCTACAACAGTAATACATACTAGCAGTAGTGCTAGTAATACAATTTCACAGCTAGGAAATAGAGGTTTTATTCTAGTACCATCCACACAAAGAATTATGGTGGGATCATTTACCCAATACCCAGAGTTCTATGGGAGAGGCAATGATGATGTGGAGCAGCACTAGTATCTCTGCGAAGCCATATGGAGGGCTCAACAGACACCATAGGCAGTTAAGTTGATCGAGTTTCAAACTAATCTCAGGGAGAGAGCTCTTCGCTAGTTTATTAAATGGTTTGAAGCTCATCCAAACCCAACGATAGATGATTTAAAGAAATAATTTTTTAAATAATTCAAGTTACCTCAGATAGATCAACAATGTTTATCAGAAATGTGGGAGATTAAACAACGAGAAGGTGAAACTGCATGGGATCTGATGAGAAGGTTCAAGGATGTGGTTGGAAAACTGAGTTACCCAATTGATCCGAATCATCAAAGAGATTGGTTTATCAAGGCCCTTTTTCCATTGACAAGAACTCCCCTAACGCAACAAAAGATCGATACATTACAAGATGCATTAGAGCAAGGGATGAAGATAGAGGCCATGGCGGGGTATCTGTAGGAGTTCAAAGGAGGAGGATCAACTTAAGACCCTTCCATAATGAGGTTACAACATCAAATAGCTATTCTAATAGAAAAGTTGAAATATATTCAGTCAATACAACCTGCAAGACCCAATGTATGGTGTACGCACAGTCTGATGGAGGGACACGTGGTCACTGAATGTCCAAGGTTGCAGGGACATAATATGGGGGCTTTAGCTGCAGGAACACAAGGGACTCCACTAGTAGGGGGAGTTGCGAAAATAAACACTCAAGGGATATATCTACCGCAACCCCTCTTCCCAGGGTTCCTTGCGCAACAAAATCAAACCACAACTAAATACTGTGAGATATGCAAAATCATGGGTCATCCACCCCGCCTATGCCCAATTTTTCAGAAATACTCCAACGTTCCAAACAACATATAGTGTGAGTTATGTGCTTCCACATCGCACAATATAGAGCAGTGTAGAGCCCTGGATGGACTGCCGGAACGATTGGACAGGCCATCATATAGAGTGAATGAGGCTCTTAGGGGACGAGGGGGAGGAATGAGAGGAGGTAGAGTTGTGGGAAGAGGACCTGTAAGATGTTACAATTGTGACCAGGAAGGCCATGTAGCCAAGGAATTTCCACTTCCTAGAAGACCATGGTGCTCTCAGTGCCGATTCAATACACACACAACTGAAGACTGCCCAGAGTTAATCAAAAGATGGGAAGAAAGAGCCAAACAAAGAGGAAAAATCTGGTAAATGCAGAGCCAAGAATTGTTGAGGCTCATGCTATGTAGAAAGTAGACATAGTAATACAGGGAGGAAAGAGAACAGGGGAAGATGCACAAAATATAGACCCGATAAAGTTGGTAAAGTCGGCATCTCCAAATCTAGTGTTCAAGTAGGAGAGACAGAAGCAATATTTTAAAGAAGCAGTGGAAACATTCTCCCAACTTGGGGGGAGCAAAGGCATTGAGTTACCACATCTGATGGTAGACAAGGATAAACAGACTAATACAAGCACAATGATTGAAGAATGGTTCTGACTATTTTTAAAAATTGTAACCAATGCATCGATGTTGGAGCAACTGAAACAAAATTTGGAGATGGTGGTGCAGGAAACCCCAAAACCAGAGGAGGCAAATGATACAACACATAAATACATACAGAGAGTCAAAATAAATAAGATAATAATTCTTTGTGAACACTCAAGTCGTGGGATTCCAAATTAAGGACACAATGCTTGACCTAGGGTCAGGTGTCAACATTTTTCCAAGGAAGACATGGGAGTCATTGGGGAGACCAAAACTGAAATATTCACCAATCTAGATCCACATGGAAAACCAGTATTGCATTGTGCCCATAGGCAAGCTGGAGGAGGTCGAATTCGATGTTGCGGGGGTAAATACATACACAGAATTCGAGGTGATAGACATCATGGGGGATAAGGATCCCTACCCAGCATTATTGGGGATAGAATAGGCTTTTGAGAACTATGCAGTGATTTATTTGAAAAATGAATTAATGATATTTGAAGACGGGGAAGTCAGGGTCACTCAACCACTTGACCCATATCAAGGACCCCGATACACAGAGATTGTCAACAACAGAGAGGATGCTCAGCTTCTTGATCATATTTATCAAATGACAACAGGGAAAAGATAATATTATATCAACCCAACAGTGGGGGGGGACTATAAGTTAGAGAAGTGTTCAAAGCTCAAACTTGGGCTCAGAAATATCCTGGGATGATTGGCAGCAGGGGGGATATGAGATCAATACAAGAAGATGCGCTATCATCCAAAGAATCAATTGGATTGGAATTGAGATAAGAGAATATCCGACTTTATCAAATATGAATGATGTAAATACATTTATTGCCAAAATAGAAGGTAAAGTACCAATTGATTATAGAGTCCCACTCATGGATGTGGCTTTACAATCCACGTCAGCAAGGTGGTGGATCAACCAAGACAACTCACTGTCGCAATGGGACGGAGTTGCAGTAGCGTTGAGGGCCAGATTCAAGGAAGAGGAAGGAACACAATTCACTAAAAAATACCAAGGGGATTATGACCCCTGTAAACATTTACAACATTGTGAGTACTAATGGGACAAAGTAGGGTACTCGGAAGATTTGTGGGTACACAAGTTTGTACATTCACTGGATTCGATTCCACTGGTTTGGTACCTAACTGAAGAGAAGAAAAGAGGAACCGGTACCTGGCAAGCAGTTGCGGATCAGTTTACGCAATGCTTTTCCTTTGAAGGAGAAACAAAACTAGTCACACAGATGTTGTAGGCCATTCAAAGAGTACTGTTATTTCCAGAGATTTAGGAGGATGAAGAACAACCACTCCCAAAACAGAGTGCCAGATAGTCGGTAGCATGCAAAAAGGTAAACATTGAAATGGATGGTGATGATATAGAAGATATTAGACATCTATATTTTGAAGAAAAAGAAGGGGAGCAAGATATTAAAGAAGAAACTACAATAGAAGGAATTCATCTACTACTGTTGAAGACCAAGAAGTTGAACATCGGAACACCGAAAAAGCCCAAAATTGCATCAATTGGTGACTACTGGGATGCAGAAAAGACTAAGGCGATGTTTAATCTGATACAGGAATATGAAAACTTGTTCCCATCCTCAGTAGTAGAGTTGAAAGGAATAAAAGGAGACATGAGGGAAATGTGTATAACCTTGAAGCCTGATGCAAGACCGATAAAGCATAGACCATACCATTTGAATCCAATAGTGAAAGAGAAAGTCAAGGCAGAGATTGATAAAATGTTGAAAGTAGGGTTGATATTTCCAGTAGAAGAAGCAGAGTGGGTAAGTCCTATAGTCATACAAAGTAAAAAGGAAAAGTCTGAGATTCGAGTATGTGTTGACTATAGGAGCCTCAACAATGCATGCAGACATGATCCATTCCCCACTCCGTTTAGTGATGAGGTGCTCGATAATGTTGCATGGAATGAAGCTTATTCATTTACGAATGGATTTTAAGGATACCATCAAGTGAGGATAGTTGAAGAAGATAAGAAGAAAAAAACTTTCACAACCAAATGGGGCTCATTTGCATATCATGTAATGTTGTTCGGGTTGAAAAATGCACCGGCAGTATTTTCACGGATTGTGATAGCAGCATTTCGGGAATACATCCATAAATTCCTAGGGGTTTATATGGATGATTAGACAGTTTATAGCCTGTTGAAGAATCACGTAACATTGTTAAGGATAATGTTCGATAGATGCAGATGACTCCATATTTCACTTAATCTTAAGAAGTGCATCTTCACAGTACCTTTTGGGACACTGCTCAGACATGTTGTTTGCAAACAAGGTGTTTGTGTGGATCCAGCAAAAGCGGCAGTTATAATCAATGTAGAAGCACCAGAAACGGTGAAACAGTTGAGATAAATGCTAGGCCATACTGGGTAATATAGGAGATTCATCTGAAATTATGCAAAGATAACAGCCCCATTGGAGAAGCTGTTGCAAAAATCAGAGAAATTCATTTGGACAATAGAGTGTACTACTACCCTCAATACACTGAAAGAAAAATTAGCAAGTGCGCCCATATGAGTTCATCCTAATTGGGACAAGAAATTCCACGTCCATATTGACGCATCCAACATTGCGCTAGGAGTAATTCTGGCTCAACTAGGAGAAACTTTAGTCGATCAACCAGTCTACTTTGTAAGTAGGAAGCTATCGACGAATGAAAGGAACTACACCACAATAGAATGAGAAGCTTTAGAAATGGTGTACTCCCTTCAAAAGTTTCGACATTACCTATTAAGAGGTACGTTCAAATTCTTCATGGAAAATTTAGCATTAAAGTACCTAGTTAACAAACTGGTCCTGGAAGGAAGGATCTGTAGATGGCTCCTACTATTTTAGGATTTCACCTTTGAGGTGATAGTGAAACAAGGAAGACTGAACATGGGTCCTAACCATTTATCAAGGCTGGAAAATGGAGAAAATGGAGGGTCCCTAGATGATTAGCAGCTAGATGCTGATCTCTTTAGAGGAGAAGCCATCCCAGACTACTTAGATCAGATAGCAACCTATCTAACTACTGGACAGTGCCCGACTGAATATATAGCCACACAGAGAAGAAATTTGGTAGTCAGAGCAACAAAGTATCAGTTAATAGCAAGAAAAATGTATAAGATGGGGTTATACCAAGTATTACAGAGATGTGTACTGGACCATGAAAGGGAAGATATACTGTGGGAGTGTCATTGTGGAGTTGCAGGAGGACACGTTGGTGCAAAACCCATCGCAAGAAAGATACTACAAGAAAGCTTATGGTGGCCCACAATACACACAGACATTAAATAATTTGTAAAGAAATTCAATGTCTGCTAGAGAATGGGACATCCATCGTACATAGATGAGCTACCACTTCACCCTGTAAAAGCATTTCAACCATTTGAGAAGTGGGCCCTTGATTTTATAGGACCGATAGCACCTGTCGCAAGACATTTATAGGCCATATACATCATTAACGCAACAGACTATCTTACCAGATGGGCATAAGCGATACCAATGAAGGATTGCATGGCCGAAAAAACAGCCAGGTTCATTTTTGAAAATATCATTAACAAATTTGGCTGCACCAGAAGTCTAACCAGCGACCAAGGTACACATTTCATCAATGCCATGATAAAATATCTGTTAGAAAATTTCATGGTACAACATCATAAGAGAATTCCATACCATACTCAAGTAAATGGAACAGTGGAAACATTTAATAAGATATTCAAAAAGGGACTAACAAATATTTTCAATGCTGATCAAGATGACTGGGATGAGCACGTACCAGCAACATTGTGGGCGTACAGGACAACTGTGAAAAGACTGAACAACCAGACTCCATTCCAGCCGGTGTACGGGAGGGAAGCAATGGTACCTACTGATTTTTTCATACCAATCCTACTAATCACGTCAACACTACATTTAACAGAGGAAGACCCTTTGAAGGAGTGACTACATGAACTAAAAGAGCTTGATGAGGACAAGTTTCTAGAAGATTTTCATCAGACTATCCAAAAAGATAGATAGAAAGCTTGGCATGACCGTCATATCAAACATAAAATGTTTACGGTTAGGGGAAAATTTTTACTGTATGACAGCAAGTTCCAAAAGTTCCCAGGTAAACTCAAAATGCATTGGCTGGGACCGTACCATGTGATTGAAATTCGAGATTCAGGAGCAGTTCGGTTAGCTCAATTGGATAGCCAAGTATTACCAGGATGGGTGAATGGCGCATGCCTGAAGCCTTATCACGAGTAAGTTTCATTATTTCTATTTCAAATAAATCTTGCAACCGAGAGGAGTCAGTAGGGTAGAATAGAGTACGTATATTTAATAACTCTCTCGCACCCGAGAAGAGAATAGATAGGAATCCCAATAATGAAAAAAATGCAATAACAGATAAAACTCACAGTTGCGATGCGGAGACCGAATCGCAACCGATTGTGGTCGAGGGGGGGGGTAGTGTCCAGCGTGTCATCCATGTCAAAGATCCAAATGTGTTTAACATCATTCCATCATCATGACCCATCGTACCCATGTCAGTCCGTAGGATTACCAAGATTTGAGAATTAACTGCCATAATTAGTAACATCCATACGGTAATAAATTTTCCATAATAGGCCATAATCATTACCCATCACATCTACCCAAATCCCAAAGTTATAGTTAGCCATGTCAGAACACACCTCATCGCGGTAACTAATCGCATGATTATAGTCGCGAGGGAGGCATGAAAAAATTAATTAGTTATGGGGTCTTATCAACCTCATTCATGCAAGTTACATTACTTAACCCGCATGAAAGAAAGCGCGAGAATGCCAAAGAAGTCCAAGTTAGAACAAGAAACAGCAGCAGCAGCATTAAGCGAAATCTCATTAGAAGAAGTCCGGAGAGAGCATCCAATTGCAGGAATTTATAGAGAAAGAGCAGGGATAGCATTGCAAGTGTACAAGAGAAGATCACAGATGACCAAGTTAGCATGAGCAGTCGTCGAGCTTGAGCTCGACGAGAGAATTCAAAAAATGGAATTGTTGGTGGGAAAATATGAAAATGTGTCATTGGTCGACACAGACTTTACGGATTCTTACCAGTGTCCAGTGATGAAGAGGCAGGTTTATATAGAAAATTACGCTACTGAAGGAGGAGAATAAGCATCAAGGCTATTTCTAGAGTTCAGAGGCATCCAACATTCGACAATTCTAAACCTGAGGAACCTCCCCGTGTTCGGAACTACAGGAGACGCGATGCAGTGTATGAAATTCCTGCTAAGTAGACTCCAAAACGGGTCACTATGGCTAGGAAGGGAGATACAAATGCATGCAGAAGATATTCACAGGCTGATGGGGTTATCAACAGAAGGGAGGGATGTCTCCACAGCATTCCAGATAGTATCCAAAAGAGCAAAGAAGGTAGGAGATTGTGACTATTATAAGAAATATGACACCAAAAGAGGAGGGAAGGGGGAGAAGATAGACCTCATAAACAGCCCAGCAGTTAAGTTTTCCTGTTACCTAATTGCAGGCAAGACCATGAGGCACTATACAAAGGGTGAATGCACCCTCAAAACCATTTCAGTTGAGTAACACTGCCTCCAGGGAACCCAACTGAATTGGTGTACATTTCTACTGAATGAATTGTTTGAAGCCTATGAAGATAACTACAAAAGAGCCAGTGGGTTCATCTATGGCTACCTTATCATGGTGTTCGCAATGTGGAAATGGAATTTTCTGGGAGTCAGACAGCCCATGGAACTCACAAGTGGTCAACCAATGGCAATGAAGTTTATGCCCTGGAAGTTCTCAGGAGACCCCAGCACCAAAGAGGTAAACGAAGAAGCGTTCACATTCTTGTACAGGAAAATGGTGGACATAGTGGCGAGGCATCAAAGGGTCCCAAGGAGTTTGTTGGATAATTATTCTGCTGAGATATGGTTTGGGGTCAGTCACAAGCAGACTTACATCCGACCCACCTGCATGGAGGAAACAACATTTAAAATGAAACCTTTGAAGTTTCAAGTTGATGAGAAAGAATTCCACACCGAAGTTTTTTCCTGGCCAGGGGTGGGAATGGAGATCAAAAGCGGATTCCACCACTACTCATTCGATGGCATGTTTCCAAGGCCACTACCAGGAGAAACAAGGGATGAGACACTAAGTAGAGTGTCTCAGTTGAGGCTCACACCAGTACTGGAGGAGTTGGACACGAGATTAAAGGGCTTCAATTAGGTAATGCAGACTCTCACCAGTGCTTCTCCTCTATTTCCTAATTTTTAAGAATTTCAGGCATCAAATTATGCATCATCTTCCATAGTTTCACCCATACTCACTGCCCTACCATCCACCATGTTTAATTCACCCCCGACAGCCACTATAGTTCCAATTAGAAGGAATAAGGCACCTAAGCCACCCGTAGCTACTCATAAGACCAAGAACCTATGGATACGGAGAGGATAAAACGCAACCTATGGATACGGGAGCCCCAATTCAAGAGGAGCCATAGATGACTCCCCAGGTAACCCTTAATCTACCTATGTTCAATCCATTCTCAGTGTTAAATGTTCAAAATTCATCTCTGGTCCACACTCATACCTCATTGCCTCACACGTCGTTCACTTCGAAAGACCATTCCACCCGCACTCCATCCACATCAACAACCATTTCAGACCCAGTCAAGACACTAAGCAAGAAAAATGGAGAAACCGAGGCAGAATTTAACTCGAGTATGGCTATGGTACTCGAGGTTAACTAACCTCCATTGGAACAAAACACTTTTCTAGACCTATTAGTGCGTGGGGGATCCTTTACTATAGATACGACGCCCTCACCCAAGGAACTGAACCCTTTTCAGAAAGAAAATTTGATACTGCAACAAGTGTAGCCAACTACAAGCATGAATGACCCAGGGAATTAGCCGTCGCAACAGAACCAACCGACATCATCACATGAACACTCAGCCAGGTCAATAACCAGCGGTCAACCACTCAGACAGAGACTTCCAAACCAAGATATGTCTGGGGCTGAGAGTATGTAGACCTGGGGCACAGAACAACTGTACAATTTCATCTAGCATGCAACACAACAGGCCGAAGGACTCCACAACGACTTCCAATGGAGGTTTGAACATCAAAAACTGTAGATTAGTATGCTTACTGAAGAGCGCAACCAGTTTAAGGGAGAGAACGAAAGTCTACAGGAGAAACTGGAGAAGGTGACGAATGTTTCTAAAGATCTCTGGCAAACTGTGATAGCTCAGGATGACAAGACACCAGGGGACATAATGATTTTCACTATAGTCGAAATATATATCCACGTGAAGACAACTTGTGTGAATCTCAGCAAGGAGAATCAAGGGCTAAAGGAAGCGCTCGCGACCAAACCAGAGCTGCCAGATCTTGCTGTCATATATGCTGAGAGGGTGATAGAGAAGCATAAACAAGCAACCAAGATGCAGGAAACCATGGGGACCATGGTGAAAGAAGCTTACAACCTTTTGAAAAATTTTCATGAGTGTTCAACCTCATTAACTATGAAGGCTTAACCAATCTCGGCACAACTACAATAAGTCTCAGAAGAAATAAAGGAGGCCATAGATCCCGTCGGGATAAATCAGTTATATGATCAAGTGGAGGCACTGGAGACCACCATACAAAATATGTAGGAGCATTATGTTGCCACCAAGCAGGTCCTCCAATAACTGAGACAACTAGTAAATCATAATGTAGAGAGAATATAACAAATGGCTACTGAGGCCGAAATCAAAATTAAGGAAGTATTCAGCAAGCTACCAGCTGTGGCAAGAAAAAAAGAAGCTGGACAAATTTCCACAGAAATGGACCAACTAATGAAGGAATGGAAACAGGCCATTAACGACTTCGTTGAACTCAAATATTCAACGTTGGAAAAGGTTCTTGAGTTGGGGCACTTGTTTGGATAGGGAGGGGAAATGAAGAAGACAGGGCCATCCACAGAGCGAGGCGTACCAATGGAGACTGAGGCATCAGAAAAGAATTGACTTGGGATGAGTCAATAGCATGTGGTCGGGGCCTGTTGGGACCCTTGTTTTGAAAATAAAATAGTTTTGAGTCATGGATAAAAAGTGGCGTAGAAAGCACAGTAGATAGGGAGCTGTCACAGTTGGAGAGAGCTGGAGAGCAGGTGGCGCGATAGTTGCAAAAAATAACACAGATGGCAGGAAGGAGCGACAAGGACAGGCAGCAGAACTCCCAGTGATCAGGGAGATGCGGCAAAAAACAGAGTGGAAAAGGAGGGAAAATTGATAGTTGCATTGGCAAAGGAAAAAATAGGAAATCAGTTAGCGTAGACAAGAGGTTGGTGCAGTAGAGGGTTGAGGAAGAGAGTTGTAGGAGAACTCTGTTTTGTTCCATTATGTTCTGTTATGTTATGTTCTGTAAATGTTGTAATCACCCTTCTGTAATCAACTTTGAGGAGTAATGTAACTGTCTGCTATTGATAATGAAATATACTTCTATCTGTGTTTGATGTCCTGAGTTCTGAGTTAAGTGTTTGGTTATGATGAATGTATTTCCCGCTTTTAAATTTTAAAAATGCATCCTCAATATGCTTTGTGAGTAGTATCTTGTGCAAGGTAGCTAAATCTGTTTACAGTCCCTAGTTCAATCTGTGTTGCTCTATAGTTGTGATCAGTCAATATCTGATCTACTCCTAACCTTACTAACGTCATGACACACCTCAGGTGATACTCTCTTCTCTTTGGAGTAGGGTGAAAGTGACGGCGTTTTGCTAGACTACTGTGGAAACCTTGTTGGTCTCTCTCTTGAACCTGGGTCTTACTTAGAGACCTTCTTTCTTTCCAACACTTCAACAAATTTGGATTTACCTCAAAGGGATTCCTACATTTAAAATATTTATAGGACCAATATAGGTCTCATTTAGAAAATTCTAGGTCGCATGAGTGCCCTCCATCAATTCCATAGATGGAGTGGAGAGCACTCATTGAAAATGCACATGATAAGGCACTTAAAAAAGCAAGGAACACTCCACTTGGATCAGGAAAGTATGAGAAACTTTTAATAATATAATTATGATGCTTTATCATCATGAAACATCTAATTAATTTTTTCAATGTTTAAAATATAGGCTCCGAGGTACTTCCAAAGCCACAATGGCTAGAATAACCAAACATGGGCAACATCATTTTGGCACAGATGCTTACTTGAAATTGGCCACAAAAATTGTAAGTATATAAAAAAATAATTTGCATCCAAATTATAAAATGTCAAAGATTTTAATTTAATATCACAAAAGAAGAAAAATTCATGTTCTAATGCAAGATTTCAAGGGTCACAATTCAAAGAGGTTCCCATGGAGGAATACCTAAAGCTTGCTTTCAAGCATTACTATTAAGCCGTGTTTGAATGAAGGAAAAGCTTGACATCTTCATAGTCTTCCACTACACAACCTAACACTCAGGCAAATAAAAGAAACAAATACAGTTTATAAATCATTACTTGTATAATCTATTGGTTATTATTTTTGGACATAAATTAATCTTGATTGTAAAATGTAGGCAATCAATGTAGATACAACACATAAGCCTACTGATGGTGGAGTGCCTTATCTCGAGACTGATGCTCATCTTGGTACTGGAGGTATTTCATGTGCTATAAAAAAATGGTAGTATGGAATACAATTAAAAATATTTAAATGAAAATGGTGTATTAATTATAACCTTTATTGTTTCTACACTAGAGCATGTACACAATGTGGCCAGAGAAGAGGAGGAGCATATGGTGACATCCAGAAGTATTCTGCTTCCCTCCACTACTGAATAAGGTAAAGAACATTTTATTACTCATTTTATTAATAAATTTTTTTTTAATAATAATAACAATAAATATAAATTTAACATTTCTTTATTATTGCAGTTGATGCTCGACCCCACTTGTAGCATTATAGTCGTAGGACTAGGTTAAAAGCAAGAAATATTACACGAGACCACAACAACTAAAGGGGGCCAAGATTAAGACATCCTTGCTAACTACATATTAAAAAAAAAAAAAAAAAAACCTGATAAAAAATGACTACACTGGTTTGTTTTCAACCCCTTTTTTCTAGTATCACATTTTTACTGAGAGGTTGAATGCATCATGGAATGTGCACATGTAAATTTAGACTATCTTAACAAAAAATTGTGATATTTCGATTGCAAAAAAATAGAACGATTTTGTTTCATATTATGTACACATATTTTTTGTCATAAAATTTATTGAGCTAAAATATTTCTGGATGTACGAATGAATGAATGATGACACCCTTAAATACATCATATATTTGTGATCTTTCTTCATCCAACTCTAGTTTGAGGTTATGTTTAAATTTTAATGCAAGCAATTTTTTAGAGAGGCTCAACCAAAACCCATGTAAATTGAATAAGGGGAAAAATATAGAAGACACATTCTAATATTTTTCCTCATATAAACTTTGTGGATTTTAAAAATCTTGGTATACAAGTCATTTTGAAATATGTATGGCCCTTATGACTACTAGGAAAACCTAGGAAGCTTTCATAGATTATAACACTAGTTTCCATAAGTTTTATAATTTGAGCCACCATACATTGAACTTGTTTCTAACGTATAAAAAATTATTAAATCAACCACCCATTTTAGTCTTGGGGATGAGATACTATAAACATTTTCCTAGTGAAGGATTTGAGTAACTCCAAATATGAGTTTTTGGACTAATGGATTATTATATTGCAACATACATGACCTTTAGTGTGGTAGTGTATTCGGCACATGGGCAGACAAAATACACTTTGATTACTAGGGAGGCTTCTTACCTGCATAAGAGTCACAAGTCAAAGTGGTTGTCAAACATTAGTGGAACAAGTTTGACATGTAATAAGCTAATTTAAATGGAAACATAGCATGCCACATAAACAATGAAACAAAAACAAAACAACATGCACAAAATACATGCTCAATAGAGAAAACACACTAATAACTCAACAATGGAGATCTTTCTCCCTTTAATAGGTGCTGGTAGTAGTATAAGATAGAATCTCAAATCTCTTGTAGTGGATCATTTGAGCTACGAAGCTCCAATATCCAAGACAAAGGGGTCTCTTCCCCTCAAGTTTTTAGCAAGCCTCTCTTCCCTCTCAAAGGATGGTAGGTCGAAAAACATGTGGTGAACTCTTCTCTCTTGGATGGAGATGTTTGGTGGCCAACGACTAAATCTCTCCAATCCTCTTGCTGTTGGAAAACACAAGCTGGTTTGCTAAAGAGAAATTTTTCCAGCATAACAATGTGTCTCATATTTCTCTTCCCAAGGTTGGCTTTTCTAGACCATTTTTAAATTTCCCATCCTCTTGGTCCAAGATGGATGGTGACACAAGAGTGGGGTTATGATTGCTTTGTGTGATGTACTAAAGCATCAAGGTGGCTCAAAGGCGACTGTACTTGGTTAGGTTGAGTGATAATATTTTTCTCCAAGTGTGCTAAGTGGTCCCAAATGGTGACATTATGCATCCCCAAGACCACACGACTATTGAAGGGATAACTACGCAGTGTGCATCTATCGAAGGATAATACGCTTTGTGCACTCAGAGCCAGTGTTTCCTATGTGCGGTCCAAAATTTTTGCCTTCTGACCTTAGGAAAAATTAAATTTTTAGCCCCTCTAATGTGTTTCTTCCATGTAAACCTATCTGTACCTTTTTCTCAACATTTTTTTATGTCTTCTACCTATACGATTTTCCAGTGTTAACAGTTTCTCCCTAATGTATGAGGTCTAGGAAGAACTGTATAGCCAAAATAAATTATAGTTTCTTTTCTGTGTAGTCCTTTCAAGAGAGAGAGTAAATTGCTTTAGAACTGAGTTGAGAGACCCCTTGTAGTGAGTAAAAAAGACACCGTGCTTCGTTGGAAACCTTCGAGAGATAGAATGAATAAAATATTTGTACGAGGCAGGTATGTCCCATGCTCGTGATGTTTTGACTAGTTAAGCTTATCTGATAGATAGTGGTTTTGTTTATGTCACTTTTTGGTAGTTACCTGTTGTTGGTTGATTACGATGGTTATTGATGCCCTTTGGGGAATTTTTATTTGAAATAAGGTTGAATGTAGTGCCCACACACATAATATTGGTATGGCACGTTTGTTTATAACAATTTCTCATTGTATGTGTTGTGGCTCATTTCTTTTTTCTTTTAAAATATTTTTCAAAACACAAATAAAAAATATATATCAGCAAAAAGGATAAATTTGAAATTTTCATATGCCAAAAAATAGTTTTTGTTTTTATATGTTGATCAATTAACATATTGTTCAAAAGTGTGAAGGTGGGACTGACCCTTGGATTAACACTCATGCAAATCACCGAGCGGGATTTAAAAGAATGAAGGTTGATTTGGATCAACGGAAACCCACGGGCACAAACAACCTGCGGGTTAGCTGTTGAGAATGCAGCAAGATGATGGAGCTTAGTGAAATGAAGTTGCCTTCACTAAGTGGGCCCGCAGGAAAATTCTAGCGCAAAGATCTATTTTTAGACTATGTCTATTTTTAGACATATGGAGCATGGTTCGGGGATTCCAGTTTGAGATTCTTGGAGCATTGGTCATGTTGGTAAAACCAGATGAGACTCTATTTTTTAGGTCAAAGAGATCGAAGGCTATTTTTAGACTGCCTCTCCTTAAAATAGGGAAGTCAAATATTATTTACCCTTAATAATATTTGGACTCTAAACAGCAGTTTACTCTCTTGGAGCACTTCAGTTCGAGCTACAGAAGTGGCTCATGCATCTGACAGAGGAATCACATGGTTCCCAAGGGTTTGATGGCATCATGCATGGTTGACTTCAGTTGGACTTCAGTGGCAGAAGTTTGGAGGAGTTAATGAGACAGATAGTGGAGTTGTGTTCTGTTTATTTTAGCTGAACTGATTGAGATTAGTTTAACTAGCTAATCAATTATTTATGAGTGGAGTGAATTAAATATTAATTAATTCATTAATTAGTAACTCATTATTCAACTCAGGAACACATCAGTTCACTACAGTGTATGATCAGTTCAGTGGAGACCAGTGAAAGAGGTAAATGAAAGGGTGGAGTTAGCTATCAGTTGTGACTATATTGTTGCTATTTGCAACACACAGATAGGTGGAGTAAGCCCATGAGGATTGCGCAGTTCAGGCTGGTGGTTTATCTATATAAATAGGCCATCCCATAGCATTGAAACACACAATAGAGGCAAGGAAATTGGCGGTGAGTTTTGAACCAGTAACCTATTCAAAACTGAGCTAGATTGTGAGTAACTGTATGAGAAAGTACTGAGTACTTGTGAGGAGTATTTTACTGAGTCTGTTACTTGATTTCTCCATTATAGTATACACAATAGCTGTGGGGTTTTCAGCTATAATCTTTCCCCATACATACTGTGTTAATGTGTATGATGCATTGATGTGTTATTGCTTGATTTTATTTCCGCATGTGTGATGATCTGAGTTGATCTGAGTGGAAGAGATTATGTGTTGTGTATGAAGTTCAAATAGTATGTGACCAGGATAGTCTCGGTGGATAATTAATCATTATTCAGCAAATTTATACATGGTATCGGAGCTATTGAAGTTCAGATTGATCATCACAGTGATTACAAACTTATTTCGGTAGATAGAGTCTGCATGCGGGCCAGGTAGCCTCCGGATTCATATTTCTTCAGAAAGTGAAAGGTCTGGTAAACACCCCTTGCAGTCGATCTCTGTGCTAGAAATAATTTGTTCTCATGATCTAGAGCGGTTGAGCTTTGAGGTGGAATTCGAAATTTTGCAGCAGTTTTGTTTTCTTGGTGCCAGTGTTGAAAATGTCTTTCAACGGTTTGCGACTTGAATATGCTCTTGAAGGCAGTTCGAATTATGTTGCATGGAAGGATCACATGGAAGCAGTATTAGAAGATAATGGTCTGAAGGAGTTCGTAGATACGGATGTCCAAAAGCCCACTGATGCAGCTGAAGTCGATGCATGGCAAAAGAAGATGGCGAAGTGTCGAAAGATCCTGTTGGAGGGCGTCAAGGATCATATTGTATCCAGCCTGCATGGAAAGGCTACTCCATATTTAATGTGGAAAGCTTTGACGGATCTATTCCAGAGTAAGAGCAACCAAAGGAAGCTGGCGCTCAAAGATAAGCTCGGGAACATCAAGATGGAGAAGGGCGACAGTATCGCCAAATACCTCACGAAGTTCACTCAATGCAGAGATGAGCTGGGAAGTGTGGGGGTGACTGTCGAAGACGAGGACATGGTCGACCTAGCTCTCCTTGGTCTTTCGAAGGCTTGGCACTCATATCAAGATAGTTTCAATGGTCGGGAGAAGCTGCCGGGATGGGAGCGCCTTTGGGCGGATCTCATGCAGGAGGAGATAAGGAGGACTACTCGAGATGGATCTTCATCAAAGGGAGCTGATGAAGAAAACTGCGCTTTGGTGGCCAAAGCAAAGAAGGGGAAGGGTAAGAATACTTCTCATTCCGGTGCAAAGGGAAAGAAGCAGGATATGGCGAAAGTGAAGTGCTTTCACTACCATGATCACGGACATTATGCTACCAATTGTCCAAAGAAGAAGAAGAACAAGCAAGCGGGAAGATCTGCAGATGGAGAAGCTTTGGCTTCATAGTTCGAGCTTGACTTTTCACTGATTGCATGCTTGGTTTCAAGTGTGCTGGGATCGGTATGGTTCTTGGACAGGGATGCGTCATTTCATATGACGGGAGATCGGGATTTGTTCTCAGATCTGGAGGACAAAGATTTGGGTGTGCACATCGAGATGGGCGATGATGGTAGATACAGTGCAACTGGTATCAGTACCATATCCTTTCAGAGGGAGTCTGGTAAACCCTTTGTATTGAGGGATGTTATGCATGTACCTGGATTGAAGAAGAACTTGATCTCTATGGCGATGTTGGAGGATAAGGGGTATGATGTGGTCTTCAGCGAAGGAAAAGCCTTCCTACGCAGTAAGACTACTGGAGAGACCCGGAAGATAGGGGTTTGAACCAAGAACCTTTATCAGTTGCAGGTAGATGGCTGCGCAGCTATGGCATGCAAGGCGGGAGAAGTGGTGAGCCAAGATGATGAGGGCGAACTGTGGCACAGGAGATTGGGCCACCTTCACCATGGAGCTTTGAAGATTCTACAGCAGATTTCTACTGGTCTTCCTAAAGGCACTCTTGCGTAGTCAGATCAGTGCAAGGGGTGTAGTTTAGGGAAGTATGTGAAAGCCACCTTTCACGAGAAGGATAGTCGCGCCACGATGATCCTTGAGAGAGTTCACATAGACGTGTGTGGTCCTTTCTCAGTTGCTTCAACATCAAAGCACAGGTATTATGTGATCTTTGTTGATGATTTCTCTCGAAAGTGCTGGATCTTCTTCATGCAGAAGAAGAGCGATACATTCGCGAAGTTCTGTGAGTTTAAAGCACTGGTCGAGAAGGAGTCGGGGAAGAAGGTGATTGCTCTAAGGAGTGATAATGGTGGTGAATTCATCTCGGCTGAATTCAAGGAGTTCTACAGTGCAGAAGGGATTCGGAGAGAGCTCATCGCACCCCATAACCCACAACAGAACGGGGTGGCTGAGCGGAAGAACAGAATGATCGTGGGTGTTGCACGGGCGATGTTGCATGATTAGGGCCTACCCCTTCACTTGTGGGCTGAGGCATGCAATACAGCAGTGTATGTGCATAATCGTTGTCCTCACAAGGTTCTTGGCATGAGTACACCAGAGGAGGATTATTCTGGCAAGAGGCCTGATATTTCCCATTTGCGGATTTTTGGTTCTCCTGTCTACATGCATGTGACGAAGGATGTGAGAAGGAAGCTAGATCCAACTGCTGAGGTTGGAATATTTGTGGGGTACACTGATACACCTCACAACTACCGAGTGTATTTGTCAGACAGTCGCAAGACTGTTGTGCGACAGGATATAAAATTTCAGGAGGAGAAAGCCATGCAGTGTTTTCTTGAGAGGGAGCTACACTTGCATGCAGATGAGGAGTTGTTAGTTCCTAAGGAGGAGCTTCCGGATGTGGATCAGCCACAAGAGGAGGTTCAGGAGGTGGAAGAAACCACCCATGCAGCGCCAACCATCAGAGGGCGCATGCGCACTATAGAAGCTGAGCGACTGGCTTGGGATGTAGAGAAGGTTGTAGGACCACCTACAGCACAGCACAGACAAAGGCAGTCACCGGATCGGTACACTGGATACATGGCTCTTGTGATTCAATGTGTTGTGACGGAGCCATCCTCTTTTGAGGAAGCTGTGGAGGAACCCGCATGGGTTGATGCCATGATCGAAGAATATGATTTGATCGTCAGGAACATTGCATGGGAGATTGTCCCAAGACCGGTGGGGAAATTAGGGGTGGGTTCGCGATGGATCTACAAGGTGAAGCAGGCGGCTGACGGGAGTGTGGAGAAGTACAAGGCGAGATTTGTCGCCCGTGGCTTTTCACAGATCGAGGGGATCGATTATGAGGAGACTTTTGCACCTGTCGCAAGGCACTCTTCCATACGGACGATCCTTGCTCTCTCAGCGCAGATGGGGTGGCACATTCATCAGATGGATGTGAAGAATGCGTTCCTCAATGGAGTTATTGAGGAAGAGGTGTACATAGAGCAGCCTGAAGGTTTTGAGATCTTCAGCAGTGAGTCGCATGTGTGCCGACTCAAGAGAGCACTGTATGGGCTGAAGCAAGCACCTCGTGCTTGGTACACTCGGATAGACAGCTACTTCACCGGGCTTGGATTCTCCGAGAGTGAGGCGGATCCAAACCTGTACCAGATTGTGGTGGAGGGGAAGCTGTTGATCATCGTACTGTATGTAGATGATCTGATTTTGACTGGCGACGAGCAGTTGATACTTTCATGCAAAGAGGATCTTGCACGAGAGTTTGAGATGAAGGACCTGGGCATCCTTCATTATTTCCTGGGATTGGAGATTTGGCAGCGCAGTGGAGGACTGTTTGTTTCTCGGGGCAAGTATGCTCGGGAGATTCTGGAGAGGTTCAACATGCAAGGCTGCAAGCCTGTTGACACTCCTCTTCCTGGTGGTTGGAGGAAGGAGGATGCTACTTCAGCGGAGGTAGTGGATTCCACTATCTATCGACAGTTGGTGGGGTCGCTTATGTATCTGGTCAATACACGACCCGATATATGCTATGCAGTTAACCAGCTTTCGCAAGCTATGGTTAAGCCTACCAAGCTCTTTTGGAAGGCAGGCAAGCATGTATTGCGCTATATTAGAGGCACATCAGGATATGGTTCATGGTACAGACAGGAGGATCAGTTGAGGCAACATGGCTTCAGAGATTGGTATCATCATATCAGAGATTGTGTTCAGCGGAGAATCATGATGCTTTCATATGTTCCCACAGAGGATCAGGATGCCGACATCCTGACGAAGGCGCTCACCAGGAGCAAGTTCGAATTCCACAGAGGAAAGATAGGGGTTGCAGATAATCCATATCTTGCTGAGAGGGAGAGTTGAAAATGCAGCAAGATGATGGAGCTTAGTGAAATGAAGTCGCCTTCACTAAGTGGGCCCGCAGGCAAATTCTGGCGCAAAATCTATTTTTTAGACTATGTCTATTTTTAGACATATGGAGCATGGTTCGGGGATTCCAGTTTGAGATTCTTGAAGTATGTGTCATGTTGGTAAAAATAGATGAGACTGTATTTTTGAGGTCAAAGAGGTCGAAGTCTATTTTTAGACTGCCTCTCCTTAAAACAGGGAAGTCAAATATTATTTACCCTTAATAATATTTAGACTATAAACAGTAGTTTACTCTCTTGGAGCACTTCAGTTCGAGCTACAGAAGTGGCTCATGCATCTGACAGAGGAATCACGTGGTTCCCAAGGGTTTGATGGCATCATGCATGGTTGACTTCAGTTAGACTTCAGTGGCAGAAGTTTGGAGGAGTTAATGAGATAGATAGTGGAGTTGTGTTCTGTTTATTTTAGTTGAACTGATTGAGATTAGTTTAACTAGCTAATCAATTAGTTATGAGTGGAGTGAATTAAATATTAATTAATTCATTAATTAGTAACTCATTATTCAACACAGGAACACATCAGTTCACTACAGTGTATGATCATTTCAGTGGAGACCAGTGAAAGAGGTAGATGAAAGGGTGGAGTTAGCTATCAGTTGTGACTATACTGTTGCTATTTGCAACACACAGATAGGTGGAGTAAGCCCATGAGTATTGCATAGTTCAGGCTGGTGGTTTATCTATATAAATATGCCATCCCATAGCATTGAAACACGCAATAGAGGCAAGGCAATTGGCGGTGAGTTTTGAACCAGTAACCTGTTCAAAACTGAGCTAGATTATGAGTAACTGTATGAGAAAGTACTGAGTACTTGTGAGGAGTATTGTACTGAGTCTGTTACTTGATTTCTCCATTATAATATACAAAATAGCTGCGGGTTTTTCAGCTATAAGCTTTCCCCATACATATTGTGTTAATGTGTATGATGCATTGATGTGTTATCGCTTGATTTTATTTCTTCATGTGTGATGATCTGAGTTGATCTGAGTGGAAGAGATTATGTGTTGTGTATGAAGTTCAAATAGTATGTGACCAGGATAGTCTCGGTGGATAATTAATCATTATTCAGAAAATTTCTACATTAACAATGATGGTGCCTCCGCAGTTGACCCAGTCGAAAGCCCGCTGGCCAATATTGATGGTTCAAGATCACTACGGGGGTAGACCTTCGATGAGTCTGTCGTACTCCAGAGTACTCCCGTAGTGACATAGGAGAACCATGACGCAGATAATTAATTTCGAAAGCTAATGAGCCAGCTCATAAGTCGCACCATGTTTCCATTATTTGTCAAGTCAGGCATTCAATTCTCATTCATTTACAAAATCTCGTGCCATCTATAAAATGTGTTAAAGTTTCTTCTTTTCTTCTTATTGGTTTTTCAGTCCCAATTGCTCAAAAAATTTCTTAGCTGCTTAATTTCTTACCTCTACGCTTCTTTGGTTGCCACCCTGAGTAAAATCATGGCTAAACGATCATCCCTGTATGGCTCTATTATCCACATCTCACTTATGGATACTGAGCAAGACGTCAAGGATACCCTGTGCTTAGTTGAACATATTCCCTTTTACCAGCAATTCATACTCAATGAGAAGAATTCTCCCATCTACTCAGCCATGGTCAAGTCTCATGTTCTATCTGCATGTGTCTCGAAAACCCATCTTTTTCCGGAATTCATACATTGGCTAGCGTCTGCATTATACCGTAGCAAGTGTTTTGTGATGAATAATTTAGGAGAGAGTATTCTTCAAGTCACTTCTCAGTTAATCCGTCAAGCCCTCTGTTATCCTGAGTCATATTCTTATGTTAATTTTACTAAAGAATCATTGGTGGCACTATATGACAGTCTTGCAGGGCAGGATTTTACACAAATGGTCTTCTTTATAAAGCTCGAAGTAGGATGTTTTTCACCATATGATAAAGAGTTCCCATTGGATATTTTTGATGCAGAAGTCAAGCCAGTACTACAATTTTGTCAAATATACTTGGAAAGAATAATGCTACTCAAATTGACAGGTTGGTGCTTGGTCTATTTGACTTAATGATGAAGCCCAATGTGGTGTTAGATATTCCCTCTTACTGGAAAGAGAATTTTAATGCTCAGCTTATGAGCCTGTCCCTCATTGGGTCTTTCAGGTTTCCTTCACTGATTACTTATTTATTCTTATATCAAAATGTTGAATGAATTATACATTTGGGGTTAAATATTATAGATGAAAATTAGAAAATAAAATCAGTGTTGTTTTGGACAGATTTAATAAGAAATGAACCAAATGATGGAGGGATGTTTGATTTTGCTTCTTATTTCATGCCAATTGCCTATAAGATTTTGAATGGAATTTCTCCTCCATGTTTTCTGCCGAAGGCTTAGGAGTTTCTTTAGCTTAGTATCAATTGTAAATTTGGAGATTGGTTTGTGTATGATGACTATTCAGAAATTAGGTTGTATGGATCTGGGATTGAGCCTTATAGATTACCCATATTTGTTCCCATGAGAATGTTTTCCTTGGAATTTATTAGAGAAAGCCTGAATTTAGATCAAATACATTTTTTCCCAATGAAGAAAGGGTATTTATTTAAGTTGCATATGTCTGTGGGAATATTCATAGTGAATATGATGCAAGCAAAAAATGAGGAAAACCAGATGTTAGAAAGCATGCACTTGTTATTAGGTGAGAAATGGGCTTATGATGCACACAAGGTGATCTCTAACAAGAGAGTAGAAAATGGTTATTCTACTTTTGTTCATGATAGTAAGCCTGAAATTGAGAAGTTAGCTAATGAAGGTTTTTCAGAATCTAGTAGCACCAGCATTTAGACTCGAATCATCTCTGAAAGTGTAAGTAAAAGAGGCAAGGAAAAAGTTGTTGATTCTGAAGATGAAGAACAAAGAGCTAAAAAAAGAGCTAAGTTAACTGAAGAAATATCAAGTAGACAACTTGCTTTACTTATTCAATTAGGAGGTACTCAAAATTCACCAGCTCCACCATCAAGACATGAAGCTATTCATGATCAAGTTCCTTTGATCAAGCAAGTCTTTTCCTAAATTGCATAAAAGAACCAGAATATTAAAGCTAGTATGGAGGCTCAAGTTGAATATCAGATTACTCCAGATCAAACCAGATTGTTGACTATTATGGATTTAGAAAGGGATCAGTTGAAGATTGATTTCTCTCACCCATCTTAAATGGCAGTAGGGCCATCCAACAGTTTTAAAACTGTAAATCTAATTGTTGATGTTAAAAATATCCCTTTACTTGACAAAGTTAACTTACATATGAAAACTGGTCAATTGATTGTTAATGACCTAACTAAGACAAGTGAAACTACACATAAGGATGAGAATATGTTGGGAAAGGTGATTAAGTAGCTAAAATTAGAGAAGGCTAATTCCAGGGCCCTTTCAACTCAAAATGAAGAATTGAAGAAAATAATTGTAAAAACTGGAGTAGACCCCAATGATAGATCAATTGTTCAAAAGTTATTACAAAGTGCAGAATTAGAAATTAATGTATTGAAGAAAAATCTAAAGTTACCTACCGGAGAGCATCCAATGGCAGCAGAGGTAGAAAATGAAAAAGAAATTATTTTACAATAGTTGTTGCAGAAAGAGGAGGAGATTTCTAAATTAAAGGAGTCAGTGAATAGTTTACAGGGTCAGATTGAATCACATACTTGCACCATAGTTATGTCATCTGGAAATTATGATCTAGCAGTTATGTTGTCCCAATTGAGCACAAATTTAAATATGGCATAGGTTGATCTCAAGAAAACTTAGAGTGATCTTGATACAACAATGAAGATAATGCATGCCAAAGAAGGAGAAGTTAATAAATATAAATCAGATTGCCAGACATCTTATGAGGAAATCGAGAGTCTTAAAGAAAAACTAAAAGGAAACATGTCTTTAATTCAAGCAAAGGATATTGTGTGGAATGAAATTATGGAAGTGATGAAAACAGTTTGGGAATCACTGATTATAGTGTCAAAGAGGAAAAAACATAATCAGAGATTTACAAGAACTTATTCTTGCTGATAAACAAAATTTTCTTAACAAAGCTTTGTGGGAAAAAATATTTATTTACTTTATCAATTCCAAGACAGATCAAGAGATAGAGGAGCATGAAATCAAAGATATAACAATGTGTATTTTAGAGATAAATAAGTTTATTGTGAAAAATTCTTGCAAGAAATCAGCAGAGAAGAAATTGACAAAAATCAAACACGCCGTAGAGAAATTAAACAAAATTTTTGAATAAAGGACCAGAGCTGGGCTACCATCATGCTGGGATCTACAAGGAAATATTATATTTTGGGATTCATATGAGCCATTATTAGTCGGAGCAAAAATCAAGATTGATAATACTCATGAAAAAACGACTGTCTTAAAAGGAGCCACAATTGTCAATTTCTTGCACATGAATTTTCAATTATTATGGATGGTTAAGACCTTGTTTATGGAAAGGCCCACTTTTATTGGGATTACTGATTTCAGGCTAGAGTATCACAAGTTGGTCAATTATCATAAAACCAGCATTGAGATCTCGAAAAAATGCAGGGCATGGATGACCAATTCACTAGGTGACACATCAGCACCTCAGAAGAACAGATCAGCACCTTAGGGGAACACAACGGCAACCAATCAGATCCAGATCCAACAAATAGATTAATATTTCAAGTTTTATTCACCTTTCTTGTTAAAACATCAATACTGTAATGATGTCCTTAATTGCAATGTAATAAGTAGTTTACACAGTTTAGGTAGTTTGAGTAGTTACAAGAAGTTCTAGCAGTTACAAACTGCTTTTGTATGTATTTAAGAAATATAGTAAGAAAGAGGAGGGTTCTGAGTTTTGGACCTCTGGAAGACTAGAAATTTTTTCCTTACTTTTCTGAGAAATTAATGAAAGAAGCATCAAGTTTCCTATAACTGTTGGTGGTGATTTGTTCTTCCTGTATCATTTTGTGTTTCTTCTTCTTTGAATCAAGTGAAGTAAAGTAGTTTCCAGTCTCTTAATTGCATCTGTGAGTAAGAGTTAAATAACCTTAATATGTGCTCCTTCACTCCAACTATTATTTCTACATAAATTTCTTCTGAGATTTAAGGTGATAGATTCTGCGTTACAACATATCATTTTGAGTTTCCTCTAAAATTATTCTTTTCATTTAGATATCAACAATGAAATGGAATTGTATAATATTTCATTATATCAGATTATTAAGGGTTTTAAAGAATTAATTTCCAAAGGAAATAAACAAATACCACATTGTATAATTAAATTTGTGACATGTATTTTTAAATGTCTTAAGCACTGATTGATTTTCACAACCAAGGGAGTGTCTCTTAAGGTACAACAATTTTCGGCGCCATTGTCAGGGACCAAAGAAATAAAGTTTATTTTCACTGGGTTTTTCACATTATTTCTACTAGTTGTTCAGTGAGGAGGAAATATTAGGTTTTGCTTTGTTATTATTAGAATTTTGGCTTTCAAAAGGCCTCACACGAGGTTATATACCTCACAAAGGAAAGTTCCTGCTTTGTTTCTAAAAAGGTTAAAAAACCTAAAACCCCTTCAACACCTAGTCCTACATTGTGTGCTCCTGGAAGCAGTTCTAATAATCCTTTGTTTTAAGATATCTCTAAATTACTTCCTTTCTTGGAACAAGATTCACCGTTTACACCTATTCATTTTCAAGAACCTGAGTTGGAAGAACACTCCTTTGAGTATGTTTCCTTTACTTTTATACAAAATCAACAAATTCCAGTTGTTATTCCTTCTTCCATTCTTCATCAACCTACACCCATATCCACTTTATCACCATCACCCCCATTCATTTTTACAGCTGGTACATCAACTGCATTTACCCAAGGAACACTTAATCAAGGTGTAAACATAGTAGCACCAGCCTTCTTAATGAATATATGTGCACCACTTAAACTTCCACAAGTGATGAATGCAATGCCTCATGAATATCTTAAATTACTCCCTCGTTTCACTGGAGAAGATGAAGTAACTGCAGAACAACATTTACCTCTGTTTTTCAATTTTGTTTAAAATATGAATGTAGAACATCTTGATGTTGTAATGAGGCTTTTTGTTGAGCCTCTAGATGGAGAGGCTAGAAAATAGTTCAAAGGTTTATTAAATGGTTAAATTAATACGTGGGAAGAGTTAGAAAATCAATTCACTCAGATATGGGGAGAGAAAAGAGATCATGGCTATTCTTTAACAGAATTTAATGCAATTAAAAGAAAACCTAATGAGAATATTTATAAGTTTGTCAAAACATTCAATAAATTGTATAATAGTTTACCTGTAGAAATGAATCCCCCTCCTTTTGGAGAAAAGGTATTTTTTGTTGGGGCTTTTGAAGCTGATTTCAGTTTAACACTTAGAGAGAGAAGATCCCATACTCTTGAAAAAATACAGGCAGATGCTTTAGAAATTTAATCTAACATGACTGCAGCAGGGAAGATAAAAGAAAAACAATCAGTCTAAGAGAAGGCGAAAGTAAAAGAGGAATCTCCACAAGATCAAAGAATTGAATATATGACAAAAGTGATAAAACAATTGTCAAATAAATTAATCAAGTTAGAATTGTAAAGTAAAAACTCCCAGAGACCGGTGCAACAAAATAGAGGAGGATTTAATCCTAAATTCAAAAAACAACCCCTACAAATTTTGCAGAGGGAAAGAAAAGATCAAGATCAAGTTCAAGCACCGTTATATATGGAAGCATCACTTGAAAAATCAGTAGAAGAGGACCAAAAATAATTTGAAGATAAAATATATGTTGTGTATATAAGAGAGGAATATGAACAAGAAAATTGTAAGGAAGAATATGTTGAGGCTGAAATATCTTTTGATGAATAAGAGATGAATGAATATTGCAAACATTTCATAGATTTTATGCAAGCTGAGTTACAGAAAAAGTATGATTTGAGATCTAGAAAGAGATCTAGGGTGCAAGACAATGAGAATGAAAAACAAGATTATATACCTTCTCCAATGGCGACTCCACAATAGAAGGACCCTGTGAAGAAAAAAGATAAAGGTAAGCAACCTGTAGATCCAATAAATAAAATATATGTGCAGCAGGTTGAATCTTCCAAAAATAAATTGATTGATACTAATATTTTGGAGAAATTTTTTTCCTATACCTAAACAAATCTTAAATCCTAAAAGAAAGGAAAAAGAACTTGAGAGGAATGCTGAGAAAACTCAGATCTTTAGTTTGACAAAGCAGTTGGAGAAATTCAGGATTTAGGTACCTCTTCTGGAATTAGCTAAAACACCAGTCTGCAAAAAATAAATTTCAGAATTTATTAATCTCTCACAGATTGAAGATGTAGGTGATACCGTAAACTTGCAAGAAGAGAAGCCAGTGGTCAACTTTGGTCCTCATGTAGAAGAAGTAGATTCTTCTGTTCCTCCATTTTATATTTCATTGTTGCTTCATGATTTTATTCTTCATAACTGTATGTTGGATTTAGGGGCCTCTCATAATATTATGCCATTGTTTATCATGAAGGAGTTGAACTTATATATTACTAAACCATACAAGGACCTGCACTCATTTGATTCCAAGAGTGTCAAATTTTTTGGGTTAATTAAAGACATGATAGTGTCTTTGGCACAAATTCCAACAAAAATTATTGTTATGGACGTAGTTGTTGCTGACACTGCAACCAGGTTTGTGATTCTCTTTTCAAGATCTTGGGGAGCAAAGTTGGGAGCATTTCTAAAGTTATATTTCACTTATGCTATCATTCTTGTTTTTAATGGGGAAGAAAGGAGATTGTGTAGGGAAACAAGGTTTGTGAAAACCATTACAAAGAAAGATGCATGTAATTCCCCTATTTACAATTAGGAAATATAATATCTTTCATGTTTTTTGCTGCATGAAGATGTTGAATTTGCTGAAGACACAGATAAGCAACTCTCTTCAACAATTGTACATAATGAGCTACATTCAAAGAAGATTTGGAAATGCTACTTTGAGGTTGCCTACTCCAAATATGGCACAGGAGTTTGATTCTTGCTGATATGACCAGAAGGTAAGCTTGTGCCTTTTTCTTTTAAATTATAATTTTATTCAAAAAATAATGTATCCAAGTATGAGGCCTTGATCGTAATTCTTAAAACTACTAAGCACATGGGAATTCAATATATTTCAATTTTCGGTGACTCTAAATTGATTACAAGACAGATTAAAAATCATTGTCAAACAAAGCATACAATATTAAGATCATATAGGAATGAAGTTTGGGACTTGATAGAGAAATATTTTGAAGCCTTCAAGATTCAGTTTATTTCAAGGGAGAAGAATAGATTGGTTGATTCATTAGAAATTGTAGCCATCACCTTCAAACCCTCAATGAATCCAAGGCTAAGGTATGAGATTGAAATTAGACATAAACCCTCTATCCAAGACAATGTGAAACATTGGCAGGTGTTTTAAAATGATGAGTAGATAAATCAATGTTTGACAATGATTGGAAATTTTGAAGAAGTTGAGATAGATCAAGAAGAATAAAAAACATAGAAGAAGGCAGAGATGAGACACCTTAAGTAATCAATAGGTGATCAGAAGATTATCCAATTGAAGGATAACGTCCTCCCTAAAGGTTTAGTTCCTCTTGAAATATTATTTGATTCTAATGATGTCATTGTTGATTCAAAGAAAACACGTCAAGAAGAAGAGATGGAAGACTATAATTTGGGAACTCAGCAGGAACCAAAAATGGTGAAATTGTTCAAAGGTGTTCCCAAAAAATATAAAGAAAGATACACTAATATTTTCAAGAAGTATATGGATGTGTTTGCTTGGTGATATGAAGACCTGAAGACATATGATAAAAGTATAATACAACATGAGATTCCTTTGAAAGAACTGGAATTAAGCCACACAAAAAGAAGCTCAGGAAAATTAATCCTTTATTGATAGCTCCAATTGAGAAATAAGTGAAGAAATTGCTACAAGAAAAAATCATATTTCCTCTTAGATATTCTGATTGGGTTTCTAATTTGGTCCCTGTGAGGAAGAAAAATGGAGAGATAATATTGTTGTGGATTTCAAGAACCTAAATAGAGCATCTCTAAAGGATAATGATCCTTTACCCAAAATGGATTATGTCTTACAAAAGGTGACAGGAGCTTACAAGATGTATATGGTTGATGGATTCTCTGGGTATAATCAGGTGGCATTTGATAAGGAAGACCAAAAGAATACAACTTTCAAAACCCCCTGGGGCACCTTCATGTATGCAAGGATGCCATTCAGACTTATGAATGCAGGTGCAACCTTTCAGAGAGCCATGGAAATAGCCTTTTTTTGTGACAAGTGTGTGGTTATGTACTTGGATGATGTAACTATTTTCTCAGGATCAAATGATGAACAATTGGAAAATTTGCAAAAAGCCTTCGAAAAATGCAGGAAATTTGGTCTATCACTAAATCATAAAAAATATTTGTTTGCCTTGGAAGAAGGTAAATTATTGGGTCACATAGTTTAAAAACAACAGGTAAATATTGATCCAACAAGGGTGGAACCAATTCAGACAATTCCTTACCCAGACGCAAGAAAGAAATTCAGATATTTTTGAGAAAAATGAACTTTCTGAGAAGGTTGTACCAAATTATGCTGAGATTGTGAGAAACATAACTGATATGTTGAAGAAAAATGCAGAGGTAAAATGGGATAAAGAAGCAAGAGAATCATTTGCTAGAATAAAGGAGGCACTCTAGGAAGCTCCAGTTCTAATTAGTCTAGATTATCAAAAAGCATTTCAGATATTTTCATTTTCTTCCCCCACTACTATTGTTGTTGTGTTATTGCAGAAAAATGAGGATAATAAAGAGCAGCCAGTGGAATTCTTCAAAAAAGTTCTTAGAGATGCTGAAATCAAATATAAAATTTTGGAGAAAAAAGTGTATGCATTGGTCAAAGCACTCAAAGCCTTCAGAACTTATGTGTTACAATCCCAGATAACTGCTTATGTACCTAATTCTGCTGTCAAGGATGTATTGGTTCAAAGTGATGTAGAAGGAAAGAGAGGAAAATGGATAGAAAAAATCCAGGAGTATGATTTGTACATCAAACCCACCAAATAAATCAAAGGACAGGGCTTGGATAAGTTGTTAGTAGAGACAAATTTTCAAGCATTGGGAATTAATCTGTTAGCACCGATGGATGAAGCTATCAACGAAGAAGGTTAGAATAAGCCCAAAAAAGGTATTCAGTACACACTTTTTATGTTCAAATTGGTATAAGGATATTGTTCATTATTTGTGTTTCTTTTCTTGTCCAACTTCACTAAATGGAACAAAATACAGAGCTCTCAAGTTTAAGTCTCAGCCATATGTCATAGTAGAAGCAAAGCTATACTGGAAAGATCCTACTGGTATCTTGCTGTTGTGCTTAACTGAAGGTGAAGTCATTGAAGTTACCAAAGAATATCATGAAAGTTTGTGTGGAGGACACTACAGCTGGAAGGTCACAACCCATAAAATCCTCAAGCCAGGTTTCTATTGGCCCACCTTGTTTGCAAATGTATATAGACAAGTCAGAAGTTTCCAAAAATGTTAATAGTTTTCTGAGAAGAAAAGACTTGATCCATTACCTCTCATCCCAGTTTTCACAGAAGAACCTTTCAGGCAGTGGGGACTGGACTTTATTGGAGAGATCAATCCACCATCAAGTGGATAGTTCAAATGCATCCTAACTGCCATTGATTACTTCACAAAGTGGGTTGAAGCAATACCCACCAAAAAAGAAAATGATCAAGTAGTGATGAAGTTTTTGGAGGAAAACATTTTCAGTAGGTTTGGGTGTCCAGTCAAGATTGTTGCTGATAATGCTTAGGTATTTAATTATGCTTGGTTCATTAATTTTTGACAAACATATAATGTAATTTTATCACATTCCATAGCATATCATCCACAAGGGAATGGATTGATAGAATCTTCAAACAATACATTGGTTAGGATTTTAAAGAAGACAATCACTGAAAATCAAAAGGACTGGGATTCAAATTTAAAGTTTACCCTTTGGGAAGTTTGAGTAACTACCAAGAGGTCTACTGGAAAATCACCCATTGAGTTGGTTTATGGAACTCAGGCCTTGTTTCCTAGTCAATTGGCCAAACCAATGATTGCCTTCCTTCAAGAAGCTCAGGAAGAACCTAATGCTCTGGTAAGAAGAATGAACAAAGTGATTCAGTCAAGTGAAAGCAGAAACAAAGTTAGAGATAACTTTATTACCTATCAGGAAAAAATGAAGTCTATATTTGACAGGAAAGAAAAACAAATCCTCTTTCAAACCGAAGATTTGGTACTAAGATGGGACACCAGAAGAGAAGATAAAGGGAAGCATGGTAAGTTTTACCATCTCTGGTATGGTCCATACAGAATTATTAAAGCCAAGTCAAACAACACTTTCATCCTGGAAGATTTAGATGGAGAGTGTTTGCAACTTCTTGTGAATGGGAAGTATTTGAAGCATTATGTCCAACATTAAAATTCAACAGTTCATCATTGTAAATACTAGATTGCCAGTTGTTCATATGTCACCAAGAAATATTTGACTCCATGCCCGAGGTGAAGGTACTGATCTGCAGTTCTTAGTGTTTCGTGGAAAAAAAAACTATCCCTAGGTGGAGCCAGATGTTGTGGCTCATTTCTATTTTCTTTTGAAATATTTTTCAAAACACAAAAAAAGCTTATATATTAGAAAAAATGATCAATGTGAACTTTGCATATGCCATTTTTTTTTTATATGTCAGTATATTAACATATTGTTCAAAAGTGTGAAGGTGGGACCGACCATTGGATTAACACCCGTGCAAATCATCGAGCGAGATTTAAAATAATGAAGGTTGATTTGGATCAGAGGAAACCCGTGGGCACAAATAGCCCGCAGGTTAACAACGATGATGCCTCCGCAGTTGACCCAGTCGAAATCCCACTGACCAAGATCAATAGTTCACGACCACTACGGGGGCAGACCTCCGATGAGTCTGTCGTACTCTAGAGTTCTCCCGCAGTGATGTAGGCAAACCATGATGTAGGAAATTAATGTCACCAGCTAATGAGACAAATCATATGTCACACCATGTTTCTATTATTTTTCAAGTCAGACATTCAATTCTCATTCATTTCCAAAATCCAGCGCCATCTATAAAATGTGTTAAAGTTTCTTATTTTCTTCTTATTGGTTTTTTAGTCCCATTTGCTCATAAGTTGTCTTACTGCTTAATTTCTTACCTCTACACTTGCTTGGTCACCACCCTAAGTAAATTCATGGCTAAATAGTCATCCCTATCCAGCTCTTCCAGCCACATCCCACTTATGGATACTGAGCAAGACATCAAGGATACCCTGTGCTCAGTTGAAGATCTTCCCTTTTACCAGAAAGTCATACTCAATGAGAATAATTCTCCCGTCTACTCAGCGATGGTCAAGTCTGGTGTTCTTTCTGCATGTGTCCTGAAAACCCATATTTTTCCAGAATTCATACATTGGCTAGTATCTGAATTATACCCTAGCAAGTGTTTTGTGATGAATAATTTAGGAGAGAGTGTTCTTCAAGTCACTTCTCAGTTAATCCATCAAGCCCTCTGTTATCCTGAGTCAGAATCTTATGTTAATTTTACTAAAGAATCATTGGTCGCACTATATGACAGTCTTGTAGGGCAGGAGTTTACACAGGTGGCCTTCTTTCTAAAGCTGGAAGCAGGATGTTTTTCGCTAGATGATAAAGAGTTCCCATTGGAGATTTTTGATGCCGAAGTTAAGCCAGTACTACAATTTTTGTCAAAGATACTTGGAAAGGAGGCTATTGCTCAAATTGACAGGCCGATTCTTGGGTTATTTGCCTTAATGATGAAGCCCAATGTGGTGTTAGATATTCCCTCCTACTGGCAAGAGAATTTTAATGCTCGGCTTATGAGCCTGTCCCTCACTGGCTCTTTCAGGTTTCCTTCACTGATTACTTATTTATTCTTATATCAAAATGTATAATAATTTATACATTTGGGGTTAAATATTATGGATATAAGTAAGAAAAGACAATCAATGGTGTTTTGGATAGATGTAATAAGAAATGAACCAAATGAGGGAGCGATGTTTGATTTTTCTTCTTATTTCATGCCAATTGCCTATAAGATTTTGAATGGAATTTCTCCTCCATGTTATTTACCGAAGGCTCATGAGTTTCTTCAACTTAGTATCAATTGTAAATTTGGATATTGGTTTGTGTATGATGATTATTCAGAAATTAGGTTGTATGGAGTCAAGATTGAGCCTTATAGATTACCCATCTTTGTTCCCATGAGAATGTTTGCCTTGTAATTTATTAGATAAAGCCTGAATGTAGATCAAATACATTTTGTCCCAATGAAGAAAGGCCATTTATTTAAGTTTCCGATGTCTATGGGACCATTCATAGTAATATGAGGCAAGCAGCAAATGAGACAAAATGGATGTTAGAAAGCATGCACTTGTTATTAGGTGAGAAATGGGCTTATGATCCATACAAGGTGATCTATAACAGGAGAGTAGAAAATGATTATTCTGATTTTGTTCATGATAGTAAGCCTGAAATTGAGAAGTTAGCTAACAATTTTTTTGCAGAATCTGGTAGCACCAGCATTTAGACTCCAATCATATCTGAAAGGGTAAGTAAAAGAGGCAAGGAAAAATTTGTTGATTCTGAGGATGAAGAACATACAGCTGAAAAAAGAGCTAAGTTAACTGAAGAGATATCAAGCACACAACCTAGTTTCATTATTCAATTAAGAGATACTCAAAATGCACCAACTTCACCATCAATACATGAAGTTGTTCATGATCAAGTTCCTTTGATCAAGTAAATCTTTGCCCAGATTGCAGAAAAGAACCAAAAGATTAAATCTAGTATGGAGGCTCAAGTTGAGTATCAGATTACTCCGGATCAAACCAAATTTTTGACTGTTATAGATTTATAAAGGGATCCATTGAAGATTGCTTTCTCTCATCCATATGAAATGACAATAGGGTCATCCAACAATTTTAAAATTGTAAATCTAACTATTGATGTTAAAAAGATCCCTTTACTCGACAAAGTTAACTTACATATGAAAACTGGTCAATTGATTGTTAATGAATTTACTAAAAGAAGTGCATCTTCTCATAAGGATGAGAATATTTTGGGAAAAGTGAGTAAGAAAATAAAATTAGAGAAGGCTAATTCCAGGGCCCTTTCAACTCAAAATGAAGAGTTTAAGAAAATAATTGTAAAAATTGGAGTAGACCCCAATGATAGATAAGATGTTCAAAAGTTATTACAAAGTGCATAATTAGAAATTAATGTATTGAAGAAGAAGTTAAAGTTACCTACTGGAGAGTATCCAATGGAAGCAAAGGTAGAAGAGGTAGAAAATGAAAAAGAAAGTCTTTTAAAGTAGTTGTTTCAGAAAGAGGAGGATATTTCGAAATTAAAGGAGTCAGTGATTAGTTTATAGGGTTAGATGGAATCACATACTTGCACCATAGTTATGTCATCTATAAATGATGATCCAATAGCTATATTGTTCCAATTGAGCACAAAGTTAAAGATCACAGAGGTTGATCTCAAGAAAACTCAAAGTGATCTTGATACAATAATGAAGATAATGCATGCCAAAGAAGGGGAAGTTAATAAATATAAACCAGATTTCCAAAAAAATTATGAGGAAATCAAGATTCTTAAAGAAAAATTAAAAGGAAACATGTCTTTAATTCAAGAAAAAGATATTCCGTGGAATGGAATTATTGAAATGATGAAAATAGTTTGGCAATCACTGATTATAGTGTTAGAGGAAAAAAGCATAATTAGAGATTTACAGGAACTTAGTCTTGCTCATAAACATAAGTTTATTAACAGAGATTTATGGGCAAAAAGATTTATTGACTTTATCAATTCCAAGATAGATTAAGTGCTAGAGTAGCATGAAATCAAAAATAGAACATTGTGTGTTTTATAGATAAATAATTTGATTGTGAAAAATTCTTGCAGGAAATCAGCAGAGAATATATTGATATAAATCAAACAGGCTGTAGACAAATTCAACAACATGTTTGACCAAAGGACCAGAGCTGAGCTGCCATCATGTTGGGATCTACAAGGCAATATTCTATCTTGGGATTCATATGAGCCATTATTAGTGGGAGAAAAATGAAAGATTGATAATACTCATGAAAAAATGACAGTCTTAAAAGGAGCCACAATTGTCAATTTCTTGCGCAAGAATTTTAAATTATTATGGATGGTTAAGACCTTGTTTATGGAAAGGCCCATTTTTACCGGGATTACTACTTTCAGGCTGAAGTATCACAAGTTGGTAAATTATCCTAAAACCAACATTGAGATCTCGAAAAAGTGCAAGGCATGGATGACTGATTCACTGGGTGACACATCAGCACCTCAGAAGAACACATCAGCACCTAAGGGGAACACAATGGCAACCAATCAGATCCAGATCCAACAAATAGATTAATATTTCAACTTTTATTCATTTTTATTGTTAAAATATTGATACTCTAATGATGTCCTTAATTGCAATGTAATAAGTAGTTTACACAGTTTAGGAAGTTTGAGTAGTTACAATAAGTTCTAGTAGTTACAAACTTCTTTTGTATGTATTTAAGCAAGATAGTAAGAAAGAGGAGGGTTCCGAGTTTTGGACCTCTGGAAGATTAATAATTTTGTACTTAATTTTCTGAGAAATTAATGTAAGAAGCATCAAGATTCCTGCAACTGTTGATGCTGATTTGTTCCTCCTGTATCATTTTGTGTTTCTTCTTCTTTGAATGAAGTGAAGTAAAGTAGTTGTCGGTATTTTAATTGCATCAATGAGTAAGAGTTAAATAACCTTAATATGTGCTCCTTCACTCCAACTATTCTTTCTACATAAATTTATTCTGAGATTTAAGGTGATAGATTATGTGTTACAACATATCATTTTGAGTTTCCTCTACAATTCTTCTTTTCATTCAAATATCAACAATGAAATGGCATTGTAGAATCTTTCATTATATCATATTACTAAGGGTTTTAAAGAATTAATTTTCAAATGGAATAAACAAAGACCACTTGATATAATTAAATTTGTGACATGTATTTTTAAATGTCTTAAGCACTGATTGCTTTTCACAGCCAAGGGAGTGTCTCTTAAGGTACAATTTTTTTTGGCACCATTGTCGAGGACCTAAGAAATTTTTTTTATTTTTCGTGGGTTTTTCACATTATTTCCACTGGTTGTTCAATGAGGAGGAAATATTCGGGTGTGTTTTGTTATTCTTAGGATTCTGGCTTTCAAAAGGCCTCACACGATGTTAGATACCTCACAAAAGAAAGTTCCTGCTTTATCAGATCCTAAAATATTGGTTTCTAAAAAGGTTCAGAAACCTAAAACCCCTTCAACACCTAGTCCTCTATTGTGTGCTCCTGGAAGCAGTTCTAATAATCCTTTGTTCGAAGATATCTCTAAAGTACTTCCTTTCTTGGAACAAGATTCACCATTTACACCTACTCATTTTCAAGAACCTGAGTTGGAAGAACACTCCTTTGATTATGTTTACTTTAATTTTATACCAAATAAACAAATTCCAGTTGTTAATCTTTCTTCCATTGTTCATCAACCTACACTCATATCCACTTTATCACCATCACCCCCATTCATTTTTACAACTGGTACATCAACTACATCTACCCAAGGAACAGTTAATCAAGGTGTAAATATGGTAGCACCAGCCTTCTTGATGAATATATCTGCACCACTTAATCTTCCACAACCAATGAATGCAATGCCTCAAGAATATCTTAAACTACTCCCTCGTTTCACTGGAGAAGATGAAGTAACTGCAGAACAACATTTACCTATGTTTTTCAATTTTGCTTAAAATTTGAATGTATAACATCTTGATGTTGTAATGAGGCTTTTTGTTCAGTCTCTAGATGGAGAGGCTAGAAAATGGTTCAAAGGTTTACCAAATGGTTCAATTAATACATGGGAAGAGTTAGAAAATCAATTCACTCAGAGATGGGGAGAGAAAAGAGATCATGGCTATTATTTAATAGAATCTAATGCAATTACAAGAAAACCTATAGAGATTATTTTTGATTTTTTCAAAATATTCAATAAATTGTATAATAGTTTACCTGTAGAAATGAAGGCCCCTCCTTTTGTAGCAAAGGTAGTTTTTTCTGGGGCTTTTGAAGTTGATTTCAGTTTCACACTTAGAGAGAGAAGATCCTCTACTCTTGAGAAAATACAGACAGATGCTTTAGAAATTTAATCTAACATGACTGTAGTAGGGAAGGTAAAAGAAAAACAGTCAGTCCAAGAGAAGGGGAAAGCAAAAGAGGAATCACCACAAGATCAAAGAATTTAAGATATGAAAAAATTGATAAAAAAAATTTCAAATAAATTAATCAAGTTAGAATTGGAAAGTAAAAAATCCCAGAGACCGGTACAACAAAACAAAGGAGAATTTAATCCTCAATTCAGAAAACAACCCCTACAAATTTTGCAGAGGGAAAGAAAAGATCTAGATCAAGTTCAAGCACTGTTAGATATGGAAGCAGAACCTGAAAAATCAGTAAAAGAGGACCAAAAGGAAGTTGAAGATCAAATATCTGTTGTGTATATAAGATAGGAAGATGAACACGAAAGTTGTAAGGAAGAATATGTTGAGGCTGAAATATCTTTTGATGAAGAAGAGATGAATGAACATTGCAAAAAGTTCAGAGATTTTATGTAGGATGAGCTACATAAAAAGTATGATTTGATATCTAGAAAGAGATCTAGGGTGCAAGACAATGAGAATGAACAACAAGATTCTATACCTTCTCCAATGGCGACTCCACAACAGAAGGACCATGTGAAGAAAGAAGATAAAGGTAAGCAACCTATAGATCCAGTAACTAAAACAGATGTGTAGCATGTTGAATCTTCCAAAAATAAATTGATTGATACTAATATTTTGGAGAAAGTTTTTCCTCTACCTGAGAAAATCTTAAATCCTAAAATAAAGGAAGAAGAACTTGAGAGGAATGCTGAGAAAACTCATATCTTTAGTTTGACAAAGCGGTTGGAGAAAGTTAGGATTCAAGTACCTATTCTTGAATTAGCTAAAACACCAGTCTACAAAAAATAAATTTAAGAATTTATTAATCTCTCACCGACTAAAAATGTAGGTGATACTATAAACTTGGAAGAAGAGAAACCAATGGTCACCTTTGGTCCTCATGTAGAAGAAGTAGATTCTTCTATTCCTCCATTTTATATTTCATTGTTGCTTCATGATTTTATTATTCATAACTATATGTTGGATTCAAGGGCCTCTCATAATCTTATGCCATTGTTTTTCATGAAGGATTTGAATTTACATATTACTAAACCATACAAGGACTTGTACTCATTTGATTCCAAGAGGGTGAAATATGTTGGGTTAATTACATACATGGTAGTGTATTTGGCACATATTCCAGCAAAAAGTATTGTTATGGACGTAGTTGTTGCTGACATTGCAGCCAAGTTTGGGATGCTCTTGTCAAG
Source organism: Pinus albicaulis (assembly GCA_034641835.2). Lineage (NCBI taxonomy): Eukaryota > Viridiplantae > Streptophyta > Pinopsida > Pinales > Pinaceae > Pinus > Pinus albicaulis. The sequence continues at coordinate 660,901,700 of CM076577.1, forward strand.
ATCTTGGGGGGAAAAGTTGGGAGGAGTTCTAAATTTAGATTTCACTTATGTTATCATTCCTGTTTTTAATGGGGAAGAAAAGAGATTGTACAGGGAAACAAGGTTTGTGAAAACCACTACAAATAAATATGTAGGTAATTCCCCTATTTACAGTCAGGAAAAAGAAGATCTTTCATGTTTTTCACTGCATGAAGATACATAATTTTCTGAAGACACAGATAATCAACTCTCTTCAATAGTTGTACATGTTAGTATGAATATTAATCACTAGCGTACGAAAAAGGCTCACTTTAGCTGTGCATAACAAATAGCCCTAACAGCAAATATGGCTAGAAATATCTTTAGATCTACAATTAGTCGACCAAGATAAATGCTGAAAAATCTAGATCTACACATTAAAAGACATTAAGAAGTAGTTGCTCCATGCATCCAATAGACAAGACGAGCTTGTTTTAAAGAATTTTTGTATTTTTGACACCTGGGAAGGGAACATAGAAAGATGTTACCAGTCCCCCTCAATGGGATTGGTTCTTGTAAGTCATCATCACTTCAGATCTAAAATATCTCTCTCTTGATGATCTAGAAAACCTAGACAAAAATGGAACTCAAAGGGAGCTCACAAAAAATGGTAGCAAAATATGACAATGATGGAGGATCAAAGTCAGACCAAAAGTATATATCCAAAGTGATCTTTAGGCAACAAAAGGTAGTGAGTGAATGGAAAAACCCTTCTATTTATAACAAAATATTGAGTTAGTCTAGATATTGGTGCATAATTAAAATATTATTAACCAATTCTAGATCCAAAATTTATGGAATATTTTATTATATTTGTTGGAGGGAAAAGGAATTTGAATTTGGTAAAATCCATTTATTTGTAAATGATAAATAAATAGATGATTTATTTATTATTTTAAGGATGTGGCTGAGTAATAATTAAATAAATAATGATTTATTCAATTATTTATAAATGATTTATTAAAATTTAATAAGGAATATTATTTAAATAAGGTTTAAATAATTATTCCTAGAAAATAATAAGATAAATAATGATTTATCTAATTAATTTTCCTGTTTTGGGTTAAATATGACCAAGAATATTAATCAAAATTTTGTTTAACTAATTATTCCTTCAGGAAAATCAAACAAATGTGGATTTATTCAATATTTCCTCATGGGGTTTCCTGTTTAGACCATAAACATCTTAATAAATGTGGTTTACTAAGTTTTTTTTCATAATGAAAGCAATTTTACTTAGGTTAAAATTAGTCTTACATGGTGTACTTTGGTCCATCTAATAGTAACCGGTTATATGACCAAAAAATGGTGTAATAGATTTCCCCCCAGCATGCGAACATTAGGAGCTAATCGCATGAATGAAGTACATTGTAAGAACACAATCACTAGACACCGAAGGGGAAGTCAGAGAGAGAGAAATATAAGGTAGACCAAAGCGCTAGAGGACTAGACCCTGAGGAGGAGAGACTTACAAGTGCGACAAGTCTCTTTTATGAGTGAGTACTTGTGTTATAGGTAGTGGGGGAGGCATACCTATGCTCGCCAAGACAAAGTACAAAGAATAATACGTCCAAAAAACAAGGGACTGAACTATATAGTACATGCTAGCATAAACATGAGCTAGATAAAAACATGATAATGAATCCCAAATACATATTGTGCCTGGGATAATAGTGAGGAATTATACAATAATATCTTAGTACATGAGATATAAATGCAACCAAAGTGCCCCTGTAAACAAGAAAGGGCTCTAAAAATATGACTGATACATGAAAACAAAAAGGCGCTGCAAGCGGCTGAGGCCTACATCATCAAATCGATGGAGCTGCATCAAAGGCTGTAATGAAGATTTCATCTGGGCATGTGAGGGGCTACCTGAAGGGCCACCCACTCATGAGGTCTGAAAAATCTCACACACACCCAGGAATCATTGTTCCAATATGCTACATCACTAAACCATCAAGTATACGGATCTTGATCATGCTGTAAGGAGATGGAGCTAAGAAAAAATCAAGTAAAAGGGCTATAAGGAGTCCCTTTTCCTGATCTGAGGCACCAAACAAGAGCGGAAGCTAGAACCAAGGTACACCACCCTCTAGACCTATCTTCTGGAATGAATAAGCTGATGTCGACAGAAGGAGGTCCGCCATAGGTGAGGTAATAAGGGATCCTCAAATAAGGCACGAGAGAAAATAGTAGAGCAACTGACAGACTGACACTAGGGAAGATGATGAAATGGGGGGTACTGAGTAGTGGACAGATGACTTCCCTTGTTATAGCATAAAGGGCATGGATGACCTAGCAGTGACTAACACAATATCAAAGGAGATAGGGGACAGTAGGAATGAAGGCCATAATGTGCGACATGAGAGAGGGACCAAGCAATGAAGGATGGAGGACTATAGCGGGATACAAAGGGACTCAGGATAGACTCCATGAATGCGATGATGACTCAATTCGGATGCTCTAAACAAGGGAAACTCGATGATGCTGGCACACAGAAAAGGTCCAATGGGGACCATAAAGACATGAGTACAAGAGGGTTACTCATGATGAAAATCGACATGAGCATGGACAAGTATGGAGGCAAAGTGGTGCTCCAAGTACAAGTGTTGCAGGTGAAGGAATTCATTTTTGAGGAGTGGTGAAGTGACCCTTCTTGGACAAAACGTGTCCTGGTGAAGTATCAAATCATGAAAAACTAACAGATACCTATTTGAGGGCTCGGTGAGAGATTTCCAATGGTATAGACTATTTTTCAAACCGAGCTACGGTTTGGTCGTAGCAGGCGAAAGAAAAATCTGGGGTTTCTCTTTTAATAAGGCATTTTCCCTCCAAATTCACTCATCTGCAAGTGTAGCTGTGGTGAATGTAGAGAGGAGGGAAGGCCCTAAATATTGTAGCGATCGTAGCAGACAAACTGACCATTGGAATCAAGATCTGTTAGTTGCAGGTAAGAGGCCTAACCATACTCTTTCAATTAAGGGGATCAAAATTTCAGTTTAGGTACCCAAAGCTCATGAACAAGCCAGGTCACACTTTTTGGGGTCTGTTCTGTGACCTGGGTAGCAGGTACTGGGCAGAAAACTGTGACTTGTCCCAGGAAATTACCTGAAAAGTGTGACATTTTAGAGAAAGGGGGTTTCAATGCTGTTTTTGGCTGAGAGCTGGTATTTTTATGGTTGAGGGGCATAGGTTCCCCCAAGCATGTTATGGTCATGCCAAAATTATTTATAAAGGGGGAATCTAAACACATTTTTATGATGTGGTGCGCCATTTTCTTTTGTTATGGTTATGCAGTTCAAGAAAGGTAATGGAGGATTACCAATCTCTGTGGGTATTGCATATATGAAGCAAATGAATATAATTTTATGGGTTGGAATACATGGTGTCACTATCCCAAAGAGGGGATTTGAAGATAATGAACTGGTGCTCTTCTATAAAACCCACAGGTTGGTCAACAACAATGTCTAGGGGACTGGGTTGTTGATGTAAGATGAAGGAATGATGAGGGGTATCACCCCTAGAGTGATCTGAAGTGATATGGGACTCTAGAGGTTCTTCTGAATGGGGAATAATAATGGTACTAGAGTCGACACGACCAGATACATTAGGAGAGTTATGGGGAATTTCTTCTCCTGGTCTCTCAAATATGGGTGCCCCTTACCCAAACATTGGGTGTCAATTTAATGGGCACAAGGTGTATGTTGTTCGAATGCATGGGTTCGATGTAAGGCGGGATAGATAAAGTCTGGGGTGGTGACTGCTCCATAATGTTTTCATCGTAATAGAAGATGTTGTGGCTGGTGGAAGAAAGACCACCTGACGCGGTGAAGCTACCTGACTCATCATCATGAGAAGAGAGGTTCATATGCACATCATCACAAGGGGTGACAGAAAAACAAGTAGATGAAGGATCCAATGATGTTGAGCCCAAGCTAATCACTGAAGGGAGGTCAAGTGAAACAAGAGGGGAAGTCTCAGAGGGAGCTTCCACTGTGGATCTTGTTGATCAGATGGTTAACATTCACTGTTGTTCCCAGTTTTGAAGCCTCTCTGTTTGCGAAGAAGAATGCCCAAAAGGCCTCCTTTTCCCTCTTATTTCATTCCCACTTAACCTATGTTTCTTCAACTTTTTCCCCTCTCTTATTTCCTCATTAACCCCTTAAAATCACCCAAATCCCCTTTTAAACCTTTCAAATACCTTTTTTTGGCTTAAAATCCCTTCATTCCCCTTATCGTTACCCCTTTTTGGCCTTAAAATGCATCGAAAATAGGCCAAAAAAATCACATTTTGCATATGAGGCTTTAGCCCACTTCCCCTCCATGCAACTGGGTGCTAAGAACAGGAACTGAGCTCGCAGGTGCTTATCGCAATTGGATGTTTCGCGGCGAGCACATTTCTTTGTTAAACTTAAAATCCCCGATGCGATTGGGCTTCGTTCTATGAACTCCCGCGAAGATCTCTGCCGTTGATTTTAATAGATCTAACGGTCCAGCACGAATCGCATCATGCCCATCGCACCACCGCACCAATCGCAATCGAAAATTTTAAAGTGTGCCGCCTGCCACACTCCCCCGATTGCGATCCTCTGATTGTAATCTCCACCGTTGATCCATCGCTCTGATCCTACGGCCATTGCATAATCGCAACACCACTCCAATCGCAATCGCAAGTTCTAAAATGTGTCACCCCACTGCCTCCCCCGATTGCGATCCGTCGATCCAATCGTAGCCATTCATTTAACCCGGATCCAATGGCTCTCAGTTAATTTCCCTCCGCCCATACCAGGTCCCACATCATGGTCTTTGTTTCATTCATTTCCCATGTTATTATGTGTATTCGCCCGAAACTTTAAACTCTGGGTTTTTACATTAAACATCATTCCTCCGCCTATTTTTTACCATTCCTCCACTATAGCTGTTGTTTCCATAGTCACACCATCATTCCACAGGCCTCCATAGCATCCTTCCCTCGCTCCCTTGGATTTCTTAACTAGTTCATTTCATTGTGTAGGGATTACATAGCGAAGAAACTCGCGCTGTCCCCCACAGTCACGACCACTATGGCTGAAAGTGTAGAGAGGCCATTACAGTAGCAACAAAGTGAATCAGCAGAGATGGGTTAGAATAATTAAAGCCTATTATTGAATAATTAATGCTTAATCCTGCGTCCAAAGGAAGAAGGCGCAGTTTGAAGACCAAAGCACACCGACGAGTCATATCTATGTTTTGACATTGGCATAACATAGAGATTTACAGCCAGATATGAATCCAAAGAAACATCAGAGGCATTCCACATCCAAGACAATGGATCAGGACCATTGGCCGTCCTATGGGACCCTTCAAGCACAGAAGGCCAGTTTTTCCCACTACTGGTAGTACCGCATGCTCCAACACAGAAGGCCAGCTCTTCCCATGACTAACGATATCTCTTTCGCCAGCAACAGTAGTGGTTCTACTTCATCCAAACAGCAATAATAAGTCATGATAGGGCCTGTGTGGTCTTTTTATCGTATATTCCCCCCACTTTGTCATTTTGAGTGAAATATTCATATTTACTCCAACATATTTACTTTCAGTTCAGTCAATTGTTACATTTCAGTTAGAAATGGCTTTAGGCCTGCATTGTAAGATGATGAGAGGCAATTTTTTCTCATCATCATTTCTATTTTGATTTAGACCTGCAACAACATACCAGCACGCGTAGAAGATATTTTCCCAAAATATCTTCTCAGGCATAGGAATCAGTGGTTATAAAATCAGGAAGCAAACACTAAGAAAAGGTTCTAGATTTTCGAAAGAATTTGCTGTGAAAGAGTTTTTGTATGCATTTTGTTGAAGCTTTAGTACAAATGTGAAGAGCCCGTTGGGTCTCAATGAGAAGGATTTCTATCTTTAATGAGGATTCTGGTCTTGGTGCTTTACAGTGTGTAATTCTCTCCTATGTGTTATAGCTTAGCTGTTCATTTCATTTACATCCATTTATCCTGTATCATGTTCTGGAATGCGAGTAGCCCACTGGTTTTGGTATGAATTTATCGTAGTTGATACTTATGCCATAACCTGTCTGGCACTTTAAATATGGCTCAGGCATGATATGTTGTTCCATTTTCACTTCACCCGTACTTCTGCTATATTAGCTGCTATGAGATGTTGTTTGCAAATGCTATCATCATGTGTGGATTCTTAATTTCGTAAGCCCATCGCAAGCTCATATATGTTTCTGGATATTGTCTCAACAACAGTTAGTATTCTCTTTATTCTACATACGCAGTAGATACTTTCTGATTATTCATCTCTGTGAAGTATTTAGAATCCAGCCCTCTTTGAAATAAGCTACCTTCGAGTTGTCTGATACATTCGTGTTAGAGTTTCACACCTTGCCTCTGCAGTATTTCTTTCCCTACGTCAAGCTTCTGAAATTTTTGGTCCCATTCAAATTAATCTTCCTGTTTACAAGAGATAGCAGGAGAGACTTTTTTGATAACTTCCCATATTATATCATACGCTCCTTGCTGCATAAGATGTCCTAGGCACTGGTCTTTCACAACTCAAGGTTGTCTCTAGGATCGCCAACATCTTTTTGGCACCGTTTTCGGGGAACGAAGTTAAGAAAATTTGAATCCCTGGGCCTCGACAAGATCTTTATTCACTCTTCAGAAAGGTGAGAATGAAGAGTTGAGATTTGTAGATCCCTCACCTTGGCGACTCCACAGTCATTTATCAGATAAACTTACTTGCAGTCTTGGCTCCTCGTAAGCCACACCTGAGGTCAGTTATGTCTCAGCCAAAGACACCCTCTATATCTGACCCAGAGAAGATCCTACATAGGAGAAGTTGGAGGGAAAGACAATTCATCCACACTGAGATCCCTGAATTTTCTCTAGAAGACTTTACATCCTCTTCTTCTCAAGTGGCCCAAGTGCAAGGTTCTGACTCCACTGTGGGAGAGACTAGTTACTACTCAGATTGTCTACATCTGGGAAACATCCAAATCAAAGACGAGGCTGAATCAATAGATACTACTCGTTACATATTCCATCCCATTCCAGAGGCTAAAGAGGTCAAAGAAGTCACTGAAGTATCTGATGTTAATATTCTATCTTCCCCATCATCATCTCAAGCTACTGTTCAATACATCCCTATTGTCATTCACACCTCACTTCCACCTCCTCCTCCTCTTACACATCAAATTATTCTGCTACCTCCACCTCCCCCAATGGCCAACATTCATGGTTTCCTATTGAATAAATATGCCCCCCTGGAATTACCTCAAGTATTGAATGATATGCCACAAGAATATATGAAGATCTTACCCCGTTCAATGGGGAAAATGATATTGAAGCTCAAAAGCATCTTGAGGTTTTCTGCTCTTTTGCAGAGAACTTTAATGTGGAAGATCTAGACGTAGTCTTAATATTTTTTGTTCAATCTCTTGATGGCGAAGCCCGAAAATGGTTTAAGACATTGGGAGACCGTTCTATCACCACTTGGGAAGGAATGGAGGATACTTTTCTTAGAAAATGGGGGAAGAAGAAAGATCATGGACATTGTCTTACTGAGTTTAACACACTCAAGAAAAGACATAACGAAGGAGTGTCAAAGTTCATCAAGAGGTTTAATAAATTGTATTTGAGCCTTCCTGCTGATAGGAAACCTCATCAAACCGATGCTAAAGTTGTTTTTGTGGCAGCTTTTGACTCAGAATTCGGTTTCTCACTGAGAGAAAGAAAGCCTGCCACCCTGGATGATGCTCAAATAGATGCACTAGAACTGGAGGCAAATTTTGCCTCCACTGGTAAATCAAAGGGAAAATTTGAACAAGATACTAGAAGAAAGGGTAAAGAAGAGGTATCAACCTCTAGCGAAGACAGAGACTCAGCTAATGACAGAATTGAGGAAATGAACAGAATGATTAAGAATCTTTCAAGTAAGCTGGTCAAACTCAAACTAGAGGCCAAGAATTCATCCCCCAAGAATTTCCATAATGCTCCAAACAGGGGTTATAACCCTCAGTACAGAAAACCACCCTTACAGATACTACAAAGGGAACGGAAGGAGCAACAAGATTAAGTACCACATCCTTTGTACTTGGAAGGTCAGGTAGATGGTCCCACCGAAGACATCACTTATGAGCAAGAGGAAGCATACCTTGCTTTTTCAAACAACGATGAAGTAGAATGTCCCCTACAAGAAAGTGATGAAGTAGAGATTTTGTCACATGTGGAAGAAAAATACAATGAAAGCACCAAAGAGCCTGATATCGATGACTACTGCAAGAAGTTTTTCAACTTCATGCAAGCACAGTTTAATAGAATATATGACCTCAGATCTTCTAGGAAGAGAAATCGCACTCAGGATCAAGAGGAAGACACACCTCATGAGGAAGCATCGGCTCAGAAGGAGACAACAGCTCAAAGGACCACAGACAAAGGTAAGAGGCCTCTTAAAAAATCTTTGCAGTCTGCTGATCAAATTCCTTCCTCTTCACAGGTGGTTACTCCCCCTAATGTAAAGTCAGTCACAAAGGAAGTCAAACCCCTTGTCCAAAGCAAAAAGTCAAAAGAGATGTTAGTAGATAAGTCATCCTCTGTCTTCAGTTTACAAAAGGAGCTTGAGAAGGTCAAAATCCCAGTTCCCTTAACTAAATTGTTGAAGCAACCTACATATCAGTCCCAGGTCACCTCTTTCATGCTCCCCGCCAGAAGCAGAACACATCCCAGACATTCTGAACCTTCAAGAAGAAAGACCCATGGTTGTGTTTGGACCCCACGTTGAGGAATTAGATGCCTCTACTCCTCCTTTTTATGTGTCTCTAGTGATTCATGACCTGTTATTACATAACTATATGTTAGATTTGGGAGCTTCCCATAATCTATTGCCTCTGTCAGTCATGGAACAACTAGGATTACAAATCACCCGTCCTTACAAGGATCTCTATTCATTTTATTCCAAAATAGTTAAATGCCTAGGTATGATCAAGGATTTGGTGGTCAATTTGGCCCAGATCCCGGCCAAGAGTGTAGTGATGGACATTGTGGTGGCTGACATCCCAGCTCGCTTCGGTATGTTTCTGTCAAGGTCCTGGGGGACCAAAATCGGTGGGTCAATCAAGTTGGACTTAACATATGCTACTATCTTGGTTTTTGGGGGCTAGGAGAGGAGGTTGTACAGGGAAACTTGATTTGTCAAGATGGTTACTAAGGCTGATAACTTGGTTAATTCACCAGTCTACAGTAAAGAAGGTGATTTATCATGTTTAATGCTAGAGGAAGACCAAGATTATGCTCAAGAGCCATCATTCTACCAGATCAAGACTGAGCAGCCCTCAGAGAGCCATGAAGCAGGAATCTAGACACTTCACTTTGATCGAGAAAATTCTAGAGAAGGTAATGGTGATGGAGCACTACTCATCTCTCCCACAGGTAAATGGGTTCCGTTGTCTTTCAAGTTAGAATATGAAGCCACTAATAATGTGGCCGTATATGAAGCACTCCTGTTAGGATTACAGACAGCCAAAAGCATGAATATACATCGTTTAAAGGTTCTTGGAGATTCGGAACTGGTGGTTAGACAAGTGAAGAATCAGTGTCAAACCAAACATTCTAGGCTGAGGGCTTATAGGAACGAAGTGTGGGACCTGGTGGAAAATTTTTTCTTGGAATTTAACATTCAATTTATGCCTAGAGAGCAGATCAGAATGGCTGATTCCCTTACAATGGCTACTAGTACATTCCGTCCACCTCAGAACCCTCTCTTAAGATATGAAATTGAGGTGCGTTATTGGCCATCAATCCCAGATAACGTCAAGCACTGGCAGGTGTTTGAGGATGAAGAGCAAGTAAAAATATTTATGGAAACAATCGGAGAATTATCAAACATGGAGATAGATGTTTGTGAAGAAGAAGAAGTTGAAGACCTTTTAGAAAACAAATGGGAGGAAAAGGTGGCAGGTCATAAAGTGTTACAATTGAAGGGAAACGTTATACCTAGAGGGCTGGTGCCTCTAGAAAGATTTTTTGACAAGAACGACGTCCCACTATAGCCAAACAAAGTGGTAGAAGAAAATCAGGTAGAAGACCTAAATCTTGGTACTGATGCTGACCCAAAATTTTTGAAGTTGTCCAAGAAAATCCTAGAAGAATATAAAGAGCTCTACCAAAAATGATTTTAGTCCTACAAAAATGTGTTTGCATGGTCTTATCAGGACCTGAAAACTTTTGATATCAGCATCATGCAGCACAAAATTCCTCTGAAAGGATATTCGAAGCCGCACAAGTAGAAGCTTAGACAGATTAACCCTCTGCTACTAGCCTCAATAGAGAAAGAGATTAAGAAGTTATTGAAGGCCAAAATAATTGTTCCATTGAGGTACTCTGAGTGGGTGGAAAACTTAGTCCCTGTCCGGAAAAACAATGGAGAAATAAGGTTGTGTGTTGACTTCCGGAATATGAATTGAGCATCCTTAAAGGATAATTACCCACTGCCCAAGATGGATCATATTCTGCAGAAATTGGTGGGAGCTTCTCGGATGTCAATGATGGATGGTTTCTCTGGTTACAATCAGGTGGCTATACTTCCAGAAGATCAGAAGAAGACTTCTTTCACCACACCATGGGGTACATTTATGTATGCCAGGATGCCTTTCGGGTTGATTAATGCAGGGGCCACCTTTCAAAGGGCCATGGACATTGCTTTCGTTGGCGAGCAAGATAATTTTGTGGTAGTCTATCTGGATGATATCACTGTTTTTTCAAAATATGATACAAAGCACATTGAACATTTGCATAGGACCTTTGAGAAATGCAGAAGGTATGGTCTCTCTCTTAATCCACAAAAGTCTTTATTTGCGTTGGAAGAGGGCAAGCTTTTGGGACATATTGTGACAAAAGATGGGGTAAAAATAGATCCTAAGAAAGTAGAAGTTATAAATGGAATTTCTCTTCCCAGAAATAAAAAGGAGGTGCAGGTGTTCCTAGGGCGCATTCAATTTTTGAGGAGGTTTATCCCTAACTATGCAGAGATAGTTAGACATATAACAGACATGCTTAAGAAGAATAATGAGGTGAAAGGGTCCCAGGAATCACGAGAGGCCTTTTCCAGAATAAAAAACGCCTTTGCTGAAGCCCCGGTGTTGGCTGGGCCAGACTATACCAAACCCTTTATGATATTTTCATTTTCATCACCTCATACAATGGCAGGAGTCTTATTGCAAAAAAATGAAGAGGGGTATGAGTAGCCCATCGCTTTCTTCAGCCAGGTGCTCCGTGATGCAGAATTGAAATATAACATATTAGAAAAGAAGGCATATGCTCTAGTGAATTCTCTTAAAGAATTTCGCATGTATGTCTTGCAGTTCCATATCATTGCATTTGTGCCTACAGTAGCTGTAAAAGATATTCTTATCAAAGGAGATAGCGAAGGGAAAAGAGGGAAATGGATTGCCAAAATACAAGAGTATGAGCTAGACATCCATCCTACCAAAATGATCAAGGGACAAGGGTTGGCCAAAATATTGTCTGAATCAAACTGTCAGGCTCTGGGTATAAATCTGTCCTTGATAGCAAATGAGGAGTCTAAGAAGAAAGAAGAGCAATAGGAAGTAGAGATAGCTACTCATAAGACACATATGAAGTACCTCATCAGCTCGTGGTACAAAGAAATAGTGGAATATCTTCTAACACTCAGCTGCCCTCCTAGCTGCAATAAAGCTAAATACAGAACACTAAGGTTGAAATCATAGAAGTACATAGTTGCCAATGGCCGGCTGTACTAGCGAGATCCCTTGGGCATCCTGCTCCTGTGTCTCACAGAAGATGAGGTAGAAAACATAATGGCTGAATTTCATGAAGGAATCTGTGGGGGTCATTATAGTTGGAGGGCCACTGCTCACAAAATCCTGAAGGTTGGTTTCTTCTGGCCCAAACTCTTTGGAGATGTGTTTTCCTGGGTCAGAACTTGTGAGAAATTCCAAAGGTTTGCTGAAAGACAGAAGTTGGCACCTCTGCCCATGATCCCTGTTCACGTGGATGAACCATTCCAGCAATGGGGAATTGACTTTATAGGTGAAATACATCCTCCGTCAAGTGGTTAACATAATTGGATATTAACTGCCACAGATTATTTCACGAAGTGGGTGGAAGCTATACCTGCAAGGAATGCAACAGATGCTGTGGTAATGAAATTCATGGAAGAAAATATCATATCCAGATTTGGCTGCCCTGCCAAGATAGTGACCGACAATGCACAGGCCTTTAAGTCTGCAAAGTTTGCCAGTTTCTTCCAGCAGTATAACATTGTGCTAGGTCACTCTACGACCTATTATCCACAAGGAAACAACCTAGCAGAGTCTTCAAATAAAACCCTGGTGAGGGCACTAAAGAAGGCTATCCACAAAAATCAGAAAAATTGGGATTCCTAGTTGAAATTTGCTCTGTGGGTCAACAGGATTACCAGCAAGAGAGAAACCAAGAAGTCCCCATTTGAATTAGTATATGGGAGGGCAGGGGTATTTCCTATACAATTATCCTTACCAGTAGCCCAATTCATGCAAGAAAGTCAAGAAGAACCCGGTGATGTGACCAGGAGAATCGATCAGCTGGTGGAGTTAGAAGAAACACGGAACCAGGTAAGTCAGAGGCTAACTGAATATCAAGAGAAGATGAAGGACATTTTTGATCAGCACGCCAAGGACAAGAAGTTACAGGTTTGGGATTTAGTGCTGAGATGGTATATTCAAAGAGCTGAAAAGGGGAAACATGGTAAGTTCAACCCACTCTGGTTCGGACCTTTTAAAATTGTGGAACAAGGGGGCAATAACACTTTCAGGCTGGAAAATTTACAGGGAGACTTGCTCGATGCCCCTGTAAACAGTCAGCTCCTCAAACCTTACTTCTAGTTCTGATTTAGGCTGAGAGAGCCTGATTTATTATACTGTACATTAGTTTTATGTTTTCATCTTTGTTTGAATGATGTGTGTGTCGCGATGAATCATGAAGAGAAAAATAAAAAGTGTTGAAGAGTGGTGTCCACACGGAAGATTAACAGGTGGTCTGTGAAGTTCTCGACATGCCCAAGGATGAACGTGTCATCCCTAGGTGGAGCCAATGTTGATCATATGGTTAAAATTCACTGTTGTTCCCAGTTTTGAAGCCTCTCTGTTTGCGAAGAAGAATGCCCAAAAGGCCTCCTTTTCCCTCTTATTTCATTCCCACTTAACCTCTGTTTATTCACCTTTTTCCCCTATCTTATTTCCTCATTAACCCCTTAAAAACACCCAAATCCCATTTTAAACCTTTCAAATACCTTTGTTTGGCTTAAAATCCCTTCATTCCCCTTACCGTTACCCCTTTTTGGCCTTAAAATGCATCGAAAATAGGCCAAAAAAAATCACATTTTGCATATGAGGCTTTAGCCCCTTTTCGGCCCGCCCCTTAACCACTTCCCCTCCATGTAACGGGGTGCCGAGACCAGGATTTGAGCTCGCAGGCTCTTATCGCAATCGGAAGTCTCGCGGCGAGCGCATTTCTTTGTTAAACTTAAAATCCCCGATGCGATTGGGCTTCGTTCTATGAACTCCCGCGGAGATCTCCGCCGTTGATTTTAATAGATCTAACGGTCCAGCGTGAATCGCATCGCACCACCGCACCAATCGCAATCGCAAATTTTAAAGTGTGCCACCCATCGCACTCCCCTGATTGCGATCCTCCGATTGTAATATCCACCGTTGATCCATCGCTCTGATCTTACGGCCATTGCATAATCGCAACACCACTCCAATCGCAATCACAAGTTCTACAATGTGTCACCCCACTGCCTCCCCCGATTGCGATCCGCTGATCCAATCGTAGCTATTCATTTAACCTAGATCCAACGGATCTCAGTTAATCGCCCTCTACCCATGCCGGGTCCCACATCGTGGTCTTCGTTTCATTCATTTCCCATGTTATTCTGTGTATTCGCCCGAAACTTTAAACTCTAGGTTTTTACATTAAAAATCATTCCTATGCCTGTTTTTTTACCATTCCTCCACTATAGCCATTGTTTCCACAATCGCGCCATCATTCCATAGGCCTCCATAACATCCTTCCCTCGCTCCCCTAGATTTCTTAACTAGTTCATTTCATTGTGCAGGGATTACATAGCAAAGAAACTCGCACTGTCCCCCATAGCCACGGCCGTGACTGTGGCTGAAAGTGCAGAGAGGCCATTATAGTAGCAACAAAGTGAATTAGCAAAGACGGGTTAGAAGAATTAAAGCCTATTATTGAATAATTAATGCTTAATCCCGCGTCCAAAGGAAGAAGGCGCAGTTTGAAGACCAAAGCACACTGACGAGTCATATCTGTGTTTTGACATCGGCACAACAGAGAGCTTTACAGCCAGATAGGACTCCAAAGAAACATCAGAGGCATTCCACATCCAAGACAATGGATCAGGACCATTGGCCATCCTATGGGACCCTCCAAGCACAGAAGGCCATTTTTTCCCACTACTGGCAGTATCGCATGCTCCAACACGGAAGGCCAGCTCTTCCCATGACTAATGATATCTCTTTCACCAACAGCAGCAATGGTTCTACTTCATCCAAACCGAAATAGTAAGTCATGACAGGGCCTATGTGTTCTTTTTACCGTATATTCCCTCCACTTTGTCATTTTGAGTGAAATCTTTATATTTACTCCCGCAAATTTACTTTCAGTTCAGTCAATTGTTACATTTCAGTTAGAAACGGCTTTAGGCCTGCATTGTAAGATGATGAGAGGCAGTTTTTTCTCATCATCATTTCCATTTTGATTTATACCTGCAACAACATACCAGTACGTGGAGAATATATTTTCCCAAAATATCTTGTCAGGCATAGGAATCAGTGGTTATAAAAGCAGGAAGCAAACACTAAGAAAAGGTTCCAGATTTTCAGAAGAATTTGCTGTGAAAGAGTTTTTGTATGCATTTTGTCAAAGCTTTAGTACGAATGTGAAGAGCCCGTTGGGTCTCAATGAGAAGGAGTTCTATCTTTAATGAGGACTCTGGTCTTGCTACTTTACAATGTGTAATTCTCTCCTATGTGTTACAGCTTAGCTGTTCATTTCATTTACATCCATTTATCCTGTATCATGTTCTGGAATGCGAGTAGCCCACTGGTTTTGGTATGAATTTATCCTAGTTGATACTTATGCCATAACCTATCTGGCCCTTTAAATATGGCTCAAGCATGATATGTTGTTCCATTTTCACTTCACCCGTACTTCTACTATATTGGCTGCTATGAGATGTTGTTTGCAAATTCTATCATCATGTGTGGATTCATAATTTTGTAAGCCCATCGCATGCTGATATATGTTTCTAGATATTGTCTCAACAAAAGTTAGTATTCTCTTTATTCTACATATGAAGTAGATACTTTCTGATTATTCATCTCTGTGAAGTATTTAGAATCCAGCCCTCTTTGCAGTAAGCTGCCTTCGAATTGTCTGATACATTCGTGTTAGAGTTTCACACCTTGCCTCTGCAGTATTTCTTTCCCTACATCAAGCTTCTGAAAGTTTTGGTCCCATTCAAATTAATCTTCCTGTTTACAAGAGATAGCATGAGAGCCTTTTTTGATAACTTCCCATATCATATCATACGCTCCTTGCTACATAAGATGTCCTAGGCACTGGTCTTTCACAACTCAAGGTTGTCTCTAGGATTGAAAACAGATCTCATGAATGCTGATAGGTAGAGGATGGTGCCGCAGGCTCCGTCATCTCGACATCAGGAGGGGGAATGTCAATGGGAGCGGGTAAATCCTCAATCTGACTTGAAGCATATTGCGCAAGGACGGGAGAGGCAGATTGGTTTTATTCAATCTCGTACTCCTGAACTACCTCCAAAGAGGCGCGGTAATGTATAAGGTGGGGACAATGGTGGGAATAATGGCCATGGAGATCACACAAAGCATAGGGTTGGTTGGTGTGAATATTATTAGGGTTCTTGGCTGCAGTTTAGGAAGAAACAAAGGCTTTAGGGACTGTAGACTCAGGGAACGCAACATTAACCATGGGCTTGATATGAGGCAATTCAGGACATTAATGGGTAGCATGACTGACGATTTCACAAAAAGCACAAGGCTTTAGAGGCTGAGGAGGAGTAGGGTTAATTGGGGCAGATTTGTCTTTAGGTTCCTTCTTGTGAGATTTGACCCATTTACCCAAAGAAGTCGCAACAGAAGGAGGTTCCTGGTTAGGTGGCTGAGGCATGGTAGCAGAGGGATGGGTCATGGGAACTGGTTGGACCGGGGTCAAAGAAAGATAAGGTTTGGGTTGACCAGGTGGGGTAGCAGCTGGGGGATCGATGTACCAGATGGGAATCCCTAGGTTTAGGTTAGGGAGGGATAAGGTAGCCATGACAGGTACCGAGAACACTCTAGGAGGGGGAGTGTTAACAGGGAGCTAGGAACAGTGTCTGACCAAAGGGGTAATGGCCAGGAAGGATGGCTCCGAGATGGTTAAGGCCATGAGGAACCATGCTAGGAGGGTAAAAAGGCTCATGGATACCACTTTCAGGTGAAGGGACAGGAGGAGGGGGTCCAGAAGGCTGATTTGAAGTGCTAGGAGAAAGTTGCGAAGGGCAGGGCTGCCAACTAGCCGAAGCGGGCTGCTTGAGGGAAGCCCGAGACGATTGCATCATGCAAAAATTCGATGAGCTGGGATCAAAGATAGGAGGAGGAATACCAGGGAATGAACCAAGAAAATATGAGTCTTTGTAGACTCCGGGTGAGACACTGGTCAAGGGGTTGATGGTTTTATTATTGGCCATTGAAGATATGATGGACTCAGGGGAGGTCTGAGACTTCGGTTCGTAATATGTCAACTGGTCAACGGTGACTATCTTTCCATTATGGGGAAAGGAAATCTTGAGGTGAACCGTAGATGGTACAACAGACATCGCATAGGTGTAGCTACAACCCAATATAATTTTGTAATCTAAGGGGGCATCAATGACTTCTACGTCAACACAAACAGTCTTTCCCGCAAGAGTGATAGGAAAATTGTAGAATATGCCAATGGGTTTGGAGGAGTGGCTATCCCATGCTCAAAGGGTAATAGTGGAAGGGTCCAACTCAGGTGATCCGAGTTTCTTCCAAACCGAAGCGGACATCACATAGGTGGATGCCCCCTCATCAATGATACAATGGGAAACGTTGGCATTTTGGATCTTAACGGCGATTTGGAAGGCGTCGGAAGCAGGAAGGAGAGGATGTTCTGAGTGGAAAACATCGAAGATGATCAAGTGATCATATGAAGGATATACAGTGCCCATGGCAGATATTATAGCTTTTTGTTGCAAAGGGCACGACTGGAGGAGTTCCAGCGTTGAGATGGTAGCAGGAGATTGCACCAAATCAGCTACTATACTATACGAATGGGAAGCTTTGCCAGAAGCAGGGTTTCAGTATAATGGTCCCTTAGGGATCTTAGTATGAACCTCTACTTTAGGCTGAGGGATCTACAAATGACCATTGGTTGTCGAAAGAGGCTCTATAGAACCTGAATAAGGGGGATCAGGGGCAGACGTAGCAAGAGGCTTTTTGTACTAACGGGATCTAGTCTGAAGGTTGAGGTCAACGGTAATGGTTTGGTCAGAGTTCATCATGAGAATTTGGTAATTGGAGGTACCAGGTGGAGGAGGTTGAGTGTCCGCCTGTCCTTCAGGTGGTTTGGTAGCCACAAATCCTTCCTAAGGGAAAGGATTAGTAAACATAGCTAGCTAACTAGGTGCAACATTGGGAGGGATGGAAGGGGAGGCTTGTTGTCCTCGCAATCCTGCTTAAGTCTCCCACATGTTATGTCCCCGTAATTTGTTAGATTGGAAAGAAAAAATGAACAGGGGTAACATCAAACCAATCTTTGGAGTCCTAGGACCTAGCCTTCCTAAACTCAAAGAGGGCTCTCTCTATGCTTGTGTAAGGGATTGTAACTTGTTTGTTTTTAGGGCTTTTTATTTTAGGCTAGTTATAGGGATTAGGATTTGTTTGTTTGTTTGGTTGGTTTGATAGGTTGTCAAGAAAAATAGGTAGAGTAAGAGAGGATCAATCCATTGGGTTATGGAGTCTACAAAAGGTCATGAAAATTTTAACAATAGATCAAGGGTGTATCACAGGGCAAGTCTAACATGGTCAAATGGATCTAAAATCTTATGTGAATGAAATGAACATAAAATTTGTGAACATAGTAAGTGCAAAAGGGAAGTTAAGAATCCTTCAACAAATACCTTAACAAGATTGGCCTTTAAGACTACTAAGCATGAATAAATAATCAAAGACAGGGCATACCAATAACTTCTTTGACTAAACCCTAGCAAGTGAGCATTAAGACAACAATCTAGTGAACTATATAGGGCAAGAAACTTGTAAATCTTCTAGTGATTTCACCTTCAAGCTAAGAAAACATTTAAGATAAACATATAGCAGAGATTAAAGAAGAGGGAACTCCTAACTTCATTAATCAAGCTATAAAGACCTCCAAAGAAACTATTTAGGATAAACAAAATGGCATGGCAAATCATAGACCTCTTTAGCTAAACCTAATCAGCAATACTTCAAAGTAAAAGACCCTAAAAACAATGTTTAAGCAATAGAAAAGAGCAGGGTTAACCATAAAAATTATTTGAAATTTTCTTCATTGAACCATTCTTAATATAAAAAAGCATAAGTGGGTTTAGAGAGCAACTATGAATTCTCTAAACTGACCTAACAGAGGAAAACATAGAAG
The DNA here is from genome assembly GCA_034641835.2 of Pinus albicaulis. Taxonomy (NCBI): domain Eukaryota; kingdom Viridiplantae; phylum Streptophyta; class Pinopsida; order Pinales; family Pinaceae; genus Pinus; species Pinus albicaulis. The sequence goes on from CM076577.1 coordinate 660,920,476, forward strand.
TAGTAGAGAACAAACAAAGTTAAGGTGCCTCTAAACAACATTTATTAGCCTAAAATTTTTGTCGTACTGCAATAGAAATATGGAACAAAATGATAACATAAGATAACAAGAAATAAATAAGGAACACATCACCATTAACTATGCTCATGAATCCTGCAAGTAAGCCTTCTCCATTGCCAAACAAGTCAAGCCATCCACAAAAAACCAAAGCCAATTTCTCTTCAATCTCAAAGTCTATGTATTACTCTCAATAATCATCAGACGAAAATTTACAATGAGGCCTATATGCTCTATTTATCTTGCATTGGAAGATCAAAACCCTAACTAGGGTTTTAGCAACTACCAATCACTCATAAATGTCATTTATGTGCAAACATACCATGCAAGGTCCAAGGCACAAAATATATAATGAAATAAATGCAAAATAACTTCTAACACATAAATTTGGAGTGATTTGCCCAAAAAAGCTCAAAATATCTATTTTCCATAAATTTGGGTCTTTTTTTGAATTTTTGGCAAGGGCACAACACAAAATTCCAAGGGCGCAGCACCTGCACCGGAAAAATAGGTCACCATGCAACTGAGTTTTGAAGGTCTTCCCTATGTCAAAATGAGCTTCGTGATAGCTCGTTGGAAATATTTTCAAGTCTACTTTCCAATATTTCACTTTGGTTTCTGATTTTAATTAATTCACTTGTTCAAAAACCAAATCTCCCAAGACTGCTAGGGGATCAACGCCATCTCTGAAAATAGGGCAAAATGGTGAATTTTTTCATGTTTTTGACCCTTTTAGGGGACCAAAACTACTCCAAATGATCTCAAATTTGGTGTGTGTGATGTAATTGGAAAAATGAATCCAAAAATATAAACCACACCTCAATAAATTGCACCAAAAAAGAGCACAGCGCCGAGGGCATTGTGCCCTTAGCCCTAAAAAACAGTGAAAAACCAAAATTGTCAAAAGTTGCCAAAATTTTGAATTTGCTTTGCTTATGGTATTTGGGATGCCTATATGGAAGCATGAGCAAGGATTTCAAGTTTTTTCTTGCCCTTTTCCTCCTTAAGAGCTTGAATTTTAGCAAGGTCTCTTTTGAGCTTGACCCTTGCAATTTTATTTCTCAAGGCATAGTGCTTGGCCATCTTCTTCTGAAGGCCAAGGTCTCTTTGTGTCTTGTCCTGCTAATCCTCCAAGTGTGTATTAGCTTTATCTAACAAAGGTTCCCGATCATACTCTATCTCCTTGGCAAGCAGGTCACTTGGAGTGAGCTGCTCTGCCAATGTTGCTTCTTGCTTCTTCTCCTTGGCCAAGGCCTTCCTCAAGCCAATTGTCCTTGGCCTTCTCCTTGACAACTGCCCTTCTTCATCTTCACCTTCATCAAAAACACCCAAGGTCTCATCTAGCTTAACCTTGGTCCTTTCAGCCTCTTTTCAGGCTCTGATTTCCCTGACCACATAAATGGCCTTTTGTGCCTCTAGCTGCTTGTTTTCAACCTCATAATAATGAATGACATTCCTAGCCCTAGCTAGATTAGCTTGCAATTCTTTGATTTGGGCATATTTACCTTTGAGTAGCATGCTTGAGATCCTTGCCTCATTTTCATCATCACTGTCAACATGAATGAGTTCAAATTCTTGCTCAGTCTTATGCTAATCTTATTCTTCTTCTTCCATGACTTTTGCTTTTCCTTTGTTGAGTTGCTTAGTTGAAGTAGAAGGCATGGCCCCTTTCCTCTTGAGGGCAGAAAACACATTCCTACTTACTATTTGTTAGGTCAAAGAAAAAGTTTTAATTTTTCTCATTTTAGTGCCTTTACTATTGCTGCCATCATGACTATCATTATCATTGATATCCTTACTATCCTTATGGCTTTCATGGCTGCTCTCATGGCTGTTATCATTTGTCTCTATGCCCTCTGCCTTATCACTGATATTCTTGCTGTCATTATCAGTGTCAACATCATCATCATCATTATCATCATCTCCATTGATATCATGGCCGTCATGATTGCTGTTCTCTTCCTCATTTTCCTTATATGATCCACTGATTTGTGTTTCATCACTGTCATCGTGGGTTTTTGACCTATTGTCTTCTTCACTGCCTTCTTTTGCCTCACTGATATTTGTTTCACTGATATCAGCCTCAGTTTCTTCTTCTTCACTGATATCTGCCTCCTCTCACCTATTTCCATCATGGCTCATTTCCTTGTTACTTTCTGGATCATTAGTTTCTGCTTCTGATCCACTGACTTGTGCCTCATCAGCATTTGTTTCATTGTCTTCTGTTTCCATGCTTTTTGCACTACCTTAATCTGCACTGTTGTTTGACTCATTGACATCAGCCTCATCTTCATTTGTATCCTCATTGCCTTTTGCCTCTTCATTTTCTTCACTGACTGATTTTTCTTTGTTTGAATCCTCACTGTTTTCCTCTTTATTTCCACCATCATGACTGCCTTTAGTTTCCATGCTTTCTGCCTCATCATTGACCTCTGCCTCTTCATTTCCATCTTCTTCATTGTTGCTTGCCTCATTTCTTTCTTCTTTGTTTTTGCTTGATTCATCATTACCCTGTCCCTCATTTTCATTTGACTGCTCATCGTCACTTCCTTCATTGTCTGATGCATTGCAAGAGAGTGATGAAGGAGGGTTGTCCTAAGGTGAAGGGATAAGTGTATATGGTGAAACATGTTCAGCAGGAGATGATGGAGGAGTAGGGATAGGAGGATGGGATGATGAAGGCACATTTTGCTGAGGATGGGCTTGTGGATTGGTGAACACTTCATGGGAAATGAAAACCTCCCATGGAATACCCTTTTGCTGCAACTGATGCATTAAAACCATTTTGATAAGAAAGTGGTGAAAGAGCCTCTGCATCTGTTGTGGATGGTCTCTCTTTTGTACAATATAATACATTTTTTCAATACTCCTGTAGAGGTAGTAGGGTAGATGCAACATCTTAACCCTAGTAAAGTGCATGAGCAACCTGATGTGATAGGAGTAAAGCCTAGAGAACCTTCCCTCACATGTGAAATATTTCATAATGACCCTCATCATGGGTGCATATCTCTCCAGTAGGTGTGAGCAAGGAAAAATGGATTTATTGTAGTCTTTGTACCTAGGTTTTAAAAATGGCTCATAATAGCTCATGTCAAGGTTGGCCTGTTTGAACCATTTCTCCCCTGCACTAGGTATCCTAGTGGCATTTGCAATAGCATAAAAAGATAGCTCAGAGTTTACCCCTGCAAGGTTAACTTGTTTCTCATGCAAGTTAATGATAAAAAGCCTTGTCAGCTCAGGGTGGTTTTGCACCTTCTGTACCTTCTCACAAAATTGATAACAACCTACATTTTGGAAGCATGAGATAGTTAGGGGAGATTCATTTAGCTCCATTGTGTTTAGTGGTTCAAACCTGTTGATCCTCCCACCTTTATGTTGATGTCTCCTTGGCACTTGGCCTTCCCCTTCACTAGCATTGTCCCCTTCTCTTGACATTTTAATAGCTCTGCCTTTGAAAACCCTAGCTCTGCTTATGATTCTGATATGAAAGAGGGTAATGGAATGGTGGTAAAAAAGGCAACCTTTTACAAGTGAGTGAGATGGATGAATGAGTGAGGGTGAATGTATATGACTGCAAGTGAGAGGCACACTTAATAACCACCCTTGATAATTGTTCAAACTCTGTGTTGAAACTCCTGGCACTGATATAAAATTGATAGGAAGAAGGATATGAAATGTCAATCTGTTTGTATTATAGGGGACAAATTTGATGAGTGGATGGAGTGAGTGTAGGCACAACCTTAGATGAATGAGCAATTTTTCAACAAGGCACCCTTCTAGTTATCACTGCTCACTGCTCTCCTTAGTATGCAGATGGATAAATGTTTTAAAACAGTTATGTTCAAGCATGAAAATTAGGTTTTCCTCCTTAGGTCTTCATTCCTTTAACCAAATGTTGACAAAAAACTTGGAGAGGGCTTGATGAGTTGTACTTACCCCTTCAATATGCTTGAAAAGCCCTTGGTGATGACCTTGAGAAAATTTGAGGGGGTTTGAGTGTTTAAGTGGTGTATGAGGCCCTCCTGGCCAAACGTACGTCGCCCAAGTGAACGGGGTGTTGGGTCAGGTGAATGCGCAGTGCGTTGTGCCAGGCGTGCAACGCCAATGGATTTTTGTCGGGCTTGTCAGGTCGATCAGGCAAACGCGCAGCGCATTGCCAGGTGCACAGCACCGAAGAAATTTGCACAAGAAAAATTGCCAGGGGCGCAACGCCCGACTCCAGACACACAACATTGACCTGAACGCGCAGCGCCTCAGTACTTAGGCAAAAATTGACTTTAAAACACAAAATTTATCACTCCTGAGAGCTTATAACTCTTTTGCAAGGGAGCAATGAGTCAAATGAAAAAAAAATGACCCTTTATATGCCTAGGATTTAAATTTAATCTTTGTAAACCCATTTTGTAATGTCTAAAGTCTTTTTCACTTTTCCTGTTTCACTAACTTTTTGACCTTTTTGATTTGCAGGTGACTTAGATCATGAAGTTGAATCTTCTTTTTGTTTCTTGAGGGACAATATTCTCATTTGATATTTTCTTTGGAGGGCTGCACATAGTAGTGTCTTCAAAGTTTCCTGTGTTTTCCTTCACAATACTGGACTTATCCTTTTCACCCTTTCTTACTAACCATTTTGCATTGTTTTCTCTACAGGTTACTAAGATGATGAATTTTCACCCTCTTGTTTCCCCTTGAAGCATAATAAGCTCATTTAAACATCTCTTGTGGATTTCACACATTAATACCTTTAAGAATCTCCTTTGACATGCACTCTGGAATTCAAGATAATGCCTTTTACCTTCTTTGGCTACTTTTGATTTGTAGGTGCCTGAAAACACTGAGTTTACGTTTCTCCTATTTGGTGGTTGCTTGCTGGAGACATGAAATTTGTCTTCTTTTTAGCCTAAGGATTTGATCTATTCATCTTGACACAACAGCAGCCCTAAAAACTTTCATTTCTTCTACCTTGAAACCTAACCTCATCTTTTTCTCATTTATATATATTGCAAGCTCATAAAACACCTTGGGAGGATTCCTCATAGAAATACTTTCAAAACCCTCCTTTTCCTGTATCATGGATTTCAATTTATCATTTCCTCATTTAGGCAAGGTAAACTCATTCTGACAAGTTTGGGATCTGAACACATAATGACATCTTCAGAATCTTTCCTTTTCTTTCATCATGGAGTTTTAAAATCATCACTTCACCTTCTCTTACACTTTCCCAAAGCCCTAGATGTTTGGAGTGCTTTTGAGACAATCATCAGTGTTTTCTTCTAATTTCTCTATAGCCCTTTCAAGTTCATTCATTTATATCCAATTCACCTCACCTTTTTCCCTTTTTGATTCATAATATCTGAAAAAATTCCTTCATGTTTGGATTGGGTGTCTCCTTCAGGTCATTTGTTGCAATGGATCACTGCTTAGTACACTGCTGGACCTTCAATCTCAAAACCTTAGTTCTCCTTGAAACCAAACTGCTTTACCCTCTCCTTGCTATGAATATATTTATTGAGGAGCAGACCTCTTACCTTACCAACTCTCTACTGATAACCAATTTAACACTCCTGCAGAAGTGTCAAAATTCACATTTACCTTTTGTAGAACTTGAACTTGAGAAAGTGGTCCTCTTAGGATATTTTCTGATCTTTCTTGGACAACCATGTGCTAATATTCTATTACATCTGAGCCAACTTCTAGCATAGTAAAATCAGTGCTTAAAACACCAATGATGACTCTACAACCCGTGAAACCCTAATGACCTAGTGGGAGGATCCTTTGACCTGGTATTTGACTGAAAATTGGCTTGGAGTCTTTAAGTGTAAAAACAGAGTATTGACAAAGTGATGTATTGAAGATCCAAAATCCAATGTACTTTATTTATATAAAGAGCCTACAAAGATAGTTTTGAGACCATCAATGCTTGAGGAAACTGGTGAACATGGGAAGGAACAAGCTTATAGGCAACTTTAGATGCAAAGTGGAGTTATGGGCAAGGGAAAAACAGAGTGAGAAGGTTATATGTAGGAAAAGAGGATGGAGATGAGTGATACAAGCCCACAAGGAGTCCTCTAAGAGTGGTAGGGTGACCATGAAATGGAAAAATGGTAGAATAGTGAAATTTTTTGTATAAGGATAATGAAGGTAGTGAGATTTCTAAAACTCACAATGTTCAGAGAATATTGTTTTCAGAAATCTAGAACCAATATTTAGTCATCTATAGATAGTAAAAATTATTGATGACTAATAGTGGCTCCACTTGGGGAGGGAAGCTCATTTTCAGGAGGTGTCGAGGACCTTAGAGCTCAAATCTCTGAGTTTTGAAGACCAATACCTTACTTGTTCTTGGCAGATACTTCTTCCTTCATTTAATGATGTTTTCTTGAAGTTATAATATCAAAATATGAAAGACATGTTTTCTTCAACCTAATTTCTACGTACCCATCCTACCTTGCCTAACATTTTTTCTTCTTTTGTGTGCACTTGGACTGGAAAACCCTTGACACATTTTTTTTTTAAGCATAAAAAACTACCTACTTGTACCCTTATCACTTCCAAGAGTTCATATTAGGCTGATGAACTCATTTATTCTCTACCTATTCTATTTATCTTTCAAGGTTAAGTTGTTTGAAAGATTTTCATTCTCTAAAATACTGACATGAAATTGAAAACATGACTAAACCAGGATTAAGCAATCTGATTTACCATGGATTGTGGCATTTGGACACGCTACATACAGACATTATTTTTGTACAATTAAAAACTTGAAAACATGAGGGCTGTGATTTAAAATTTGTTAGGCATCCCTCTCTTTCTCTTTTGTTCATATTTGAGCATTAAGAACCAACATCTTTTCCTAATCTAATCTACTGACAAGTCAAGCTTGAAATGTTTGACAAGTTTTCTTTCACTAACGTATCAGCAAAAAATTTAAAACATGTTCAATCATGATTAGGATAGATGACTGAACAAGACTCTTCTTTCTTAACAAGTAGTGGCATTTCAGTAATACTCTTTTTTGGGTATGGGGTCGTACCTATTCTTTTTCCTGCCCTCTTTTTCTTCCTTTCTTTGTTTTTGTGTTTTTTTTTTTTCGATCTTTCATTAAGCAATGTTATGTATAATGAATGAAAGCTTCAAACTAGGAATTTTGACAAAAATAGTGCTTGAACATCCTGCCATTGACAGGACCTCCAAATAACTCTACTCCATCTAGCTCTTGTAAAAAGAAATCATTGCTACCTCTAGATGAATGGATGATGTATGGACCCTTCCAGAAATTTTCAAACTTGCTATGCTTGCCTTTGTCCTCTCTCCTTGAATCCCACTTCATCTTTTTGTCTCTTTCAAAGGCCTTTCTTAGGTGAAGTAGGTATTCTTCATCAGTTTTAAAATAGAAAATGATGTCATCAAGGTATAACATAATGAAGTAACTTAAGTCTTTGAAAAGAGCAGTGCCCATGGATCTTTGAAAAGTAGCCCCCGCATTCATTAACCCAAAAGGAATTTTTTCATACATGTAGGCACCCCAAGGTGTTTTTAAAGTGGTTTTGTGCTGATTATTTGGAAGCACTATCACCTGATTGTAACCTAAAAAAAATATCAAGCAATGACATCCTTTTGGAACCTACCACCCTTTGCAGTATATGATCTATCTTAGGTAAGGGGTAGTTGTCTTTTGGGGAGGCCTTATTTAAGTTTCTAAAGTATATGCATAGTCTAATCACCCTTGTTTTCTTTCTTACTAACACAAGGTTTGAAAACTATTTTGAGTACCTGAGTGGGACTATGATACCAACATCATATATCTCCTTTATTTCCTTTTCAACTAGAGGTACTAGGATGGGGTTTATTCTTCTCAATTTCTTCTTGAATGGTTTTGGGTTTTCCTTAAGAGGAATTTTATTTTGAATAATTTTTTCATCATAGGGCCTCAAGTCCTCACACCTCCATGAAAAATCATCCTTAAACTCTTTGCACAACTCTATTTTTTTATGTTTTATGTGAGGTGGCAGAGTTTGGGACAACTTGATCATTTTGGGTTCTTCCATGCTGCCTATGTTGCATTCTTCTATATCAGTCTTGGTAGATTATATTTTTAGATTCCTAGAAACATTATTGAATTCAAACAACTCTTCTATGAGTTCGAGACCTCTTGGTAATGAGTCATCTTTGCATTGCAACATCTCAAGGTATTTTTGATCCGTGTCCTTAGAAAATGCTGCGTTATGAAAGTGTTCTAGCAGATTTATATCAGTAGTACAAGGCAGCTCTATTTTGTGGGTTTATTCCTCATTAGGGAAGTTTTCTTCATGATTCAAATCTAGTTTGTATGATTGGCCTTTATTGGTGTTGTATATCCAACCACTAGCTCCTGAAACAGCTTTGCCACAAGAGCCATCAAGGCTCATGTTCTGAAGTGTTTCAAGTTCAGATTCACCATTATGTTGTTGTTCAAGGCTGCTAGAGTTTTGGTTGTCATGTTCTTCATTTGATGATTGATTTGAATATTCTGGTAGGCTTAGCTCCTTCTCATTTTAATTTACTTGTTCATTAATTTCATCTTCATTGTACAAGATAAATGAGTCAAGGTCTGAATGGATGGAATAGAGAGGGGTGTTGTTTGGCCTGTCTTGGCTGCTTACCATGTATTTCACATGAGATTCCTAGTACAATCTCCTTGTTTGGTTAAAGACAGGGATGGTAGCATATGACATGTCCATTTGGAGGTTCCCTTGAAGTTTGGCTCCCCATGATCTAGATAAAAGCATGCCATACTTCGGGGGAATGTCAGCAACTACTATGTCCATGACTAGGCTCTTGGCAGGGATTTGTGCCAGATTGACACACATATCCTTGATTAGACCCAAACATTTGACTCTTCTTGAATCGAAAGAATACAAGTCTTTGTACGGTTTGGTTATTTCAAGGCCTAATCTCTCCATTACTACATTTGGCATAAGATTGTGTGAGGCACTAGAGTCTAGCATGGCATTGTGTAAGATTTTGTCATGTATGTTCAAGCTGATATAGAATGGAGGGACAACTCCTTCTTGGTATTTTCCCTCTACCTCAGGTCCAAACAACAACTCTACTTCGTCATCAGTTAGATTCAGAGTGTTGGTGTCATTTCCTATGTTAAAAACTTTCAAAACTTGGGATCTATAAACATCTTGAGTCACCAGTTCAGTAAGAGGTATGGTTATTTTGATCTTGGCAATATCTCCCTCAAAACTGAAAGGTGTTTTTGTTTTTGGCATATTTACATCAATTTTATTAGCCATCATTTTTTCTACACTTTTAGTTTGCTGATTCTGATTTGGAACCTTAGTCAAAAGAGTTTTTTCAAGGCCACTAGTTGATGTACTAGGGCAGCTTGGGTCACCATTTTGTTGGTTATTTTTGTCTTTGTTTTGATCAGATTTCTTAGCCATGGTGTTTGTGTTGTATATTGTCCTCTTGGGAGTGTTTTCAAGGGTCTTCCTAAAAACAGTGTCTAGTTTGTTTTTCTTGGAGGCATCTTGATTTTTCTTACTCCTAAGGTCATACTGCCTATGAACCTCAATAATAGCATTCTCAAATCCTAATTTGTAGTCTTTAGAATCCTCATAGTTTGTTTCAGTTTGATTTGCTGAAAATAGGCCTCATTCTTCTTCTGTGAGAAAATTGTTATCCTCATTATCAGAGCCTATTAGATTTACATGATTTTATTCCAGCTCTTCAATCTCTCTCTCCTCTTCATCTACATATTTTTCTTGTAAAGGAGGTCTGATTTTCTAGTCATTGTCTCTTTTTCTAATTTGAGGGGGGTCTCTTCTGAAGTTTTGGTTCCTATTTCTATTTTTAGGATTTTCTTGGTTTTCCCTAGGAGGTGCTCTTTCATTCAAGTTTATCCTTTCCATCATCCTTTCCATTGTCCTAACTAGGCTGTCAATTTTGGCATCAGATGAAGAGGTTGAGGCCACAATTTCCTCTTTGTATGTAACTCTCTTTTATGATTTCATCCTAGCCCTCTTCTCAATCAAATTGGATTCTACACTCACATCTCTTCTTTTCATGTCCTCTAGGTAGGCCATGTCTAGATCAAAGCCTTCTGGAAATTTTATTAAGGCTAGGCCTTGTGGGGGTTTCAATGGAGGTGGGAGTGCATTGTATACACTATTAAACCTATTGTAGAAGTCTTGGACACTTTCCCCAACATCTCTCTTAAGGTTTTTATACTCTGAGAGGATTTGAAGAGGGTTTTTCTTGATCTCCCACTTGTTTATGAATGTTTGATAAATGGAAGGAAAGTCATGTATGTTGTTAGGAGCTAAGTTTTTGAACCATTTATTTTCTTCTCCTCCTAGACTTTGGGAAAACATCCTCATTTTTATGGTTTCCTCTTCTATCTCTTGGTAGTAAAAGGCATCATTGATTCTGTCTACATGCTGTTGGGCATTGGTAGATTCAGTTCTAGTAAAGTGAGGGATTTTGGATTGGTAGTCATGTGGCAAAGGTAGTAAAGGTTGTGGTAGCACTAGGGGGGCATACCATGCTGCCATGATGGGAGGTAATGGGATCCAGGGAGGATTTACAAGAGGGGGGTTTGTGAGAGGAGGTGGAGGATGAAGTGGAGTGTTTTGCACATTGGATGTATGAGTGGGTGTGGCAGATGTACTTGGACTAGAAAAATGATTTTGAGCAGACTTGGAATGAAATGAGCCAAAGTGATAGAGAAGCTGAAAATCAGGAGGAGTGGAAGGAGAGGCTTCTCTACTAGGACTCTGCTGCAAATATATGGGCTCAAGGTCTGTTTGGTCTATCCCACTTTGTGACTTAGTTCTGAATAGTTTTATTTGATGATGTAAGTCAAATTGGGTATCTTGCAAGGTTGTGAGATGTTCAGGGATGGATCTTGTTCTATGAATTGGTATAACACTAGTTTAATCTTCAGTCCTAGAAGTTTGCCACAAAATCCTTTCTAGGTCATCAACTATGGTAGGAGGGTTTGGGTCAGGGTGAGATCTAGTGCTGATCCTTTGTGAAGCCAGATTTCAAACCCAAAGTACAGAGAGGCTGAAATTTTATGATTGTTTTCAAAAGGCATACCTCTCTTAATGTTTAATTAACTCACACAGTGTATGACTAGGCCTTTAACCTACTTAGGACTGATTTTACACAATCCCAGAGGAGCCTAGGTGAACTAGTAGAGTTAGTAGGTCTACTAGAGGCTAGTGGAGTTGCCAGGTGGATTTTTTTTTTTACTGTTTTGAAGATATGTACTTGTGTTCCACCACCAATATTTTAGAAAAACCAATCTAGAGATGTTTTTGGGGTTTTCTGAGTTTATTTATACAACACTAAGGATTTTAATGAGTGTCCTCCAGTTGAGTCATCATTTTTCTAGTATGGTGAATCAATCAGATAATACTCTTGGCTATAACTTAAGTTTTCTAAGTTGGACAGAGGCTTTCTGAGGTCTTAAGGGATACTTAGGAGGTTACTGACTCAGAGTCCCACCGTGATCACCATTATGTTATGTCCCTATAATTTGTTAGATTGGAAAGAACGCATGAACAGGGGTAACATTAAACCAATCTTTGGATTCCTAGGACCTAGCCTTCCTGAAATCAGAGAGGGATCTCTTTATGCTTATGTAAGGGATTGTAACTTGTTTATTTTTAGGGTTTTTGATTTTAGGCTAGTTATAGGGATTAGGGTTTATTTGTTTGTTTGTTTGGTTGGATAGATTGTCAAGAAAAATAGGTAAAGTAAGAGAGGATCAATCCATTGGGCTATGGAGTCTACAAAAGGTCGTGAAAAGTTTAACAGTAGATCCAGGGTGTATCACAGGGCAAGTCTAACATGGTCAAATGGATCTAAAAGCTTATGTGAATGAAATTAACATCAAATTTGTGAACATAGTAGGTGCAAAAGGGAAGTTAATAATCCTTCAACAAATACCTTAACAATAACGACCTTTAAGACTACTAAGCATGATTAAATAATCAAAAATAGGGCATAACAATAACTTCTTTGACTAAACCTTAGCAAGCAAGCATTAAGACAACAATCCAGTGAACTATAGAAGGCAAGAAACTTGTAAATCTTCTAGTGATTTCACCTTCAAGCTAAGAAAACATTTAAGATAAACATATAGTAGAGATCAAAGAAGATGGAACTCCTAACTTCATTAATCAAGCTATAAAGACCTCCAAAGAAACTATTTAGGATAAACAAAAGGTCATGGAAAATCATATACCTCTTTAGCTAAACCTAATCAGCAATACTTCAAAGTAAAAGACCCTAAAAACAATGCTTAAGAAATAGCAAAGAGTAGGGCTAACCATTAAACTGCTTTGACATTTTATTCATTGAATCATTCTTAAGATAAACAAGCATAAGTGTGTTTAGAGAGCAACTAAGAATTCTCGAAAATGGCCTAGCAAAGGAAAACATAGAAGCAGTAGAGAACAAATAGAGCTAAGGTGCCTCTAAACAACATTTCTTAGCCTAAAACTTTTGTCCCACTGCAATAGAAAGATGGAACAAAATGATAACATAAGAGAACAAGAACTAAATAAGTAACACATCACCATTAACTATGCTCATGAATCCTGCAAGTAAGACTTCTCCATTTTCAAACAAGTTAAGCCATCCACAAAAAACCAAAGCCAATTTCTCTTCAATCTCAAAGTCTATGTATTACTCTAAATAATCATCCAACCAACATTTACAATGAGGTCTCCATTATCTATTTATCTTGCATTGGAAGATAAAAACCCTAACTAGGGTTTTAGCAACTACCAATCACTCATAAATGTCATTTATGTGCAAACAGACCATCCAAGGCCCAAGGCACAAAATATGTAATGAAATAAATGCAAAATAACTTCTAACACCTAACTTTGGAGTGATTTGCCCAAAAAACGTAAAAATATCTATTTTCCATAAATTTGTGTATTTTGTTGAATTTTTGGCAAGGGCGCAGCATAGAGGTCCAAGGGCGCAGCGCTTGCACCGGAAAAATAGGTCATCTTGCAGCTGAGTTTTGAAGGCCTTCCGATGTCGAAATGAGCTCAGTGATAGCTTGTTGGAAATATTTCCAAGTCTAGTTTCCAAAAATTTCCTTGGTTTTCTAATTGGACTTCATTCACCTGTTCAAAAAAAAAAATCTCCCAAGAATTTTAAGGGTGCAGTGCCATCTCTGAAAATAGGGAAGAATGGTGAATTTTTGCATGTTTTTGACCCTTTTGGGGGACCAAAATTGCTCCAAATGATCTGAAATTTGGTGTGTGTGATGTACATGGCAATATGAATCCAAAAATATAAACCAATGCTCAAGAAAGCGCGCCAAAAAATAGCGCAACACCAAGGGCGTTGCGCCCTTGGCCCTCAAAAACAGTGAAAAACCAAAATTGTCAAAAGTTGCCAAAATTTTGAATTTTCCTTTCTTATGGTGTTTGGGATGCCTGTAGGGAAGCATAAGCAAGGATTTAAAGGTTTTTATTGCCCTTTACCTCCTTGAGAGCTTGAATTTTAACAAGGTCTCTTTTGAGCTTGGCCCTTGCAATTTGATTTCTCAAGGCATAGTGATTGGCCATCTTCTTCTGAAGGCCAAGGTCTCTTTGTGTCTTCTCCAGGTGATCCTCCAAGTGCATATTAGCCCTCTCTAACCAAGTTTCCCAATCATACTCTATATCCTTGGCGAGCAGCTCACTTGGAGTGAGCTGCTCTGCCAATGTTGTTTCTTGCTCCTTCTCCTTGGCCAAGGCCTTCCTCAAGCCAATTGTCCTTGGACTTCTCCCTGAAAACTGCCCTTCTTCATCTTCACTTTCATCAAAAACACCTAAGGCCTCATGTAGCTTAACCTTGGTCCTTTCGCCTCTTTCTAGGCTCTAATTTCCCTGACCTCATAAATGGCCTTTTGTGCCTCTAGTTGCTTGTTTTCAACCTCATAATAATGAATGACATTCCTAGCCCTAGCTATATTGGCTTGCAAATATTTGATTTGGGCATCTTTACCTTTGAGCAGCATGCTTGAGATCCTTGCCTCATTTTCATCATCACTATCAACATGAATGAGTTCAAATTCTTGCTTAGTCTCATGATGATCTTCTTCTTCTTCTTCCATGAATTTTTCTTTTCCTTTGTTGAGCTACTTAGTTGAAATAGAAGGCATGGCCCCTTGCCTCTTGAGGGTAGCAAACACATGCATACTTCCTCTTTGGTAGGTCAAAGAAAAAGTTTTAATTTTTCCCATTTTAGTGCCTTCACCACTGATGCCATCATGACTGTCATCATCATTGATATCCTTACTATCCTTATGGCTTTCATGGCTTCTCTCATGGATGATGTCATCTGTCTCCATGCCCTCTACCTTATCACTGATATTATTGTTGTCATTATTAGTGTCAACATCATCATCATCATTATCATCATCTCCATTGATATCATGGCAATCATGATTGTTGCTCTCTTCCTCATTTCCCTTATTTGATCCACTGATTTGTGTTTCATCACTGTCATCATGGATTTTTGACCTATTGTCTTCTTCACTACCTTCTTCTGCCTCATTGATATTTGTTTCACTGATATCAACCTCATTTTCTTCTTCTTCACTGATATCTGCATCCTCTCACCTATTTCCATCATGGTTCATTTCCTTGCTGCTTTCTACATCATTGGTTTCTATTTCTGATCCATTGATTTTTGCCACATCAGAATTTGTTTCATTGTCTTCTGTTTCAATTCTTTTTGCACTGCCTTCATCTGCACTGATGTTTGCCTCATTGACATCAGCCTCATCTTCATTTGTATCCTCACTACCTTTTTCCTCTTAATTTTCTCCATTGACTGATTTTTCTTTCTTTTAATCCTCATTGTTTTCCTCTTTATTGTCACCATCATCACTGCCTTTAGTTTCCATGCTTTCTGCCTCATCACTGACCTCTGGATCTTCATTTCCATCTTCTTCATGGCTTCTTGCCTCATTGCTTTCTTCTTCTTTTTTTCTTGATTCATCATTACCCTGTCCCTCATTTTCATTTGACTTCTCATTGTCACTTCCTTCATTGTCTGATGCATTGTGAGAGAGTGATGAAGGAGGGTTGTCCTAAGGTGAAGGGATATGTGTAGATGGTGAAACATGTTCGGCAGGAGATGATGGAGGAGTAGGGACAGGAGGATGGGATGATGAAGGCACATTTTGCTGAGTATGGGCTTGTGGATTGGTGAACACTTCATGGGAAATGAAATTCTCCCATGGAATACCCTTTTGCTGTAATTGATGCATTACAACCATTTTGATAAGAGAGTGGTGAAAGAGGTTATGCATCTTCTGTGGATGGTCTCTCTTTTGTACAATATAAGACATTTTTTCAATACTCCTGTAGAGGTAGTAGGGTAGATGCAACATCTTAACCCTAGTAAAGTGCATGAGAAACCTGATGTGATAGGAGTAAAGACTAGAGAACCTTCCCTCACATGTGAAATATTTCATAATGACCCTCATCATGGGTTCATATCTCTCCAACAGATGTGATAAAGGAAAAAAGGATTTATTGTAGTCTTTGTACCTAGGTTTTAAAAATGGTTCATAGTAGCTCATGTCAAGGTTGGCCTGTTTGAACCATTCCTCCCATACACTAGGTATCCTAGTGGCATTTTCAATAGCATTAGAAGATAGCTCAAAGTTTACCCCTGCAAGGTTAACTTGTTTCTCATGCAAGTTAATGATAAAAATCCTTGTCAAATCGGGGTGGTTTTGCACCTGTTGTACCTTCTCACAAAATTTATATCAACCTACATTTTGGAATCATGAGACAGTTAGGAGAGATGAATTTAGCTCCATTGTGTTTAGTGGTTCAAACATGTTGATCATCCCACCTTTATTCTAATTTCTCCTTGGCACTTTGCCTTCCCCTTCACTAGCATTGTCCCCTTCTGTTGACATTTTAATAGCTCTACCTTTGAAAACCCTAGCTTTGCTTATAAAATTGATATGAAAAAGGGTAATGGAATGGTGGTAAAAAAGGCAGCCTTTTACAAGTGAGTGAGATGGATGAATGAGTGAGGGTGAAGGTATATTATTGTGAGTGAGAGGCACACTCAATAACCACCCTTGCTGATTGTTCGAACTCTGTGTTGAAACTCCTAGCACTGATATGAAATTGATAGGAAGAAGGGTATGAAATGTCAATCTATTTGTAGTATAGGGGAAAAATTTGATGAGTGAATGAAGTGAGTGTAGGCACAGCCTTAGATGAATGAGAAATTTTTCAAGAAGGTACCCTTCTGGTTATCACTGGTCTCGTTAGTATGCAGATGGATAAGTGTTTTAAAATAGTGATGTTCAAGCATGAAAATTAGTTTTTCCTCCTTAGGTATTCATTCCTTTAACCAAATGTTGAAAAAAAACTTGGAGAGGGCTTGATGAGCTGTACTTACCCCCTAAACATGCTTGAAAAACCCTTGGTGATGACCTTGAGAAAATTTGAAGGGTTTTGAGTGTTGAAGTGGTGTAGGAGGCTCTCCTAGCCAAACGCGCAACACCTAGGTCAATGGGGTGTCAGGTCGGGCAAACACGCAACGCGTTGTGCCAGGCGCGTAGCACCAAAGGATTTTTGCCGGCCCTGTTGGGTCGATCAAGAAAATGCACATCATGTTACCAGGTGCGTAGTGCTAAAGAAATTTGCACGGGGAAAAATTCCAGGGGAACAGTGCCCGACTCTAGGCGCACAACTCTGACTTGAACGCACATCACCTCAACACTTAGGCAAAAATTGACTTGAAAACCCAAAATTTCTCACTCTTTTGCAAGGGAACAATGAGTCAAATGAAAAACAAAATGACCCTTTATATGCCTAGGATTTAAATTTAATCTTTTTAAACCCATTTCCTAATGTCTAAAGTATTTTTCACTTTGCCTGTTTCACTAATTTTTTGACCTTTTTTCTTTGCAAGTGACTTAGATCATGAAGTTGAATGTTCTTTTTGTTTCTTGAGGCATAATATTCTCATTTGATATTTTCTTTGGACAGCTGCACACAGTAGTGTCTTCAAATTTTCCTGTGTTTTCCTTCACAATACTGGACTTATCCTTTTCACCCTTTCTTACTAACCATTTTGCATTGTTTGCTTTGCAGGTTACTGAGATGATGAATTTTCACCCTCTTGTTTCCCCTTGAAGCATAATAAGCTCATTTAAACATCTCTCGGGGATTTCACACATTAATACCTTCAAAACACTCCTTTGACATGCATTATGGAATTCAAGATAATGCCTTTTACCTTATTTGGCCACTTCTAATTTGCAAGTGCCTGAAAACCTGAGTTTACCTTTCTCCTCTTGTGTGGTAGCTTGCTGGAGACATGAAATTTTTCTTCTTTTTAGCCTGAGGGTTTGATCTATTCATCTTGAGACAACATCAGCCCTAAAAACTTTCCTTTCTTCTACCTTGAAACCTAACCTCATATTTTTCTCATTTATATATATGGCAAGCTCATAAAACACCGAGGGAGGATTCCTCCTAACAATACTTTCAAAACCCTCCTTTGCTTGTATCATGGAGTTCAATTTATCATTTCCTCATTTAGGCAGGGTAAACTCATTATTACAAGTTTGGGATCTAAACACATAATGACATGTTCAAAACCTTTCCTTTGCTTTCATCATGGAGTTTTAAAATCATCACTTCACCTTCTCTTACACTTTCCCAAAGCCCTAGATGTTTGGAGTGATTTTGAGAAAATCATCATTGTTGTATTCTAAGTTATCTATATCCCTTTCAATTTCATTCATTTATGTCCAGTTCACCTCACCTTTTTCCCTTTTTGATTCATAATATCTGAAAAACTTCCTTCATGTTTTGTTTGGTGTGTCTCCTTCAGGTCATTTGTTGCATTGGATCACAGCTCAGTACACTACTAGACCTTCAATCTCAAAACCTTAGTTCTCCTTGAAACCAAATTTATTTCCCCTCTCCTTGCTATGAATATCTTTATTGAGGAGCAGACCTCTTACCTTAACAACTCTTTGTTGATAACTAATTTAACACTCCTATAGAAGTGTCAAAATTCACATTTACCTTTTGTATAACTTGAACTTGATAAAGTGGTCCTCTTAGGAGATTTTCTGATCTTTCTTGGATAACCATGTGTTGATATTCTATTACATCTGAGCCAGCTTCTAGCACAGGAAAATCAGTGCCTAAAACACCAATGATGACCCTACAACTTGTGAAACCCTAATGACCTAGTGGGAGGGTCCTTTGACCTGGTCTTTGACTGAAAATTGGCTTGGAGTCTTTAAGTGTAAAAACAGAGTTTTGACAAAGTGATGTATTGAAGATTCAAAATCCAATGTACTTGATTTATCTAAAGAGCCTACAGAGATATTTTTGAGACCATCAATGCTTGAGGAAATTGGTGAACATGGGAAGGAACAGGCTTATAGGAAACTTTAGATGCAAAGTGGAGTTATGGGCAAGGGAAAAACAGAGTGATGAGTTTATAGGTAGGAAAAGAGGATGGAGATAATTGATACAAGCCCACAAGGAGTCCTTTAGGAGTGGCAGGGTGACCATGAAATGGAAAAATGGTAGAATAGTGAAAAATTTTGTATAAGTATAATGAAGGCAGTGAGATTTCTAAAACTCACAATGGTTAGAGAATGTTTTTTTTAGAAATATAGAACCAATATTTAGTCATCTGGAGATAGTAAAAATTACTGATGACTAACACCACATCTGCCGCATCTGTGGTAAAAGAGGACAATCATGGGTGTAATGACCATAGACACCACAACATGAACAAGGCTTATTCGTGCGAACATGATTGTTCGGCTTGGGCTGATTTCCTTGTTGCTGGTTAACAGTGTTAGGAGCATTAACTTGGGGATTAGGTCCAGGATTATCAGGGGTAGATTTATTTTGAGTGCCTTTCCTCTTATTTTTTGAAGTAGGAGGATTAGTCGCACCCTGATGTGCATACACCTACCCATGAGGGGCCGGTGGCTATTGTTGCCGGGGTTGAGAAGGAAAGGGAGGTGGGGGTGCTAATGCTTGAGGAGATGGAGCACTAGGCTGTGGATATAGATAATAAGGAGGTTGGGTAATATTGTGGTAAACAGGTTGGGCAAAAGGAGGAGGCATGCCGTATCCTAGATACATGCTACCAAGAGGGGGAAAAGTGCTGAAGGTTCTGGTCCCTCCCTGAGGGAAACAATAACCCATGGGAGGTTGAGCATATGGATGAGAAAGATCTCCAATGATACCGTCGGCAGCATGGGATGCCCCCGATGCATTGGCACCACTGGGTCTAGGGAGATCAGGTAGAACGGTATAAACATAACCAAACTGAGTGTAGATCAAGTCATATTTTAACGCAATCTGGAGAGAAGATTCTTTAGTTTGAGGGAAATGTGATGTGACATATTTACCTATAGCAGGCAACAAGGATCTAAGGAACCATTCCATATAGACATGGTCTTTGAAGGTAGGGGCTCAAAATAGGCTCTTTCTTCTCTGCCATTCTTGGACATGATCGGATAGGCGGGTCGCAGAAGATTGACGGAAAGAAGTCAGAAGTTTGGTACCAGTGTTATAACGAAGGGGAAGCTGGAAATAAGACAGAAAGGCCCAAGCAAGAGTTGCAAAGGTAGTATGATAGGAGGAGGCATGGTTGACATACCACTTAGAAGCTTCGCCAGTAAGCGTATGTTGGAACAACTGAAGATGGACAGAGTCATCGGTAATGGAGTTAGACGAACACCACATGTGGAAAGATCGAAACTGTTTTGTTGGATCTTCTCCAGCAAGACCTTCAAACTTGGGGATGTCGAAAGGGAGCTTGGTCGGCATAGTAGGCCAACCAGTGTCATGGCGTATAGGGTCATTGATCAACTGGTCAAAATCAGGAAGACTGAGGCCTGCCATATAGGGGAGCAAGGGAGTAGCCAGGGTAGTTCCTGTTGCGGTCCCACTAGTAGTATTTCCAGCATTAAGGCCAAGGCTACCACCAGCGTTAAGTCCTAAACCAGACATGGTGAAGGTGACAGGGGGAGAACTGGGGTGGAACTAGAAGGGGAACCCAATGAACCAGAAGAGGAGTCATAGTTTGGACTCGGTGGAGGAATAACTCGAATCCTACATGGAGGAGTAAGTCTTCCTAATGAAAAATGAGGATGAAGGCCAAGAATTCTCCAGGATAAATGCCTTGGGGGCGTAATGATGAAGTCACAAACACGACACAAATGGAAGAGAGATAAACAATAAGGAGGTGCAGTATCAACTAATTACAATGTCGAAACAAGGGCAGAGAGGTGTAGGTTCAATTGATTACAATGTTAAAGTCTTTGTCTGGCGATGTAAACCAGGCTCTTTTTTGCTTAGGGTGTGTGTGTTAAGTGTGTAAATTTTATTTTTTAAATCCAAACGTTTGTAGAGAAAAATAAAAAGACTTGTGTTGTATAACTATAAATAAACTTGCAGATAAAAGTATATGAAACTGAAAGAATAGAAAATAAACAGCGAATTATGCATTAATCTAAACCCAAGGAGGCGGGCCTCTCAACAACTAGTCTATAAGTGGGTAAAAATCTAGTCAAAACACACCAAAATAGCCAATATATCTAAAGTCAAGGGGGACAATGATCTAAAGGTTAGATCTACTGGAAATAGGTGCAGAAAAACAACAAAAAATCAGAGGGAAAATTGCTATAAATGATGTGGCGAAAGGCTATAACCTAGAGGGAAACAGAGGGGACCCTAGAGGAAGACTTAAACAAAAATAAAGGAGGTGTTTTGGATGGATAAATAACCAATATGAAGTGGATCTGAAGGTAAGGGATCAGACCTGAAAAATGGCTAAACACACTGAAATTTCAGACGACCTGTAGCAGCTAAACTCTTCCACAAAAGGTGGAGGCTACTAAAGCCCTAGGGGGCTAGGTTCCCACTTTGATGAGTAAAACAAAACAAGCATATCTAAAAAATGGGCAGAGATGGAGGTCAGAAAACCCTTAACAAAGGCCCAGACAAACCCAAAAAAATCTCAAAAAAAATCTAGCAAAAAGTTCAGGTCGCAGTTTCTGATCTGTTTTCTGCAGAGGTTGCAGTTTCTGGCCTGTTTTCTGCGCCCTCAAGGTTCAAGTCCCAGGTTTTGGCCTAAAAGGTGTGACATGCACTTTCGGCCCTCTTAGGAGCAGGTTTCAGAAAAAATTATTGTCTCACCTGCGGCTGATGCCTATCATTTGTGCAATAGGTCCAAAAACACATGGAAGTTAGAATTTACAATGTTTTAGGGTTTTATAGGTTAAAAACAACATCAATAAAATCAAAACAAGAAGCTGAAGAGAAATCCTAGGGTTTTAAGTAGCTGGATATGCAGGGATTTGAAAAACGATAGAGGTCGTAATCATAAACCCTTGTGGAGTTGCCAGTTGTTAGTATGAATCTTATTCGCAAGCGTACGAAAAAGGCTCACTTTAGCCGTGCATAACAAACATCCCTAATAGAAAATATGGATGCCAATACCCTTAGATCTGAAATTAGTTGAGCAAGATAAATGCTGCAAAATCTATATCTATGCGTTAAAAGACATTAAGCAGTAAATAAAAGCAAGAGTTGCTCCATCCATCCAATAGACAAGACAATATTGTTTTAAAGAATTTTTGTTTTTTTGACACCTGGGAAGGGAACATAGAAAGATGTTACCAGTCCCCCTCATTGGGATGGGCTCTTGTAAGTCCTCATCACTTCAGATCTAAAATTTCTCTCTTGATGGTGTAGAAAACCCAAACAAAAGTGGAACTCAAAGGGAGCTCACAAAAAATGGTAGCAAAATATGACAATGATCGAGGATCAAAGTCAGACAAAAAGTATAGATCCAGAGTGATCTTTAGGAAACAAAAGGTAGTGAGTGAATGGAAAAAACCCTATATTTATAACAAAATATTGAGTTAGTCTAGATATTGGTGCATAATTAAAATATTATTAACCAATTCTAGATCCAATTTTTATGGAATATTTTATTATATTTGTTGGAGGGAAAAGGAATTTGAATTTGGTCAAATCCCTTTGTTTGTAAATAATAAATAAATAGATGATTTATTTATTATTTTAAGGATGTGGTTGAGTAATAATTAAATAAATAATGATTTATTCAATTATTTATAAATGATTTAGTCAAATTTAACAAGGAATATTATTTAACTAAGGTTCAAATAATTATTCCTAGAAAATAATAAGACAAATAATGATTTATCTAATTAATTTTCCTGTTTTGGGTTAAATATGACTAGGAATAATTAAATTGTTTTTTAACTAATTATTCTTGAGGAAAATCAAACAAATGTGGATTTATTCAATATTTCCTCATGGGGTTTCCTGTTTAGACCATAAACAACTTAATAAATGTGGTTTACTAAGTTATTTTTCATAGTGAAAGCAATTTTACTTAGGGTAAAATTAGTCTTACATGGTTTACTTTGGTCCATCTAATAGTAACAGGTTAGATGACCAAAAAATGGTGTAACATTACATAATGAGCTGCTTTCAAAGACGACTTGGAAATGCTACTTTGATGGTGCCTACTCCAAAGATGGCACAGGAGTTGGATTCTTGCTGATATGACCAGAAGTTAACTTCGTGCCTTTTTCTTTTAAATTAGAATTTGATTCAACAAATAATGTAGCCAAGTATGAGGCCTTGATCTTAAGTCCTCAAACTTCTAAGCACATGGGAATTCAGTATATTTCGATTTTCGGTGACTGTGAATTGATTATAAGACATATTAAAAATCATTATCAAACTAAGCATCCAAGATTAAGATCATACAGGAATGAAGTTTGGGACTTGATAGAGAACTATTTTTAAGCCTTAAATATTCAGTTTATTCCACAGGAGGAGAGTAGATTGGCTGATTCATTAGAAATTATAGCCAGCACCTTCAAACCCCCAATGAATCCAAGGCTAAGGTATGAGATTGAAATTAGACATAGACCCTCTATCCCTGACAATGTGAAACATTGGCAGGTGTTTGAAGATGATGAGAAGATAAATCAGTTCTTAACAATGATTGGAAATTTTGAATATGTTGAGATAGATCAAGAAGAAGAAAAAAAAGAGAAGAAAGTAGAGATGAGACACCTTAATAAGTCAATAGGTGATCAGAAGATTATCCAATTGAAGGATAACATGCTCCCTAAAGGTTTAGTTCCTCTTGAAATATTATTTGATTCTAATTATTTCATTATTGATTCGAAGAAAACACATCAAGAAGAAGATATGGAAAACTGTAATTGGGAACTCAACAGGAACCAAAAATGGTGAAATTGTTCAAAGGTGTTCCCAAAAACTATAAAGAAAGATACATTGATATTTTCAAGAAGTATATGGATGTGTTTTCTTGGTCATATGAAGACCTGAAGACATATGATAAAAGTATAATACAACATGATATTCCTTTGAAAGAAGGAATTAAACCACACTAACAGAAGCTCAAGAAAATTAATCATTTATTGCTAGCTCCAATTGAGAAAGAAGTGAAGAAATAAAAAATAAAAAAAATTAAGTAAAAATCAAGCAAAAATCATAGTTCCTCTCAGATATTCTGATTGGGTTTCTAATCTGGTCCCTGTGAGGAAGAAAAATGGAAAGATAATATTGTGTGTGGATTTCAAAAACCTAAATAGAGCATCTCTAAAGGATAATTATCCTTTACCCAAAATGTATTATGTCTTACAAAAGGTGACAGGAGCTTACAGGGTGTCTATGGTTGATGGATTCTCTGGATATAATCAGGTGGTAGTCGATAAGGAAGATCAAAAGAAGACAACTTTCAAAAACCCCTGGGGCACCTTCATGTATGCAAGGATGCCATTCATACTTATGAATCTAGGTGAAACCTTTCAAAGGGCCATGGAAATAGAATTTGTTGGTGACAAGTGTGTGGTTATGTACTTGGATGATGTAACTATTTTCTCAGGATCAAATGATGAACACTAGTAACATCAACAAAAAGCCTTCAAAAAATGCAAGAAGTTTAGTATATCACTAAATCCTAAAAAATATTTATTTTCCATGGAAGAAGGTAAATTTTTGGGTCACAAAGTTTCAAAGCAAGGGGTAAATATTGATCCAAAAAGGGTGGAAGCAATTTAGACAATTCCTTTACCCAGAAGCAAGAAACAAATTCAGAGATTTTTGGGAAAATTAAACTTTTTGAGAAGGTTTGTACCAAATTATGCTAAGATTATGAGAAACATAACTGATATGTTAAAGAAAAATGCAGAGGTGAAATGGGATAAAGAAGAAAGAGAAGAATTTTCCAGAATAAAGGAGGCACTCCAGGAAGTGTTGGCTCGAGGGGTCATGACTTAGGTTCGGAGGCTCAAGGTTTGCCAACAAACCTCTATACTACTGGCCCTTTCGGTAGTGATATGCTTGCATAGGCCAAAGTCTCACTTGAAGCAATATGGGAGGGTGCTGGAACCAGGTTTCCACACCCTAGGAGAGGGTAGGTAAGTCAAGTCGAGCTGCGTTCAACTCTATAGCTACCAGATCGTATGGTACAGAACCCAAATCTACTAATATCCTTCACATCCACGTGCACAACAACAATGATATTCACAGTAATCAATAGATCATGAACTCACATAACAATAACACATCTATTCCTGATATTCTTGCATGAAGTGAAACAGAACAGATCTAGATCACAACATAAACAAGTAACACAAGTATGTTTGCAGATTAAATAAATAACACAACAACATATATTAATTAACCAAACATCACATATTTATATCACAGTAATTCCAATGGATTCAAATATTCAACGATAATTCTACATTCATTAATCCTTCAGATCTACTTACAATACCCCAGAACCCAACCTGCGCACACAATAATAGGGTCTGCACACAACAACAAGAGTCCTTCCCCAACAATCCTAACCAGATCTATTAGTTTGCACTTAGCATCAATCTATTTTCATTCTTAGTCTCCCTTACAACTCAAAAAGGTTCAACTACTTATACTATTTTAGCATTAGGGGCTTTGACCCACCCCAAAACCCCTACGTTATACTAAATATAATAAAAAATATACAAAATGGACCATTTTCGTAGCTTGCAGGAGACCCTATTCCAATAGTCCCCCAACACAATCTTGTGACTCATCCTGAGTTACTGTGGTGGTGGGGTCTCCACCTGTGCGTGCATTGCATTGATGGCTGCGATCAGCGGGGGAAACACTTCTTGAATCTGAGTAGCAGTGCTCTATGCAATATCCACGTGCTTTTGGGATGTCGGTCCTTCTGTCGCTGCGGTGACACTCTCCAATGTCTGATTCAGTTGCTTGATCGCAACATCAGTATCCTGTGATAGCTAGAGGGCTGCATCAACCCAAGGCTTCAATCGTTCCCCAATGGCATGCCTCTTGTGCTAGAGTTCCTCAATTTCATCTTGAAGAGCGTTGTTGGTCTTTAAATGTGCCAGGCACTGTGCAGGAACTAAAGAGGGTAATGTAGCCTCAACCTGGTCAAAAGCTTCTTCCTTCTACTGCAAGTCCTGATTGATTCTCTGGAGGACCGGATCGCACTAGATCTTGGTCCAAAGCTGCATTGCATCCTCGAGTAACCAGGTGCCCTGAGCAATCTGTCCTATAATGGTGTTGATAGCCTCAATCACTAGCGCAGCACGCTGGGCTTGTACCTCTGGAGGTGTTTCGGGCTGCAATTTGGCCTGTAAGTCGATGATTTGCTACTCCAGCTGCGTCTTCATGACCTGCATCTCCATCCTGGATGCCTTCAATGCTGCGACCAACCCTTCAAATTTAGCCCGGGGAGTGGTTGCGGCTGAGATTTCCTCTATAACCTCTATGCAGAGCTGGTGGATCATTGTTTCAAGCTCCACTTGCTGTGTGACAGTGAGGAGTACTTCGGCATTCTGCTACGCGATGGTCTACTCGGCCACCCTGAGTTGTTGGTGCACTTGCTGGTCTTGATGGCGAATCTCATAAAATATAGCAGTGTGGCGGCCCTGTAATGCATCGTGGGGTAGCTTGGCCAGATTCAACTGCACCCTTGTTTATGCTTAGATTTGGAGTACTTGATCAGGTGGACTGATCACGAGGGCAGTGCTAGGTATGACACAGAGACGACTTTCCTCCGTAGCGAGCGCTATACAGCTGGTTACCAAGGGATTCCGTACCTGAGTCACGTTGGCCTGTAGTGTGTTTGTTTTTAACTGCAGGGCGCGGAGCTCAGCCTGGATGGTGTCAATGGCAGCCTTCTGTTGTTCCTCCAGGGCTACCCACTTGTCTTTTGTGGCCATTGTGATGGCGTCCGCTATTTGTTTGAGGTCCCTATCAGTTAGTGTGACCGTCGCATCATATTCTTCCCGTTGCACATGCTGCTTCTTTCGGGGCCCCTTGTCAGGCTCACCTGTTCGCTTTTTCCCTTTGAGGTTTACTTCTGGCAGTGAATCGACCTGGGTTTCGGCCTTGGTGTTCTTAGGCAGCACGTTCTTCTTCATGGCTACGTCTGAGCCCTGCTTGCTTGGATCAAACACCTATGCCTCCTATGCATCCTCTCCCAACACAGGCTTGTTCCTTAGGTACTTCAAAACCAAATACATGTTTTCCCGATAGGTTTCATCCCAACTGAACCAGACCCCCTGCGTAAGCAAGTCTCTCAGAGGCACTATAAGTGGCGCATATTGCCAAACAAACTTTCCGTAATACCCTGCATGGCCGAGGAGTGAACGCTGTTGTTTCCTTGTTGTGAGAGTCGCCGAATATATGATAACTTTGCCTTCTGTATCCGCATCCCCATTCTTAGCCAACGTAGGGTGCATCCCATTACTACCCATTTGCGGCCTGAGCGGCCTGGTATCTGTGCGCACCCCTTCCAATTCTGAGTTAGAATCAGCTCGCAGATCATCCTTACCCTCTGTTGGGGCTAGGATACGGTATTTTACCATGCTTGGTATCTGCGTTTCCCATGTGGGTACTTCCGATGCGATAAACAAGTGCGATTCACCCCATACCCCAGTGTCAATGTCCCACAGGACTGCGTCAAGTGCCTCAGTCCCACCTACTAACCCAAATGTTCCCAAGAACTCTTCCTTCAACATCCCCCAGTGGCGGGTATGTTGATAGAGCTTCGCATCTAAGTACCATGCAGAGGGAAGTGGCCCTAGGGCATGAATCAACAGGTGAACCCACTCTTTAGTGGTCTTGTCACACCACTGTTCTTCCCATGCGAATAGAT
Source organism: Pinus albicaulis (assembly GCA_034641835.2). Lineage (NCBI taxonomy): Eukaryota > Viridiplantae > Streptophyta > Pinopsida > Pinales > Pinaceae > Pinus > Pinus albicaulis. The sequence goes on from CM076577.1 coordinate 660,947,788, forward strand.
ATTTGTGTGGATCTTTTGATCCAAGGAATGTCTTGACCCACACACCAGTTGGGTTCTCAAATCACAGGATTATCATATCCTGACACTCCTCCCAATCCTGGAATGCCTCCTCATGCGTCTCCCACCATCGCACAGGTGTTCCACACATGGCTAGCTTAAGGGCTCATAGTCTTCATCCTTTGGGAACCTCTGCTTTGAATGCTTGCAAAAATTCCTTAATGCTACCAGAACCATCAAAGTAGGGTAGGTATCTTACCTCTGAGGAAATGCAGTGGAAGTACCTTGTGACTCGAAGACATCGCAGCGCAGAGACATCATGCAACCTATTTTTCCAATTCTCCATCTCCCCATTAGAGTCGGAGATGCATTCACTGTTCTTTTCCCAGCAGAGTACCCCACCCGCAATGGGGTTGATCCAATCCTCATCCTGCGCAGTCAACTTGTAAATGTGATCCACCTCCTCTTCATCATGCACTAGCTCTGTGTATCATTCGCCTTCTGCAATATCTAATGGTATTATCACCCTTGTACTGTTATTCTAAAACACCATGCATCTCTTTTTGAGGTTGATGATACCACCCATATCTATGGGCCAGTCCAACCCTAAGAGCGCAAGGTAGGGGTCTGCATCTTCTATAATTTCAATTACCTCAAAGTCTGCTCGAGCCTTTAATCCTGTAATATCCACCGTAATTTTAGACAACCTTCCTAGTGGGATTATTTTATGTTGATTGGCCATGTGCAGTTGAATGGTGGATCATTCAAACTTAGGCTCTCGCATTCATTGCCATGTCTATTTAGGTAACATGTTCGAATATGACCCTAGGTAAAAAATAACCTGATCCATTTCGTAGTCACCAATCTGCGCAGTCAACCGCATTTCTCTCCTGGTGCATTTCTTATACCTATATAGCTTGTGCACATCCTTGACCTCCGAGGGTAGATTGGGTCACACTGTGCAGCTATCTATTAATGCCTGAAGATTCTCCACAGCCTTTGGGTTGTGCAACAGCTTCATACATGCCTGCAAAAATGGCTTGACCTCCTCATCTACCTTGAGGTTCGCAGGTGCGTGAGCAGTAGCTGCCTCTACCTCAGCAAAGTCCTAGTGAGCTGCGACAAATGTTTCTTTTCCCTTTTTTAGGTCCAAACCTTCTTGCTTGATAACTACTTGTCCATCGCAGCCTCCTCCTCAGGTCCCCTAGTGGCCATCCCACTACGTGCCACAACATTCACACATGGATCTTTGCCTCATAGCTTAGCCTTAACTATCTGCACATTCTGCATAGGTGTTGGCTGCTTTTCCTGCATTTTTTCTATCAAGATTGGAAAATCTTCAATCGCATGATCCAGCTATCTGCAATATCAGTAGGACTACCTTGTAGGTTTCAGACAGTCCCTTGCAAAGTGTCCTGCTTCTCCACAGTTATAACAGATTAGCTGACCTCGTCCCTGACCTGCACTTCCACCTCGCCCTCCTCCCCTGCTCCTTGATGGGGAGCCACCTATGCATACGAGGGTTCTTGGCAATGTAGGATCTGATTGTACTCTATATAAGTTTCCTTGATCAATCATCAAATAATATGTTTGGTAGTTCTGTTCATCATGCCCCACTGATCTACAGAACCTACACCATTTCTTCTTTACCTCTGGAACATACGTAGCAAAGCAGGGACAGTGGTTGGTATCATGCAGCCTCGCAATGCGACAATCATTGCACTATAGCGCTGGCCCAATGGGTCCTGCAGCTTCCCTAGGGTGCAATGGGCTAGGTCTCGCGGCCTGCATATAGTCTGCTAATAGAGGGAAATTATCCTTGGTATGACCATTCACCCGGCATCATATACACCATCTCTCAGGGCTAGCCTCTGCCCCTCGTTCCCTCTGCAAATTCTAGATCTCTATGTGCATCGCTTCTAGTTGTCCTTGGATCTATTGGACGCCCAGCCGAGTCTCATCTCGAGGCGCAGCTTCTAACTTCATGGCACCCTCCAAGGCTTTCTCCTACGATTCAAAAGTTTGGTGCCCCATAGGTACGTGCAGGTGAGGTAGCAACATAGTGATGAACCATTCTGTGTGCTATCTGTCATCATATTGGAATCCCCCTTCTCTGATCACCTTCTTCACTTGCTGATCGGCCTTCCACACAGATTCAGAAGGCCCTTGCTTGAAATCCTTTAGATCAACCACGATTTGAGAGTAGGACTTCAATTTATTGAACTGCTGTTTCAGGGTGTTCTTAATATATTCAATGGTTGCATTTTCATTTTGACCGATGTATCCCATGTACCAGTCCAAAGCTCTTCCTTCGAAGGAAAGGGAAAGTTGTGCCATTTTCACCGCATCACTAGCTACGTTCTGCGTAGTCCATACCGATCCCACGACAAACTAGAACTGATCCATGTCTTCATCTCCCACACCCTTAAAGGTTGGAAACTTCATGTGCGTAGCCATTTCGTCTTCTGGTGGTGGTGGAGGTGTAGGTGAATTCTTACCCCTAGGCTGGTTTGAAAGCGGTGTGGCTGAAGGACTCTACGCAACTAATTTTCTTATCGAACTGTAGACAAATCTATATCCTTCTAGGTTGGTTTTGTATTATTTTCCACTTCACGTTGTGCTCCCGTCCAAATCAGAGGTCATTCACTTGGTATGGCTACACAAAATACTCTTTTCACACAATAATATCTTAATTAGAAATGGTAAGGTCTTCAGAAACTTACCTTGAAACCCCTTGAAGAATCTTCGCTCTGCTTCAAAGTAGGAGACAAACTGATCGATGGAAAATTCTATCACAAATCCTCCTAACACACTGTCTACCCAATGGTTCACCATGCGAGTGATGGTGTTATCATCCTTTTCTAACTGTTGGATTCATTCGGGGGTCCACTTCGTGACCCACTCGTCCTTCCAACACTTTTGAAATTCTACCAACCTTGTGAGCCACTCATGGAGCTCGACTGCAATCGTTACAAAGAAGATCTCATAGATATCTGTGAAAATGTACTTATTCTTCTACTCTTTAGTGGTCAACCTCTCAAAATGGTTTTCTTTTACAGCAAATTCCTAAACTTGTTGTTCAAACCATTCATCAATTTCCTTTCTTTTAGGCTTCCAGTACGGCCTTGGAATTACCTGATCCCTCTCTCAAAATGCTCTCGGTCCCGGCCATGGAACCATTTTTTGGCTCAAGGGGTCCTGACCCAGGTTCGAAGGTTCAAGGTTTGCCAACAAACCCCTATACTACTAGCCCTTTCGGTAGTGACCTGCTTGCGCAGGCCAAAGCCTCACCCAAAGCAGTATGGGAGGGTGATGGAACCAGGTTTTCACACCCTGGGAGAGGGTAGGTAAGTCAAGCCGAGCTACGTTCAACTTTATAGCTACCAGATCATATGGTACAAAACCCAGATCTACTAATATCCTTCACATCCACGTGCACAATAGCAATGATATTCACAGTAATCAATAGATCATGAACTCACATAATAGTAACACAACTATTCCTGATATTCTTGCATGATGTGAAATAGAACAGATCCATATCACAGCATAAACAAGTAACACAAGTATGTTCGCAGCTTTAATCAATAACACAACAGCATATATTAATTAACCAAACATCACAGATTCATATCACAGTAATTCCAATGGATTTAGATATTCAATGATACTTTCGCATTCATTAATCCTTCAAATCTACTTACAATACCCCAGAACCCAACCTGCGCACACAGCAGTAGGGTCCGCACATAGTAGGACAGATAATATTTACACACACAGCAGTAGGATTCCTTCCCCAACAACCCTAACCAAATCTATTAGTTCACACTTAGCATCAATCTCTTTTCATTCTTAGTCTCCCTTACAACCCAAAAAGGTTCAACTACTTATACTGTTTTAGCCTACGCATCCAATGGTCTGCAAATCGTGGTTTGCAGACTCTTGGTCTACCCTTGACCCATTTACAATGAATTAGGGGCTTTGACCCACCCCAAAACCCCTGCATTAGACTAAATATAGTAAAAAATATACAAAATGGACCAGTTTCACAGCTTGCAGGAGACCATGTTCCAACATGAAGCTCCAGTTCTAATTAGTCTAGATTATCAAAAAGAATTTTAGATATTTTCGTTTTCTTCCCCCACTACTATTGCTATTGTGTTATTGCAGAAAAATGAGGATAATAAAGAGAAGCCAATGGAATTCTTCAGCAAAGTTCTCAGATATGCTAAACTTAAATATAAAATTTTGGAGAAACAAGTGTATGCATTGGTCAAAGCACTCAAATCCTTCAAAACTTATGTGTTATAGTCCCAGATAACTGCTTATGTACCTAATTATGTTGTTAAGGATGTATTGGTTCAAATTAATGTAGAAGGAACGAGAGGAAAATGGATAGAAAAATTCCAAGAGTATGATCTGGACATCAAACCCACCAAATTAATCAAAGGACAAGGCTTGGCTAAGTTGTTGGCAGAGACAAATTTTCAAGCATTGGGAATTAATCTGTTAGCATTGATGGATGAAGTTGTCAATGAAGAAGGTCAGAATAAGCCCAAAATAGGTATTCAGTACAAACTTTTATGTTCAGATTGGTGTAAGGATATTGTTCATTATCTGTGTTTCTTTTCTTGTCCAACTTCACTAAATAGAACAAAATACATAGCTCTCAAGCTTAAGTCTTAGCCATATGTCATAGTAGAAGTAAAGCTATACTGGAAAGATCCTACTGTTATCTTGTTGTTGTGCTTAACTGAAGGTGAAGTCATTGAAGTTACCAAAGAATATCATGAAATTTTGTGTGGAGGACACTACAGTTGGAAGGTCACAGCCCATAAAATCCTCAAGTCAGGTTTCTATTGGCCCACCATGTTTGCAGATATATATAGACTGGTCAGAAGTTTTCAGAAATGTCAAATTTTTTCTAAGAAGAAAATACTTGCTCCATTACCTATCATCCCAGTGTTCATAGAAGAACCTTTCAAGCAGTGGGGACTGGACTTTATTGGAGAGATAAATACACCATCAAGTGGACAGTTCAAATGGATCCTAACTACCATTGATTACTTCACAATGTGGGTTGAAGCAATACCCACCAAAAAAGCAAATGATCAAGTAGTCATGAAGTTCCTGGAGGAAATCATTTTTAGCAGGTTTGGGTGTCGAGTCAATATTGTTGCTGATAATGCTTAGGTATTTAATTCTTCTTGATTCATTAATTTCTGTCAAACATATAATGTAATTTTATCACATTCCACAACATATCATCCACAAGGGAATGGATTGACAGAATCTTCAAACAAGACATTGGTTAGGATTATGAAGAAGACAATCACTGAAAATCAAAAGGACTGGGATTCAAAGTTAAAGTTTGCCCTTTGGGCAGTTCGAGTAACTACTAAGAGGTCTAATGGAAAATCTCCCTTTGAGTTGGTTTATGGAACTCAGGCATTGTTTCCTAGTTAATTGGCCAAGCCAATGATTTCTTTCCTTCGAGAAGCTAAGGAAGAACCTAATGCTCTGGTAAGAAGAATGAACAAAGTGATTGAGTCAAGTGAAAGCAGAAACAAAGTTAGAGATAACTTATTACCAATCAGGCAAAAATGAAGTCTATATTTGACAAGAAAGCAAAAGAAATCCTCCTTCAAACCAGAGATTTGATACCAAGATGGGACACCAGAAGAGAAGATAAAGGGAAGCATGGTAAGTTTGACCGTCTTTGGTATGGTCCATACATAATTACTGAAGCCAGGTCAAACAACACTTTCATATTGGAAGATTTAGATGGAGAGTCTTTGCAACTGCCTATGAATGGGCAGTATTTGAAGCTTATGTCTAGCATTAAAATTCAACAGTTCATCATTGTAAATACCAGATTGTCCATTGTTCATATGTCACCAGGAAATATTTTACTCCATGCCCGAGGTGAAGGCACTGATCTGCAGTTCTTAGTGTTTCGTGATAAAAAAAAACTATCCCTAGGTGGAGCCAGATGTTGTGGCACATTTCTATTTTCTTTTGAAATATTTTTCAAAACACAAAAAAAAGAATATATATTAGAAAAAAGGATAAATATGAACTTTTCATATGCCGAAAAATAGTTGTTTTTTTATATGTAGGTAAATTAACATATTGTTCAAAAGTGTGAAGGTGGGACCAACCATTGGATTAACACCCATGAAAATCACCGAGCGAGATTTAAAATAATGAAGGCTGATTTAGATTAGCAGAAACCCGGGGCACAAATAGCCCACGGGTTAACAACGATGGTGCCTCCGCAGTTGACCTAGTCGAAAGCCCACTAACCAAGATCGATGGTTCATGACAACTCTGGGGGCAGACCTCTGATGAGTCTAGCGTATTCTAGAGTGCTCCTGTAGTGATGTAGGCGAACCATGACGTAGGAAATTAATGTCGCCAGCTAATGAGCTAGCTCATATGTCACATCATATTTATTTTATTTTTCAAGTCAGGCATTCAATTCTCATTCATTTCCAAAATCCCGCGCCATATATAAAATGTGTTAAAGTTTACTCTTTTCTTCTTATTGGTTTTTCAGTCCCAATTTCTCAGAAGTTGTCTTAGCTTCTTAATTTTTTACCTCTACAATTTTTTGGTCACCACCCTGAGTAAATTCATGGCTAAACAGTCATCCCTATCCAGCTCTTCCAACCACATACCATTTATGGATACTAAGAAAGACATCAAGGATACCCTGTGCTTAGTTGAATATCTTCCCTTTTACCAACAAGTCCTATTCAATGAGAAGAATTCTCCCATCTACTTAGCCATGGTCAATTCTGGTGCTCTATCTGCATGTGTCCAGAAAACCCATCTTTTTCCGGAATTCATACATTGGCTAGTATCTGCATTATACCCTAGCAAGTGTTTTGGGATGAATAATTTAGGAGAGTGTGTTCGTCAAGTCACTTCTCAATTAATCCATCAAGCCCTATGTTATCCCGAGTCAGAATCTTATGTTAATTTTACTGAAGAATCATTGGTGGCACTATATCGCCAGACGATAAAGGGTTCCCATTGGAGACTTTTTTATGCAGAAGTCAAGCCAATACTACAATTTTTGTCAAAGATACTTGGAAAGGAGGATGTTGCTCAAATTGACAGGTCGATGCTTGGGTTATTTTCCTTAATGATGAAGCCCAATGTTGTGATAGATATTCCCTCCTACTGTCAAGATAATGTTAATTCTCAACTTATGAGGCTGTCCCTCACTGGGTCTTTCAGGTTTCCTTCATTGAATACTTATTTATTCTTATATCAAGATGTATAAGACTTTATACATTTGGGGTTAAATATTATGGATGCAAATAAGAAAAGAAAATCAATGGTGTTTCGGACAGATGTAATAAGAAATGAACCAAATGAGGGATGGATGTTTGATTTTGTTGCTTATTTCATGCCAATTACCTATAAGATTTTGAATGGAATTTCTCCTCCATGTTTTCTGCCGAAGGCTCAGGAGTTTCTTTAGCTTAGTATCAATTGTAAATTTGGATATCGGTTTGTGTATGATGATTATTCAGAAATTAGGTTGTATGGAGTCAGGATTGAGCCTTATAGATTACCCATATTTGTTCCCATGAGAATTTTTGCCTTGGAATTTATGTAATATTCTCAAATTTCCACATCATCTTTGGAATATTAGAGTCCTTGATTTTCTTAATGAATTAAGTAAATAAAATGGTGGAGGGACCCATAATCCTCAATATGAATAAATATCCACTTTTTGTGTGTGAATGTGGATTAATTAAGCCTAGGTCTACATAATGAGTGATGAAGGAGCATCAAAGCTAAATTTTCATTAATCATTTGTGTGATTTAGGGGGTGAGATATTTTAATTATTTTATTAATTAATTTGCTCATTTTAATAAATTAGGAGATAAAATGTAAATGTGAGGATTATTTTAAATATTCCTTAAATAATTAAGGATATGAGTGGAGTTGAATTAGGTAGATAATATAGGGATGAGTAATTCCATAAATGGGACTTAGTTGAGTCTGTAATGTTCCAAAATTTGCACCTAGCAATTTTGGAATATTATATTTTGCTACTTTCACCTAGGAGAGGAATAAATGGGTAAGGAGGCCCATGAAAAATAAAATTATGAATAAATTCCACCTTAGTAAGGAAGGAGGTCACCTTAGGGGCTGGTTTTACACTTCCAAGTGTAAACAAGGACAAATTGGATGGGGACATAGTCAAGTTTGACTAAGTCAACATGCATTCTTGAGGAGGAAGAAATAACTCAAAGAAACTAGCTCAATGTGAACAAGGATCAGCCTAGACACACATATGAGAACCAGATTAAAGATACCTTGGTGTGAACAGAGCCATTGCAGGTGGATTGGTTATAGTTGACCAAGTCAACAACACTGTCACAAAGAGGAGAGAAGCTAGCTAGGGCAACGCAGTTTTGAAAGAGGAAGCTTCATGAAGAAGTCACCTCAACATTGTGTGGGGTCCGGGATGAGGAGGCTCACCAAAGATAAAAGGAGGGCATAGCATCAAATTCATTCATTCATTCATTCATCTATTTTGTTATTGAGACCAATTGCATGCTTCAGCTATTTAGCCGGAGTTGCTGCACTGCTTAGTGCAAGGAATTCCTGTGCACGAATTCCATCCTCTCTTTAGATCAACTTGCTTAAGGGATCAAAGGGGAGTGATTTGAGCTTAATTTCTGTATTTTTCTTGAGACCATTCATATACATTAAGCTACAACGCAGTATCCTTCAGTGAACTACGTATTTTATGCAGGAGCAGTAGCAGTAGAGCTGCATCCTTTGATTTTATGCTAATCTTTTAGGAGAAGGTGTTGATTTCCCTCCGGGAGCTCTAATAAGAAGGCCTTTGGCCATATTTCTGTATTATTCAGCCATTTTATTATTTATTCAGTCAGTATTAATATAGAGTTGCAGAAATTGCGTTATTTTCTGCAGTGTTGCTTTTTATTCATGCATTTTTCCAGGAACCTTTGCCAGGAGTTTTGTCTCTATTGTATAAGTGATTAAACCTCCATTTCTTTGCTGTGTGAATAATGTAAACTCTATGTCAGACCTCTCTCATCATTTACTATAGAAACCCTCATTAGAATAATGCATTCATTGCTTCAGTAGTTGCTGCATGAGCTAGGCTATGGGGTTTTGGCTTGTTTTAGCTACATAGACTTGGGAGATCTGTTTATATGAGCTAGAATGATTTGTTTCACCTCAAATTCCGTATGTAAGTTTTATATCAAGTCTTATAAGGGATCCAAGTCCCATTTCTCACTTACATAGCGTTATTTTCTGAAGACAACTATTTTATGCCCTGTATTGATGCATTTCCCCACTCGGGAAGGAGAATAGAGGCCAATCTCTTGCTGAGGTTCTTCCATCAGCTGGTTTGATATTATTTTACATATATGGAGCTGCTATACATTTCCAAGCTCATTATTTTGTGAAGCTCCACGTTGGTAATATCTTGAGATATTCCCAATAGTGTAGTTGTTCTCAATTTGGGAACATTACAGTGGTATCAGAGCTGCCATCTTGGCTAAGCCTATGGATTTCAGATCCAATCAGAAGATAATAAGAATAGGATAAAAAAATGATGGAGAGGATGAGCTTACTCTCATCCATTTTCAGATCCAAGAAGAAAGAAGAAGAGAAATGCATTGAAACTCCAAGAGGGTTTCAAGGAGGAGAGAGTTGCAGTGAGATATCTAGGAGGTTTCAAGAAGCAGAAGAATATGCATGCACTTCTTGTTCTCATAGAGGGAGTGAAGAGAAATGAGACTAATTAGAGCATGAAATCCTGAGTGGGTATTTGGCAGAATACAAGTGCCAACCTAGGGCTTTCAAAGAGACCCTAAATTTTCCTCAGTTTATTCAACTGAGAGAAGAGAAAAGACTTTGCAGCAAAGGAGAGATCAGAGGAAATAGATTCCTATTGTCTAAATTTTATGGGTCAACTATAGAAATATCTTGGGCAAGAAATCTTGAGGCATTCTTCATACTTCATCCAGTGGAAGAGGGGGAGGTAGCAGAAGTTGCAGTGCTGCACCTGGAGGGTGAAGCCAATGCTTTATGGTGTAGTCACTTAAGCTGCACAAGAGTGACTTCTTTTTCTGAGTTTACTCAAGATCTGATCATAACCTTTGATGGAGGGAGATTAGAGGAGAGTAGACCCACACCCCCATGGGAGGAGCCAAGTACCAGCGCTGCCATGGCCTTGAGAGAGCAGCTTTCTACACCAGCAGTTGGATCATCCAACACACTGAAGAGAGGACCTCTTGTAGCCATAGAAGATGTCCCAAGGGCTCACAAAGGTATGCATAAGTTTCCATATCTTAACATTTCAAAAAAAATTATGTAAAGGGTTGGATATTTGTTTGCATATGGCCTAGGATCAAATGGTATTGCTAAGATAGAGCAGCAGGATTGCACTGCGTTGTGAAAGCTTGAAGGGTTCAAGGGAGATTTGAACCCTCAACCTCATGTATCACTGATAAGTTACACACAACCCTTGAGGTTGGAGTGTGAATTCTTGGAGGATGGAGTGAACTTTGCTCCAAGCAAATTCATGTAGAACCACATGTTCATCCGGGAGTTGAAACATGAGATAGCCAAAGCACCCTAGAGGAGGGGTACAATGCTGTCAAGAGGTAGCAGTAAATAGGCTTTTCCTTCTGCTCCTTTGGGTCCCTATGGATTCAATATGATCATTGGTGAGATATCTTCTCTAGGAGGTCTCCAAGGAGTTGCATTTCAACATTTCATGGAATGCAAGGAGAAGAGATTGATATGGGGGGATGGTGATCTTCTTTGGATGGGTACCAAGATGGAGAATGGTAGCAGGCATCCATCGGTGGATAAGTGGAAGTGGATAGAGATCAAGAAGCTGGAGAGCTACTTGCAAATCTATGATACTGGGCAACAAGAGGTAAGACTGTGTTGGCTACTCTTGAGGGAGTTTGGTCAACCTATGACATGCCCTTTTCCATGGGGTGAGAAGAGGAAGAAAGGTTGGCAAGATACTTTCATCATGGGGCAACAAGGAGTGTGGAGAAATTATGGTGATGTGATCATTATGTTTTCACCACATAGGTTGTATGATGGAGGTATGGTGAGGCAACAAAGTCATTTGTTGCTTTGGAGGATTGGGAGAGAGCAAGGGCAGATTTTCTCTCACAATTGGCATGATGTTGCAGGAGTAAGGGATGGCACTAGCATAGTGCAAAGGGTAGCACCTCCATCTTGGGAGGATCTCTACATGTACAAAAAAAATTTTGGAAGAGTCTTTGACACAATCTATGTTAAAGAATTAAGCTTTGAGATGACAATAGCCCTACTCCAAAGGCTAACAATGCTGTCACTTAGGAGCTTGGATTGCTTGCTGAAGTGTTCCCAAGATCACTTCACAATTAATGCACCATGGAAGCATGTAGAAGATGGGCATGAGGAAGTAATGGATGAGAGTATCCCTTACTAATTTTTGACCTTCTTGGCTTGGATTCACAAGCACAAGGAGAAAGATCTACATGCAACATTCGTGGACTTTCCTTCCATGCATGCATACCATCCCTCAATGGAGGAGTTAACTTGGGAGGGAACTCCATTGGATGTATATCAGCATATGGAGAGATGCATAGCCCGAAATATGAAGAAAAGGTTGGCACAACCACTTCCATACTCACCTGCAGCAAGGGAGAATTTGCATTTGAGCCATTTCAGCTCAATGACCGAAGTACATGATGGAGGAGGTAAAATTTTGTTTTGTATTTTACACTTACTTATCTATATGAGAAGCATATCATACCAAGAAGGGTCTTTCCTTCTTGCATATTATATTTTTATGTACTTGAGGCCACTCGCAGCGTTTATGATGGCCATTCTATTTGTGGATTGTGGGGGAATACCACATGGTTTTCAGTGTGCATCATTGGCACCAATTATGCTTTCATGATTCCCTTTTGTAAAATGAATGTGGCAGCAAACAAGTGGTTGAAAAAATAGTTGTTGCACTATGTATTGAGGTAGGCAAAGAATGCCCTGAGTTGGTTCCATGTTTGGGATTATGATCTACCTCCTTGTTTTCATATGTTTATGCTTCCATATTATGCTGCTAAAGCATCGATTGTATGAAGCACCATTTGAGGAGTAGCACAAGAGGTGAAAAGGCCCAATGAAAATATGGTTCTTCACATTATAAAAGCTGCATATTTCAGAAAGAACAGGGGGTAGACCTTGATTTCCATGCTATACATCTTGCCTTCAAGTGAGAGGACTCATTTGGGAGGTTTGAGTTCTTCGGGGAGACACCTCATGGGTGTTGGATTTGATGGCGTGGCTTGGGTCTTTCTTGAAGACCATTATATTTCAACCATATATCAATAGCAGCCCCATATATATCATAAGTGGAAAGAGGAGAAACAAGAGATGTACATTTCTACTCCACACAGTCAGCTATGCAGCCCACCTTCTTTGCAGGAGCTCAAGGTGGAAGAGATCCTTCATGAGTTGCCATACTGGAGGGAGACTCATTTTGTTTGGTTGATAGCTTGGGGAGGAGAGATTCAAATGGGGATGATGAATCCCAATCTATATCAACCCTCATGCTTCAAGAGGACCTTCAAACAGCCCATTGTTTCCCCATGGATGTTTCATTGTCACATGATCTTAGCTATTTGGGATGTTCCCCAAGAGATGGCTTGCACACTTGGGAGGAGAAACTTGGAGGTATATTGATGATACAGAAAATTGATCCTTGGAGGATTGCATCATATGAGGTTTCTAGATGGGAGTAGAGGATACTCTTCAATCTTATCCTTGCAGTTGCTTGAGGACAAGCAACATTTGGTAGGGGAGGACTGTAATGTTCCAAAATTTGCACCTAGCAATTTTGGAATATTAGATTTTGCTACTTTCACCTAGGAGAGGAATAAATGGGTAAGGAGACCCATGAACAATAAAATTATGAATAAATTCCACCTTAGTAAGGAAGGAGGTCACCTTAGGGGATATTTTTACACTTCCAAGTGTGAACAAGGGAAAATTGGATGGGGACATAGTCAAGTTTGACTAAGTCAACATGCATTCTTGAGGAGGAAGAAATCACTCAAAGAAACTAGCTCAATGTGAACAAGGATAAGTCTAGACACACATATGAGAACCAGATTGAAGATCCCTTGGTGTGAATAGAGGCATTGCAGGTGGATTGGTTATAGTTGACCAAGTCAACAATGTTGTCACAAAGAGGAGAGAAGCTAGATAGGGCAGCGCAGTTTTGAAAGAGGAAGCTTCATGAAGAAGTCACCTCAACATTGTGTGGGGTCCGGGATGAAAAGGCTCACCAAAGATAAAAGGAGGGCATAGCATCAAAGGAAATTCATTCATGTATTCATCTATTTTGGTCTTGAGACTAATTTCATGTTTCAATTGTTTAGCCGAAGTTGCTGCACTGCTTAGTGCAAGGAATTCCTGTGCGGGAATTCCATCCTCTCTTTAGATCAGCTTGCTTAAGGGATCAAAGGGGAGTGATTTGAGATTAATTTATGTAATTGGCTTGAGACAATTCGCCTACATTCAGCTACATCACAGTCTCCTTCAGTGAACTGCGTCTTTTATGTAGGAGCAACAGTAGTAGAGCTTCATCCTTTGATTGTATGCTAATCTTTTAGGAGGAGGTGCTGATTTCCATCCGAGAGCTCTAATAAGAAGGCCTTTGGCCATATTTCTGTATTATTCAGAAATTTTATGATTTATTCAATCAGTATTAATACATATTTGCAGAAACTGTGTTATTTTCTGCAGTGTTGCTTTTTATTCATGCATTTTGCCGGAAACCTTTGCCGGGAGTTTTGTCTCTACTGTATAAGTGATTAAACCTCCATTTCTTTGCTGTGTGATTAATGTAAACTCTATATCAGACCTCTCTCATCATTTATTTTAGAAACCATCATTATAATAACTCATTCCTTGCTTTAGTAGTTGCTGCATGAGCTAGGCTATGGGGTTTTGGCTTGTTTTAGCTACATATACTTGGGAGATCTGTTTATATGAGCTAGAATGATTTTTTTCAACTCAAATTCCGCATGCAAGTTTTATATCAAGTCTTCTAAGGGATCCAAGTCCCATTTCTCACTTACATATCATTACTTTCTGAAGACATCTATTTTATGCTCTGTATTGCTGCATTTCCCCACCCGGGAAGGAGAATATAGGCCAATCTCTTGCTGAGGTTCTTCCATCAGATGGTTTGATATTATTTTACATCTATGGAGCTGCTCTACATTTCCAAGCTCATGATTTGCTAAAGCTCCACATTGGTAATGTCTTGAGATATTCCCAATAGTGTAGCTATTCTCAATTTGGGAACATTACAGAGTCCAAAATAACATAAATCTAAATTAGATTTTAAGTTGAGATTTGTGTGGAGGAAATTATGGAATGGAATAAATTATATATATGTATAAATATGTAGCTTGTGAGGGTGAGAAAAAAAACAAGCGTGGAAGTGAGGAAGTGAGGAATACAGAGAGAGTGAGAAATGGGTTGAGAGCTATTTGTAAAGGGCTGAGAGCCAAAAGGCCATTCTTTTTAATATTCGGCCAGATGCTTTGAGCTTGAAATTTCTAATGTGATTATATATCAGCATTTTTTTTTGTTTGTATAGCTCTCTTTCCGTTATGTATATTTTAAGCTGCTGCAAATTGTTTTCTTAATGAAAATTTATGAGAGTTTTCATGGATGAAGGAAGCACACGAATTTTAATCTGCTAGGAACTGTCTGACCTAGTATCCTGGCATGATTTGGTATCAGAGCCAGATGCAAGAGAAGTTTTTCTTGGTTGTGACTTTTATGTGTCATGTTAAGCATTAAATCTACGTAATATAAAAAAAAAAATCCATTGCATGGGATCATGGATGCATGATGCAACTGAGTGTTAGAACTGATTCGATGGTCATGGAGTAGCATAAGTCTCCAAAGTTGAGACTATGTAAATTTTTATTGTGACTATGATCAAATGAATTTATTTGTGCAATCTACAGGGATAAGTCTCAGTCGGACATTAAATTCAGTCTAGGAGGACGCTGGAGATAGCTCTCTACGTCAACGTGCAGACCTGGGTGTCACGACTGTAGGAGTAGTTGAACGAGTTCATAGTGGAAGGATGGCTTAATTTTCAAGGCCACAGCCCTAACGCACTATGTGAAGGGCAACATCAAGTGGATGACCGTGAAGCAGAGAAGCCTATGATAAACTACCTCCAAATCTGCAACGCAAGGTTTGGTTATGTTGAATTAAATTCATAAGAAGTCGATTCATTTTGGGCTAGCTAAGACTGTGTTTATACTGCATAGATATTTACAATGGGGTCAATTGATGCGTGTAATCTTGTATTGAATTGATTGAATCATGGTTCAATGCATAAGTCTACGTTGAGGAATTGTGGTGAAGGTTCCAATCGTAATACCGATTTATAAAAATTAAACCCATCTTTGTTGCGTAATTGCTATGGAGGGGTGACGACGTGGATTCAACCAACTAGTGCATAAGAGGAGGTTGATTAATCATTACACGGATTGTTGTCTGTGGCAGAGCTTGCAGAGCTATGGAATGGTGAGTTGGATGAAGAGGGTGGTCATAATAAACAAGGGTCCAATGTACAAGGACCAAGGTGGAGCCATTCAGAGTAGGAGAGACAGGTTTTAGAGAGGTAGCTTCTTACCTGCTCGATCATGGCACTTTGCGCGAGTACCCCAACAGCACTTGTGAAAGCTACTCATTCAATTTTCAATGTGAATAGAAATGTGTTGCCTTGTAAGTAATAGCCCTTTTCAAAGATTAGATCTCTCCAAAGATTTGAGCCCATGAACACGATGCAAGTGAACATGGTACTTCTTGCTTTCCTATAGGAGCTGTGCATAGAATTGGTATTCTCGATCTACGAATTTTGAATATTGACAGGCATGGAGGTAATATTCTTGTCAGAAAGCTTAAGAAGGATAAGCATACTAGCAGTATGGCACAATTTGATATACTGGATATAAAAATTGCGTTTTGATTCATGCTGCTAACTATTGTGTGGTGTAAATTTTCTTTTATGGGGCTTGTCTGGGAGGAATTTGCTGGTTGGCAGGAGAATGCATGCAACTAATGCTTTACAGGAAATTGAAACTATGTCTTCAGATTGACTTTTTCACTACCACTATGATTGTGTGATTTGGCTTTCGTAAGCTTCTTCTTACTTGCAAACACACAATGCACAGAGATATTTATCTAATACTGCTATGGACATTTGTGATCAACTGAATGATGATAAAAGTAAAGGACATGTACAATTATTTGTAACTTGTGCCGGGGAAAGTGTTGCTTTTCTAGAGTGAATTCAATTTCTATGTCAGATTATGTATGAGGAAATTTCATCGGGGAACTCTTTGTAGTGAGAAGGGAAGTGCTACTGCAAGGGACAGGAATATGAGATAGGCATTGGATCAACCACAAGAAGATTAAAGGTAAGTGTTCATTGAATGAATCAATATTCATTGAGTAAAGGTATTTTAAAATTTAGATGATTAAAATTCCTTGCCATACTCGAGAAGATGATATTTTGTAAATTTTATGAAAGAGTGAAAATTTTGCAAATTCTAAGGTATAAATGAATGGAAAATGAATGAAAATGTGTTAATCCTGGGTGATATAAAGATAAACATGCATTTTTATGTGAAAGAGTTTATTATGCATAATGTGGATTCTTCATAGTTTTGGTTAAGTCATTTTGGACCAAAGCTTGTAGTTGGAAAAAGGAGAATTCTTTTGATTTGTGATTGAAAACATAATTTCTTGATGTTGTAAAATATTTGTTTTTACCATCATGTAGCGGCATCTAAGGAGGTGTTATTCTGAATGGATGTGATGTACGAGTTGTACATTATTCATCGAAGAGGTTGAAAACATGTTCACTATACACAGGTGAAGAGATGTGAATTGATGTTGTATGGTGCATAAAAGTGCAAGAAAAATGTTTGCATTAAGATGAAAAGCTTATGGTGTGAAGGGCATGTGAGTATTTACAGTGAAAAAGATGGCATAGAAGAGTGGAATCCAGAGAATTGAGTTTGCGAAGAAAAAGTTTTGTTAATAACCTTAATGGAAGCATAAGGTATGATACATCATTTCGAGAAGATATTTTTAATGTTAAAAATTGGATGGTTTATTTATTTTCACCATAAAATAAATCTTGAAAAACATGGGTTGCATTTCAACTAAAGACTTTAGTATCATGTGAAATGATAATGGGAAACTGATGATTTTTCATAAGAATGAAGTATAATAGAGAATGAATATGTTAAATCCTAAAAAAAATGTAATAGGGGTGTATGTTCGTTGGAGGATTGTATAACTTGAATTAAGTCAAAATATCCACTATATTAATTATTGGGTCGAGCCTTGAAGTCAAAACAGAGGTTAGAGTTAAATGAAAGTTTGGATAGTCTGAGTTAAGATTGAGTATTTTCTCAACCAAAATGAAGAATTGGTGTAATTCTGAAGTCAGAGAGTCGTAAGCTAAATTCAAGAGTCTGAATGTAATGGGGTGCATGATCGACGGAGCCCGACACCCAAAGAGTTGGTCATTGTAACCCATGAATTACTATAGTTGTTATTTTGCAGCGGAGAGAAGCAAGGGAGTTGCCAGAGATTGGTTCCAAGATAGAGAACCAAGAGAAGCCAAGTGCAAGAGGAGAACTTGCATTTTTTGATGAATGACAAGTGTGAAGGATTGCTGAAAGGAGGATTGAATGAAATACACATGTGAACAGATGAAGTTCCCAAAGGAGGGGAAGATGACTGTTGATAGTCATTTCTAAAGATCTGATGAAGACCACAGCAGAAGAAAGAAGAAGGAAAATGCCAAGGTAAGTGGCATATGTGAGAAATTGACGGATGAAGAGTATGAGCGAGAGAAGGCTAAGATAAAAGTTCACCTTGAATTGTTAATGGAATTGTTGCAGAAAAATGTGAAAGACCAAACACATGGCTGGACCATGAGAAAGAAGGTAAAGTGGCAGAGACTACACGCAAAGAGGGAAAAGAAGGTAAACATAAAGTTGGCAGAAGAGCTGAGGAAGCTCGAGCAGATGTTGAGGTGTGAAGAACTCAGAGAGGCTAAGTTAAAAATGGATGTTTCCATTTGTGGCCCAGAACAGGGTGAAATTCTGGGTGAAGAGATCAATGGGGAAGATCTCATGAACTATTGGGATAGTTCAGAAGAATTTGAAGATGTGTTGGTGAGAGAAGCAGATGAGGATATGAAGCCTTGTATTTTTAAATCTCACAGTTTATGTATGTTTGCAGGATGTGTGAAAGATGGTGAGCGGTCTGGTTAAACTGTCACAGAGGAGAATGAAACTATTGAGGTGGAGTCTGATGGAGAATTCCTTTCAGAGGAGGAAGGTACTAATTTGTTACAACAGGAAGAAATCATAAATGAATTCTTGTTTGGGATAAGACAGTAAGTTGAAGCTGTTATGGAGCAAAAGCATAATGGAAATGCCGAAGAGATATTCCAAGGAGGTAAACAAATGTATTTGTCTAATGAATTTGCTGACAAAATTTTGCACTGTGATGAAATAGAAAACAGGATAAATCAGGAAGATTACCATAAGAATAATGAATCTAGAGTGCTAGAAATATTTCACATGGAAATTGAGTTCTTGGAACAGTGGCTTAAGGAACCTGAGGGAGAAGTGAAGATTGCAGAACCTGATCCAGAAGGAAGTGTAGTTACTATGCGTGATAGGGATGAAATGTTTTTAAAATTTATGGATTTGAATGAATGGTATAGTTTTTCATATAATGATGTAACTGTAGGTACAGAAAACAATATTAATAGATATAATGTCGAAATCAAAGAAATTGTGCAGAAATTATTTGGCGTTGAGATGAAAGATCAGAAGAAACAAGAAAATTATGTCTGTAGAGACATAAAGGAGACAAAAATATTGAATCAGAAGGATGGAGATGAAAGTAGCCAGCAGTTCAAAATAGGATCTACTGAAGTTTAGAAAGTCGATGATGGAAGATTGGTGCTTGAAGCATCAAAAGAGACCGAAAGGTCTTATCTTTTTAAAACTAACAGCTTGTTGGTGAATGCAGGTACAACAATGAATGAGAAAGTTGTTGCTATAAAAGTAATCAAGAACTATATTTGTAATAAAGAAGGAGTTATTGATTATTTTTCATTTCAAAAAGTTGAGTGTTCAGCTCAATTGGAGACGAACGAATTTTACAAAGAGGAATTACTCTGAGGAATTGGCGAAAGAAAGTGTTGGAGAAGCCGATGGAATCTGATCGATAGAGTGAGTGATGAGTTACCAAATCGAGTTGATACTTTGAAGGACCATCGGTAGAATAGAGTTTGGAATCCTGGAGGGAGCAAGTCATCATGACTTGTGGCTATTGTATTTTTACAGAAAAGCGACAGATCTCATAGACATGAGTCTATGGAAACTTCTCTACATGGGGAGTCTGACGCAGGGGCATCAAAGCTAAATTTTCATTAATCATTTGTGTGATTTAGGGGGTGAGATATTTTAATTATTTTATTAATTAATTTTCTCATTTTAATAAATTATGAGAGAAAATATAAATGTGAGAATTATTGTAAATATTCCTTAAATAATTAAGGATATGAGTGGAGTTAAATTAGGTAGATAATCTAGGGATGAGGAATTCCATAAATGGGACTTAGTTGAGTCCAAAATAAGATAAATCTAAATTAGATTTTAAGTTGAGATTTGTGTGGAGGAGATTATGGAATGGAATAAATTATATATATGCATAAATATGTAGCTTGTGAGGGTGAGAAAAAAAACAAGCGTGGAAGTGAGGAAGTGAGGAATACAGAGAGAGTGAGAAATGGGTTGAGAGCTATTTGTATAGGGCCGAGAGCCGAAAGGCCATTCTTTGTAATATTCAGCCAGATTTTTTGAGCTTGAAATATCTTATGTGATTATATATAAGCATTTTTTTTTTATAGCTCTCTTTCTGTTATGTATATCTTAAGCTGCTACAAATTATTTTCTTAATGAAAATTTATGAGATTTTTCATGCATGAAGGAAGCAAACGAATTTTTATCTGCTAGGAACTGTTTGACCCAATATGCTGGCATCAATGAGGTAGTTGAGAAACTACTAATTTGAATGAAATTGGAGAACCTGTCTCATTAAGGAGATATATCATGGAGGTTGACACAATCAACTAAGATCTTGAAGAGATCAAACAAAAGGTTGATTAAGTCAACTAAGATCTTGAAGATGTCAAAAAAAATATCATGGGAAATTCATGATAAACTGATGGAGGATTTTGTGCAAACAAAGCACACTTGATGGAGAGGGTGTACAATGCACCTAGACATGATGGTTGATTTGGTCAAACAACACAGTGAAACTTGGAGGATCTTGTCCACATGCAATGCGAAGCCTAGATGAGGGCCAAGGCTTGGGAAGCCTCAAACATTATATAAAGAATATGGAAACAAGGATGGAGGCATGTTGATTATTCTCGATGTAAAGATCTTTTCATATCTAGAATTGTCATGCGACATTCCATTGCTTTCTTAGGCTATTTAGTAGAGATTGCAAGTGTTGTTTAGCACAGGGTGTTCCTGGTTGGGAATCCCACCTCTTTCTTAGAGAAACTCTAGAAAGAGTATTGTACTTCATTCTACATTAGGTATTAAGTGCCACAGACAATTTCCTACTTTCTGCAGAAAATCCATATTCAGAAATTGCAGATTTCTGAAGATCAATTTGGAAGGAGGAAGTTGTCTTCAGTACTTCAGCTGGAGAACTAGTGAGGGTTTATTCCTATCACCTTGGGCTTATAGATCAGATTCCCAGAGCTTCATTGCAGATCTGGCATTAGGCCAAAATTTATTGACCTCCTAGCAGCAGTATTTCCTTCAGGAATTACGCTGTCCATTTTGCAGATCCAAAAAGGAGGAAGGAAGTTACTAGCATTTTAGCTACTAATCCTGTGAGGGATCATCCCCTCACATTGCCATCAGTCTTACCATCAGCCTGGAGTTCATTGCAACATTTTTCAGAAGGCAGAAGGCCTCTCTTTCCGTCACAGCATTGTTTCTATTTCCAATTGTGTTGCAGCAGTTGCAATCATTATTGGAGGATTGAGAAGCTATATCTAGAGCTTCTAGCTTGTAGATCTGAAGAAGGGATCATCCCTTCAAGATTAGATCTGATCTTGCAACCATATTTCACCCATATATTTGATAGATCTAGCTTCAGATCTATATTTCCCAGCAGATCAAAGATCAAATCCTAGGGAGGTGATTTTCCAAAGTTGTAGATATGGAAAATCCTTTCTTGGTTATCTTGGGAATCCATCACATTGGCTAGATCTTGAATCTTAGCATCATCTGAGCTCCAAATTTGAGTAGATCTGAATTTTCCTTTTCAGAATATAGCTAT
This sequence comes from Pinus albicaulis, assembly GCA_034641835.2. Classification (NCBI taxonomy): domain Eukaryota; kingdom Viridiplantae; phylum Streptophyta; class Pinopsida; order Pinales; family Pinaceae; genus Pinus; species Pinus albicaulis. The sequence goes on from CM076577.1 coordinate 660,969,281, forward strand.
ATGTTCATATTCTGCTGAAGGAACAACATAGTATTTGCTTCAGTGCCTCTCCAGTTACAATGTACCTGTTGTAGCACGTTTTCTGGGTGATTCTAGACCATCTTTTTGGCTAGCTCTACTCATATTCTTGTACATTGTGTAGCTAAAACATCTCCATATAATGAAATGGCTTAACTTCTCTGTAAATTCTAATGTTTTCTTAAGATTTATTGTTTACTTTGCTGCAGTTCTTATATTGTGTTTCAGTATTACTGCATTCTCCCTTTTGGGATATTACAATGGTATCAGAGCATGATCTTTGGCTCGGCTTGTAGACACTTCATCTTTTGCATCAAAAGAAGAAGCAAATAGATGAGATCTATCATGGAGGATGGAAATTCTACCACTCCTTTCTTTATATCCATGTAATATCTCTCCAAGGAGGTCAATCTAATGAAGAAGGAAGGATAGAAAAAAGATCCAAGAAGAAGATGTGATGAGGAAGGTCCAAGAACTTCCTATCAGCAAAGAAGAAAACCGGATAATCTTAGATCTCCTCATAGATCCACTATGCCCACTTTCTTTGTGTTGGAACACCTAATCCTACATGGGTAGGTGTGGAATGCGAAAAGTCACAATGGAGTCCAAGTGACCTTGGAATGTGAAACCAAGAGTCACACCATTGTACTATAAATGTACATCTTTGTATAATGGAAAAATAAGAAAGCCTCACGCTTATCTTTCATTGTGTGTTGAGTCTCTTGTGTGTGTGATCATCTTCCTCATACACCATGTGTGTGTTTCAACATGGTGTTTAACATGGTATCAGAGCGGGCGATTGCTAGCCCTGCTCCACTTTGAGTGAGCCATTTGTGTTTATGGCCTGTGTATATCTACAAAATTTTTGACATTTTTTGTAGCACTCAGAGATTTCTGCAGCAATGTTTTTGCCGCATTCAGAATTTGTTTTGGAGAAGGAGCAGCATTCAGAAATTGGCAGCATTCAGAAAGGTGTTTTGAAGAAGAGCAGCATTCAGAAATCTGTTTTGAAAAGAAGGAGCATTCAAAAATTGGCAGCATTGGTTTTGAAGAAAGGAAGCACTACCCATCTGAAGGTTTTCTAAATTCTGATCTTTTCTCTGCATTTTTTGCCTTTAATTCTGCTTTGGAAGAGCTGCTGGAATAGTGTTCAAAGTGAGGTTTTGAAGAAAAAATTTTGGTTTTCAAGTAAAATTTCTGAGTTTTTCCATTGAAAGTTTATGCAATTCTCAGTTTTTACTGCTGGAAAATATATCCTGCTGCTGGAAGGAAAAATCCTCTACTCTCTATTCTCTGCTGTTTTAACATTAAAAAATAAAATAAAATCTCTGCTCAATGCCTGCCCTTCATATCCCCCATTAATAAATCCCCTACATTTTAATAAACCGCCCTCCATATTCTTTCAAAAAATAAAAAAAATAAAAAAAAAAAATCTCTGAAAATCGCCCTCAATCCCAGTTCTGCATATCCGCACTCCCCTATCGATTTGACCACCATTTAGCATTTTGGCCTTTCGGCCCCCCCCTTCACCTTTTCTCACCACGCTCTCCCTCACTGGTTTGTGTCCTGCCGGCCCTCCTTACAGCTCTGCAACTCCACACTCATCCCTTCCCTCACACAGCACTACGGCCTTCTCCATACCCAACGCTACCTCCCCACTCCGCCTGCAAACATACATACCTCACGCCACACTAAACTCTGCCCAAACGCCTAATCTACAGCCCTCGCTCGATACCCATTCCTGTAAACACCGTTTATTTTTTAAAACCTTCATACCCCTCTCACATCTACGCCATTCCCAACCCCCTCGCAGAACACTCCTGACCCTACCCTACGGCCCCACTCTACGCACAATCCCACACATTACACCCGCTCCCCTGCTAACTCCCACCTGCTGCCATCCTTCTCCCCATACCTGTCTACAACGACTCTCGACCCCTTTTCCCTACGCCTTACCCCGCACCTCCACATTCTATCCCTGCGCCATATCGACCTCCCTCCTACACTGCTGCACCCTCACATCTGCACATACGCCCTACAGCTTCCTCCACCTGCGTCCAACCTCCCTCACCGCTCAAACCCTCCCTCACTCCCTCAATGCATACGCTCGACCCTTCCCACACTTTTTAAATTACCTCCCCTCCCACGATTTTTAAAATTCGACCTTATATTTTGAAATTCCTCCCCAAACTATTTTAAAATTTAAAATTTTTTTTCCCTTAGTTATAATACCCCACCCATATAATACCACCTCCTTTTTTAATATCCACTCTCCCACCCCTTCATAAAAATAAATAAATAAATCCCCTCTTCATTTTTAAATAAATTTCCATTCTCATTAATCCCAAATAATTATTTTTTTTTTAATTAATTTTTAATTAATTATAAAAAAAAAAGCAGAGAGAGAGAGGAAGGACATTGAAGAAAAGAAGACATGAACAATAGAAAAAGAGGAATTGACATATGAAGCAGATGGATTGAATACATAGACAAAATTGAAGATTTACATTGTGATTTGTGGCATTGATTTGAAAGGTGATTTTTTGAAGAATTTCACATTTGAAGACAAGTTTGCCATCATTGAAAATAGCTCTTTGAAGGAAAATTTAGCTGCATAGTGTTTTCAGCTGCACATATTTTGCAGAGATATGTATTGAGTTGATATTGTATTGCTTCTTCATAGTTGCAATCAGTATTTGAGTTGTTGAAAAATTGTTGATATAAGTCATTGTTGATTGTCCTCCATCATTTGAGGAGCACACTTTGTACTTTGAGATTTCCATAGTTGGAAATTCTTTAGAGTCATTTGTATTTCTTGTTGCATCACATTGTAAACGGGTGCATTTTTGGTTGAAGCCGACACCCTTTCATTTTTTGAGCCTAAGTTGTTGAAATGGCCGAAATCAATGAGGCATTAGAGTTGTTGAATAACCTCATTCATTCAAATGTTGATGACATGATAAAAATGAGCAAGGATGATCTTTGTAACATTCAAAGTTGTTTGCAAGATGCACATGAGAAGATTGAGCTTTTGCAGTTGGAATCTCAGCTCCAACAAGATGAACTTCAACAAAAGAGTCACCATTCTAAACCTATTTCTGTTCAGAAGATTGAGAAGGACTCCCATTAGTAGCAAGTCAGTAAAGTTCCAGTTGATTCCCATTCAGTTCCTTGGACTAGAGAAGATTTTCATGCAGATGCAGCAGCTCAGCCTGCACTTCCTAAGCCCATCATCAGACCTTGGGAAGAGCTTGTCCACAACAAGCACCGAACTGGTCTTGGATATGACAAGGATGTGTCCTTTCATATTCCAGACTACACCAAGCCTATCAAATTTGAGAGTGCTGGATTCATGTATGACAGTTCACCTGCAGCTATTCCAGATCCTATTCACGTTCCACAACAACATCAGATTGTGAAATGCCAACATTGTGATCGAGTTGGCCATATGAAAGATCACTGTTTTGATCTTCATCCATGCAAGCACTGTGGTCGGCACACCCATGCTTCAGACAAATGCTTCAAACACAAGCATCCTGCAAGAACCAAGATTCATCTTGGATAGATCGCTTCTTGGTAATGGGCATCAGCAACCAAGAAGATGTTTACGACGCATGTTAGAACTTGTTCACGGATATTGAGCAAACTTGCAGTTGAGTTTTCGCCATCATCTCACCTTGTCCCTGATAGGGGGGGAAATGGTGGTCATGTACAAGCTTCGACGACAAATCAAGCGAGCCTAAGCCACATTCTCTCATTCCATGTTCAGAGTTGTAGCCAGCAGTTCAAGCGAGCCTGAGCCACAATTCGTCTTTCCAGATTCAGAGATGTAGCCAGAGACACGGATGCCCATGAGCATGCCTTCAGTTGGTGGAAAACCTTAAACCATCATCTTTGGTTGGTGGATAACCTAAAACCATCACAGGTAGCAGACCTCCCTTCTTTTAGTTCGAAGGTCTCCCTTTCATATATGAGAAACACTTCCTCTAGCAGAAGCCTTCAGCTTAGCAGCCTTCAGCTTCTTGCCAGCCTTGGTTGAGTTCCAGGAAATGCTTCAAAGCATTCCAGAGTTGTTGGTAATCCTAAAACCATCACAGGTAGTAGACCTCCCTTCTTTTAGGTTGAAGGTCTCCCTTTTTTATGAGGGACAATTTCTCTAGCAGAAGCCTTCAGCTTCTTGCCAGTTTTGGAAGAGTTCCGGGAACTACAACAAGTATTGCGTTCTAGTGTTTGTGGTCATCCTAAAACCACCTCTTTTTTCCAACATTTCAGAGAGTTGATTCAGCCCAAGTGTTGCCATGTATACTTTGCAGATTTGTATTACAACTCTTTTCTTGGACTCACACATACCCCTTCGGATTAAGGGGGGATGTTGGAACACCTAATCCTCATGGGTAGGTGTGGAATGCGAAAAGTCACAATGGAGTCCAAGTGACCTTGGAATGTGAAACCAAGAGTCACACCATTGTACTATAAATGTACATCTTTGTATAATGGAAAAATAAGAAAGCCTCACGCTTATCTTTCATTTTGTGTTGAGTCTCTTGTGTGTGTGCTCATCTTCCTCATACACCATGTGTGTGTTTCAACATGGTGTTTAACACTTTGAAGAAGGTGAAAGTTGTAGAAATGAAGAAAGGAATGAACCTGAGACTCATGAGACTCTCAGTCTATATCTTGAAGAGTACAAAGCACAATCTAGAGCATTCAAGGAGAAGCTAAATCTCCAACAATTCTTCAAAATAAAAGAAGAAAGAGGATCCTATAGAAGCAATAGAAGAAAGAGGCATAATAGATTCTATTTTCCTACATTTGATGGATCTTCCTCAAGCACTGTTAAGGCTTGGAGGAGAGGGTTAGATGCATTTTTCAGGCTACATCCTAAAGCTGAAGGAGAGGTTGCTCAAATTTCAACACTTCATCTTTTAGATGGAGCTAATGATTGGTGGTTTGGTCACATGGAGCATGCAAAGGTGACTAAATATTCAGATTTATTTCACAAGTTGAGAAAGAATTTTGATGTGAAGAAGACAAAGATGTGCCACAAAGAGACATTTCCTAAGGAGGATGATGTCAATCTTGTCACTCTAGACAAGAGGTCACTACATTCACCACTAGTTGCAGAAGTACTTGCATCCGGAGAAGAGACACTTGCATCTTTGTAAGATAGTCTTGAGCTCTTGACATATAGAGTCCCATGCATGATTCAGGAGATGCATGAGGGAAAGGAGGGGGATTCCAGCGCTAGTACACTTGGAGAAGAGAAAACATCACTCTTACCAGAAATTGGAGGCACTATTGTCCCGGTTGGAGGAAATCTTGTGTTCTGGAAAGAGGTTCCGACACATCAATTGATCCAAGGTATGCATGAACTTTCATCACATATGGTTTCAGTAGATCTTATTGAAACTTATGAGGACATGCCATTAGGGCCAATGCATAACCAAGGGTTAGAACATAGTGCTGATTTGAAGCAGCAACATATCACAACGTAGAGGACCCTTGATCTAATCAAGGAGGAGGTTAAGAACTATCCTATTTCATCATTTTTGAGCTACATTCAACCCTTTGAGTTGAAGTGTAGAGTTTCAGAAAATGGGATGAGCATAATCCTATGTTCAATAACTGGTTATGAGATCAATATTGTGCCTTGCTTTGAGACAACACACATATTAACTTGAAGATCTACAACGTTGTCACTTAGTAGCTGTGAAAATGAAGAGGCCCCATCATTCTTGGAGCATTCTGAAGGTAGCTTCACTCATGAAGTAATGGAGGACAATATGATGAATGGTAGACATATAGATATGAGAAACCTTTTCTCCTTTCTTGATGTCACTTTATCAATGAGCATCTCACAGCTCAAAGAGAAACTTCTACCTATAGCAGATCCAGAACCTCATTGGTTTTGGAAGGTCATGGATGAGAAGAAGGTCTCATTAAGAGATCTCATTGGAGGTGCACTTCAACATTTCATGAAGTGCAAAGTTCTTCATCAATTTTGGAAAGATGGTCTTCTACAAAGGGAGGATACCATGACTATGCAACACATCACTCATCTTCCATATTGGGGTGAGTGGGTGAGTATGATAAGGAAGGGGTTGCATGACCACTTGCAGATTTGTGATATGGACTAGTAAGATTGGTTACATTGGTTTCCCTTGGGATTTTTCTGTCACTACCCAAAGGCTCATATTTCTTTGTTCCATGCCTTGAAGAACACTTATGAAATGAAGAAGGAGGCATGGCTATGCTGGTTGCTCTTGGGTGAGTATGGTTACCACCCAGTAGCTCATATTTTTATGATTCATGCCTTGTGTATCAATGATAGACTGCATCAAAAGAAAGCATGTTCACATTAGTCTCACTTGAGAGAGATTGGCCACCACATGGCATCTCCTATGTCTATGTGTTTTGTATTGGGTAAAGCTTGGCATGATGCTCTCACGATGTGCATTGATGATGTCTATTTGTATTGGGTTGATGTGACATTCCATATGTCCATTAGTATGTTTTTGTTTCATGATCCACATGAGGAGGAGAGAAAGTAGCAAGATCTCTTGTTTCTTTGGTTGCTTTTGGGGGAGTTTGGCTTGTCCATCTTGCATGGAGGAGATGGAGGATGGCAGCAAAGGGCCTTACTCCGGTGGTTACTATTAGGAGAATATGGTTTGACATCTTTACCTACCCATATAGATCCTTTCCTTTTTCTTTTGCCTAACTTTGGAATGATGCTTGGATCCAACAAGGCCAACAGGGCTAAGGATGAGAGCATATCAATGCTCAATCAAATTCATGAAACATGGGATGGAGAGATGTATTATGTGATGGAGATTTTCCTTTGTGAAGAGAGCCACCTTATTTTGTGCACCTCATGTATTGATGATGATGTTGGACATCATATGGTTGTCACTTGGTACTTCATGATGGAAGGAGGACATCTAACCATACAGTTGGAGGTAATTCTATATGTTTTGGAAAGACAACTTTGGAACCAAACATTCATGACACATTGCAGCAAATGGAGGAAGCCTTCCTTCCATGGATGCCATTTGGAGGGGAATAGATGGCTTTGCATCTACTTTTGGAGTTGCTTGAGGACAAGCAACATTTTGCTGGGGGGAGTGTAATATTCCCAATTTTCCACATCATCTTTGGAATATTAGAGTCCTTGATTTTCTTAATGAATTAAGTAAATAAAAGGGTGGATGGACTCACAATCCTTAATATGCATAAATATCCAATTTTTGTGTGTGAATGTGGATTAATTAAGCCTAGATCTACATAATGAGGTAGTTGAGAAAATACTAATGTGAATGAAATTGGAGAACATATCTCATTAATGAGATAGATCATGGAGGTTGACACAGTCAACTAAGATCTTGAAGAGATCAAACAAAAGGTTGATTCGGTCAACTAAGATCTTGAAGATGTCAAAAAAAATATCATGGGAAATTCATGATAAAGTGATGGAGGATGTTGTGCAAACAAAGCACACTTGATGGAGAGGGTGTACATTGAACCTAGACATGATGGTTGATTTGGTCAAACAACGCAGTCAAACTTGGAGGATCTTGTCCACATGCACTGCGCAGTCTAGATGAGGGCCAAGTCTTGGGAAGACTCAAACATTATATAAAGAAGATGAAGATAAGGATGGGGGCATGCTGATTATTCTTGATGTAAAGATCTTTTCATATCTGGAATTGTCATGTGACATTCCATTGCTTTCTCGGGCTGTTTAGCAGAGATTGCAAGTGTTGTTTAGCATAGGGTGTTCCTGGTCAGGAATCCAACCTCTTTATTAGAGAAACTCTAGAAATAGTATTGTACTTAATTATACATCAGGAATTAAGTGCCACATCTACTTTCTTACTTTCTGCAGAACATCCATATTCAGAAATTGCATATTTTTGAAGATCAGTTTGGAAGGAGGAAGTTGTATTTAGCACTTCATCTGGAGAACTGGTGAGGGTTTATTCCTATCACCTTGGGCTTATATATCAACTTCCCAGAGCTTAATTGTATTTCTAGCATCAGGACAAAATTTATTGACCTCCTAGCAACAGTATTTCCTTCAGGAATTACGCTGTCCATTTTGCAGACCCAAAAAGGAGGAAGGAAGTTACTAGCATTTCAGCTAGTAATCCTGTAAGGGATCATCCCCTCACATTTCCATCAGTCTTATCATTAGCCTTAAGTTCATTTTAGCAAGAAGAAGCCTCTCTATCCCTCATAGCATAGTTTCTATTGGCAGTGGTGTTGCAGCAGTTGCAATCATTATTGGAGGATTGAGAAGCTAGATCTAGAGCTTCTAGCTTGTAGATATGAAGAAGGGATCAACCCTGCAAGATTAGATCTGATCTTGCAACATATTTCAGCCATATATTTCACAGATCGAGCTTCAGATTTTTATTTCCCAGTAGATCAAGGATCAAATCCTAGGGAGGTGATTTTCCAAAGTTGTAGATCTGTAAAATCCTTTTTGGGTTATCTTGGGAATTCATCATATTGGCCAGATCTTGATTCTTGGCATCATCTGAGCTCCAGATTTGATTAGATATGCATTTTAATTTTCAGTCTACAACTATATGTTCATATTCTGCTGAAGGAATAGTGAAATATTTGCTTCAGTGCCTCTCCAGTTACGTTGTACCTATTGTAGCATGTTTTTTGGGTGATTCTAGACCATCTTTTTGGCTAGATCTACTCATATTACTGTACATTGTGTAACTGAAACATCTCCATATAATAAAATGGCTCAGCTTCTCTGTAAATTCTGATGTTATCTTAATATTTATTGTTTACTTTGTTGTAGTTCTTATATTGTGTTTCAGTATTACTGCATTCTCCCTTTTGGGATATTACAATTTACAAGACAAAGCCTGAATGTAGATCAGATACATTTTGTCCCAATGAAGAAAGGCCATTTATTTAAGTTTCCTATGTCTATGGGACCATTCATAGTGAATATGAGGCAAGCCACAAATGAGGAAAACTGGATGTTAGAAAGCATGCACTTATTATTAAGTGAGAAATGGGCTTATGATCCACACAAGGTGATCTATAACGGGAGAGTAGAAAATGGTTATTCTGCTTTTGTTCATGATAGTAAGCCTAAAATTGAAAAGTTAGCTAACAAATGTTTTGCAAAATCTGGTAGCACCAACATTTAGACTCCAATCATCTATGAAAGGGTAAGTAAAAGAGGCAAGGAAAAAGTTGTTGATTCTGAAGATGAAGAACAAAGAGCTGAAAAAAGAGCTAAGTTAACTGAAGAGATATCAAGCACATAGCCTAGTTTCCTTATTCAGTTAGGAGATACTCAAAATGCACCAGCTTCACCATCAAGACATGAAGCTGTTCATGATCAATTTCCTTTGATCAAGCAAGTCTTTTCCCAAATTGCAGAAAATAACAAGAAGATTAAAGCCAGTATGGAGGCTCAAGCTGAGTATCAGATTTCTCCGAATCAAACCAGATTGTTGACTGATATGGATTTATAAAGGGATCAGTTGAATATTTCTTTCTCTCACCCATCTGAAATGACAATAGGGTCATCCAACAATTTTAAAATTGTAAATCTAATTGTTGATGTTAAAAAGATCCCTTTACTTGATAAAGTCAACTTACATATGCAAACTGGTCAATTGATTGTTAATGACCTAAATAAAATAAGTGCAGCTTCTCATAAGGCTGATAATATGTTGGGAAAGGTGATTAAGCAGCTAAAATTAGAGAAGGCTAATTCGAGGACCCTTTCAACTCAAAATGAAGAGTTGAAGAAAATAATTGTAAAAATTGGAGTAGACCTCAATGATAGATCAGTTGTTCAAAAGTTATTACAAAGTGCATAATTAGAAATTAATGTATTGAAGAAGAAGTTAAATTTACCTAGTAGAGAGAATCCAATGGCAGTAGAGGTAGCAAAGGTAGAAAATGTAATGTTCCAAAATTTTCATTAAGTTAATTGGAACATTAATTTTTCTTTCCTTTTAATAAAAAGAATAAAATAGGTAAGGGGGCCCATGAAGAAGCATAATAAACACTCCTAATGTGAAAAGGGGTCACTTAATTGGCTTATTTTTTATCTCCTAGTGTGAAAAGGGGAAAATACAAGAGGGCTAGGTCAAGTTTGACCAAGTCAAGCAGCGCTGCCTAAGGAGGAGTAGCTTGCATGAGAAGACAACGTAGTTTTGATAGGAGGGATATTATTGGATGAGAGAAAACCTAAGGGGTGGCGTCCATGGCAAGGAAGCCTCCTCTTGGCATAAAATAGGGAAGGAGAGCCATTTTTCATTATGTTGAAGATTTCGATTTTGATCTGCTCTCTCCAGTTGTTCAACTGGGATAGCTTGTGCTGCTTAGCACAAGGGAGATTTCTGTTTAGAAGTTTCCCCTCCTTCATTGGGAAGATTTGGAGGACCTGTTCTTCATTCTCCTCACATCTAGGCATGAGGCCAAGGTAACCATCTTCAGCTATAGCATTTTCCAGCCTAGTAGAAATGTTGAGTTGCTGGGGTTGCAGTGAGGATTCACTACCACCCACTTCTGGAGCTAGTTTTGCAGAGGAGGAACTCATTATTTCTCTGGGAGATCAGTGAGGAAGATCCCAGAGCTTAATTGTAGATTTTGGCATTGGGCCATATGTTTTATCTCATTCACAGTGCAGTCTCTTCCCCATATTGTGTTATTTTCAGAGGGTACTTGCAGGAGGGGTTCACACTGTGGATTGGAGGGTGTAATCTTCAGTGAAGGGAGAAACCTTTCACTTTGAATATCATTGGAGGAGGTTTCTTCATCAGTTGCAACATTTCCATCCTTCTCCATCCTTTTATTGTATTGAGTTGCAGCTGCTACACTGCAACTCTGACATTTTTCCATTTAGTGTATTTTGGCCAATCCCTTGGAGGATTGTTGCACTATTGTTTTCCGGGGTTGAGATCTTTCTCCTCCACTTTATTTGAGCCTATTATTGCTATATCATTGTATCTATATCATTTTGTAGTCATTTATCACTATGGACTGCGCAGTCATAGCTTGTTGTTGGGTTGTGTAGCTATGCACTTTCTCTTTTGCATGTACATAGGTCTTGGGGCTGATTTAGCCTAGCTTGAGAGGTCTTTCCTCAAGTTCTTGCATATTTGTTTGCAGCTGCATATAATATAATGGCTATGCTCTCTTCTTGCACCACATATATTGATATTTCACTGCTGCTATTTTTTGGAGTTCATGTATTGCTGTAGCTCTCCCTTTTTAGCATTGTTTGAGATACACAGGATTGGAGGATCTGAATAAACCTCATAGGGTTATTTCTTTGAGATAATACTCTGGAAGAGTAATGTATGAAGGGTAAAAAAATGGATCCAAGTCCCCTTTTAGCTTATTCTTGCATTGGCTTCCTTATACAGCGTCCTTCTGGACCCTATTCTAGGAAATCCTGAAAAAGGGATATTACAGAAAATGAAAAAGAAAGTATTTTAAAGCAGTTGTTTGAGAAAGAGGAGGAGATTTCTAAATTAAAGGAGTCAGTGATTATTTTACAAGGTCATATTGAATCACATACTTGCACCATAGTTATGTCATCTAGAAATGATGATCCAACAACTATATTGTCCCAATTGAGCACATAGTTAAAGATGGCGGAGGTTGATCTCAAGAAAACTCAGAGTGATATTGATACACCAATGAAGATAATGCATGCCAAAGAAGGGGAAGTTAATAAATAGAAATCAGATTTCCAAACAGCTTATGAGGAAATCAAGAGTCTTAAAGAAAAATTAAAAGGAAACATGTCTTTAATTCAAGAAAATGATATTGTGTGGAATGAAATTATTGAAGTGATGAAAACATTTTGGCAATCACTAATTATAGTGTCAGAGGAAAAAATCATAATCAGATATTTACAGGAACTTACTCTTGCTCATAAACAGAAGTTTCTTAACATATATTTATGGGAAAAAATATTTATTGACTTTATCAATTCCAAGATAGATCAAGTGCTAGAGGAGCATTAAATCAAAGATAGAACATTGTGTGTTTTAGAGATAAATAAGTTGATTGTGAAAAATGCTTGCAGGAAATTAATAGAGAAGATATTGACATAAATCAAATAGGCTGTAGACAAAATCAACAACATGTTTGACCAAAGGATCAAAGTTGAGCTACCATCATGCTGGGATCTGCAAGGCAATATTCTATCTTGGGATTCATATGCGCCATTATTAGTGGGACCAAAAAGCAAGATTGATAATACTCATGAAAAAAATGAAGTCTTAAAAGGAGCCACAATTGTCAATTTCTTTCACCAGCATTTTCAATTATTATGGATGGTGAAGACCTTGTTTACCAAAAGGCCCACTTTTACCAGGATTACTACTTTCAGGCTGGAGTACCACAAGTTGGTCAATTCTCCTAAAACCAACATTGAGATCTGGAAAAAGTGTAGGGCATGGATGACTGTTTCACCAGGTGACACATTAGCACCTCATGGGAACACAACAATCAATCAATCAGATCCAAATCCAACAAAAATGATTAATATTTCAAGTTTTATTCATCTTTCTTGTTAAAATATTGATACTATAATGATGTCCTTAATTGCAATGTCATAAGTAGTTTACACAGTTTAGGTAGTTTGAGTAGTTACAAGAAGTTCCAACAGTTACAAACTTCTTTTGTATGTATTTAAGAAAGATAGTAAGAAAGAGGAGGGTTCCGAGTTTTGGACATCTGGAAGACTACAAATTTTATACTTACTCTTTTGAGAAATTAATGAAAGAAGAATCAATTTTCCTACAACCGTTGATGGTGATTTGTTCTTCCTGTATCATTTTGTGTTTCTTCTTCTTTGAATGAAGTGAAGTAAAGTAGCTTGTCTCTTAATTGCATCTGTGAGTAAGAGTTAAATAGCCTGAATATGTGCTCCTTTACTCCAACTATTATTTCTACATAAATTTCTTCTGAGATTTAAGGTGATAGATTCTGTGTTACAAAATATCATTTTGAGTTTCCTCTACATTTATTCTTTTCATTCAGATACCAACAATGAAATGGAATTGTAGAATCTTTTATTATATCAGATTATTAAGGGTTTTAAAGAATTATTTTCCAAAGGGAATAAACAAAAACCACTTGATATAATTAAATTTGTGACATGTATTTTTAAATGTATTAAGCATTGATTCCTTTTCACGACCAAAAGATTGTCTCTTAAGTTACAACAATATGCATGGGTTAACTAGGCATGATGATGAGAAATGGTTATAACTAATGATGTTAGTTAAGTGGCCCGAGGTCGGAGCTGTAAATGAAAATGGTGAAAATCATAAAAATTTCTGGTGAGGAAATCCCTGGAGTCAGTAAGACATTCAGGGTGGGTGTATGGTTGTTATGAGTGTCATGGTGGGGTGTGGTAAAATAATGCGTAGCTCTGACCAAGGGTAAATAGGGATTGCTTCCAGATGAGAAATGTGAATGGATGGGTGGGAGTGCTCTGCTAAAAAAAAATTTTACACTTTCCAAAAGAATATATAATGGGTTTGGATGTACAAGCACAAAGAAAAGTGCCCCTATTGTTGTTACTTTGTGATTTGTAAGATTGGAAAGAAAAAATGACAGAGGACAACATCAAACCACTTTGGAGTCTAGGACCTAGCCTTCCTAGACTTAGAGAGGGCTCTCTCTGTTTTTATGATTTAACTTGATGATTATAAGTGTTGATATTAGGCTAGTTACAGTGATGGGGGTTGTTTGTTTGATTTATAGTGTGGTTGGACATAATAGGTTTGTAAAACTAATCCATTGGGCTATGGAGTCATAAAAGGCTGAATTGTGTATCAAATTTTCAAGGGCATTCACAGGGAAAGCTAACTATGCAGACTAGATCTTCCTAGTAGTGTGAAATGGGAAAGGAGGAGGAGATTAAGGTTCAGCATAAATGCAGAGCAAACCGTCTCTGAATTCTGCATCCAGGTCTCAAAGGAAAACATTAAGCTAACAAACACAAACATAATTAAGGTGCTCTCTCAGCAAATCTTAATCTAAATTTTCTATTTTGAAATCAGATATATTGATGCACAACATGAAAATACAAAGGAAAAACATTAACACAAAGTAAAAATATCACCATTAACATAGCTCAAGAATCCTGTCAACAGATTCTTATTATTGATGCCTATCTCAAATAGTTACAGTGTTCCAATACTTCTTACAATGCAAGTTTCAACAGGGTCCAATTTTCCAACCTCCAACCCTTCATACGGCTAAGGCAAGCAGTATTTATCTAAAAACTAAGTTGGTTGCGCTGTCTTACTCGGAAACCTTTCATTGATTGCAATTTAACAAAAAATGGACAAGTGTGACCATGCAAGGCCTGATCCGAAATATCTGACCAAGACACCGCCTGTAGAATTAATTTTGGGCAACTCTTCGTAGATCCCAACACTTCAATGGCTCCTCAGAAGATCAAACAATAAGCTTGGAGGTGGCTGTGATGGCCACGAAGAGGTAAATAGTGGTGGCTATGAAATCTGGCCCTGCTCTTCAGAAAACCGGCATTGGGTAATCAAATATGTGTAGTGTTTACCACTTTTCATTGATTGGTGATGATGTTGATGTGTTCTATTGCCTTTTCTGCTTCTGCTAGTATACCATAACATTTCTGCATGGATTCCCTGTGCTTGACTTGACCTTCTTTTCTTGCACACCTTTTCGAGCCTATTTCCACCAGAAGTCCTTTATGCCGTTATAACATAATAATTTTGGTAAAATGCCTTGCCTGACTCGACCCTCGGTATCTCTTTGCTACCTGAATCCTTCTTGTTGTGTTTCAACCCCTTTTTCAAACAAAACAATGTAAAAACTCATATACCTAGACCTAAAAATATTTATATTGTAGTTCTGAAGCCGCATCGCATCCGTGTTGGTATTGCACTTCACATGTTTAACAATTTATGTTATAATAAAAGAAATCGATGATGCGATGCAAAGTGGGAGGTGACGTGGAGAGAAGGTGGGACCAACCACATCACAATCACAAATCTTAAGGTGTATCTATAAGCGCGAGGGAGTAAACTCTAAAATATGTGAAGTGCGAAGTGCAGGGAGAAAGGAGTGATGTGGTAGGTAGAATGGTCACATTTGATCACAATCAGGGAATAGGGAGAAGCGGAGGTAAAATAATGATATAACAGTGAAAAAGGAAAAGTATAAAGATAAAGCGAAAAGGCGGAGAAAGGTAAAGTTTAATGATTTTTTAAGGGAGATGGAATGAAAAGGGTTTTTAATGCGATGATGTGATTGGTTTCATTTCTTTTTTTTTGTAGAAGACTCATTCATGACTTGCCCGCGTTCATGACTTGACCCGCTTAGTGTGCACGACTTGACCCAAACATGTTCATGACTTTTCCCTTGCTGTTTTTTTGCCTTGACTGCTCCTCTGCCTCTCTGCTTCAATGATAGTTCTGGTGATGTTTCTTTGTGTTCCTTATCAACAAAATTTTCCCCTTCTACTGAACTGAAAGGCACATAGATTCTTTTGAAGCTCTTTACAGTCAGTATTTCCCATTTTTCCTGAAAATAAATGATAGCCATGGAAAATTATTTTCAGTATGAAAGACCTGAGGAAATAATCAGCTACCTAGTGATAATGTGAAGTACAGGAGTCTAACAGTGGCTCCAGCTGGGGATGGAAGCTCCTTCAGGAGGTGTCAAGAGCACCATAGACTAGTAGCATGATCCATTAGGTTGATCCCACAACTTGTATCTTGATCTGTCAGGAAACTTAGTGACTAGAAACTATCTGATTTCTCCTCCAGACTTTGATTAATAACAATAGACCACATGCTTGGTCATCCAACTTATTAGCATACTGAAATATGAACTAAAACTACAACTTAATTTTACCACTGCAATCCATAAAGCTGAACATATCATTGTACCTTGGAAACTTGAATGGTGAGACCAGAACTGTGCTGAAAATAAAGTCTAAAATATATTGATCTGAAAATGAAAAGCAATATAAAACTAAAATTTGAAAGATGCTCGGAGTGCTAAGATTATTTTCACTCCTACCTACCCTAATCTACTAAAATGGCTTCCCTTCTAAACAAAAAAATAATTCCAGTGCATCCAGTCAAGCAATTGTTCTAATATATTTGTTCTTTAAGTGCTCTTCACCATGTTCGGAAAAAAACTTGACAATGGTGTTTGATATAAATTCCCAGCATGATCTGATTTACATGGTTCTTGGTACACTTGAAAAACAACTGTCATGCTGAAAATATGTGCAGGCTTTGTACATAATAATTCCTCCATATAGACAGCCACTGGATCAAGATACTTTTGATTTATTTCTAGGTATTCTGACTTAGCCAACTCAGCTTCATATCTTGGTATTGCAAATGTGCTCTCCTGGTCTTCAATCAACTCAAAACATGTTTGCATGCTACCTGATGAGTGTTATGCCACTACTTCTGTTGAATCATATAATGGGGAAGACTATTTGGTCATATCCATATCATAGCAACTTTTGAGAGCATTATGAACAAAGGAAGATTGATTTTGAAAGCAGAAACCATCCAACGCATCTACTATTGGGTCATGTGGTGCTTTAGATGGTAGTGTTGGTTCTTTTGAGGCCTCATGTTTTCTCTTATAACTATCAGCCAGAATGTGATCCCAAATCACTTTTATAATCTGAAATTCATTAAAGCACAAAGGTAGAGAGTCAAACTAGATCAATCCATCATCTGTTTTAGACTCTATGATTTCATCTACTACTTGAAATTCAAAATAACTCAAGGGTTGAACCTCTGGATCTAAAACAGATATTTTATCATCCTTGATTTCCTCATCTGATTGGTGAGAGATATCTCTTCTCCTATGATTATCATCTAGAAGGTGATCCAGATTCCCTTTCATAATATGAAATGAATTGAAACTGAAAGGTAAAGACTCAAGATGTATTTGTTCCTCCTCTATTTCAGATTCTATGATTTTAGGATGACTCAGGGGGAGAACTTCTGGATCTGAAGAAGGTTTTGTATCATCCCTCTTTTCCTCAACTAACTCATTAGAGCACTCCTCCTTCTTCCTATTTTCAACTAGTTTTTAATGTTCTCTTAAGAGTGAGGCAAAATATAGAGGGAGGAATTTTGTACTTACTTGATAACGTCATGCACTTTCCTCTTTACAACCTTGCTCAGTATACAGAGTTTTATTTTCATCTTTGCATTGTGATAACTGAGTTTGTTCCTCCCAAGAAAATAGTGTTGGTTGCTTCAAATAATCAGCCTCAACCTCAACCTTATAGTCTTCCTCTTGATAATCATATTTGAGATGTGTACCTATGTATGCAAGGTCATCTATCATGTAAATTTTTGTTGAGGATTTCCATGCCTCCCTCTGATTTTGGACTTCATCTTTAGTTGTGTTGTGGATAGAGAACATGAAAAAATCATTTTCTTTTTTAGGGTGTACAGGATGGGATGCAAACTTCTTGGGTACATTTATGTTTGTATTTTCTGGTACTAATGGAA
The DNA here is from genome assembly GCA_034641835.2 of Pinus albicaulis. Classification (NCBI taxonomy): domain Eukaryota; kingdom Viridiplantae; phylum Streptophyta; class Pinopsida; order Pinales; family Pinaceae; genus Pinus; species Pinus albicaulis. Next base: position 660,986,839 of record CM076577.1, read on the forward strand.
AATTAGGTATTTGAACAACAATTTCCTCTTTCCTACCAATCATATGCATCATTTTGTTGACTGTGTTTGTTAACATATCTAGATTTATCTCTGAAGATATCAGTTGCTATTTTTCTGTTTGGTCATTCTTCATTGATTTTAACTTTGCTTCTTTGTTCATCAAGTTGGCTTCCACATAAACTGCCACATTTTTCATTTCTTCCAGGGTTTCATGGTCCCTTTCTCTTAACTGGAACACCATCTCTAGGTCAAATGCATCTAAGTAGTGCCATAGAGCTAATCCTGGGGGTGACCTTATCTTAGCAGGCATCGAATAGTATACCTTATTGAACTTGGCTGAAAAATTTTGTACTGTCTCGCTAGGCTATCTTTTTAAATGGTTATACTCTTCTATGATGAGGAAAACATTTCCCACGACCACCCATATATCTAGGAAAACATGAGTGAATTGAGGAAAATTGCTAATGCTTGCATTTGGAAGATCTTTAAACCAATTTTTAACTTTACCCTGCAATGATAGGGAGAAATTTCTGATACACACATCATCTTCTCCCACCTCAAACAGATCAAGGAAATCCTCAAGATTTTTAATGTGCTTTTCAGCAGTGACCTTTTCATTTTATCCATCAAATCTGGGTAGATTATTGATAAAATTTGCAGGGAGGTCATGGAGGATAGGAGGAAAAACCAAAGGCTTGTATCTGTCTGGGAATTTTATAGGTATATGCAGTAAATCAGGAGGCTTATAACCCTTTTTGAATTTAGCAGGAGCAAGGGATAAAGCCTGGGGCTCATGTTTCATTAGGTTTTACACAAGTGCATATGGGATGTGCACAGGTGTATAAATATGTACATGGTCTACAATTTTGGGCTTAGCCTTTTGAGGCTCATCAATATGCCAATGATCAATGTAAACCTGAGCAGTGTACTCTTGATCAGGATTAAAGTAGGATAGAACATAGTTACAGATAAAAACAACAAATTCTTTAATCCAATTTGGGTTTGAATACTTTCTTTTTCTAGGCTGACTGGTTATGTTTTAGGTCCTTCCTCCAATGGAGTCTTTGAATGGAACTGATCTGAATTGGAGTCGCTAGGTGGATGATTTCAAATTTCTTGTGTCTAACTTGTTTTCCACCATCAACAACCAGGTACCAATATTGGAAAATACTCAAATCGTACAAATTTTACTGGTGTTTCTAAGTTCTGAAGAAACACTAAGATTTTTCAACAAGTGTCTCCCCAGTATGGTCGCCATTATGTTGTCACCTCGTGATTTGTAATATTGGGAAGAAAAAACGATAGAGGACAACATCAAACCATTTTGGAGTCTAGGACCTAGCCTTCCTAGACTTAGAGAGGGCTCTCTCTATTTTTATGATTTAACCTGATGATTATAAGTGCTGATATTAGGCTAGTTATAGTGATGGGGGTTGTTTGTTTGATTTATGGTGTGGTTGGATAGAGCAGGCATGTAAAACTAATCCATTGGGCTATGGAGTCATAAAAGGCCGAATTGTGCATCAACTTTTCAAGGGCATTCACAGGGCAAGCTAACTATGCAGACTAGATCTTACTAGCAGTGTGAAATGGGAAAGGACAAGGAGAGTAAGGTTCAACATAAATGCAGAGCAGACTATCTCTGAATTCTGCATCTAGGTCTCAGAGGAAAACATTAAGATAAAAAACACAGATAAAATTAAGGTGCTCTCTCAGCAAATATTAATCTAAATTTTCTATTTTTAAATCAGATAAATTTATGCACAGCATGAAAAGACAAAGGAAAAACATTAAAATAAAGGAAAAACATCACCATTAACATAGCTCAAGAATCCTATGAACAATCTCTTATTATTGATGCCCATCTCAAACACTTACAGTGTTCCAATACTTCTTATAATGAAAGTTTTAGCGGGGCTAATTTTCCAACCTCCAACCCTTCATACTGCTAAGGCAAGCAGTATTTATCTAAAAACTAATTCGTTTGACCTGTCTTACTCATCAACCTTTCATTGATTACCATGCAAGGACATCGCCTGTAGAATTAATTTTGGGCAAGTATTTGTAGATCCAACGCTTCAATGGCTCCTCAGAAGATCAAACAATAATCTTGGAGGTGGTTGTGATGGCCACGAAGAGGTAACCAATGGTGGCTCTGACATCTAGACCTGCTCTTTAGAAAACCGGTGTTGGGTAATCATATATGTGTAGTGCTGGTCACTTTTCAGTGATTGGTGATGGTACTGATGTGTTCTATTTCCTTTTCCACTTCTGCTAGTATACCATAACAGTTCTGCATGGACGCCCTGTGCTCGACTCGGCCTTCTTTGCTTTCACACCTTGTTAGGGCTTATTTCCACCACAAGTCCTTTATGTCATTATAACATAACAAGTTTGGTAAAATGCCTTGCCTGACTCGACCTCGGTGTCTCTTTGCTACCCGAATCCTTCTTTCCGTGTTTCAACCCTTTTTTCAAACAAAAAATTGTAAAAACTCATATACCTGGACCTGAAAATGTTTAGATTGTAGTTCTTAAGCTGCATCGCATCTGCATCGGTATCACATTTCACATGTTTAACGGTTTACAGTATAATAAAAGGAATCGACGATGTGATGCGAAGTGGGAGGTGACGTGGAGGGAAGGTAAGACCGACCACATCGCAATCGCAAATCTTAAGGTTTAGCTATAAGCGTGGGGGAGTAAACTCTAAAAGATGCAAAGTGTGAAGCGCGGGGAGAAAGGAGTGATGTGGCAGGTAGAATGGTCCCACTTTGATCAAAATCGGGGAATAGGGAAAAGCATAGGTAAAACAATGATATAGTGGTGAAAAATGAAAAGTATAAAAATAAAGGAGAAAGGCAAATAAAGGTAAAGTTTAATGATTTTTTAAGGGATATGGAATGAAAAGGGTTTGTAATGCGATGATGTGATTGGTTTCATTTCTTTGTTGTTTTTAGAAGAATCGTTCATGACTTTCCCGCGTTCACGACTTGACCCAAACACGTTCACGACTCTGCCCTTGTTATTTTTCTGCCTTGACTGCTCCTCTGCCTCTCTACTTCAATGATAGTTCTAGTGCTACTTCTTTATGTTCCTTGTCAACAACAATTTCCCCTTCTACTATACTAAAAGGCACATAGATTATTTTGAAGTTCTTGACAGTTAGGATTTCCCATTTTTCCTGAAAATAAATGATAGCCGTGGAATATTATTTTCAGTATGAAAGACCTGAGGAAATAATCAGTCACCTAGTGATACTGTGAAGTACAGGATTCTAACACCTATAAACATGAAATAATCCATTACTATGGTGTGAGGAGCATGTTTTGTTGAGGGTGGGGGCCCCATTGGTTCATCTCGGTGCGGGAGTGATGAAGTAGATGAAAATTGTCGTAGATGGGCTATGTTGATCGGGGTGTGATAGGCCAAGTGCGAGACACAATGGTGCATTTTTTATCTGCTTATGAGAATGGTAGCCCAGAAAAGGGGTTTTAACATGATATGGGTAAAAATTGACTTGATGTATGATGGATGAATGAACATGAATTAATTCTCGGGCTTGGATTTTATGGTCATGGCTCCAGACCTTTGGTGTATGGTCTAAATGAGTGATGGATGCCATGGAGGGTAAGGATCTATCAACCTGCAATGGTGTTTATCATGTGCAAGGTGGAGTGATGATAAACATGGTCGGATGAATGAAACATATAGTTTATTTATTTGAAGAAATGATGTCAGGATATGCGAAGCTTCTTTGTGGAGCCTATCATGCTAGGGGTAGAATGATATCTGCTCTTGTACCTTGGTTGGCTAGGACATATGGTGATTCAGCATGTTTGTAATACCTGCAACCAATACCCCAAGTAAAAGCATATTTTTCATACAAACATATTTGAAATAATTTTGATTGTAAATAATTAAGAGAGGGCATACCTGTTGTGATTGAAAAAATAGATTTTTCTAAGGCATGGATTTATGGGGCCTATTTTGAACATGATGAGGCGTTGATCACTACGTTTCTCGCGGTTTGAAATTGGGCATTTTGAGCTCCAGTTATGGTCCGTCGAATACTGAGAAAGGGGTTGTATATGGCTCATTTCAACTCATTTGTGTCTTTTGAGAGTCTAAGGTCAGAGATGAGCCCCTGCTCTCAAGATTTTCTTGTTGTTGTGGTTATCCTAAGAACCCGAGATTCGCGCCATCAGTGTCAGGTAGGGCCCTAAACTTCCATATTTTCAACTTTTTCATTTTCTTACCTGGGGAGTCCGTACAAATGTGGATTTGTACAAACTTTATACCCCTTTTTTTGCCTCGACCACGTCGACGATCAAGGCTGACCCACATAGTCCTCACGCAGACAGAGATTTTCATGCAAGGCCTTCGTGCCTTGCAAGCAATTTGCGTGATGATTCATGCATTTATATCTAATATAGGTGCGCGATCACCATGCTTAAGTTCTTCACAAGCACGGTGGGGTCCACTTTTTGAATTTTTTTAATTTTTTAGGTTTTACACACTGATTTTTGGTTTTTTCTCTAGTGAGAGGATGTTTTGGCATGAGAGAGACTGACCCGATCTTCGAGCAATTGTGACCCAAGACCCCGGTGCTTGGGGGGTTTTGGCACAGTATGGGTTGCTCAAATTTTTAGAGAACAACTTACTGAGGTCACAGGATGGCTTACTTCGATACCTAGTCTGTTGCTGGAACAAGAGACAACGTCTTATGGTGTTGCGTTGTAGAGACATCATCATCCAGCCATAGATTGACATTTACTTTGTGAATGGTCTACTGCCACAGGAGGAGGCTATACCATACCCACTCTTGACTGGGGGAGTGAACATCCACCGCTGGGCTCGTGATCACTGTGGTCTTGACGTGATTACGCAGGGATGTGTCTATATTATCTCTATGATAGAATTGTATAAGAGGGGTGCCCTGGCAATGATATTTCACCTAATAGGGTCGCCATTGCCTCATAGAGTGTCAGGTTCACATATTGTAGTTTTGCATCGGCTTCGGGTCGGTCACTTCTATGACTGGGCTCGTAATGTCTACCAGGGCATGGTGAAATAGCTGGGGACCACTAAGGTCTTCACCTATGCGAGCATCCTCTGTAGTATTATTTAAGAGAGGATGGTGATTCTTAGGCCATTTGTGGCAGTGCCCCTGGGTCCTCCTATGGATCCTATGATGCGGAGGTGGGCACCCGTGATGCCCTGAGGTGGAAGAGGAGAGGTGGGTCACTATTGGGATGCGACAGTTGAGGCATGGTTCTAGTCGAACTAGGAGATGTTTTTGGACTACCCATACTTGTCAATGGACTTTAGGGGCACCCAGATATGGGTATTCTTATCGGTTATGCATGGGGTCCAGCAGGTATGACCTTTGATTTTTATCTGCATTTTTGAGAATTTTTATAATATACATATATCTATATGTATTTTATGGAGACATTGATGCTTTTTTTTGTTTCACTTGAAAATGTGGGTTCAAAAAGGCATCCTACTTCTTGCTTGGTGGGACATCAGCCTGTGAGGAGGGTCCTAGTTGGGCCTAGCCAGGCCTAGGTTGGGGGGAATGGAGGAGAAAGAGGCCCTTCAGGAGAGGGCAGAAGTGTTGCAACTGTCGAAGGAGATGCTTCTCTCCGTTCTCATGTTCAGGTGGCTAAGGCATGGGCAGCGGTAGTCGAGGCTCATGTTGCAGTTGTCAAGGAGCGGTTGGCTATTGTTGACCTTAGAGTGTTGGTGACAGAAGCTCAGGCTGAGGTTGCTGACACTCGTGCAATAGTTCTAGCTAATTCCTAGAGTCGGTTAGAGAGGTTGACCTTGGGTGTGCCGACCTGGGGTTTTTTTGATGATTTGGAAAATGCATGGCTCGAGATAGTGATGACTCAAGAGAGGGCGCATCGCTCGAATTTGCGATGTGCGAAACCTAGAGTTTTGGCTGTTGCACCTTTCCTAGCACCAAGTGCAGCTATGGATCCAGAGGACCCACCAGGCAGGGCTTAACCCTAGAGATATTTGTATGTTTAGGGAAAGCACCCATTATGAGGATGCTTCCCTATTTTGATGACATGTATATATAATTTTTGATTGACATAATGGTCAGGGACATGATTTTTATAATGGGACTCATATTTTTTTATGTATATATGGGAGATGTATATTTAGTGGGGCTCTTATGATGTGTCTATGGCTATTATTTGTGTTTATGATGGATGTTATGTACCTATGATGGATATTTATGTTTCATTATTTTATTTTTATGGATGATGGTTTATACGCATTAGAGAACTTTTGAGGTCTAAAATGGACCTCCTAAGAAAAATGTACAACCAAAATACACTTTATAAGAACCAATAGGTTTCAAGATTATTATTTTAACCATGGGGGATGATTCACCATTTTTGGGGTAAAAAAGTAAAAATATTAAAAAATAATAAAATAATAAAACTACTTTTTCAACTTGTATTTTCAACTTATCTCCCTAAGGATTTACTCAAATTTTGAGTGGGAGTACTTTTTGGATGCAAAATTTAATTCCTCATCCAAGGAGTACCCATGTTGAATACTTTCAATGAACCCTGCTACATGAAAAACGAGAATTACACAAACAAACGTGATTGCAATCATGTTTTTCATGTATTTCTCATTTTTCTTGTAGTAGGGTCCATCAAAAGTATGCAACATGGGGACTCCTTGAACGAGGAATCAAATTATGCATCCAACGAGTGTTCCTGCTTGAAATTTGAGTAAACGCATAGGGAGATAAGTTGAAAATACGAGTTGAAAAAATAGTTTTTTTTCCCTCTAAAATTTGATGATGTAATATATTATTTTTTTATTATTTCCACTATTATTTATAATTTCCTTAGGATGCCCATTTTAGACCTCAAAATTCCCCTAATGAGATGCATTCTAATCTAGGATATGGTTAGTTATGCGATCCGTTGTCTGGTTTTGATTTCGGTATATGTGTAAATGTAATGTGATCAAAATGATGACTCAACCATCATGCATGCAAGTACTTCCTAAATAGGCGTGAATCCCGTACTTCAAAAAATTGGTTTAACTGCGATACCACTAGTTGGGAATCAAGATAGACATGTATATGGTGAATGCCCTGGTTTGAGGCATCGCTCAACAGCTCGATGATTGCATTACATTCTGCTTGATTATTGATGGATGATCTGATACATACTTCGTTGATGAGGAATGGTGACCATTTAGGATAGTATATGGCCTAGTTAGCTGCTACTAGATTTTGAAACCATCACGAGGCTCCATCAGCTAATTTAAAATAGTGGATGAGGGGAAAATCCATCTATGACACAAGATAATTTTTCAGAACAAGTACTAGATGATTGTGATCATCTTAAAAAATTATTTTACATGCATCTTATCTCTAAGGCTGAGACTCCCTACCCTTGTGGGTGAAATTTTTTAAGGTAGAGCCCATTGATGGGGTTAGCTAGGCATGTACCGTTGGGGTCTGAGAGGATGTATGCTCCTTTAACAAGGAAATGCTTTATGATGTAAGGCCATTTTTGTAATGTTTTGAACATCCCAGGTTCTAAGGCCTCTTTTGCAACATCATAGTGAAGGACTAGCTCCCCCTCTAGAAATGAGTGAGGGGTGATGTTGCGGTCGAATGATGATTTTACCCTTTTCTTATGTGCTTCATTATGTTGGAGAGACTCTCATTGATTTTCATTGACGAGTAATAATTGTACCAATTATTTCTCTAAAGGCTAGGTATCATCAAGGAGTTCGATAGCTATGTGTAAGTTGGGGATTTCATGTTCAATTGGAATCATGAGCTCCACTCCGCATACCAATTGAAAAGGTGTGAATCCTATTGAAGTTTTAACCATTGTGCGATATGCCCGTTGGCCTGAAAAAACCATATGGTGCCAGTTTGTTTTATGGTTGTTGACCATAAGCTGTAACATTGTTTTGAGTACTTTGTTAACAAATTCTACCTGACCATTGGACTAGGCATAGTATGGTGACGCTAATTCATGTGGGAATCCTATATGGTGGGACATCTCTTGGAATATTTCATTTTCAAAATGCTTTCTATGGTCAGAGACTAATTCCTTAGGCACACTGAATCGTGCGATGACATGGTAGAAGAGAAACTGCATTGCCGTTTTTGCTGTGTTGTCATATGTAGGCATGGCTTCTACCCACTTGGTGAAATAGTCGATGGCTACAATAATGTATTTGTGGTTTCCTAACGATGTAGGGTTGTAAGTCATAAATTCAATTCCCCATTTTCAAAAGGTACCTACTATAATGACCGGGTGCAGAGAAGTGGGAGGTGCTCTTGGCTAGTGGGCGAAGTGTTGGCATCGCTCGCACCGTTTGACTGCTTGAATGCAATCGTGGAATAGGGTGGGCCAAAAATAACCAGCTCGCAAGAATTTTTTGGCAATGGCCATTCTATGGAGGTGGTCGCCGCAAGCCCCACTATGGAAGTCATTTAGGGCTTTCTCAGCTTGGTCGTGTGTGAGACATCGACGTAAAATAGTTTCAATTCTTCTTTGATAAAGGACATCCCCCATGAGGAGGTATCGGGGGACCTAGTGGTGTATGCGTCTTCAGTCATCACACATGAGTTTCTGATTGAAATCTTAGGTTTGCAATAATAGGAGGATGTCGTCGTACCAAGGATCCTCAGTCGTCACTAAGAATATATTTTCATCTGGTAGTGAGTCATTAACTAGGGATCCTTTAGTCAGATTTGGGAGGTCAGTGATGAACTCAGCTATGATTAAAGGTTTTTTCTCTTGGGGGAGCTAAACTATAGCTCAAATTCCTACAGTATGACTACCCATCGAGCATACTTGTGGTTCATCAAACCGCGAGTTATAAAATATCTCATGGGGTTGATAGTTTCTATGACGGTTGTAGTCCATAGGATAATGTAATGCTGAATTTTTTGTATTTCGTGTACAAGGGCTAGGGAAATTTTTTCTTTTGGTTTGTATTTTAAAGCGGGAACAGATAGGTTCTTACTGATGTAATAGTCTACATGTTCTTTACCATCTGGTTCGTCTTGGACTAACACCCCAGATATGGCTGTGTCTGAAGCCTATAGATATAAGTTGTAGTCTTTGTCATAATTGGGTGGACTGATCAAAGGAGATGAAGACAATGTGTCTTTTAGTGCCTCAAACGAATTTTGAGCCTGATCATACTATTTGAATGGAATGTCCTAACAGAGTAGGTGTAGAAATTCTTGCACACAAGTGGCATAGTCAAGGATAAAGCATTGTAAGAATTTGACTTTCCCCTGTAGGTTTTGAAGTTTATTGAGAGTTTTAGATGGTGGCACTTATTTGATTGCCTGGACCTTGAGGGGGTACACTATGATCCCTTTTTGGGATATAATGAATCCTAATAGTCTACCTGCATTAATGCATAAGACACACTTGAGAGGGTTCAAGCATAGGTTGTAGTTTCGGCACCATTGGAATACCAACCGTAAATCCTCCAGATGGTCACTTCATTTCTTGGATCGTACGGTGAGGTCATCCAAGTGAGCTAAGATGAGTTGAGCCAGGTCATATAAGATATAATTCATGGCCTACTAGAATGTGGCTCGAGTGTTTTTAAGACCGAAAGGCATAACTTGGTAGATGAACGTGCCCCAAGGGTTAGTGAATGCCATCTTGTACTGATCCATGTGCCGAATTTGAATTCGATTTTACCCTGAGAATCCATCCATGAAGGACAAGACCTCGTGAATAGTGCAAGCATCACTGACTAGGTTTATAAATGGGGTAGGGTATTTTTCCTTGGGATAAGCTTTATTTAAATCTCGGAAATCGGTGCAGACTCGGATGGTTCCCTGCTTTTTCATGACGAGTACAGGGTTGGAAACCCATGACGTGTAAGTGATTGGGTAGTTGAACCCAATGGTGGGACTAAGCCTTGGAATTTCCAAATAATCTCATGCAAACATGTACTTGTACTCTTGTAACAAGTTTGTGTAAGCGACTACCTCGTCTGGGGAGCATGTTTCCCCTAGTGATATTTCTTCGATTTTGCCTCGTTTTCTTGAGATATTCACCTTAATTGTTGGTAAAATATTCAAAATATTCCCTTCTTTCAATGCATAAAGAACTTGGATAGGGTGTTTGAACCAGTCTACCTTCCCAAATGGGAGGAAGTATTTATATTCAATGGTGTATATATCTTGGGTTTCTAGGTTGTTCAACCCAAAATTTTTTTCTGGAATAAAAAATGAGCGATGATTCATTGAGTCCCATGCATGGAAAATTTGAAGGATGGAAGTTTATCAAAAAGTTTAGCAACATTTGCGAATCTTACTAGTCCCTAATATCCTAATTTTAAAAAGTTTGATGATAATTTTGTAAAAATGTTTAGATTTCTAATTATTTTCTATTAAACAATATATAATATTAATTTTTTTTAAGGTAAAATGACTTTATATTATAAAAATTGGACGAATTAATTTTTAGAAAAATGGAAATTGGTGAATCTTTTTTTTGGAAAAAGAATGGAATATTAGCCCACCTAAAAATATTAGCCCCTAAAATTTTCCCTAGTCCCATGGACAATTTGGTTCCGTCAATGCCTCTAAAATATCTTCGTTTGAGTGAAACAAGATGTCTAAGGGGGAATTGGTTTGTGCGAGGCCATGAGGAATTGGTTTAGTTCTAACTGTGCTGGTCGACATACATGAATATGATTTTGTGGTTGATTTCGTGGAACCAGACGAGGTTGAAAGAATGCAGATTGGTTGGGTTTGCACCATCGATGGTATTACTAGTATTGTGGTAACTGTAGCTATTTTGACACCAATGAAAGATGAGCAGAAAACACAAGTCATGGTTCCCCTGCATGATGAGATGAATCATATATGGTGTTTTGTGTCATTAGCGTTAAATGTTGGAAGCATTTTTGTTATGGTTGTTTGTTTGAGAGCAAACTCGTGCTCTTATGGTGGCGTACTAAGGGTACACGAACATTCCTGGATTTGGAAGTTGTGTTGAATGCATAGGTGTCAAAATGTTTTCATCAAGGGGCACATCTTTGTTTCATGTTTATGGCTTGTGCAAATGGTGCATGGAGTGAAGGTGCCTATCGAGTAGATGGTGTGAGAACCAACACTACTTCCCATGCCCGAAGTGGATGCTTGGAGATGAATGGGCTTTAGGGAATTTTTGAGCTTCTGGCATCTCTGAGTATTTGGTTTTGGTTATTCTGGCTCCTTTAGGGAGTTCAAAATCAATTCTACCCTTGCCACTTATAACCTTGGGAGGTATGCACAATTCCTAGTCTGATGGAATTGTGAGAAAATCCTGCAATAGCAACATGTGATCTTCTCCTTATTAGAGAGATGGATCTATATTTTGTTGGTGACCATGCGAAGACTGTGAGTGAGTTTATTTAGTTCCTAACATTTATTGACCATGTGGTCTTTTCTATCACATAGAACACATTTGGTTCTTGGCTGGTTGCAGGCCCTGCTAAGACAATTGGTTGCCTCAACGTTCCTAGGGTTTAGTTAACGATGGGGGCAGGCTGCCTTGTGTCAGGTTACCTTGGTTCTAAACTAGTTACATCTGGGTATTTGGTGGCCAATGAGCATAAAATTTCTAACAAAGGTCAAAATTGGGGGATGTAAGTACAATTTTGAGCTTGATGGTTGTCGTGACAAATCAGAAAATATTGTTGCTCTTGGTTCTCCACACCCTTTGTACTTCTGGATTATTTGGGTACCATTTGTGAAATGATCTTAGATCTGAGCATTGAGATAAAAAATGATTGCAAGTGTCGCAAAACATGTAGGCTGGGTTTCTTCGTGGAGGGCAGTTGGGGGTAATGATCTGCCCCTTTGTTTGTCATTTTTCTGCTAATATGAAGAGGATGGACCTGGTTGCCTCATTCTCTTGAGTTGTCGAACTTTCCACTGAGTCTGAATCTGATCTATCTGCTGCATCGAGACATGTTATGGCTTGACGTAAGCAATTTAACACCGAATGGAATCAGGGGATGTAGGGACAACGATGAACTAGGTGGTTGTCTGAACACACTCGGCACTAATACTGAACTAATCTCAGGTTATCATAGTACACTGGGTTGACTGGGTACCATCTTTGAAATAACTCTATAGGTCCACAGTCAGCGATGAAGTAATCTCATTCATCACAGAGTGCACGGAGTTGGACTGGAGCTTGAGGACGATTATGAGAAGGAGGTAGTCATTTATGTGACCATATTTCCTCTAACACATACAATATGGTCCTTGTTTCTTCAATCCTTTGAGTTGTAGTACTGTTGGAAAATTCCATGTCTGAGCCAGATAAGTCGATGTTTTCAGTGATAAAGTGTTGCATGAGAACCAAAATAGACCAGAATCGATGGATATGGGGACAATGACGCACACGGTGATTGCTCCGACAGATCTGAAACGTATTTCAATGATGCCAAACTAAGTTTCTTTGGGAAACTCGTGGGACTTGATACCAATGACTAAACACCCTTAAATTGGGGCACTGTGTGACTAAGTGATCAGGCTCGTCGCACAGTGCACAAACTGGGGCCTGCGGTGTGGCCTTTTTTTTCCATCTGTGGTCTATTGGGTTGAATATATACGAGAAATATGCAGGCTTCTCTCATATGTAAAATATGGTTTTAGGTTCTCCCTTGTCCATTTGCATGGGTGGAGTTGAGGGGTCCTATTGGTAAGATTTCTCTACGACTTGCAAGGCATCCCTATATCGTGGCATCTCTGGGCAATGATGGGTAGAATTCCCATAATGGTCGCACTGTCGCATACATGATTGTTGTGTAATTCTTTCTCTTGTTTGTTCATGTCTTTCTCCTTATTATGGGAATTCAAGGTCGTGACATTTCTTTCAGTGTGTAGAAGAGGTTTCAATTCATCTAACTCTGGGAAAATATTAGTAGGATGAACTACAATATCACATAATGCGTAAGGTTGTAATGCCCTAGGTAACTTGGGGGTTTCAGATTTCTTCCATTTTTTGTTATTTTTCTTGGTCGCATTAGATGGTGCTACTACTGGTGTTTCGTTATCCGTTTTGGCCTCACGAGGGGCAATAGGGGTTATTCTTGTAGAGGTGATGCCTAGACTTCCTAGCATGGCTAGTGGGACCAAATACCACACGAGTATTGTGAAATCCATATTTGGCAATGTTATAGTTTCCAAGACTTGTTTTCAAACACAAAACCAGGTGGGGGGTATAAAAATGGGATTTGCGAAATGGCGTAGGGTAGGTGTAATATTCCCAAATGGGGAATGTAGCGATAAAATGTAGAATGATAGGAAAATAACGCAGATCATATTTTATATAGAAAGAGGCCAATATGGAGACCTTTAATTTATTATTACAACAGAAAAATATGTGTAAGAAATGGCCCATAAGATGCATAACAAGAAAATAAAGCCTCCAATGAAAGAAATCCCTCAAAATGAGGTGATGAAAACATATATAAAGACTGGAAAAGCCTTACATTGTTATTTTATTAGCTCTGCAACAACTGTAGATTACACATCAGATATAGATCAAATAAGTGCATAAAAAATTATATCTATATCAGATCCATGCACTATACAAGCTCCTCTAAAGAACCCCCTTGGGGTTTTCAGCAAAACACCAAGTACAAGTTGTAGATCTGAGATCTAAGACTGTAGATATATTGAAATATTCAGATATGGAAAGTGTGGTTGAACTGATATAGGAAATAGAATAGCCTCCTCCAATACATCTCCAAAATGAAGGGCAGATCCCCAACACTTATAAAATCAGCTCACCAAATGGTGTGTTGAACCACCTTGCAACTGCACCTACAAAAATAACGCAGATCTGGATCTATACTGTGTTGTAGGGATCAAAACATGGTTGACCTAATGCCAAGATCTAAAAATGAGGCTCAATGCCTTCAATACTGTCCTCCCAATGAAGTAGAAACTTCCTCCACTGAAAAGGAGCACTAAAATGGCCTAGATATGAAAGATCTAGTCTCCACTTGCTGCAGCTTGCAAAAAAAACCAAACCCTCAATAGGATATGCATTGTAGTTGAAAGAAGTAGCTTGGCCCAAAGCCAGACAGTGTAGAATGCAATACAAACTCTCCTAAGAGCTACTCAATGGGAAGAGGTGGGATTCCCGATCAGGAACACCCAATGCTAAACATCATTCAATCTTAGCTAAACAACAAGAGAGATATATATGTCTAAATAGACCATATATTCAGAAAAATATCGTATACATCAACAACCTTCTAATGCTGCCATCCCCTTCCTTTTATAAGACAAGAGTTTGCAAAACCCTGAACCACTTCCAATGAGATTTCTTCTTTCACATAAGGCACCTCCATCTAAAACTACGATGTCCCTCATTGATGGCCACTCCTCCATGACAATGTTGTAGATTTGGTCAAGGTTGACCCAGTCAAAACTTCCAGCCCCTTTCACACCTAAGGGTGCTTGATTTTTCAGACAAGATTTAGCCTTTTCATATTTGGCATTGATTTATTCATTATTAAGGTTTTTTATGGACCTCCTTTTCTCTTTTATTCTTTAAACAAAGTAATAAAACAAAAATGAATATTCCAATTAGGTCATGACTAATTGGGAATATTATAGTCCTCCCTTCCCAATTATTGCTTGTCTTTGAGCAACTGATAAGGTGAGTGCTGCAAATCTTCTCCTCCTCCATTGGTGACACCCACATGTGATAAGCTTCCTCCATAAGCTAAGTGTTCACCAATCCAACCCTCCATGAATTTCTCCTCCAGAGTTCTCATGAGATGAAAATATTCCATCCCATAAGGAGACAATAGTTCAAATGAAACAAACATGGTTTGCCCAATTTTATCCCTAAAACATGTAGCATAAGGTATATGGAGAGTTTCCATCCCATAAGGCACATACATACCTCTCATCCTCCCTCCATACATTCCCATAAAAAGTACAAGTACATCATCAATGTATGGGATCAAAACTACATACATAAAAACATAAATTTATGCATATGAAGGTGGGTCATAGTCCCACATGTGGAACCAACGCAGTGCATCTCTTGACTGCATCAGATCATGATGTGGTCAGTGGTTTCCCCACCACTTACTTATTGTCCCAGACATCTCACTATGGCTGAAAGTGTGAGATAAATCTGGTGCCTTAGGAATGCACCCATCATGAAACAAAATATCCCTTTGATCTCCAAGGGAGTGGCCATGTTCAAAAAACTTTGTGGCCCAAAGTTGGCCATGAATTTTATAAGGTAAAATACTCCTTATTTGAGTTATGGCTTGCATATACATGGTGAAATAATGCAAACAATAATCAAATGAAACATTATTTACATGAGCATATTCTCCACCAAAATTTCTCCTTAAACAAATGGAGTGGTGCATAGATCTATATCCTTTCTCGCAAGAAGAAAGAAATTGTTGGGTTAACTCTTTCATAGAGTCATGTTTCTGTCCCAACTCGACATGGTTCATGCATATTTGAAAATTTTGATGTAGTTCTCCTTCAAAGCCCTTCCAAGTGTATCTTCTCATGATCTTTTTGTAGATCTTCATGGAATATATGTGGTTGAAAAAGAACTCTTCATAAGCTCTTTGTAGTAACTTCTCCTTGAGCTTGGAGGCTCTAGATAATAATATCCTACCATGATAGTAGATGAATCTTTCTTGGACTGAATATCCCTCTTCATGTAGCTGGTCATCAAGTATCATGCATGTGTGAATATCCTTGGAATATTCCACCAACAGTTGGGATTTCCAATATGGATAAATCTCCCCTAGTGACAGCGCTGATGATCTATCAACAGAAATGTCTTTCATATGAATGCTCTCCTCCTTGACATCTCCCATGCCAAAGGTACATGTTGGAAGGTCACCCCTTCCATGCTTATCCTCCCACAACACATAATCTGAAATGAGAGTGGGTAATGATGATGTTGGGAGAATATCTCCCTCCTCCTTGAGCCTACCCAAGACTCCCAGCATTGTATCATTTCCTTCTAATGTTCCCATCCCTCTTGGATCTATGCTTGGAGCATCATGTTGTGATATATCTCTCATCGAATATGAATCAGGTGGCATCCTCGGTGGTTTTCCACTAGATAATAGTGTCCCATGCAACAATCTCATGAACATAATACATGGGACTGTAAAGTCTTTGATTCCACTGCACAAATGAATCTCTGATTTCTTTGTGGAAGTTGTATGTGAGGGATATGTATGCATTACTTTGATCATTTGAGTCTTACCACTCTTATTATCCACCCATTCCATCTGCAAAGCCTCCCAATTAGTGGTGACTTTCCCCAAAGTGATTAACCATTAAACACCCAATATCACATTGGCGTCAAGTATGTCAACCACAAAGAAGTGATCAATCAATGTATATGTTCACATGGTGACTGATAGTGATGGGACATAATGCATGCATTTCATTGTTCTATCTCCTGGGACCAAAACAGGGAATCCCTCAAAAGCATCAGTGGGTATTGCCCTCCTTTGCACTAGTTGGGCATCAATAAAATTGTGGGTAGCCCCACTATCAACCAAAAAAGAAACCCTATGATTCAAGATGGAACCTTGAACTCTTAAGGTTAAGTACTTAGGTACTTCTCTCAAAGATGCAAGAGCCCCTCCAATAAGAGAAAATGCTCCACTTCCATCTCCGGATGGTGTTGGCTCTCCTCCTGCAGTGCCAGCGTTGTGACCTCTTCTTGGATCATCTTCTTCTTCCTCCTCTTCATATGAGAATACCTCTATGTAATGTGATTTTCCAGCTACACATCTATGTCCCGATGCCCATGATTCCTGGAAAGTGAAGCAAAGCTTCCTTCTTCTTAGATCTCTCCGGACATCATCATCAAGAGGTTTTTTGAATGTGCTCTCCTTTGAAGGAGCAGTATTTTCTTCTTTTCCCTTGGATGGGAAAGAGGGCTTATGCTGAAAAGTTTCATTTGCTTTTAGCAAGGCATCTTGAAGGTCTCTAGCCCTTTCAATGGCATCTTGTAGGGTAGTGGACTTGGTAGACTTCACCAACCCATGAAGAGGTTCATCTAACCCATCAATGAACATGTGCACCCTTCTTGCTACAAACAAATCAGGAACCATGACATAATGTTTTAAAAACTCAGAAATGTAATTTTCTGCATTACCTGACTGTTTCAACTTTTCAAGCTTCATGAATGGTGCCTCAGGATATCTTCTATCAAAGCTTTCCACCAGCCTTCTAGTGAACTCTGAATAAGTAGTTACATTGGCATGACCCAATGTAGACAAGCCATGGAACCACCAGTCATGTGCTTCACCTTCAAGGTGCAGCGCTGCAATCTTAATGGCCTCCATCTATGGAACTCTGTTCAACTAAAAGTATATGTGAATTTTTTCTACCCAAGATTTGGTAGAACACTTGGATGACCCATCAAAATTGGGTAAAAATAATCTGCCCATAGTGTGGTGTCAATCATGATTTGGAATGAATCCACCACCTCTATGATGATGCCTTGGTCTTATATTGTCCTTTATTTGATAATACTCCTGAAAACTCAAGTGATATTTGAATCTATGATTTTGAGACTCATATTCTTCAAAATAGTCTTCAAGGGATTCTTTCTCTTGAAAGCCTTCATTTCCCACAACAAAAAATGTAGGCATGGTAGAGTGTTGGGAAACTTGTGGCTGATGCATTGGTTGATCATTCTAGTGGTGAGACATGCCAGAGCCTTCTCCATGATGAAATCCTTTAGGGTATTCCTTGATTCTATACATTCTCATCTCCTTGATCTCTCTAGCAATAACTTGCATGGCTCTAAGAAGGATCTTAGGGAACTCCTTCTCTTCATATTCTCCTCCAGATAAAGGGGATTTACCCTTGTCTTCATTTTCATTTGTGTAATCAAAATTTCTATGTCTTCTCTTTTGATACCTCTTTTCTCTATCAATAAGAGGCTCTCCATCTTCAGAAGACATATTGGCTTTTAGAATGCACAGGCTGTGCCAAGATGATGCTCCGATACCACTGTAATATTCCCAAATGAGGAATGCAACAATACAATGAAGAATGATAGGAAAATAACACAGATCATATTTTATATAGCAAGAGGCCAATATGGAGACCTTTCATTTGTTATTACAGCAGAAAAACATGTGTAAGAAATGGCCCATAAGATGCATAACAAGAAAATAAAGCCTCCAATGAAAGAAATCCCTCAAAATGAGGTGCTGCAACCATATATAAATACTGGAACAGCCTTACAATGTTATTTTATTGGCTCTACAATAGCTTTATATTACACATCAGATATAGATCAAATAAGTTCATAAAAATTTAGATCTACATCAAATCCATGCACTGTACAAACTCCTCTAAAGAACCCCCTTGGGGTTTTCAGCAAAACACCAAGTACAAGTTGTAGATCTGAGATCTAAGACTGCAGATCTATTGAAATATTCAGATCTGGAAAGTGTGGCTGAACTGATATAGGAAATATAATAGCCTCATCCAATAGATTTCCAAATTGAAGGGCAGATCCCCAACACTTAGAAAATCAGCTTCCCAAATGGTGTGCTAAACCACCCTGCAACTGCACCTACAGAAATAACGCAGATCTGGATCTATACTGTGTTGTAGGGATCAAAACCTAGTTGTCCTGATGCTAAGATCTAAAAATAAGGCTCAATGCATTCAATAGTGTCCTCCCAATGAAGTAGAAATCTCCTTCACTGAAAAGGAGCACTGAAATGGCCTAGATCTGAAAGATCTAGTCTCCACTTGCTACAGCTTGAAAAAACAAACAAACCCTCAGCACGATCTGTGCTGTAGTTGAAAAAAGTAGCGTGGTCCAAATCCAGATAGTGGACAATGCAATACAAACTCTCCCAAGAGCTACTTAATGGGAAGAGGTGGGATTCCCAATCAGGAACACCCAATTCTAAACAGCATTCAATCTCAGCTAAATAGAAAAAAAGAGATATATGTCTAAACAAACCATATATTCAAAAAAATATCGTATACATCAACAACCTTCTAATGCTACCATCGCCTTCCTTTTATAAGACAAGAGCTTGCAAAACCCTAAACCACTTCCAATGAGATTGCTTCTTTCACACAAGGCACCTCCATCTAAAATTGTGTTGTCCCTCGTTGATTGCCACTCCTCCATGACAACGTTGTATATTTGGTCAAGGTTGACCCAATCAAAATGTACAGCCCCTTTTACACCTAAGGGTGCTTAATTTTTTAGCCAAGATTTAGCCTTTTCATATTTGGCATTGATTTATTCATTATTAAGGATTTTTATGGACCTCCTTTGCTCTTTTATTCTTTAAACAAAGTAATAAAACAAAAACGAATATTCCAATTAGCTCATGACTAATTGGGAATATTACAGTAGGAATGTTGTGCCAGTGGCTTCGGCCTTTGTACTACTGATTTCTATGTTTGGGCTAGTTTCAATGTTTGATGAGAGAAGCATGCACACCAGTGCCCCCATGATTTCTGGGACTCCCTTTGGTATAATAGGGGGATCTCCTAGGAATGACCCTAGGATGGATGATGGTGTGAACTGGCCGGGGCCAAATTTTGTATACCACGTAAGTGGTTTTGTATTTGTGTCTACGTACAGTAACACAACATCAAGAGAAGTCATGGTTTTTTGTCATAGTATGTGAGTTGGTCGATGGTGATGATCTAATCGTCATGGAGAAAAATCATTACACTGAAGTCAAAGGACGTGATTGTAGTCATGGCGTACATATAAATTCGCCCAAGGAGTATATTGTAGTCTAGTTGTGTGTCTAAGACCTCAATGTCTATAAGCACTGTCTTTCTGGCCAGGTTTACAAGGAAATTTTGATATAGACCAATGGGGGCTGAAGGGTGACCATCATATGCTCTAAGCATGATTTCAGATGGTTTCAATTTAGGTGATCCTAAATTTTTCCAAATGAATTTGGACATGATGCATGTGGATGCCCCTTCATTAACGATGCATCGATGCATGGTGATGTTCTAAACTAAAACCGATATTTGGAAAGCAACCAGAGAAGAAATCTTGGGGCTTGCTTTATCTAGGTTGAACACCATTTGGTGTGAATCAAAAGGGTTGATTGTGCCTAATGCAGAAATTAAGGCTTTCCATTATTTTGGGCACGATTTCAAAACTTCCAAGGCTGACATAACAATTGGTGATTGTGCTAAATCATCAACTATGCTATATCTATGAGAAAATTTAGAGTGATTCCCTGCATGCCTAGTTGGTCCCTTGTCCCTTTTTGAAAGGGGCTCTATAGGTACTTTGGATATGGTTAACAGTGCAATAGGTGCACTCGTACTCGTACCTAATGGTTTGGTGTCTGGGGGTGTATCATAGTTCCTATTCCTTGTTTGGAAGAACAATTCTTTGCTAATCATGTAAATTTCATGGCTTCCACCTCTGATATTTTTTTGGGGTGGTTTTTGTTGCTGGGTGTTAACCACTCCTTGGCGGGGGAAAGGCTCCTACATTACAGCAGGTTTTTGAGTAGGTCCCCCTTGTTCTCGGTTACCATGAAGTTGTTTAAATTCGGGGAGTTCAAGACAGTGGTGAGTGTAATGGTCATATTCACCACATATGGCACAAGAATTATTTTTCCTTAGACTGAATCTCTTGTTTTTTGCTTGGGAGGTATTATTTGGCTCTTGGTTTTGATTACAGTTGGGGTTTCCCCCATATTGAGATCACAGGGGGCATTATTGATTACTGCCCCTATGTCCAGAGTCTCCCTTTTTCTTATTCCTAGGCTTCTTTTTTTCAGCATTTGGAGGGTTATTATGGTTCTTCTAGTCATAAGAATGTCGTTGTTGAGCATGGGATGGTTGCACTAGGTTCACCAACGTGTTGTTTTGTGGTGTTGCATTTTGTGCGGGAAAAGGGGGGTATAGTTCCCCCTATCCCTGATTAATGTAATATTGCTGGGGGGTTCTCTTGTCTCAACATTCCTAGATGATTATTGGTTCCCCTTCGAGGGAGGGTACGATCCTCCCTATTGTTGATGGTCTGGTATCACCCTATTCGTCATATTCTGCAAAGGTGGATATTGACTTTGATGGTAGACGGGTTGTGACACCTCCTAGGTAGTAGTGTACGAGTACCCAGGGTACTAGATATTGCTTCCTAGGTGACCTTGAGTCAAGGACCTGACCAAACTATATATAGTATTCAACGCGCATGGTGACTAACTATAATTTTGCATGCATAGAGCATTTGGCAAGACATTATAAATATATCCTAACTGGGTGTAAATGAGTTCAAGTTGTTAGGCCTTGCTAATGGCGTCCTCCTCGGAGGTAGGTTTTTGTGTTGCCACATCTTTTGAGATCTCGGCTGTGAAAGTATTCGAAAATAGGTCCAATAACACTCTATCGTCGAGTTTGGATTTACACAAACTGCGACGTCGCCTCCATTCGTGGAGATGATCCGATATATGGACGATAGGTATTTGCCTAAAAAGAATTAGTAGTTCTATTCTTGAATCATGGTGAATGGGTAGCTGAAAATAGGTGAGGAACGTGGTAGCGAGGGCACTAAAGGTTCCATGAGAAGAAAAAGTCTATTCAACATACCATTTAACCGCAGGCCCTATTAGCGTGCATTGAAAAAGTATTATTCTAATAGTATCATCAACGATACTATTAGATGAACACCACAGGTGGAAAGTCATAAAAATTTTCCTGGGGCTTCCACTTGCTTTCCTTTGAATTTTGATATATTTGAATGGATCTTTGTGGACATGGGAGGCCAATTAAGGCTATGATCAATGGGTTCATTAGTTAACTCTATTAGATTTGGAAGATGTTGACGGAAAAATCTGTCTGCCCAACAACAAGGGATCTCCCTGGTAAAAATTCCCAATTAGACCTTGAACCGTTTGGAATAGGGATCCCGTCCGAGGTGTGGGTCCGGCTACCGCTGATTTCTCCTTTCTTTGGGTCCCGCTTAAACTCTATAAAATAGTGGATACACACCTAATAAAATGATACAATACATGTGATTAATGCATTAAATGTACATATAACACTATGAGTAGCAAGAGGAAATAATAAAGCATGAAGACCGAATGAAGTGTTGTTAACAACACTTCATTAGGGTCATGCTTGTAAACTGTTCTGACCACAAAAGAAACAATTCCTCATGGCAAGAACACCCTTCACTTCCTAAAAGTTTTAAATGATAACACAAATGCTAATAAACAAAGCCATCAGCGTTTGTTAAGAAAGCGAAATGAACTCAACCACCATTAACATACTCAACAAACTATTACGCAATTGTGATATGAATTGAAGATACGGTTCCCTTAATATATAGATGTTCAAAAATTGAAAATATAATACTCAATAGCGCTCATACATATGACAACACCAGATCCACAAAGGGATTTTTCAAAATGCTTGTATCCATGCTCAAATTTATAATCCTCTGGTAATACAATGTACCTAGCTCGAGTCCCAAAAAAAAACCCTTTTCCAAGTTCCCTACGGAAGTATTTATAAGACAAAACTTTCCCTTTGGGCTTCCTTGAATTTTTGTCTACCTAACCGTTGGGTTTCCTTGTGACCCGTGACCTTGGACAATCCGCGACCTGCGACCTGCGACCATCCACGACCTGAGACCTTGGACCATCCGCAACCTGTGACTTTGGACCATCCACAACCTGTGACCTAGGACCATCCACGACCTACAACCTCGGACCATCCACAACCTGTGATCTTGGCACATCTGAGACCTGCGACCTCGACAGATATGTGACCTGCGACCTTGGGCAGATCAGTGACTTGTGGCCTTCTTTGGGCTATCATTGGATTTTATAGCAATATTCCTTATCTCCCATTCCTTGATTTGAAAGCAGGCCCTCTTGTTTGTTGGGAAAACTCCAACTCATCGTGCAAACCAATAGCCTCCACCTGAAGTCACATAACTTAGGTTACATGTCTTCATTGCTTGAATAACAATGTTAAGAGGCGCATTTAATTAATTACACAAGTAAAAATGAAAACTTTGGACCCCTGTGTGGTCAAGTGTTATGTCGCAGCGTGGTCCTTATCAAGTTCTCTTGGGATCCGAATGTTTGTAGTGAAAACCCATTGATGAGGTAAAATACCTTTTGCTTGTGTTATCTCCCACTGAATATGATGGGTTTCTAGCTTCCATTTATGTTTTGGTAGAAGGCTAGAACTATACCAAATATCGGTATCACGAGAGAGGTATGCGCAGATTTCAGCAACCTTAAACAAATCACGTACATCCCATAACCACAAGTTTTAGGGGAGCTCATAGTGTTCATAAGGTGCGGCCTTGGAAAATGCTTCGGTGCAACCCAAAGTTTCCTGCATGGATGGGCAGGCACATCATTACCGCATGCACAAACCAAAAGTAACTTTGAAACAATGACTCCATAACCTGGCTATGTGTTTACATCAACCGGCCTTGTAGTTGCAATTGTTGAAATGAAAAATTCAAACAGATACCAGCAGTTGTTTAAGGCGCCAAAGGCTGGGAGCGCCGATTGACAGGCCTGTGAGTGTGTGCTTCTATTCGCACATTTCCTTCTTGGTTACCACCTTGTAATATATCTGCATGGCTTCAAAATGGGTTGCAATTCTTGGCAAAGCTGGTGCATGTATACGTGTGCATCCCTGGTGTGCTTTCCACCGTGCGATCACGGGGCCTCTCGTAACAAAGTTTTGGTCATTCGTTGTTATGTGAGCTTAATACCCACTGTAATATGAATGGGTGCCCGCTTTATTATATGAGTGAGACTTTGCATTTATATGGCCATGGGTTTTTCCCTTGAGAAGGGTCGCATTTGCTGACTGATGGTCGCATAGTCGAACAATTAGGATGGTCGCAGCCTCCCTTGGACAAATCCTTTTGCGATCTTGCAACCTCAGAGAGGTCACACAGTCGCATGGTCGGATGATTTGAATTTTTAGGTGACTTTATGCATTCTGCGACCTAGCGACCTAGTCGCATGGTCGCACAGTAGCGTTTTAGGCAACTTCGCCCATTCTGTGATGTAGCGACCTGGGGGATAATGCGACTCAAAGCTCTTATCTGGGGTGTAACTTCATAAAGGTCGCATAGTCGCATCCGCACGCCAATCGCAGGCTTAATCTGCTCCTCAGTTCTGTGACCCAGCGACCTGAGGGTAAATGTGATAGCTTCTTATTTGAGATGCAACTTCACAGAGGTCGCGTGGTCGCACCGGCACGCTAGTCGCAGATTTGACTCGCTCATTAGTTCTGCGACCCAGCAACCGGTCGCGTCTTTGATGATGTCTCATATACGCTGTAGATTCAGCTACGTCATGGTGGCTAACCTTAGCACAGTCTCAACCTTAAAACAATCTCCACCACCACGCACAGGCATACATCGTGTGCCCATGTTTTCACCGAATATGTTTCCTCGGAGTGCTAATACGGTGCATTGTGGGATGCATGATTATACCTCTACCCTGTCATGACTCCCCTTCCTATTCCACCACAGCAGACTGTGCAGACCGCTCTCATACCTTGACATAACCAGTCCCAGCCTTCAGCAGATGAAAACATTCGTCGATGCACCAAAATTACGTCTTGAAATGTTTTAGATTTACGATATGTGAAGGCTGAGTTGAAAGCAGCATATTTTGGAAAGCTTCTTATGCAAACATGCCCCCTTCTGCTTTTTCTTCTTATAATTATACGTAAAAAGCATTATGCGTAAATAGCATTATGAGTTGAAAGTAGCGTATTTTGGAAAGTTTTTTTTTTGCAGACATGCCGCCTCCGCATTTCACGCATTATTGTGCTCGATTATATAATATTAACCAAACATCCCAAAACAAAAAAAATCATACAGGTCATGGTCTTACAACAAGATAGGAGACCAAACTGACATAATGAATAATCAGAGATTAGGTGTCAATGTTGTGCACATTCACTAGAGCGTTTTGTTTTTCCTCACAAATCCATACGTTATGATGCCCCCATCCATAATGTGCAGAGAAATACATGTACATAATCGGTGTTAGCACGCCATCTCCAATGACCAAACAAATGTCCAGCAAAGTTTTAGCCAGCAGCGTGGACCGGACACACTACACCGTAGTTATTAAACATCTGTCTTATTCTCGAGCTTACTAGCACCGTAGTTATTATAACCTTGCCATTATAGATTTGTTATGATGTTCTACTCCATGTTTCCAACATATATTTTGACCACCATATAGATATATATATGCTCAAAATGCTTCACCATGGGTCGTAATTCCATGATGGAGTAATTTGAACCCCTTTGTAATGTTTTTATATGGTTCTGCTCCTCAACCGTGTTTTCTGTTACAATGCTTATTGCCAAGACATGATGCAACTGACCAATGCGATGAGCGCGCTGTAATGCTTGCTTTTCAACTTGTGGATTCTAGTCCTGCTCATAGAAAATGACATTATCAGCTCCTGCAAGATTCAAACCAACACCACCATCTCGAGTAGATATTAAAAATACAAATGCTTCACGAGTATCATCATTGGCCTTTCTGATGTCACTTGACTCTGGCAGTGTTGATGCTTTGCCACCAAAGCTTTGCACAAATGCAGAACACTCTTCTGCTCTTACTGATCCATCAAGACGCTCATAAGAATACCTTCGCAGCTCTAAGTAATCCTGAAGAATTTCTATTGTTTGCGTCATTTGAGGAAAAAAAATCAAGACACGATGTCCTTGACTATGCAGCTTCTCAAGAAAAATGACCAAGATGATGAGTTTTCCACTCGCTTGACCAAGTGTTCACTTTCTTCAAATGGGTCTGGCTCCACACCATTGAAAAGATAAGGATGCCTACATGTCTTTCGCAGTTGTACCACAATATTTTGTAAAGATTGATGCTGAGTGCCTGAACCACTTGTTTGAAGCTTGGGCAACTCTTGATGCAATAAATATACATAAATTTTCTTCTGAAGTGGGTCCAATGGAGCTAGTGCTGTAACCTCAGATAGTGGTGGCAATGTAAGAGTTCCATTCTTAACAAGTAAAGCTTTTGTATGCCGAAGCATGAATGCATGCACAATATATCTTAGCAGCTTGAAATGTTTGCTACATCCAAAGGTATTGTCACCTTGAGTCATGGTTGCAACTTGCTTGAATGCAGTGATGAAATCCGTCAGTTCACCGAAAATCTGAGGCATACAAAAATGTAACAAAGCCCAAAGCTCAGAAATATTGTTCTGCACAGGGGTCCATCTGATCTAGATGTTTGTTGGCTCACATGTTCAACTATGGATTTATGCATCTGAATTCTTCGTTATTTGTCACCAACATAGCTGAGAACTCTCAGTCTGGGACAAAACTTAAAAAACTCAGTTGCCCAACCATCCATTAGGCTTAATGGACACAACACCAAAAGGGGCCCTGGGCATTTCCGTTGATCTTTCAAGTCAGCCAACAAACTTATAGCCTGCAATGTTTTCCCAAGTCCCATTGTGACCGAAAGTTCCCTTGAATAGCGTGGTCTTATTTCCTGCGTACATGCGATAGATGTCCTCCATTTCTCATGTTTCAGCTCACACTACTCTTATCCTTCTCATCGGTGTGGTGATGAAATTTTTGGTGTATCATCCATGGGATTGACCTGTATGAAACATTATAACATTAATTAGTTTACAGTTACCCTTTAGAGAACGATGCCCCTCAAATAATAAACATCAGATTATGAGCTTGGTGAAGTGCCCAAACCAAGTGCCTGGACAATCCATGGTGCAAGAGTTTTTAATGTAAATACACAAAAGTTTTCATTTGAATACATGCATGGCAATCCCTTCACACATGGAGCGATTGCAGCAATAGAATCTGATCATGATGGTGAGATAGCTCATGAGGGTCTGGGGATAGGTCACTGGGATGTCACTGACTACACGTCGGGTGAAAGACCTTAATGGATAAGCGAGCAGAGGGGGAACTCGAAATTTTAAATATACCCCAAAATTTTGGGTGTTGTTGTAGCGGCTACAAAAAATGGTGAACCATTGGTAGAATCCAGCATCTCTGTCAATATCACAACAATAATCTGAGCCAAGATAGTGATGCAAGGGAATATTGAACAAGTTCTGCGGGGACCCTTTGAATTACTTTGGCCTTTACAGGTATGACCAGTCCTTGTGCCTTAGCTAGGTCTCATTAATCAGAACACATCAAAGTGGAAGCTCACAGACGCCAGTTATTTATTGATGATGTTAGGAGAAAGGCAGTGGGTTTATTATTTTCAGGATTTTTAAAGTAATTTTCTGGTGTTGCTCCGTTGCCAACAGGCCTAGACAGTACCCCGGCGGAGTCACTTCAAGAAATCACAAGCGTTGCTCTGCTTCCAGCGAGCTTGGTCAGTACCCCGGCGGAGTCATTCCATCACCTCTTTGTGCAGGAAGCCTTTCTTGATCCTTTACCCCTATTTGTTTCATGTGCTCGTGGAACTTATTTTTCATGGGTGGATGAGGGATCCCGACTTATTTTACGAGCAAGAGAGGTTTTTTCTTGTTTTACAGAAATTGAAAGATATCCTGATTTGGGTTTTCCCTTGTGCCAAAACCTTCACATCCCATCTACCACAATAGGCGAAGCTTGTAAAACAGATCATTAAAATGTCCAAGACTATGCTAGGCACAAGGCCTAGGCTTACAGGTATTGGGCCATTCAAACTCATTAGGTCTCCCACAACAACTGGCTCATATCTCCTCGGCTAATAAGTTTAGAATCATCGGCATCTTGTTGAGAATGCAACTTCAAAGACTTATCCTACGAGGAAGTTGCCTTTTGAGATAGCCACCACAACCTCACGCAAACAATGTGGTTACTGTTTCAGCAATCGGGGTAACACAAGTCCGCAAGGTGGTAAGGTTTCAATCAGGGCTCATGTGATGATAGGAGTCATGTTGAAAATTTCAAAGCTGTATGAATAAAGTGTACGATGCTATGTAATCAACGAGGCTTAAGATGAAATGCAACGCCATGTGTGGGTACGATCAACCAATTGTAGGTGGAAAAGGAGAGTAATCCAAGCAGTGATTATTTATGTAGAAACAAGAGAACTAAAAGAGATGAGTGAGAAAAATTTGTAACATGATGATGCCTAAGATACTAATCGTAAGCAAAATAGCAGACACACTTTTAAATCATAAAATAAAAATATCATCAGTAAATCTAATTAAACTTTGAACTAAATTTTTTATTAATAGGTCCTAGCTAGCCTACACCTAAACCCTAGTTTAACCCATGAGGCGGTCAGGTTATGTAAAATCAACTTTCCAGTGCAGCCATTGCATTAGTTCCCATCCTGCAACAACAATAATGATCGGGATGAGAGCTAGCATCCAAAAAAGTGCAGTAACAACAAAACTTACCTAAAGAGCATGTGAAACGGTAAGAAGATCATGGATACTTACCAGAGAACGTGCCAGAATGGATTGTGCAAGCTAAATTCCACTCTCATCCTGATACACAGAAATATGTTCTTGAAACTCAACATTTATAAATGACACACATCCATTCATGCACAATCCTGGATCTGAGGGGTGATGGGTAAGCCAATTCCTATTTGCAGGCACCTTCACCGGATAGGGTTGGTCGAACAAACCAACACCCTCATTATGGTGGTGAGGATGATCCATTTTACGGGGTGGAAACAACAAGCATGTGCTAGGCGAATTATAGGTGCTTGCGCATCCAAGTGCATAAACCCTAGTTTTGAAAACCCTAGTTTGAGATTTCTCCTGGGTTTGGTCAAGGGTATGGGGATCCGAATCCATGTTTAGTTGAGCCTGAAATTCCTCACCGCCTTGAACAAACTACGAACCTTCGAGTGGGGGGCTTCCCAAATTTGATTTCTTGGCGAGACCAACAGGCGGATTGTTGTGATCATGAAATGTGGTGATTTGAGCAATGTCAGTGGGCTTTGAATCAATTTGGCAGAAATTTTGCGCACTGTCATATTCGTAATCTAATGTATTAGATTCTTTAGGTTTTCCAAGATGGGGTGAATTTACTGTAAGGTCTTCGGGCAGTTGAGGGATTTGCCAAAAATCACATGTTGGTGCTTGATTGCAACTGGTACTAGCTTGGAAACAACTCGAAATATCAGAGACAATGGCCGATTTTTGCTTACCAGTGAATAAATTCGGGTATATCGGTTGTTGCATACCAGTTTTTGGGGGACAGGGGTATGTGCTCAAGGATACCTCATTAGAATGAAAAATCTGCCCAGATGAGATGATATCCGAGGTGGTTATGCTGGGAGGAGCATGGTACTTGGGAAT
Organism: Pinus albicaulis; assembly: GCA_034641835.2. Taxonomy (NCBI): domain Eukaryota; kingdom Viridiplantae; phylum Streptophyta; class Pinopsida; order Pinales; family Pinaceae; genus Pinus; species Pinus albicaulis. The sequence continues at coordinate 661,016,191 of CM076577.1, forward strand.
TGTCATTTCAGAAACCCTAATCCGAGGAACCCTGGTTGGAGTTGTTTGAGAGATCTCATCAGGGTTGGAAGAACTAGGGATGACAACTGGTAAGAGCTGAAGTGATTTGATTCCCTGATGGGTACTCGAATCTTCATAGAGCGAATTATCGAATTCTGGTGTCTCCATATGGTCGGAAATGAGATACGAGTGACAGTCCTCAGCGGTATTAGTGAATATGTTTTCAGATAAGAAATGATCATTGTAACCATGGATTTGATCAAGTTGGGTACCTGGCATGTTAGGCTCCCCAGGGGTTACCAATTGGGATGGATCAATAGAGGGGGCATCTTGAGGTTGCCCTGACAAGAAATCGCTCCTATGGTTGTCTAAAGATTTCGAGTGAGAAAGATAAGATCTAAAAGATTCATCGATTTTGGACTGTGATTGTGAAACAACATTTGCGTGCTTATGATTGTCACCAACAACAGTATAAGGAAATTTTGAATGTCTCGAAGAGATTTCTGGTGTGGTAGACTTGTGAAATAGATCATGGAATAATGAACGAAAAGATCGAGCCGCAGGGGTACTAACCGTACGAGGTTTTTCAATACGCGCATCCGTGTCATTCGGAGTGAACAATGATCTGGGAGGCCTTGTAAGGGAATCAACTTCATCTGGGATAGGAGTCGATTCATAATAAATATGCGAATCAGATTTAGGACCGTGTCTAAGGAGACATCAAGTAGGCTCGAGGTAGGTTTCATGAGCCTGGAGGGATGTTAGGCCCATCTGGTTTTCAAGCTTTGATTTGACGGGGAGCGTGAAAGATTCAAGGGTGGTGCAGTAGGCTTTATCCTCTTGCCAGTGTCTATCCTTGCTCAGGAATTTCGAGGTCACAAATCCACTACCCGACAACTCAGGAGGAGGGGTGAGAATATCAAAAATAGAAACACTCTCCTTGGAGGCCTGAATGTGGTTTGGACTCAGGAAATGGACAAGGAAGCATTAGGGACAAATTCTGAACAACCGGTAACTTGCAGGTCGCCATAGGGAACACTAGGATCTAACTGAAATTGTTCAAGGGAAACGAGAATCACATACTTGAACTGTTCACTTAAACATTTCCAATCAACATCCCTTTCAGTGAACTAAAAATAATAATGAACAAATCTGATAGAGAATTCATCTAGAGGTTCCTGAGGTTCCATTATGATGTCATTTAGCTTTATAAATAAACTTTGAAAATCATACCTATGAAAAGCTTGTTGTAATTCACTGGCGAGTTGTTCAAACGAATGGATGGAAGCTTCCGGCAATGTGCGGCACCATTGCTTAGCGCGACCTTCGAGAGTGAGGAAGAAAAGAAAACAAATCAATCCTTCATTTTCAATTTCGTAGCACTCACCAGAGTCATAGAAATATAAAAGGTGTTGGGTTATGGACACTGCGTTTTCACCATCGAATTTTAACTGAGACATGTGATACATAAGTTCATCGGGAATGAGACATCGAGGCTCATAAAAATCCAACAAACATCTAGGGAGAATGATTTGGGGACGAGCCATTACAGATATGAGATTAACTGCAGGCTCTAAGGGCTCAGCTTGTCATCTGGCCCTCCTTCTAATGCCAATTCTGTTGACGGGAAAATCTTTCTGGCCAACAGTAGGGGATCTCCTTGGTAAAAGGTCCCAATTACCTTGAACCATTTGGAATAGGGATCCCGTCCGAGATTTGGGTCCGGCCACCGCTGATTTCTCCTTTCTTTGGGTCTCGCTTAAACTCTATAAAACAGTGGATACACACCTAATCAAATGATACAAGACATATGATTGATGCATTAAATGTACACATAACACTATGAGTAGCAAGAGGAAATAATAAAGCATGAAGACTGAAGGAAGTGTTGTTAACAACACTTCATTAGGGTCATGCGTGTAAACTATTCTGACCACAAAAGAAATAATTCCTCATGGCAAGAACACTCTTCAATTCCTAAAAGTTTTAAATGATAACACAAATGCTAATAAACAAAGCCATCAACGTTCGTTAAGAAAGTGAAATGAACTCAACCACCATTAACATACTCAGAAAACTGTTATGCAATTGTGATATGAATTGAAGATACAATTCCCTTAATCTAAAGATGTTCGGAAACTAAAAATATAATACTCAATAGCGCTCATACATATGACAACACCAGATCCACAAAGGGATTTTTCAAAATTCTTGTATCGATGCTCAAATGTATAATCCTCAGGTAATACAATGTACTCAGCTCGAGTCCCAAACAAAAAGCCTTTTCCAAGTTCCCTAAGGAAGTATTTACAAGACAAAACTTGCCTTTTGGGCTTCCTTGACTTTTCGTCTTCCTGACCATTGGGTTTCCTTGCGACCCGCTACCTTGGACAATCCGCGGCCTGCGACCTGCGACCATCCACGACTTGAGACCTTGGACCATCTGCGACCTGCGACCTTGGACCATCCGCAACCTGCGACCTAGGACCATCTATGACCTGCGACCTTGGACCATCTGTGACCTACGACCTCGGCACATCCGAGACCTATGACCTTGACAGATATGCGACCTGCGACCTTGGGTAGATCAACGACTTGTGGCCTTCTTTGGGCTATCGTTGTATTTTATATCAATATTCCTTATCTCCCATTCCTTGATTTGAAAGCAGGCCCTCTTTCTTGCTGGGAAAACTCCAACTCATCGTGCAAACCAATAGCTTCCACCTGCAGTCAAATAACTTAGGTTACATGTCTTCATTGCTTGAATAACAATGTTAAAAGGTGCATTTAATTAATTACACAAGTAAAAATGAAAACTTTTGACCCTTGTGTGGTCAAGTGTTATGTTGCAGTGTGGTCCTTATCAAGTTCTCCTGGGATCCAAATGTTTGTAGTGAAAACCCATTGATGAGGTAAAATACCTTCTTCTTGTGCCATCTCCCACTGAATAAGATAGGTTTCTAGCTTCCATTTATGTTTTGGTAGAAGGCTAGAACTATACCAAATATCGGTATCACGAGAGAGGTATGCACAGATTTCAGCAACCTTAAACAAATCACGTGCATCCCATAACCACAAGTTTTAGGGGAGCTCGTAGTGTTCATAAGGTGCGGCCTTGGACAATGCTTTTGTGCTACCCAAATTTTCCTACATGGATGGGCAGGCACATTATTGCCGCATGCAAAAACCATAAGTAACTTTGAAACAACGACTCCATAACCTGGCTGTATGTTTACATCAACTGGCCTTGTAGTTGCGATCGTTGAAATGAAAAATTCAAACAGATACTAGCAGTTGTTTAAGGCGCCAAAGGCTGGGAGCGCCTATTGACAGGACTGCGAGTGCTTGCTTCTATTCACGCGTTTCCTTCTTGGTTACCACCTTGTAAGATCTCTGCATGGCTTCAAAATGGGTTGCAATTCTTAGCAAAGCTGGTGCATGTATACGTGCGCACCCCTGGTGTGCTTTCCACCGTGCGATCATGGGGCCTCTCATAACAACGTTTTGGTCGTTAGTTGTTATGTGAGCTTAATACCCACTTTAATACAAATGGGTGCCCGCTCTATTATATGATTTTGACTTTGCGTTTATATGGGCATGGGTGTTGCCCTTGAGAAGGGTCGCATTTGCTAATTGATGGTCACATAGTCAGAGAATTAGGATGGTCGCAGCCTCCCTTGGATAGATCCTTTCATGATCTTGTGACCTCAGATAGGTCGCACAATCGCATGGTTGGATGATTTGCATTTTCAGGTGACTTTATGCGTTCTGCGACCTAGCGACCTGGTCGCATGGTTGCACAGTAGCGGTTTAGGCAGCTTCGCCCATTCTGCAACCTAGCGACTTAGCGGATAATGCGACTCAAAGCTCTTATCTGGGGTGTAACTTCATAGATGTCGCACAGTCGCATCCACACGCCAGTCGCAGGCTTGATCTGCTCCTCATTTCTGCGACCCAGCGACCTGAGGGTAAATGTGATAGCTTCTTATTTGAGATGCGACTTCACAAAGGTCGCATGGTCGCACCGAAATTCCAGTCACAGATTTGAACTGCTCATTAGGTCTGCGACCCAGCAACCGGTCGAATCTTTGATGATGTCCCATCTACGCTATAGATTTAGCTGTGTCATGGTGGCTAACCTTAGCATAGTCTCAACCTTAAAACAATCTCCACCACCACGCATAGGCATCCATCGTGTGCTCATGTTTTCACTGGATATGTTTCCTCGGAGTGCTAATACGGTGTGTTGTGGGATGCAGGATTACGCCTCTGCCCTGTTGTGACTCCCCTTCCTATTCCACCATAGTCGACTATGTAGACCGCTCTCATACCTTGACATAACCAGTCCCGACCTTCAGCAGATGAAAACATTCGTTGATGCACCGAAATTACGTCTTGAAATGTTTTAGATTTACGATATGTGAAGGCTGAGTTGAAAGTAGCATATTTTGGAAAGATTCTTATGCAGACATGCCCCCTTATGCTTTTTATTCTTAGCATTATACGTAAATAGCATTATGAGTTGAAAGCATCGTATTTCGGAAAGTTTTTGTTTTTGTAGACATGCCACCTCCGCATTTCATGCATTATCATGCTCGATTAGATAATCTTAACCAAACATCCCAATATGAAAAAATCGTAAAGGTCACGGTCCTCCACCAAGATAGCATTTTACGCAATTCTTCTGCCAAAGTAGAAAAAGAGTATCGTTGTCGCCTGCTTACATAGAAATCTTCCCACTTGACTATTGACCTAATGCTTTAGCATTTGAGAGCACATGGAAATTCGGTGGAAGAAAAAGCTATGAAGAGGCCCCTCCCGATGTGGAGAGTATGTCTCGTCTAAGTTTAAATAATGCAGAATAACAGATCATGCGCCAATTTTATGTAGCGAAAACGTCATGAAGAAACCTCGTGTGAGAGTATGTCTTGTTAAAAAAGACAAAGCCATGAAGAAAGGCACGAGGAGACCAAACTAACATAATGAAAAATTAGATATTAGGTGTCAATGTTGTGCTTTTTCACTAGAGCGTTTCGTTTTTCCTCACAAATCCATATGTTATGATGCCCCCATCCATAATGCGCAGAGAAATACATGTACGCAATCGGTGTTAGCACGCCATCTCCAATGACCAAAAAAATGTCCAGAAAAGCTGCAACTAGCAGCGTGGACCAGACACACTACACCGTAGTTATTAAACATCTGTCTTATTCTCGACCTTACTGGCACCGTAGTTATTATAACCTTGCCATTATAGATTTGTTATGACGTTCTGCTCCATGTTTCCAACATAAATTTTGACCACCATATATATATATATATATATATATATATATATATATATATATATATATATATATATATATGCTCCAAATGCTTCACCATGGGTCGGAATTCCATCATGGAGTAATTTGAACCCCTTTGTAATGTTTTTATATGGTTTTTCTCCTCAACTATGTTTTCTGTTACAATGCTTATTGTCGAGACATGATGCAGCTGACCAATGCGATGAGCACGCTGTAATGCTTGCTTGTCAACTTGTGGATTCTAGTCCTGCTCATAGAAAATGACATTATCAACTCCTGCGAGATTCAAACCAACACCACCAGCTCGAGTAGATATTAAAAATACAAATGCTTCATGAGTATCATCATTGGCCTTTATGATGTCACTTGACTCTAGCAGTGTTGATGATTTGCCACCAAATCTTTGCACAGCTGCAAAATGCTCTTCTGCTCTTACTGATCCATCAAGACACTCATAAGAATACCTTCGTAGCTCTAATTAATCTTGAAGAATGTCTATTGTCTACGTCATTTGAGAAAAAAAAATCAAGACACGATGTCCTTGACTATGCAGCTTCTCAAGCAAAATGTACAAGATGATGAGCTTTCCACTCACCTGAACCAAGTGTTCACCTTCTTCAAATGGCTCTGGCTCCACACCATTGAAAAGATAAGGATGGATACATGTCTTTCACAGTTGTACCAAAATATTTTGTAAAGATTGATGCTGAGTGCCTGAACCACTTGTTTGAAGCTTGGGAAACTCTTGATGCAATACAAATACATAAATTTTCTTCTAAAGTGGGACCAATGGAGCCAGTACTATAACCTCATATAGTGGTGGCAATGTAAGAGTTCCATTCTTAACAAGTAAAGATTTTTTACGCCGAAGCATGAATGCATGCACAATATATCTTAGCATCTTGAATTGTTTGCTACATCTAGAGGTATTGTCACCTTGAGTCATGGTTGCAACTTGCTTGAATGCAGTGATGAAATCCGTCATTTCACCAAAAATTTGAGGCATACAAAAATGTAACAAAGCCCAAAGCTCAGAAATATTGTTCTGCACAGGGGTCCATCTGGTCTAGATGTTTTTTGGCTCACATGTTCAACTATGGATTTACGCATCTGCATTCTCTGTTCTTTGTCACCAACATAGCTAAGAACTCTTAGTTTGGGAAAAAACTTAGAAAACTCAGTTGCCCAGCCATCCATTAGGCTTAATGGACACAACACCAAAAGGGGCCCTAGGCGTTTCCGTTGATCTTTCAAGTAAGCCAACAAACTTATAGCCTGCAATGTTTTCCCAAGTCCCATTGTGACCAAAATTTCCCTTGACTAGCGTGGTCTTATTTCCTACGTACATGTGATAGATGTCCTCCACTTCTCATGTTTTAGATTGCACTACTCTTATCCTTCTCATTGGTGTGGTGATGAGATTTTTGGTGTATCATCCATGGGATTGACCTGTATGAAACATTATAACATTAATTAGTTTACAATTACCCTTTAGAGAGCGATGCCCCTCAAATAATAAACATCAGATTATGAGCTTGGTGAAGTGCCCAAACCAAGTGCCTGGACAATCCACGGTGCAAGAGTTTTTAATGTAAATACACAAAAAATTTCATTCGAATACATGCATCGCAATCCCTTCACACATGGCGTGATTGCAGCAACAACATCTGATCATGATTTTGAGATAGCTCATGAGGGTCTGGGGATAGGTCACTGGGATGTCACTAACTGCACGTCGGGTGAAATACCTTAATGGCTAACCGAGCAGAGGGGGAACCCGAAATTTTAAATACACCCCAAAATTTTGGGTGCTGTTGTAGCGACTACAATAGAAGATTAAGTGATTCTAAGAAGTTTATTTGCGTATTGACTGCCATTATACACTATGGAAAAACAAATTTTTGAATGTGATTTTTTATGAGGGGTGCCTAGCAAATATTACCCTGTGGCATGCCCTGATGAATATTCTGCTAACTCCCTGAAGGGGTAGCACTCCTCTGCCCTCTAGGAATTATGGGAGGAGTTGCGTGCAGTGAACTTATTGGGGTTTCCACTGGTGTGGTGTTGGGTGACCCTTGGGGGTTTCAAATAACAAATGCCCCAATAAAGGATGTACTGATAATGGTGGCAGTGTGTTATCTTCGATGTCTAAATGGTGAGAAACCTGGAAATCCTCCCTCTAATGGGGGGATGTCCAAGAAATTCCTATATCAACAGGGTCCTGTTGGGTCCGTTATGGTGTCAAATAGCTTAATGTTGGTGATAATTTTGGTCTACTGGAGGAAGGAATATTTTTATCGAAGCAAATTCGATCACATGCATAAAACAAAGCAAAAAAATAAGAGGTAATTTTTCCTTTAAATTAATGTTATGTGATCAAGAAAGAAAAAAATGTGGTTTTGTTTGTTTTGTGTATGATACTCGAAAGTCTAGATAGACATATTATTCCTTACACTCTCAATGTAACTGGGCCTTGCAAAGATGTATTCTAATGGGTATTGGGGCTAATGTCTCAAAAGAACTAGTAATGACTTCCAGCAATCGAAGAATCGACCAAGGTAATGGTAAGAGGATCAAGTGTTTCCTGCACCGTCACCTATAGGGAAGTATGCCCTAGTTTTGTTCACTAAATTATCGTCATCCCACGTGAGCATTTGAGTCTTGATATTCTTGGTAATCATCTACCAGTACCAAGCACTATATGGGTTAGGTAGCCCCAAAAAGTACCGCATGAAATGGGCCTAAGCTTAACCCCCTCTGAAACGGGTCTCCGATAATGCTAAGGTATTTGTTCCATGGGTAGATAGACATATTTGAAGCTCCCTAAAAAGTCAACATATATGTTTCAAAATGTATTATTACCACGATGACTAATTAGATGCCTACCCCTGATGGTCTTAACTTGAACTATAATTTCTTTTGTGGCCCCTGTGGGGAGAATTTAGTGAGTTCGGTTAGTGATTATTTTTAGAGTGTCTCAATTTTCTTAGGGTGTGCCTTGGTGAAGCGACTGTAAGAAGAGGAAAAGGGTCCCAACATAGTAGGTGCCTTTTGGTCCAATGCTTACTAATGCTTCATGTGTGCTTTGTAGTGTTCAATCACAAATGTTATGAGAAGTGGATATGCATTGATCCTTTACAATCCTTTTCTAATTACCCTATGCGTGATTTTTCCTTGAAAAAATAAACGATGTGCGGATTATGGGTCGCTTACACCTTGCCTAGTTAGACTATGTTTGCACTATATGGAGATTGAAATTTTTCTTAAGAAAGTGTTCATATGCATACATAGGCTCACCGTGAGGTGCAAGGGTGGTAGAGATTACTAGTTTTCTTTTCGACACTTTGGTATAGGTCTCGATTCCTAATGAAAAATTTAACTAATCTAACGAAAAACTTGAAAAAATTGAATTAGATAAAGATATGTGGATATATAGGACGCTTAATTTTATGCTAATTGCGCTATGAGTTTTGTATCTTTTATGAGAAAATCATTTTTTCGGACAACATATGTGGATTGAAGGCCACTTACTTTTCCCTACTTAAACTATGTGTGATTTGCAAAAATAAAAAACTAAAATTAAAAATACTTAGTTGCTAAGCTAAATTCTAGAAAATGGAGTCGTAACCAATCATGAAATACCAGAACATAGTAATGGAAATTTTTTTATGGGTTTCGAAACACTTTACAACTGCAAAAAATGGGGAAAACCAAGAAAAAATGGGTTTGTTGCCTACCGCGCGAGTTATCCACCCACAAGCATGAAACGTGCATCTGTCAGAATAAAATGCATGCGTTGAGGTAGAAACAAAAAATTTCCTCCTCTTCTAGGTAAAATTTCTCACTTAGGGTGACTGAAGGTGCTGAGACGAGGCACGGGTGATTTTGCAGCAAGCTGAGCAGGAAGAAGGACCTGCATCAACAACCATTAACTCAAAAGAAATAATATAGTGGAGTCGCCATTCCTGTGGTAGTGTATTTGGCGCATGGGCGGATGAAATACACTTTTCTTAGTGGGGAGGCTACTTACCTACATAAGGGTCACTGGTAAAAGTAGTTTGTCAAACATTAGTGGAACAAGTTAGACATGTAATAAGCTAAGTTAAATGGAAACATAAACAATGAAACCAAAACAAAACAACATGCACATGATACATGCTCAATAGATAAAACACACTAATAACTCAACAATGGAGAGATTTATCCCTTTATTAGGTGTTGGTAGTAGTATAAGATAGAATGCTAAATATCTTGTAGTAGATCCTTCGAGCTACGGAGCTCCAATATCCAAGACAAGGGGGTCTCTTCCCCTCAAGTTTTCACCAAGCCTCTCTTCCCTCTCAAAGGATGGTAGATCAAAGAACATGTGGTGAACTCTTCTCTCTTGGATTGAGATGTTGGGTGGCCAACAACTGAATCCCTCCAATCCTCTTCATGTGGGACAACAAAATTTGGTTTGCTAAGGAGAAATTTGGACAACATAACAATGTGTCTCCTATTTCTCTTCCCAAGGTTGGCTTTTATAGACCATTTTCAAAATTTCCCTCCCTCTCTTGGTCCAAGATGGATGGTGACACAAGAGTGGGGGTATGATTCCTTTTTGTGTTGCATTAAAGCCTCAAGGTGGCTCAAGGGCGATTGTACTTGGTTAGGTTCAGTGAGAATATTTGTCTCCAAGTTTTCCAAGTGGTCTCGAATGGTGACATCCCTAGGACCATGCGACTATCGAAGGGATAGCTGCAGAGTGTTCAACTATCGAAGGAATAGTCGCACTACGCGCTCAGAGCCAGTGTTTCCAGTGCGCGGTCCAAAAAAATTTCCTTCTGACCTTAGGAAAAATTAAATTTTTAGCTCCTCTAATGTATTTATTCCATGTAAAACCTTTATCTGTACATTTTTCTTGACATTTTTTAATGTATTCTACCTGTACAATTTTCCAGTGTTAACATTTAGGATATTCCATCACAATATTGTGTTACAATACTTCTAACATTCGTGTTAATAACAGATTCGATTCCTTCCTTTAAATGAATGATACCTTTCTTCTCTTCCCTGAGCTTCTCCCTTTTATGTGATGCCTAAATCATCCTTCCAAATGAATATTTAATGGTTTAATCCTCTAAGTTACAATGATTAAATTTTTCATCTTCATGTTCCCCTTTCAATTATATAATGATTTCAACTCATGTGATAATTATCTCAACTATCCATTTGAAAAGATAATCATCAACGAAATACAACCTTCTCATTGAAATATACCATTGACTCACTTAGTACTACTAACTAGGCCTCCTAATATAGAGCTAATCCAATTCAATTCAATTAACTAAAATATTATATCCCATTGTCCATTCACCTCATGATGATTCCCAACCAAATGATGCCCAATCCAATTGATCTAACTCATTAAATCGGAATTTTTTATTGATCTAAAATGTTTCATCATATTCAAATCTTTGAATGTTTATAGCTTAGGGTAGTGGGAAGGCACCATCCTCAAAGCAATCCACAGATGTTGTTGAGGAACTGATTAATGATTCTAATTGGCTTGATGATGATGAGTTGTACATGTCTCTTGACCCAATAGTAAAATTCAATAAGCTTGTGGTTAGAACGAACGAAGAAATTGTTCGTTTGATTTGCATTAGAAATAAAAGTCCTGATATTAAAGATAGGATCAACATGTTCAACCAACATCTTTAGAGATATCAAGTAATAACCATATTTTAAAGTGTTTTTTTAATGTCATAAGTTCAATTATGAATATTTGTTTTTTTAACTTTTACATTGTATAATTGAAAAAACATTTTATTTCTTATATAGGATTTTTTGGCAGAGATCACACCACAACATATAGACACCACAGGGCAGCCAAAATAGGAGCACATGGCGGCCATTCAAACAATGTCGACTAGTGCACGAGGTAAAGAAAACTATAATTCTCTTTTTATTAATGAATAATAACAAAAATTATCAATTCTTTATTTCTTTCTTTTTACAACTGATGATCCACCCCTCTTGTAGCAACCTCAACAAATTCATGTGTACATGACCAGGCCATAAAAAATAAATGATTTTACTAGTTATATCATTAAAAAAATCATGTACCATATTATGAAAACATATTTTTGATAATGAAACTTTTTGAGAGGAAGTATTTTGTGTCTATGATTAATGAATGAATGAATGAATGTTATATGTTAATGAATGATTACTATATGTCTATTTTCGTGTTCATAATTTTTGATGTCTTGATGCATAGGTGTAGAGTATGATTTTTGGAATTCTTTCAACAAGATTTAAGCTCAGAATGAGGTCATCAATACCATCGATCTTGGATCTCTTTTATGCACATGTGTATCATCTTTCAATAGTTCTTTCTACTCCCTTTGAAAATGTGACAATGGAAAAAAATTTAGGGTTTCCAAAAGAGACTCATGCACATGCCTTTCAAGTTGAGACTATGATCACTCAAAAGTTGTCTAGAACAAAGGCTTGATAGATGAATTTTAAAGACTTCAGATCTTGTAAAATTACCTCATACCTTCGCTTACTTTATCAAGATGCTTGGAATTTCTTGAGCTCATCAAATAGCCTTTCAGTTCTTCAAGATCAAAGTCCTTAATCTCTCTCTCTTCTTGAGTAAGTATGATGTTATTTCATAGAGAAGAGGGATATTAGAATGAGCCTAGAACTTTGCTTTTGTAATGATCCTTTTTCAGGATTCTCAAGATTCTATTCCAGAGATGGAATGAAGAGGAATTTACTAGATATTTCACCTTTCAAATAAAGGATGATATCCAGAGGCTACCTAGCCAACTGCAGACTCTGTCTATAGAACTTGGAATAATTCCTTTTTCAGGAATTTCAACAAGATTCTCAAGGAAAAAGTTGTATAAGTAAAAGTGTGCAAAAATAATGCAGATAAAGACTTGGTTCCTCTTTTTTATGTTGTATGTGACTTATATATGGAATTTCATCAGAAAAAAATTAGTTTAAGCACATTAAACAAATCTCCCAAAAAGTAGAATAGCTAAAAAGCACCCAAAGGGGAAGGCTGCAGTCAAATGCAAGCACTACTTCAGGGATTGCACAGTTTTAGCTAATGTTCAGTGGAGATCAGCAAGGAAACTGATGTTTCAGTAATACAGCAGCAAATAAGTATTATGATAAATCCCTTTCATTATACAGTAGAAAGCATGAGCCAATACAACAATAAATCTTCAGAAAAGTGAGCAGGAGCACATGTATATCTGCAGAAATGCTTCAACAACGTTATTTTTCAAGAGGTTCAGTAGCTGGAAGTTAAAAATTATATGTAGAGAAGATCTATGGACAAAATATCAGATATATATCAGATCTGGAAATTCTATAGTTTTCTCTACAAGATCCACTTGGAATTTTGACAAAAGCATGCATGAATAAGAGTAGATCTAAGAAAAAAGTTGCAGATCTGGAAACTGCTATAGTAAATTTTTGAATATAAAATTTCATTTCAATGGATCATATTTGAAAAAAACATAGATCATCAAGCCAATCCATGGATCATCAAGTGGAAGGCAAGCCCAGCACAAGAGATCTCTAATCTAAACTATGAGAAAGACAACCTGCAAACCCTCATACATAAACAACGCAGTTTTCTCAGTGGGACAGTGTTGTAGCTCAAATGATACAGAAAAATAATGAAGAATTACAAATTTGAAGTACAATAAATGGCACTCTCTTCTAGGAGGTCAAAGGACCCACTGCATGGAGAGAGACTCTCAAAATACACTAGATCTCTGCAGATCTAGATCACCACTTGCTGCAACTTGCAGAGACAACGAAACCCCCAATGGATCAGCGCTACCAATGTAAGTAGGAGCTTGGACTCAAGCCTGATAGTGGTTCAATTCAGCAAAATTTCCTCCTTGAATAATCAAAGGAAGAGGTGAAACTCCTGCATAGGAATTCCAGATACAATCCTCCACCCAACAGCAGAGAATGGTATTTGTCTAAGCAGACAAATACTCAAAAATATGATCTATCAACAACCTTCTATTGCTGCCCTCCTTTTCCTTTTATAAGATGAGAAAGCTCTTGCAAACCCTAAACCATCTTGATGAGTTAGCCCTTTTCACATTAGAGGCTCCCTTATAGAACTGCGCTGTCCCTTTTGGAGATGCAATGAACCTAGACAACATTGTTGATTTGGTCAAGGTTGACCCAGTGTTTAGCTCAAACCTCTTTCACACCTGCAAGTGATTATTTACGTAGCCCTAATTTGTCTTTGTTCACATGTGCATTGATTTATTCAGACTTTTTAGGAGTTTTACATGTCCTCTATTCATTTATTCATGAAACATAAATTAAAACAAAATTGAATGTTCCTCTTAGCTAAGGCTAAGTGGGAACATTACAGATTTCTTGTTTGATAGGTTTGGTCAAGGGAGAGAAGGTCTTCTAGCTATTTGGCCATCAAGAAAAGTGCTTATATTCCTCTAAAACCCCTTGCTCCTTTCTTTGTATACTATCAACCTTATCTATGCAATTATGGATAATAATTATGCCCATATTTTTCTTCTTCTTATCTTCACAAATTCAAATTAAGGAATTCACTCTTCTTGAGATGAGATGGTGCCAAGTTGATCTTGTTTTCTTCCCTCACTTCAAAACCTGGATTTGCTACCATGTTGAAAAATCTAGGCCAAAGATTTAGTTTAAATATTAACTTGGTTTCTATTTAATATTTGACACCTTCTTGAGATTTAGATCCTTCCATGGATTTGGTTACAGATTAATGTGATGGGTCGTTCATATATTTATAGCCCAATACAATCAGCAAAGATTCATAGCTTATCCATATTGGCTAGCAAAAATAGGCTAGTATATCATCACTGTGGTTCATACATATAGAGGTACATGTAGGGTTAGGATATACACCAAGGACGTGCTATCCCACCTAGGATTGATAACCCTTGTTCACTAATTGTTGTGAAGATAAATCCCCTCTGCAGACATAAGTGATCTCTATAGCCCTAGAGTGGGTCTAGCAACTTGTGAGACTTTCTAATGCAAAATTCCTTATTTAATATTCAAAATGATACAATAAAGGAGATAGGGTTACCTTTTCCTAATGTTATTCTTGAACACTTTGATGGTGGCCTTGATCTACGATCCCTCAGGCTCATTCTTCGCTACTAGTGGCATACGATTACCTACAGGATATCAAGAGGCAACAATAAACATAATTCAATACATAATATTCATGAAAATAATCTATCTAATAAATCAAGGAACATTAGACTATTTGTGCAAATGATTAGACAAATATAGAAAGAAAACATCAGATGTTTTATTAATGAATATAAAAGAGAGAGCTTACAACCCAGGCCTTGAAGTTGGAGGCCTCCCTTTGGTGATGTCTGAGTCCTTCACTGGAGCTCTAAATCATTCCTTCTCCCGAATATCTTAGGCGTTATCACAATACAGGAGTGTAAAGGGAATGAATGATCATACCAACCCAAAAATGACCAACTAGTAGTGGAAGGATGGGGATCAATTATAGGAAGGGAGAAGAGGTTGGGAGCCCATGAAAGGAGGAGGGAGGCTCACTTTTTAAAAGATAAACCCCCATTGATAAGATCAAAGCTCTAAAATAAAAGAGCTTGATCCTATCACCACCGAATAATAATTGAATCTTCGCCCTGGAACTTATAGAGGTCGAAGCTTCTCCTCCATTTAAGGAAATACTTCCATAAAGGGATCAACATGGTTTTCCCTGAAAAAAAGGAATTAATAGTGCTAGGCCAAAACTTTCAACTTGCCATCAGCATAGGCAAGCCACTAGAGAAGCATGTTGACACAGAAAAATAGGATTTTGACTAAGTTTCTCAAGTGATATTTCAAGGTAGCTTTCTTTGATTCTTTAGGGGATATCTTTGTGTATTTTTCCGAGGTGGATATACTGCACAGGACCTGTCACAAGGCACTTCGAGATCAAGGATGGGAAGTGAGCAAGGTGATAAATTACTGTGTAACAGATGCCCCCAAAACCATTATGGCAGAACGAGGAGTGATGGGTGAAATGCTTTACGAACCAAGGGAAATAACCTGGATTACCACCAGGAAACCTACCAAATCAAACACAATACAATATATGACATATCTGATATGAATATGCCTAACACATATTTGAATAGGTGCCAAATAACACATGAACCCACATTATGGTCACAACAATT
Source organism: Pinus albicaulis (assembly GCA_034641835.2). Classification (NCBI taxonomy): domain Eukaryota; kingdom Viridiplantae; phylum Streptophyta; class Pinopsida; order Pinales; family Pinaceae; genus Pinus; species Pinus albicaulis. Next base: position 661,031,720 of record CM076577.1, read on the forward strand.
CTTCTGAAGGAGACCACAGAAATGGTTCCACAGTATGGTCACATCCATTCGTATAGAAAGGATCATGTGTACAATCATGAATACTCAAAAACTCCACGCAGCCTAGATAATAATAAACGTGATCCCGGGTCTTCGTCTTGATATCAAATTACCCTACATATGAATCTTACCATGTGAATAGATGAGCTGATGTCGAACATGGCAGAAACTACATGATTACCAACCAATGATGGGAACCATTAACAAGTACAAGAGAAACCACCAATAATGAGGATGGACCTCAAGGTACAAAAACACAATCCACAAGTGTTAGTAAATGGGTTGAAGTTGAATAGTTTCAGAATCATTCGATTGAAGGCCAGTGATGTGAACCTATCATCGAACACGAAGAACTTTCCATTAAGGAAAGCAAGCTCCAAGGTATTGAAAATTATTTTCTAAATTGTCTTCCTAGATAATGTGCTGAGGTCGACAGGAAGTGATCCTTCGAAGGAGGTCCATAATGATTCCCACATCATTGAAACGAAACAACAGATATATTTAAGATGATAGGAGTGATTTAGGACTATAACAGAGAAGGTCAAACAAGTGGAGGATGTTTGACTTTGAAAAAAAGGAATTATCTTTAACATATTAGTGACACTACTTCAGAGTGTGGCAGAATTTTCCTCAAATAGGATCAGAGGTCAGGATGAAAGAAATGGTAATCAAATGAGAGGTAAATGGATTCCCCAAACCCACAAAGGGAAAGTGACAAATAAATGATATCCCCAACCCAACACAAACTGTAGACAAGTGTCATGTTCAAGAGTGACAAGCTGCCCAAAATACACTAGGATGTTTAGTTTTAATATTCCCATGTTATCGCTAACGAGTACCTCTTTATTTTTGATATCCAACGTGAAGAGGATAACATATGTTGATAATGTAAGTTCATTTTTCGAATGAATCCATCCTAGTAATTTAAAATCGATGTATTTTTCATGTTTAGGGAGTTTTAAAAAGAAATAGAAAAGAAAACCCCATCACGTCCCTTTTCATAAGTCATCCCTCGAATTCGAAAAGGTAGAAAAAAATATCAGAGAGAATCGCTTGACCATGTTATATCAAGGTATTCATTTTTCATAACTACTAAATCTCAGCCCAAAAAATGGGTAAACGTATATTGAGATGACGTCAATTCATTTAATTTAATGAGTTCGAAATGACAAGTACTCGACAATATTTTCATGTTTCAAGAGTCAGAAAAGAGCTTAAATTTGACTCCTCCTAGAGGAACAAGTGGTATAAGACGTAGCAACTAGTTCTGGTCATCATGGAGCTGCTCAAAACACATAAAAGGTGGAGAGGCTGGCTAAACATACCACTCATCACAATGGTTACCGAGGCAAGGGTAAAACAACAAAGTGAGAGTGTATGATCGGTCAAGCAGATGGTAACGATGGAATGAGAAAAGCAAGGCTCATATGGAAAAAAAAATTGATAAAATGGAAATCACAAGATATGTATGAGGATGGTTTCATTTTTATAGAAGCTTGAAACATGGGAAACTTTGCTTGAAATTGGTTTCATTTTTTCAGAAGCTTAAAACATGAAGAAAAACTATGCTTGAGAATAGTTTAATTTTTACACAAGCTTGAAACAGAGACAAAATATGCTTGAAATAAGTTTGCATGCCCCCAACATGGTGACTCAATTCGAGTTACATGCCCCCCTAAGCTTCATCTCTTTCACCTAAGTAGACTACTGGTTATTAAAAGGTGGATGGAATGAAGGTTCATTTATGAGATCAAGTGAAAGACTCGACTGGGAATTTACGAGATCAAATCAAATACTTGAAGTATAAGGGGATTTGTTGAATTTTTTAATGAGCTTGACACAGTAAAATAACTATGCTCATGACACCTTGTTTCATTTTTTAGTGACCTTGACACAAGAAAAAAAATCTTCTCCAAATACTTTGTTTCATTTTTTAAGGAGCTTGACACAAGACAAGGAACTTTGCTCTGAAGAGCTTGTTTCATTATTTAAGGAACTTGATACAAGAAAAGGAACACTGCTCCAAAGACCTTGTTTCAATTTTTGAGGAGCTTGACACAAGACAAGGAACTCTACGGAGTTTCCAATTATGTTGTGAAGATAAATCCCCTCTGTGGGCAGAGGCAATCTCTCTATCCCTAGAGTGGTACTAACAACTTGTGAGACTTTCTAATGCAAGATTCCTTAGCTATTATTCAAAATGATGCAGAAAGGAGATAGGGTTAGCTTTTCCTGATGTTATGCTTGAACACTTTGATGGTGGCCTTGATCCACGATCCCTCAAGCTCATTCATCGCTACTAGTGGCATAAGATTACCTGTAGGAGATAAAGAGGCAATAACAAACACAATATAATACATAATATTCATGAACATCATATATATAACAGATCAAGGAACATTAGACTATTTTGGCAAATGATTAGACGAATATAGAAAGCAAACATCAGATTTTTTATTAATGAATATAAAATAGAGATCTTACAACCCATGCCTTGATGTTGGAGGCCTCCATTTGGTGATGTCTAAGTCCTTCACTAAAGCTCTAAAGCATTCCTTCTCCTAAATAGCTTAGGCGTTATCACAATACAAGAGTATAAAGGGAATGAATGATCATACCAGCTGAACAATGACCAACTAGTAGTGGAATGATGGGAATAAATTTATAAGATGGGAGAAGGGGTTGGGATCCCATGAAAGGATGAGGGAGGTGTTGGCAAAAGAATGACTTCTAGGGAAGACCCAAGTTCAAGCTCAAAGGCCAATAAGATCCCACTGTAGTCTAGGACAACACCGTCATTTTCACCTTTCTCAAAGGAGAGCAAGGAGTCTCACCTGAGTCGTGACATGACCTTACTGATATAGGATAACCAGAACCATAGCATCAATGTGAAGCTAACCCTCAATCATCTAACATCAATACCCTATTATTATGCATAAAACAACTCTTATTACATAAAATTCAAATAAGAGATCAACCATATTGAATACCTCAAACAGAGATTACCATAAAAATTTTGATTAATCCCATAAAACACCATACACAATAAGATATCCATTTTTTACACAAATCATGACCATGATACACATATTCGTATTATATTGACTTCCATTATAGCATATTACATTCATTATCAGAATCTCCGCAGAGCTTTATTCACAAAACACACAACATCATAGCCCCACTCATTTGTTCTCTTTCCTCCTTATCTACCATGTTCCCTCGTAGTGGAAGTCCTTCCCTATTTCTTTCTTGGCTACCTTGTTGTGCTCTTCCATTCTTGATTATGTTTCGTGCTTCATTATGCTTGTCAGATTCCTTCTCCTTGTTTACTATCAGTTATTCTTGCCACTTGTGTCGTTGCCTCTACGCACTCTGCCACCTTCCAAAAAACCATCTGCAACCCGCAACGACTCTTTGTGACTCGTATCCACAATTAAAATTATGTAAAATTAAAAATGTTTTGATACTTTTTCCAAAAAAAAGGCCCCAACAGGCCCCAACCACAAGCTATTGACTCGTCCTAAGTCCATTTTCCCCAGATCGTGTGGTCTCCATGTGGTCTTCTGCTATGCCCTCCTCTTGGTCCGGTTTTGCTGTTGTCTTCCCTCGAGGCCATTTTATGTCATAGAAATTTGAGATTCAGGAGCTATAAAGCTAGCTCGCACAATTAGATGGATTAATACTACCTGTTTGGGTGAATGTCACATGCCTGAAGCCCTTCCATGAATGATCAATTGCAATTTTATTTAGAATAAACTCTCGCACCCAAGATAATTCTATAGGTTAGATTATTCAATAAATCTCTCGCACCCAAGAGACGTCTATAGGTTAGGTAAGTCAATTTCTGCAATTCTGTTAAAACATCACCAACTAAATAACATCTTTGTTGCGAATATTCCACCGCTAAACATTTGCGTCATGGGGACCATATCGCAACCAATTTTGGTCAAGGGAGTAACATATAGCTAACGATGTCAACCATCATTTCATCATAATTATCCATAATTTAGGTGTTAGTCCATAGCGTCAGTCAAAAATTTGAAAATATTTGTCGTAATTAGAAACATCATTCCATAATAAAGTTTCCACATCAGGCCAAAATAATTGCCCATCATGCCCGTTCAATTTCCGAGACCACCATCAACAGTGTTAGAGTCCACCTCACCTAAGGTAACCACCCACAGGATTGTAGCCATAGAGGGAACCTAAAAAATTAATTAGTTATCCAGTCACATCAACTCCCATCGTGCCAAAAATCATACTTATTCTATATCAAGGAGGAAAAAACCAGAGTGCCAGAAGATAGAGCATTAGAGGATAGCGAAATTGTTGTAATGGTTAGTAATAGCGCACTAGAAGAATTACGAAGTTGCAACCAGAAATCACATTGGTATACTAGAGAAGAGGTAGCATGACAAATACAGTGGTATCAGTAGCGGAGCTAGAGCTCGACCATAGAATTTAGAAATTAGAGCCACTAACAGGGAAATACGGCAATGCAACATTGATAGACACAGACTTCACAGGTTCATTTTAGGTCCCAGCACTAAAAAGGCAAGTTTACATTGAAAACTAAATTAAGGAAAGTGGTAGAAAAGAAACTCGAGTCCATTCATATTTCTAAGGAATTCATAGGTCTACAATACTAAATCTACGAAGCCTACGAGTGTTACGCGGGAAAGGAGTAGCAACACAATGCACAAATCTCCTAATCAGTAGAATCCACAATGGTTCCCTATGGCTCAACAATAAGATAAAGATTCATGCAGAGGACATTCACTGTCTCACTTGGCTATTAGTGATGAGGAGCGATGTGGCCAAGGCATTCCAAACCACCTCCATGAGAGCGAAGAAGGTGGGAGAGAAGGATTATTACAAGAAGTATGACACTAAGAGAGGAGGAAAAGGGGTGAAGATAGACCTGATTAATGCACCCAATGTAAATTTTTCATGTTATTTGGTTTCAGGCAAGACCATGAGGCATTATACAAAAGGGGAGTGCACATTTGACACTATCTCAGTTGCGGAGCACTTTGTGCAAGGGGCACAACTCAATTGGTGTGCTTTCCTATTGTAGGAACTCTTCAAAGCCTGCGAGGACAACTTCAGAAGGCCCACCGGATTTATTTATGGGTATTTGATAATGGCGCTAGCCATGTGGAAGTGGTTCCTACTAGGGACAAGGCCACTTGTAGAGATAAGTGAAAACCAGCCATTAGCCCTTAAGTATATATCGTGGAGAGACTGGGAGATCCCAACATCAAGGAGATAAATGAAGAAGCGTTTACAGAATGGTAAAGACAACTAATAGATGTTATACTTGCGCAACAGATAATTCCCAGGATGCTCTAGGATGAGTACTCCAAACAAATATGGTTTGGAGTCTTGCATGGTCATACGTGGCTTAGACCCCACTGCGTCGCGGTAGATACATTTTAAAAGAGACCATTGAAGTTCCATCTAATAGAGGAGGATTTTCATGCAGAGGTTATTTTATGGCCAGGAGTAACAAGGGAGATTCAGGACAAGAAGCACAAATATTCCTTTGATTCCATGGTTCCCCAACCACTTCTAGGAGAGACACCAACGGACGCAGCTCAATGAATCTCGAAGATACATCTCCAACTAGTACTGAAAAAATTGGAAACAAGAGTGCAAGAATTCAATAGGGTAGTGGTAAGTATCAGAGCTGCGAGTACTCCCTTTCCTTTATTTAATGAATTCCAAGATTTCAATATTGTGTCAGCTTTGATTAAGACCCCGATCCTCACCACTCTCCCCGCCACCACCCTCCATTCCCAATATTGGCTGAAAATTGTTCCCCTTCACAAAACCAATGCAACCAAGCCACCCATCTGAGGCCCCAAAGGAAAAAAGGCCAAAATAGTAAAATCTTCCCAAGTTGTGGATTTAATAGAGGACCCTGTAACACAGGTAAGTACAGGAATTCCTATTGCTGAAGAGCTGGAGAAGAGTACCCAAAATCCCTCTGTTTTTCCACAAAACAATCCTCCATCATCCTAGGGCACCTCAGCCTCCTCCACGAACACCTCAAATTCGATCCACGAACACCTAAAATTCATCTCGCATACCTCCCATAATTCCAAGGACTCTTTAGCACATACCGCACCCACTTCTGCAACCATTTCTGGTGCAATTCCAATAGGAACGATGATGGTAATCGACATTGAGGTGGAAGTTAACTCAAGTAATGCTCAAGTAACTACAGTTAACCCAACCATGGTAGAGTCAGGAACTTTCCTTAACCTACTTATTCAAATAGACTTACCAATGGTTGAAGCTACACCAAGCGAAACCCCATTTTTGGAATTTCAGCAATCCCTGTTAGCATTGCCTCCATTAATTTCCATTCCTCCATCAACCCTCAGTCTAAACCCAACTCAAACCACAATAATGCCACCAAATCAACCAAAATTCCCACAAGGACAATCTGACCGATCCATTTCCAGTGTCCAACCGATTAGATAGAGACATCCAAGTCCTGAGGCGATGAGCAGCGGGGACCTTCAAGGGTGAACACCAAGTCAATTGTTCAATTTCATACAAGTAGCAGCACAACAAGTGGAATCCTTGCAAAATTATCTGGTTCAAAATCATGAACAATAGTAGCAATAGGTACAAGTTATTACTGAAGAGCACAACCAAATGCAGCAAGAAAGGGACACTCTCAGACAACAACTCGATCAAGTCATCAAACATTTACAAGGATTATGGCCTACAGTAGTAGGAGAAGTGGAGGTCGCCCCAAAAAATATGTGGGCATGTGATATTTCCCTCCATGTTAGGACAACATGTAAAAACCTCAACAATGCAAATAAGGATTGCTAGAAGACCCTGTCAGCCAGACCGGCGCTGCAAGATCTTGTTATGATCTACGCAGAAAATATGAATCAGATAAAGGAGACACTAGGAAGTACATTCACTGAGGAATATACATTGCTTGAGAAAATCCATGAATTCTCAATCTCACTAGCTATGAAATCTCATCCTATATCTAAGCAACTACACAATCTCGTTACAAAAATCAAGGGAGCCTTCAACCCAGCTACCTACAGACAGCTATATGATCAAGTTGATTCCTTACAGATGCATATTCAAATGATCGATGAAAACTCTACCAAGACCAAAAAACCCCTTCATGTCCTCAGGCCTCTGATCAAACAGAAAGAAGAATTGATTTAGTAACTGGTCTCAGACTCAGAACCTCAATACATCTCAACGTTCATAAACCTGCCACAGCCAGTCGACGCCACTCATGCAGATAAGGTGGTACACACTATAGACACAATAATGAAAACTTGGTAGGAGGCTATCACTGACTTTTTCGAGCTCAATACAAAGGTCATAAAGAAATTCCAAGAATTAGGGCCTTTGTTTGAGGAATGGGACCCGAAGCAGGTGCAAAAAGGGAAGGCAACATCAAAAACAAACCAATTGGAGGGCATAGCAGAAGACCACATGGATACTGCACCATTTGGGTAAAATTGACTCGGGACGAGTCAATAGCTTGTGTTTGGGGCCTATTAGAGCCTTTGTTTTGGATGAAATATAAAACCATTTTTTAAGTTGTGAACTATCGGTTACAGATATAGTGAGTCGCGGAGAGTCATTGCGTGCAAATATTCATTGCGGGTTGTGGATGGTTGTTGGGTAGGTGGAAAAGTGTGTACAGGTAGTGACACAAGTGTCAAGAACAACTGACAGTAAACAAGGAGAAAGACACTGAGAAGTATAACGAAGCGTGGAACAGAATCAGGAATGACGGAGCATAGCAAGGAAACCAAGCGAGAAAGAGGGAAGGATTTTCATTGTGAGGGAAGAAGGTATATAAGGAGGAAAGAGAACAAAGGAGTTGGGTTGTCATGTTGTGGGTTTTGTGAATAGAGCTCTACGGAGACTCTGATACTAAATCTAATATATTGTAATGGAAGTTAATATAACATAGAGATGTTTATTGTGGTCATGATTTATGTAATGAAAGAATGTCTTATTGTGTATGGTGTTTTATGGGATTAATAATAAAAAAATTGATAAGCTTTGTTTGAGGTATTTGATATGGTTTATCTCTTCTTTGAATGTTATGTAATAAGATTTGTTTTATGCATAATCATAGGAAATTGATTTTAGATGATTGAGGGTTAGCTTCACATTGATGATGTGGTTTTGGATCTCCTATCTCAGTAAGGTCACGACATGCCTCGAGTGAGACTCCTTGCTCTCCTTTGAGCAAGGTGAAAATTCTGGCGTTATCCTATACTACAACGAGATCTTATTGGCCTCTGAGCCCTAACCTGGGTCTTGCCCAGAAGTATTTCTTTCGCCAACAGGAGGCCCACTTTCTAAGGGATAAACCCTTATCGATAAGATCAAATCTTTTAAATCAGAGAGCTCGACCGTATCACAACCGAATAACAACCAACTCGCCTCCCTGGAACTTTTAGAGGTCGCAGATTCTCCTTCATTTGAGGAAATACTTACAGAAATGGAGCATCATGGTTTTCCTAGAAAAAAGGGTGCTGATAGCGCGAGGCCAGAACTTTCAACCTACCATTAGCACGAACAAGCCACTAAAGAAGCGCGCTGACCTAGAAAATTAAGGTTTTGACTAATTTTCTCTAGTGATATTTCAAGGAAACTTTCTTTGATTCTTTAGGGGATACCTTTGTGTATTTTCCCCAGGTGGATATACTACACATGACCTGTCACAGGGAACTTCAGGATCAAGGATGGGAAGTGAGCAAGGTGACAACTTACTGTGTAACACTAACCTCAAATATAAGGAGGGTGTATAATACCATATATTTGATAAATTCATGGTATAAATTAATTAACTCCATTACAAACACCAATATCCTATAATAAAATTATGGTGTTAAACTAAGCCTTTACACAATCAATTCCCATGATAAGTAAAACATCTAATAATTTGTATACCTATCCCACTCCATCATACACTACCACACTTCTAATTTAGGTGATATTTGCTCCTGCTTCAATGCCTAATCACAACATTTTGTGATTATGATGACAATTTAAGTACATATCTGTGTAATTTCCATGATGGGACATATGAATTTTCTACCCCAAATTTCTTGTCAATGATTATAACCTTAAATGGGCTAACACTGATCTATCTCATCATTTCAAAATGACCCGACATATGAAAATTTACAATTTCTGTCATCATCACTTCACACTATCTCATGAATGACCCTTTCTATAGATTATATGTGTGAATTTATGGAAGGAAATCCCCTCTACCTATCCTATGATTGATTTTTACAAAAAGTGAATAAAGGACAATTAGCGGATCTTTGTTGACAAGAACCCCTAGTTATAAATTTTACTTTGTTCACCTTTTCTCACAATCAATCATAAGTAGTAGAGGGGATGGCATGCCATAAATTCATGCATATAATCTATTGAAGGAGTCATATATGAGACACTGTGAAGTGATGATGACAGGCGTGGTAAATTTTCATCTGTCAATTCATTTTGAGATGGTGATGAAAAACCAATGCTAGCCCATTCAAGGTTATAATCATTGATGGGAAATGTGTGGAGGGCAATTCATACATCTCATCATGGAAATTACACTCATATGTACTTAAATTGTCATCATAATCATAAAATATTGTGAATTGAAAACTAATATATGTTAGAATTGTGTTTAACTAATATAGATTAGTTACAATAAATATACTAAAAAATATAACAACCATTCCAATAGTATTGACTAGTGCACGAGGTAAAGAAAACTCTAATACTATTTTTATTAATGAAAAATAACAAAAGAAAAATCAATTTAACATGTATTTCTTGTTATATTTGATGATCCACCCCTCACACGATAGCCTCAACAATGTCATGATTACACGACCAGGGCATCAAAAATAAGGAAAAGAAAAGGAAATGATTGTACTAGTTATATCATTAGAAACAACATATACCAAATTATGAAAACATATTTTTGATGATTAAATTTTTTGAGATGAAGTATTTTGTGTCTATGGTTAATGAAAGAATGAATGAAAGCTATGTGTTAATGAATGATTTCTATATGTATCTTTATGTACATGACCTTCTTTTATATTATGTAAAAATATATATTTTTTATGATAAAATTTATTGATATGAAATATTTTGTGGATTTACGAATGAATGTCTGTGATTTTTTTTTTTTTTTATGTATCTTAATGTATTTCTTTCAACTATTTCCTATAGAGTATATAGATTGGGTACCAGGGAATTGAGAGTGATGTTGGGGGTGGGGGGTGAATGAGAGCTTCCACCTTCACATGGTTGGCCCTGTTCAGTAGAGAATACATTAGGATTTGGATAATATTGGAGAAAAACACCCTCAATCCAACAGAGAAACAAAGTTAATGTTGACTTCACTGCTACTTTGTCGAGTGGAGGGAGGTTTGCTCCAATATTAAACTACTCCAACAATTTATTCTGGAAACCAAGAAGAGCTCATTTAGGTATTAATGCATGCAATTCCTTTTAATTATTATTTATTCATGCAATTAAATTTACTATTTTTTCAAATTTAATAAAATTTTGCCTCATTAGTCTCATGAATATGTGTAGGACAACTAGGTTCAATTCAGATGTTGAAATGGAACAACTATCTAAAGAAAATATCTCAAAATGGTAAGGGTTTAGGTGAGAAAACACACACACACACACATATATATATGTGTGTGTGTGTGTGTGTTGTATTTCTTGGCTGAGTGGGAGTTACATAAAGGTCTATAAGAAATAACAAACTTTTCCATGAAAACAAATCATGTAGTATCTGTCTTTCTTTGACAATTGTGTTTGTATTTGAGTGAAAGACCATAAAATGTCATTTTTCATGTAGGGCAATAGGAGAAACTCTTACTCTATTAATTGGGCATAAGGCACTATTATTGTTTTTCTTTTATTTTATTAATTATTTATCGCATTTAAATTCTCCTCCTTCTATATTGCAAGTACTTTCATTCACATTTTTGGATTTGAAATATTAACTAGGTTTGGAGTCATGTACGCGAAAAAAACTCATCGAAGTAATGCTCAAATTTATCCCACCAAGCACTTGGCTACCAGGTGCATGATTTAGTTTTGCATTGCATTTGATTTCAAGAAATTCTTTCTTTCTACATTGCAAATCCTCCAAAACCACAGATGTTGAGAAAAACTAGGCAAACATAATTAAGGTTTATTTTATAATGTTTTCTCTTGTTATATTGACAATTATTGTGATATAATGTTAGTTCATCATCATCATTGTTATTTTGTGTTCATCATCAATGCAATGCCAATAAATAAGATCACAATGCAAACAAGAACACCAAAAATAGGCTACAGGCCAGGGAAAAACCCAAAAAAATCTCTTCTTATAGAAATTCAAGGAATAATTCTAAGACCTTTGATCAAGAAAACTCACCAAGTGATAGGCCAATCACTCAAACAACAATTTTTCTCTCTATAACTCGGTCTACTACTCTTCTATAGCTCGAAATATGAACAAAGATATTTTTCTTCCCATACCTGAGAGCTTTTGAAACAAAGAATTGATGAATGAGCCAAACAAAAGGAACTTCTTTCTTTCCTCACTATCCTTCACCTCTTTCTCACTCTGAATTTTCCTTAGGCTTCTTGAAGATACCTAAGTACTTGTGTGACTCAAATGAGGTCCAATACCTCTCCTTTGTATATTATTTTGGTGGGTTCAAGTGCCTCTTGTGGGGTCAACTTTATGGGTTGACCGACCACACTCAGGGAAAACATTTTTCCCTTAAGAACACTAAGTTATGCGGGATCAAAAAAGAATTAGAATAAAACCAACAATATAACACATTTTAGTAGACGAATTTTATCACCTACTATACTTTTCATCCTTTGATAAGGGAGTTTAGTTTTGAATTACTCAACCTCCTTCTAGAGCTAACTAACATAGTGACTCAAACTTCACTATGATTTAATGTAATTTCAATAGTATTTCTACATAATTCTATTTCCGCATCCAAAGAAATCCCATGGAGGTCTCATCTATATGTAAAATATATAAGTCTAGCAATCTATCCTCTGACAAAAAAACTATATTTTCTAATTTCCTAAAATTAGTCATTATTAACCACCTATGTAGCATCCTTTCCTTTTTTTAAATGTAATTTTTTAACAAAGGATTACTCAACATCCCTATGTGTCACCTTTTTGGATATTTCCAAATAAATATTCTTCATAATTACCAAATTAAATAATAATATATTAATTTTTACTCCAAAAGTGGGTAATTTTTAAATGAATTAATAAAAATAAGTCAATGTAAATTTGTACTAGTTTAAGTAGAATTTGGAAGGATTAGTGTTCGGGAGTAAGGATTACACACCACTAATTCATGTCCTATATTATAACTATGAAATAAGAACTCCATCCCCTTACTCCCATTGTTCCCAAGGTGGAGGTATTCAACTCACATATTTTACAAATTGTGACTATTTCACTCGTTTTCCCATTACATTACTTGTCAACGTTGTCACTGTCAATGTCGCAGTCAAACGAGTTAAGTCAAAACAAGCAACTCATCATAGTTCTTTTCATGGTAATGAATCACTGTTAGTTCTATCAATTCATATTTTCATAACTCTATATTCTATATTACAACATAGTCCAAAAGTGTTTTTTCTTCATGCACTATGGTTTTCACATTAACACAAGACCATGTAAATGTACCATTGTCCAAGGCACTGCTATTTGCATATCTATACTCATAAACTACTTTTACAACTCATAAGGTCACTATGTTAAGTTAGCAGTTGTCTGCAAGTCATTGTTTCTATGTCAAGTTTAATATATCAAGGTCATTGTATAATAAGTCAAACTGTCAAGTCAATAGTAATGTATCACTGTCGTAAAGTTTCAAATTCAAACATCTTATCATAGCATGTTCGTTATGTCAACCAATATGTTGTTTATAAACTTTTTATATTGCAATAATGAGCGTAGGTACAAGACAAAACTGGGGTATTAACAAGTTGTAGGATATAGTAGGTTCACTGAGATTAGAATACTAGTCAATAGACTGCATCAAAAATTAGGATTCAAGGTCATTTAATTGTTTTATTAATTTTTCAAGTCCTATGAGTCAAACTAACATTTCTTGTCATTATTTTCACTATGAAAATAAATCACTTGTTAAGTTTGTATACATGATCAAATAAAAAATAATGTTCAAAGTCATTGATTGGTTTATTGTATTTGGTTCTTGAAGTTATTCAACTTATAGAAAATGAGATTGAGGCATGAATTGTTGCCATATATGTTGCGGGAAAATCTACCTTAAGGTCTGGGTTAATGGACCTAACAGAGTGGAAGGCATACAAACACAAGAAGAATTCAAATTACAAGTCCTGATGCTTAAGCTAAAAAACTAGGGATAAGTGACCTTACCCTTTGATACCCTTCATGCTTCAAAACCTGCAACTCACTCAAGACAAAGCACAGAGACTAGTGGTACAACATTTATATCCTAAATGTTAGTATGTTAGATCATATAAACTCATAAAAGAATCATGAAATAACGATTACAAGATCATTAACATGTATATGAAACATATAATAACATGACATCAGGAACGGGACAAAGCTTCTCTTATTAATGTATGTAAAAATAAAGTGGATATATCACCTTAAATCAACCATGGATCCAAGCGAAACTGTCCTTCGGATCTGTCCAGCCCAAACCTCAACAATATTCTTCCATAAGAGGTGCACAAAGGATGTCACATAAATGGGGGTGATCATCAAAAGCAAACAAGGGTTTCCTGAACCTAAGAAGTGCAGGAGGCACAAGGATAATAATACTTGATCTGGGCTATAACAGGCTATAGTATCAATAGTGTTCTCTCTCCTCCCTTAGGCCTTCCCAATGAGGTGTATTTATACTTCCTCAAATCAATTTTTCACTTGGGAAACAGTTTGGCCACGGGCTGGTGTGGGTGGTTCTCAAGTAAAACTCGTAAACCCCGCCTAGTTAATAGGGAGTTTATATTTTTTTAATATTTTAAATTTTATATGCGGGCTAGATATGAGTGAACCCACATCTACACGTGTAAACGTCTGGGCAGAGTCGAGTGTCGAATTGAAAATAATGTTTCTTAAGAAGTTGACCAAGTCTGAAAGGAAAAGGTTTCCCGATACCAATACATAAGTCATCAAGTATATAAAGGTGATAAATGATGTTATAACAATATATTAACAACCATTTGTGAAGATTATATTTTTTTTCAATGCACAAAAAACATATAGTTTTCTTATTCTATTTTTTTTGTATTTATTTTCTAATTATGATATGTTTTCTTTGTTTTGGAAGACTTGCATGGTATAGTAAGATGTTGGCTTGTACTATGGCACAATCCTATCCACTCTGCTATAGGAACATATACAAAAATCTCAACATTAGGTTCAATGCACTCATTAGGATGATGGCTATTATTACATCTATATCTTTTATTGAATTTTACATATGTACAAGAGAGATAAACACAAGCATGCACCGATGGGCCATATATAAAAATCTCGATCTAAAGTGGAAACCCATAGAGGGGAAAACTACTTAAAGATATATTCATTACCCTTGGCCAATCCAATAAACATCAGTCACTTGAGGCTCTTTAAAATGGAGACGATATGATAATTAAAGAAGCCTCTTGCACATGAATATCATGTGCCATTGTAAACCACTTACAGTAAACTGAACCTTGATTGAAATAAGGTTAACTAAGAATCCCGCCTTTAAGTTTATCTGAGAATATGGGATTGTTATAATAGCCCCATTATATCACCTAAAGTCAAGTCTCAACCTTAATAGATGAATCCTTCAATAAAGGTATTCACGTGTAATATTTTCACGTCATTTCACCTAGCCTCGATGTGCTTCTGCTAAAGGCTTTCTTAAACTACTAGAATTTCATCACCGTTGTGTGGGAAGTTCTCTAGCAAAGACTATCTCATTTTTAGTCTGTATGATGGACCCCACAACAACAACAACTGCAAATTTGCTGCCTCTTTCATTCTTCATTCCAGCTTACTGGGAAAAAATTATGCTTTATGCATTAAATTTTAATCTAATGAATTACACAAACTTTCTCCATGTCTCCCATTCTCAGACCATTCTCATGAGAGAGTCTAGGAATACTTCGGATTTGATACCCTATTAAATTCATAAGAGAAAATAGTAGAAATAACAAGCACACATAAAATCCAAAATTTACATTGGAAACCCTTTAATCAATTAAACCGACTTCCAATATATATATATTATCCTTTTCCAATATGGCCATTCAATGCACTTTACAATGGAGACAATAAGCCACACACATTAAAATGGAGACAAGAAACCACTTAAATAGGTGATCACGTGCTAATATTTTGTGCCACTATAAACCACTTGCAGTAAACCCATCCTTGACCGTGTCAATATAACTAAATAAATTTTATGTCAAAGAGAAAAACTGGAGGGGAATTAATTTGATGCATAGGTTCCTATTGTTGTAATTAGGAGTCTAGAATAATATATAAAATTAAACGATGAGAAGAATAAAGTTAGGAAAAAATTTAAACACCTTGCTTTTAGATGGAAATTCCACTCAAACATGGAGAAAGGTAGTCATCCTAAATTAGGGGGCATACTAGCCATATTAGCATGCCCAATACTAGACCAAATAGATGAAATGATGAATAAGTAGTAATTCAACATAGAGAACGTTGCATGATTATAACATACAAATGGTATAAATATTTGAGACTCTCTCCTGATTTGTTCATTGCCTCATTATCATTGGTCACTTCCATATATCTTTACATCCTTTTTTAATATTTGGGCTAAATTGAATTGATGTTGTATCAAAGAGTTTGATAATCATGAGGAGAAGTCAAACATTATTGTCTAGAGGCAATATTTCATTATTTTGGTCATTTATGGTTGAATTTCTCCAATAGGAGGAAATTGTCTTCCATTTCAGCTTTGTAACCTCTTGTATGTCTTAAATTTCAAACATTAGAGAATGGAGACTTACATATCTAAGCATGTAATGTCCTGTGTGCAGGTAGGGCCCGCAGCCACATGTCTGGGGTCTGTGTAATGAGGGGTACTGCGCGAGGGTCCCCGCCCTCAAATGCTTTGGTGGGCCTTAAGACCCCACCCTTAACACCCTGGGATGCCGCCCTCACTAACAGTCCGGGATTTTGGTGTAGTGGTTGGGTCTTTGTGGTATCAGAGCCAAGGTCTTGAGGTCGAGACTCACGAAGCATGGTGGGCTGTAATGTCCTGTGTGCAAGTAGGGCCCGCAGCCACATGTCTGGGGTCTATGTAATGAGGGGTATTGTGCAAGGGTCCCCACCCTCAGATGCTCCGGTGGGCCTTAAGACCCCACCCTTAACACCCTGGGATGCCGCCCTCACTAACAGTCTGGGCTTTTGGTGTAGTGGTTGGGCCTTTGTGGTATCTGAGCCTGTAATATTCCAATTTAGGAATAGCTACACTATTGGGAATATCTCAAGATATTACCAATGTGGAGATCCAACAATACATAAACATGACTGGAAATAGCAGTGAATAACTTCAACTTCAAAAAATGCAATAAGATCTCATAGCCATCTTATTAATAATATGGTAGTAGAAAGTGTACAAGATCTTGAGGAAATGATCACTCAAGCTTAGGAAAATCCATCATAAAAGACACAAGTACAATAAGCATGAAATACACTGCTACAAATGATAAGCCAAGCTATGACTGCGCAGTCTATGAAGGAGAACTACTGCAAAATAATGTCAATACATGGATACAACAATGTATAGCTCAAATAAATAAGGGGGAGCAAGATCTCAACCCCTAGAAACTACAATACACAATCCTTAAAAGGATTGGCTGAAATATACACAAAATGGAAATTCTGCAGAAATGCCAGAGTTGCTGGGTAGCAGCTGCAACTCAGAAACTGGAAATGGATGTAGATAGCTAATGATGCTACAAATGATGGCTGAATCTCATCCAAAGGACCTCTCAGGTGAAAGGATGATCCAATCCCTGAAGAACTCACCCTCCAAAATAGTGGAGCAAGTCCCCACTGCAATTGCACTCAGAAATAATGCAGTCTAGAGAAGGGACTATGTTGTTGGTGAAGGGAAGTACTTGGCCTGATGCCAATGATCTGAAATATTCTCTGGAATCTCCCTCACTAACCTCCCAGAGGAATATAAGCTCCCTCCTCTGAAAGATGAGCCAAGGAAATGGTGTTGTGGAGTCCCCACTGCAACACCCTGCAACACAAAGTTACCCTGCTACAGGAATAAAGTTGTGACTGAAGGAGGTGGCTTTGGCATTGAGCCAAGAGATGTGGAGAATGAAGAACAATCCTGAAGAGGCCTCTCAAGAAGGTGAAGAAATCCTAAATAGGAATTCCCCCAGCAACTTTGCTAAACAACAAAAGAATGCACAATGTCTACATAAACAATTAAATCAATAATCCAATTCATGAATAACAATGGTTGCCTTGCCCTCCTTTTAAACAAGTGAAAGCTCTATCTCCATGGGTCCCACTCATTATGTTTTCCTCCACCAAATATCCTCTTCCTCATTCACACTGCGTTGTCTTCTAAAGTGATCCACTCCTCCTATGGCATTGTTGTTGACTTGGTCAAACCTGACCTTGTCTTCATGCATATGCCCCTTTTCACACTTGAGGGTGAAAAATAAAGCTATTTTGATGATCCCTTTCACATTATGAGGGATTTTTTTCATGTATTCAATAAGAATGGGTGCCCTTACCCATTTATTAAGTTTCTAGGTGATGAAAAAAAAAATTAATATTCCATTTAGCTATGTGCTAAAATGGGAATATTACAGTCCTCCCCTCCCAAATGTTTCTTGTCCTCAAGCAAATGCAAGGATAGAAATAAAATATCTCCACCCAAGGCATGGAGTCTGAAATGTGTTGAGGAACATCTTCCCCAAGTGGATCCTCCATCCCCCAAGAAATCATCCATACAAAATGAGTTACCTCCCAACATGGAAACTCCTGAAAATCACCTTCCACCTTTGGCTCCTGCAATATAGGTGGGTTGAAAATCTGATCTTGGTAGACAAAATAGCCTACCCCACACTGTCCTCCTCTCCAATTAGGATAAGTGCAGAGTATATGCTCATCTTGGGCTGCAATAATGTTGCCCTCCAGTGGCAAGATGAAGACTAGACCTCCAAGGATCTCTTCCCCAGCGTTATGAAACATGTTGTCCCAAATCATCTCATATGTGATGAGTTGGAAGTCACCATCATATGGCATCCAATCAATCATATGGATCACCTCAAATGGAAACAAATGTTTTGATTTAGTGGCCACATATCCTCTCATGCTCCCATTAGAACATGCAATGCAAATAATGTGGGAGATCTCTCCCCCAAGGGACACATCCAACCAAAGTGCCATTCCCCCAATCATGCTCTCAACAAACATAAGGACAATAACAACATAATGAACCATAATGAGAATGATGCTTGCTGTCATGTGTGGCAAGGGAGAAGGACAATGGTCCCTCAATTGTAACCAATGGAGTTTGCCCTCAACTACAAAAGAGTGTGACAAAAAGTGTGGCCTCTCAACCCCTTGCTTGTTGTCTCACTCTCCTCAAATGTATGGGGAAAGTGAATGATGTATGTTGCAAGGTGAGCATGTCCTCCAAAATACATTAACTCCCCAAGTCCTCATAGGGAGTGGTCACCAATAGTACTCATGGCCTCAAGTAGACCATGGGGTCTAGAAAGAAGAATGCTCCTCCTTGGAGAAACATCCTGTACATATATGGTTAAGGGATGAATATACCAATCATCATGCAAATAAACAATAACCTTACCATAATTTCTGCTCATGCAAATGGAGTGGCTCAAAATTGAGTCTCCTCTCATCCTCAAAGAGAGAAGAGGTGGTTGTGCTAACCCCTCCAAAGAGTTATGTATCTCCTCCATCTGCACATGGTCTATGCATCTCCTCATATGCTGATCTGTCAACATCATGCAAACAAGATGATCCTAGGAGTACTCCACCAACAAACCGAAGCTCCAAAATGGATCTACCCTCCATAGTGACAGCGCTGATGATTCCTCATGAAGGACATCAGTCATATGGTCATCTCCTTCCTTGACACCTCCCATGCCAAAGATGCACGTTGGAAGGCTGATATCCTTCCCCTGCTGCTTTTTCCATAGTGTAGAATTCTAAATGAGAGTGGGTACAAATGATGTTTGAGAGAATGTGTCTCTCCTCCCTGAGTCTACCCAAGATTCTCAGCGCTGTAAAGCTGTCTCCCAAGGTCTCCACTTTCCTAAAATCAATGAGTGGTGCCCCAACATTTGAAGCATCCATCCTCCTTTGTTGATCTGGTGGTCTCCCCGGCAAAATGTCTCCATGCAATGAGACATCCTCAACAAGAGATGACTGAATATATGAATGGAGAAAACTATCCATGCTTCTACTACGCAATCCACTCACCTTCTTAGGTGCATCAACCTCTAGAAATGAATAGGGATGTATACTCCTCATCTCATGATGCTAGGTATTCTCCCTACCCTCTCCTTGTGTCTCCATGGTCCCACACCTCCTCAATAATGGCACATGAATTGTGACTTGATCTTCATACATTAGATTCTGGGGGCTTCCTTGCAAAGATGCAAGAATCCCTCTACCTGGAGCAAGAGCTCCTCCTTCCTCTGCATGAGGCACTAGATAATCTCTAGATGGCACAACGCTATTGCCCTCAGATTCTTCAACATAGATGGGAAACCCTCCAATAATGTTGCTGCAACTATGGAATCTCTGCCAAGGTGGAAGTAATTCCTGGTCATCAAAGGTCAAGGATTATCCCCTTTGCACCATGATAGTGCCATCTCCTACCCCTGCAACATCATACAGGAAATGAGAGCAAATCTACCCTTGCTCTCCAAAGAACAACCCCAGCAACAAAATTTCTTGCTGCTTCCTCATGCTTCCATCATACAAGTCATGTGATGAAGACATAGTGAATGACATGAATATTGCATCATCCCTATGCATCCATACTCTTTGCTACTCCATGATGCCAACATCCTGCCACATCTTCTCCATTCTCATACCCTTGGAAAGAGTGCATGCCCAGTGATGGCCAAACTCCTTCAAGAGTAACCAGCACAGCCAAGCCTCCTGCAGCCCGGTATCATAAATCTGCATGTAGCTCACCAACTCCTTGCTCATCATCCACTCAACCAATTGAGGATGTTTCCTTCCATCCTTCACCTTGGTATTCCTCCCATGAGGACTACCCTCATCCCAAATCATATTTCTGCATTTCATGGGACTTGGAAATGCAATCTTCCCGAGGATCAATTTGACCCTATAATAACCCAAATAGGTGGTAGGAAAAAAGCTCCCATCATGATGTGCATGGCTCAAGGAATTTCCAACAGTCATGAGAGATGTTATCCATCCTAATATGTCCCCCATCTTCTATCTACTCTTGTGAGAAGGGAAGAACCTCCTCAAATTGTTGAAGAATCTTTCACTCCATGATGTGTGGGAGTGCACCTCCATTGAAAGCTCTCGTTGAGATCTCCTCCTCATGCATGGTCCTCCAAAACCCAAGAGTCCTTAGATCTGCTGCCAGTAGAAGTCTCTCTTTGAGCTGTGACAACTCATTGAGAGAGTGTCATCTATAAAGGAGAAAGAGTTTCTTATCTCCAGATGTCTACTCCTTCTCACTACTTCCTCCATGGCTCCCTGACTCAAGCTGCTCTTTGAGTTCTCACATGAGGAATGGTTCCTCTTTTCTCCATCACTACCTTTGTAAAACGTAGTGTTAATTTGCTACTCTAGGTAAATTGCATGCAATGATGTAGACCCATTCAAAGTGTTTGCTGAAATGACAAGAGATGAATTTTCAATCATACCTTGGTGAAATTTGGAAGCTCCTTGCAGGGCTGCAAGAGTTTCCTCCTCATAATTGTTGGCCTCCCAAACTGTTGAAGATGAAGGCTGCTCCCCCATGGACTCAACAGCGCTGGTACATGCCTCATCAACTGGTGGTGAGGGCTCCTCCCTCCATTTTCCAAACCTTCTGATCACTCTTTGAGAAAAATCAACAAGACTAGAAACCCTTGTATGGCTTAGATGGCTGATCCACCAATTCTTTGCTTCACCTTCAAGGTGCAGCGCTGTAATTTCTACATCCTCTCTGTCTACTACAGGATGTATCAGGAATAAAGCCTCTAGATTCTTCACCCAAACCTCTGTTGCACATGTGAGTGATCCATCAAATGTGGACAATAGAAATCTATTGCCTCTCATCATCCCATACTTGTGGGGTCTTATTTCTTCTTTCTGCTAAATAAATTGTGGAAAAGCTAGAATCTCTTGGAAGGCTCTAGGTTTTGCTCGGTATTCAGCAAGGTATTCACTTATAATTTCGAATTCCAAGTGTTCTTTATGCTTCTGGTCTTCTTCTTTGTGAGAGTAGGAAGTGCATGGTCCTTCCTCTTCTCGTTCTTCAATCTTCTTGACCTCCTTGGAGAGGTCTCCTATGGATCTGAAAATTGATGAGAGTAAACTCATCCTCTTCATCATCTTGATATTCTTTGGCTAAGACTCACAAGATGAGCCAAAGATCATGCTTTGATACCACTGTAATATTCCAATTTAGGAACAGCTACACTATTGGGAATATCTCAAGATATTACCAATGTGGAGATCCAGCAATACATAAACATGACTGGAAATAGCAGTGAATAACTTCAACTTCAAAAAATGAAATAAGATCTCATAGACATCTTATTAATAATATGGTAGCAGAAAGTGTACAAGATCTTGAGGAAATGATCACTCAATCTTAGGCAAATCCATCATAAAAGACACAAGTACAATAAGCATGAAATACACTGCTACATATGATAAGCCAAGCTATGACTGCGCAGTATATGAAGGAGAATTGCTGAAAAATAATTTCAATACATGGATACAACAATTTATATCTCAAATAAAGAAGGGGGAGAAATATCTCAACCCTTGGAAACTACAATACACAATCCTTAAAAGGATTGGCTGAAATATACACAAAATGGCAATTCTGCAGAAATGCCGGAGTTGTTGGGTAGCAGCTGCAACTCAGAAATTGGAAATGGATGTAGATAGCTGATATTGCTGCAAATTATGGCTGAATATCATCCAAAGGATGTCTCAGGTGAAATTTTGATCCAATCCCTAAAGATCTCACCCTCCAAAATAGTGGAGCAAGTCCCCACTACAATTGCACTCAGAAATAATGCAGTCTAGAGAAGGGACTGCGCTGTTGGTGAAGGGAAGTACTTGGCTTGATGCCAATGATCTGCAATATGCTCTGGAATCTCCCTCACTAACCTCCTAGAGTAATAGAATCTCCCTCCTCTGAAATATGAGCCAAGGAAATGGTGTTGTGGAGTCCCCACTGCAACACCCTGCAACACAAAGTTACCCTGCTACAGGAATAACGTTGTGACTGAAGGAGGTGGCTTTGGCCTTGAGCCAAGAGATGTGGAGAATGAATAAAAATCCCTCAAGATGCCTCTCAAGAAGGTTAAGAAATCCTAAACAGGAATTCCCCCAGCAACTTTTCTAAACAACAAAAGAATGCACAATGTCTGCATAGACAATGAAATCAATAATCCAATTCATGAATAAAAATGGCTGCCTTGCCCTCATTTTAAACAAGTGAAAGCTCTATCTCCATGGGTACCACTCATTAGGGTTTCCTCAACCAAATATCCTCTTCCTCGTTCACACTGCACTGTCTTCTAAAGTGATCCACTCCTCCTATGGCAGTGTTGTTGACCTAGTCAAACCTGACCTTGTCTTCATGCATTTGCCCCTTTTCACACTTGAGGGTGAAAAATAAATCTATTTTGATGATCCCTTTCACATTATGAGGGATTTTATTCATGTCTTCAATAAGAATGGGTGCCCTTACCCATTTATTAAGCTGCTAGGTGATGAAAAAAAATTTTAATATTCCATTTAGCTATGTGCTAAAATGGGAATATTACAAAGCATAAAAGGAGAATGTTGCATTTATGAGGTAACATTATTGATTTTGTCATACATTGATGAATTTTTGCTTCATAAGGAAACTACCTGTGACTTTATTATACGAAACCTAGTTTATGTGTGAGATCAATACTCATAGATAGGGTTGTTGGATAATTTTGTATATTACTAATAATATATAAATATGAAGGGATAGTGATTTTCATATCATGTCAATGTCTTTGTGGCAACTAATTCTAAATATAGAACTTTAGAAATCACCAAGGTTATTTACCTATAACTTGTAATGATCATAAATTTATCATTTTAACTTTATATCTACATGTTATCATAGTCAAAATATAATTTAGGCACATATACTAAAAGATTAAAGCTAAAGGTTTGTGTGTGTGCTAAAATGGAAATTCCATTAGATTACTAGTATTACCCAAGGTGTGAATTTTTGTTATATATCAACAACTCTTGGTGAAAATTATATATTTATTTTTTAAAACACAAAATTATGTTGAAAATGCGATGGCACAGGCTGGTCGTCGAATATTCGACTCCTATCGGTTGGAGTACTCGTCGAATAATCGACACCACAACCAATGGAATGAAGTATAGATCATTTGACACTCCGTTCAAACAAAACACTCATCCTTTGAATATATGATGTGTCATTGTTGACCTACATGCCCTAAATCGATGGTACACTAAATTTTATATTCAAAATTTCTGTCAAACTAATTCAACTTGACGTCAATTATCTAACGCGTATACGTCAAACAAGCCATTCAAGGCTGACGAAAGGGAGTGTTAGAGCGATATCACTCATTTTGCGCAATTTTTGCATACTTTTGATTACCTAATGCCTAAATGTTAGTTTTTTCCATCGGAAAAAATTATTTGTCGAATATTTGACAAAACACTTTCATGATACCTATCCGATATTTGACATTTGGTGCGTCAGATATCTCACGATTTATAGCATTGCAAAACTGACTTCAAACATCAGTTTTTTGTGACCATTTCAGCCCTTTTTTTGTTGGATAATCGACATATATTCCATCGAATATTCGACATTAACTAAATTGTCAACTATTCAACATATTTATAGAGACAATTTGATGAGCACCAATGTGTTGGATAGCCAGTGCCAATAAGTCGTATATCCCACTAATAGCCTTTGAATTTTGGCTCCACTGGTACTAGTGAATAGGGAGATTTTTCCACAAGTGCTAATTTGACTCCGCAAAAATATTAGAAGAGCACTTCCACATCACATGGGAGAAGTCAATTGGACAAGAGGGAAAAGAAGAAAAATGTATGTGGTGGTGTTGGAGAGGGATGTAACCACCGTCCTCCCACACTTACCCAAGTTCACCGGTCCACTGGGGTAAATATGTGGCGAGGAGTTACTATGAAATGACTCAAACTTCTAGATAACCTTAAGGAAATGGAGTCAACAAAACAAGACCCTATTGACTTCCCTCGGGTGCTACAATACCCCTAAGAGCTAAGCCAACCTTCCAGGTGCCCAAACCCTGAGTTAAACTATTTTTCACTAATCTAGAATCCCAGATGTTGGCATAACACTTCCTGAATTCAACTGTAAGCATCCAGTCACATGCATAAGCCTACAAGGGAGAAAATTCAATATTTTTTACCCAATTTTGTGCCTACAACTGCGAAATGTAAGCCATTTTTCAGGGCTAGTCTCCAGACCACTGACCAAAATTGACAAAACATTCCAAAATGATAAATGACATAAGGAAAAATCCTCTATCCCAAAAATTAATCAAGAACTTGATCTAACCTGATCTAACCATGACAGTTATTCCATCAAGCACATGGTGAAGATGAAATCTACAAGTCATGAATGCATATCTGAACATAGAGATCTAAAAATTATCTGAGAATCATCAAGGAGGTCTAATGAACTCTCACCATAACTCCAATAACATCTATTAGGTCATGCATTCAATAACCATTTATTTACAAATGAAAACATGATAAGAGCCATAACTTGAATCTATCATCAAACCATGATTATAACCAACATATAACCAGATAAATAAAAATGATAGAAAAAACCTTAAAGCCACATAATAACAAGTATAATTACTCATGAATTATAAGGGGAAAGAGCTCTTATCAATCATATGAAAAAATAAAACCAAGTTATGGACTTCCACATACCACCCGATCATAGATTGGAATGAACCAAATCTCTCTTTCAGCCAATCATCCCCGTGCCATATTCCAAACATGAATGTGGGATATCATGGGATAAACTAATGCATAAATAACAAAGGGAATCTAGAGGTTAAACCACCTCCACCCTCACACCACCATGATCTCACTTGAACCGGTCCCAGGATCAAAAAACCAAACCAAGCATGGATGCCTCAAAATTCCTTCACCATCCCTTGAGGAGTTTTCCTGTCTCCACCCGCAAATTGAGGGATTCCCAGAGAAAACCATATCCACCGCCAACCCTTTGGATTTTTCCAAGACCACATCACCCAAATCTAAAAACCTTCTGACAATCCAACACTCAACCAATAATAAATCCTCTCTCACCATGACTATCCAGAAATGGTGACTATCCAAAAATGGCGAAGCAAGGTTGAAACCACTGCCAAACTAGGAAAAACATATTCCAATGAAAACAAATGAACCAAATATACACATGAATATACCATGCATTCCAAAGCCATCTAGGAAATCATACATGTAACCTATTACCTGCAAGTATTCCTGCTTAAACCTCATGATCCAACTTTTCCTTGCTTGATCCTTGATTTCCTTTTCTTTCCTTATCCTTCCTTTGCTTGATTTCTTGCTTTCTCCTCTTGATTTTCTTCTCCTATTTGAGACAAATTCCAAAACTCAACTGATAAAAGGCTATAAACTGATCCTCATAATCCTTTTTATTCATTTTCCTTCAATTTTCCTCTCATGAAAATCTATGACATTTCACGTTCCTTTTCTCCTATTTTCCATTATTTTCATAAATAAATGCCAATTAATGCCTCTTTTCCTTTTTAGTTCCCTTTCCAATTTCCTTGGCCATAATAAACCAAAATGAACACACACTAATTTTTTTTTTCCCAGCATCTAGCTTGGAATACAGGTCCCAT
This sequence comes from Pinus albicaulis, assembly GCA_034641835.2. Classification (NCBI taxonomy): domain Eukaryota; kingdom Viridiplantae; phylum Streptophyta; class Pinopsida; order Pinales; family Pinaceae; genus Pinus; species Pinus albicaulis. Next base: position 661,057,999 of record CM076577.1, read on the forward strand.
GACCCTGGTCTTATTTTTTCCTTTATTAACTTTATTACATGAAATTTTAGCACAGGGATGTTACAAACCCCTCCCCCTTAGGAGAACACCGTTCTCGATGTTCTATGACACCTATGAATAGCAAACCGTTGAAATAAAATATACTTCCTGTGGAGCTTTATAACACAACTCATTATGATATTTACAATAACAACCACATATACTTATGCACATTTGATTCAACCAACAAATAACCATACTTTTTATGGAGCTTTATAAATCCAACTTGATACAATATTCACAATAAAATACACATATATACATATGCACATTTTCTATAATTATTGCATTCAATTTCAATTCCCCCAAACTGGGCATTTCCTTGATTTCTTGTACCAAACACATATTTCCATTAGACTGAAAAGGAATTGAAATAAATTAAAATCATACCTCACTAGTGACTCGTCAATAAGGTACAATTAAAATTATGTTTACTTCATGTAACAACAAGTCAAACTAGTTGTTTGATCAAATCACCATGTATAAACATATTACATCCGGTTAGCTCAAAGCACAACCATCATAAATCATAATCATATATCACATGCATAATTAAAACTAAGGTTAAATACTGATACTTATCTTTCAAATTTTTCTTTACTTATGCCTTGTTATTTTTCCTTTCCATAAACACACTAAATTGATTACCAAACCTGAAAATCACCCAATTACTTCTCTTTAAGAAATAAAGGAATCCATAAACTAAAATTCCTCCTCCCTAAAACTCAGTAACAGGGGTATCCCGAGACTAAACCACCTCAACCCTTAATATCAATGACAAGGGTATCCCGAGACTGTAACCGCCTCAACCCTCAATAGAAACAAAAAAGGCATCTAGAGACTAAACCGCCTCAATTCTCAATAGCAACAAGGGTATCCTGAGAATAAACCACCTCAACCCTTAATAGTAACAACAAGGGCCCAGACAGTCCCATACCTGCCTATCCCATCACATTATATAATGCATACACATACACCGTGTACAACACAACACATACACAATACATATATGTATAGACTGTACAATAAAATAAATACACATGTCACAATACAACGACTACATAATACACATAACACATTACCACATTTACATAGCATTACCTGCACATTGTGTACACAACGCCGCATGCACATGACACCACATGTAAAACATGCACACAAAACCATATGCACATAACACCTACCTATACAACATTGGCATAGCACCATATGTACACAACATCACATATACAACATGTACATAGCACCATATGTACACAACACTGGATATACAACATGTACACAACCCTAGTACTCCACATTCAGAGACCACACATTCTCTACCAAGAAACCTTACTTCTAGTGTCTTTCCACTATTCATGCTTGTTCCAACATGCTGCAGATTGCACTGCTTTCATTCTGTTGATGTATCCCTCAGCATTACCCGTCCATAACATAAACATAGACATAGTATAATAACATAATATCAATTCATATCCACATGATACTAACCTCATATATATTTCAGGGATACTCTTCCCACTCGATTCCTTATAAGACCAAGAACCTGTTCATAAAATTCACCTGCATAAGTAATCATTCCTCCACAAGAATTATCTTTGATGACCCTGTCAGACAATGACATACATACATACATATGCATGTAAACATCATTACTCTTCCCACTGCTTTCATTATGTTGATGTATCCCTCAGCATTACCCATCCATAACATAAACATATACATAGTATAATAACATAATATCAGTTCATATCCACATGATACTAACCTCATATATATTTCATGGATACTCTTCCCACTCAATTCCTTATAAGACCAAGAACCTGTTCATAAAATTCACTTGCATAAGTAATCATTCCTCCACAATAATGATCTTTGATGACCCTGTTAGATAATGACATACATACATACATATGCATGTAAACATCGACATAAAATAATCATGGTCCCTGACAACCCTATGAACGACATACGTACATACATGTATACATATATGGACATCAACACAATCATGAGCACAACATAATTACTAGATATCATAAGGTCAAGGTTAAGATAACTCCCTCTATCCTTGCACAATATGCACAACATTTATACTAATAGTTCCCAACATAGCCAAGGCATCTCACACCTCAAATTTATTTTATTTTCTTATTATGTTACCTTTCTCATGACTATCCTGCCACCATCCATTGACCCCAATGTCTAATCCAACTAACTATCATATTATTTCCTTTAAACACCCTTATACATGCACCTGGCTTCATATGAGTCTTACATTACCTTTTGGGTTTCATTCAACTCCCTCCAAGCTCCATTAACTTCCTCTTCCCGAACCAATTCCCAAGACCCTCAAAACATAAAAGGCAATGAAAAGAAACAAACAAGAAGAAGACCATGCAACCCAATAGAAATAAGACAATACAAACAAAGTTTCATGGACGTGCACCAAACACAAAAAATATCGCAAATCAAGTGCAAACAATTCACAAAGCATCAAAAGCACAAGACTAGAAAAAAACACCATGAATCAATCCCCATGGGTTCCAAATGCTTCCAAAGAAAAGCTCAACTTGAGCCTTTTCCAAGATTCCATGGAAATCTCTTTGCCATGCAATCCCCTACATCATACTACCATAAACACCTAACTGTCAGTGTATAAATAAACATAAAAATATATCGGTTACCTTACCTTACTGTGTCAAGCAACTTTCCTTGTAATTTAATATGCACATATATCAACTCTCAAGGGACTCCAATTCCTTGACGAATCCATCTATAACTGGTAGCCAATTGTTATACATGTAAAATACATGTTCGTGAATACAACACATATCTACATAATGCAAGACATAATCAAGGTTAAGAATACTTCCTGTATTCATGCAAGCACTCATTCATTGGAATTGTGGTTTCCAAACATAGCCAAATAAATTCTCACCCATTTCATTTATTTTAACTTTTACCTTGTTGTAATTGAGTCTTATTATGTACTGTCACATCACCCAATTTTTAGTTATATAAAAAATCAATTGTTACCTTGTCACGCTAATTCCAAGCATGTTGCCCTGCAACTGTTCACATATGTCAGTCACATGTTCCAAAGATCAAGACATCATGTCTATTAATTTGAAGTCAACATTATGTTTGTACAACCATCTTAAAGCAAGATCATTCCTTCATGCAATCTTATAGACACATACTCATATCATGCAATTAATCACACATTTATACAACCCATAAACATACCACGTTAGATAAACCAAGTAGACAACATAATAAACTCATACCTCAATGTATCTTAGGGGAGGCTATCACATCTTCACAAGTAAATCCAGATTAGTACAACACAATATCACAAACATATCAACTCATACATGAACATCATAACCATAACCATATGCACATATCAATAAATATTAGCACGATACATATAACATCAAGATATTAAATGCAATTACCATAGTCATCGTGTGTATGACCGAAATTCATATTACAAGTTACTACCATTCGTGACTATCTAACGCATGTACATATGACAACACTAAAAAACTAGCATTTGTCATGCATGTAATCCAAAACAACAATAAAATAAAAAGCATACACATAACCATAATGCATATAACAACCATTAACCAACATACCTGCATTCCCAACATACAAACTTGTATTACGATTTTCTCTTACCTCAAGGTCTAGTATTGCAACCTCACTCTAATAATCTACTACTTCAGCTCTATATTTGCCAACATATCATTACACACTGACAAAATCATACATGATAACATAAAATATGACACCGAATATATACATGAAAACCATAGTCACTTTCAGGCATGCACATGACTGATGTGAGTGCATAAAATCACATTTTGGCCATCCAGTCCAAGTATTGAACCATGCTCTGATACCACTCTGTAACACCTCCTCCCATATCTACCCACTTTAACTGTCCTGTCGGGGTAAACATGGGTTGAGGGATACTATGACATGGCTCATCCTCCTAGAAAAATTGAAGGAAATGGAGTTGAAAAAACAAGACCTTACTAACTTCCCTCGGGTGCTACACTCTACCACATTTTGGGTTAAAATCCGACAAATAAATAAAATCGGAACCATCGTCAGACGTTTAATGTGTTTTTTTATTTTTTTTAAAGCCTGACAATCGTCTAATATTTGAAATTAATTACAAATATTCGTATATTCGACGATCTGAATTAATGGCATTTACCGGCCAAATTTCGACATTAATGACATTTTACCATTGTGCAACATTGATCCGACGAGAAATTGATTTATATATATGTAGGGCCGAATACATATTTAAAAGTTCCACATTCTTGTTATACATCTTGTTGTAGGTCCTAGAGACAACCTTTAGTTGCAAAATACCAGTGCCTAGGACATCTTAAAAATCAGAGGTTAAATGTAGACAATTTCTAGGGTGCCTCTGACAGAATATGGATTAAGAGATTAATGGTTGTGGTGGTTCAGAAATGATGAAGAATTTGGAGTCTGATTCATGCGAATTACCCTATACTGTGAGAGGGATAAGGAAGTTCTATTGTTGGGTGGCTTTCAAATGGGCCAAGTGTGAAACAATGAGCAGAAGCTTTCAAAATATGCAAAGGTGTAGAGAAGGAACGGAGGAGGAGGAACTCGCGAGAGACAGGATTAAAATTATTAAGAATATGTCTCTCGTGAACTCAGAGGAAGCAGATATGAATGAGATATGAACAACAACAAAGATTCATTGAGTGTGAATTAAGGGGGCACAACAAGTTTAAAACATGAGCGTGATTCATACATGAATTCATGAATAAAAATTGCATACCACCGAAAGCTACATTACACGAATCATCAAAGCAGCAAAAAATGGAGGATGATTATACATAAATAGGAGATTACCGATAAAAAAAAGAATATAGATACATACTACTCATTGCTTCATCTAGTATCCAAATAAACAACGTTGTATATCATATTATGTTCAAAACAACTCTCCCAAATATGTGTCTCAGAGCATAAAGAGCACAGTCATACAGAACTACAAAAAACTTTCTCCAAAATTCAGAACCTTTATTTCATCTCTGAACTCTCTACATGTAGATTTCCACTGAGGTTTTTCGATCGAATAAATTCCCATGATCGACCCACACATGTGAAAATCAAAATATCCTAACCAACTAGCAGAGCATGCATCAAGCAATCACTCCTGCAAACATAAAATCAAACATAATCAGGTGAAATCAAGATCTCACCAGCAAAACATCATAATCAAACAGTAAAATAGAAAACATAGTTGGCCACGAAGGCCGAGTCCTGGAATCTTCAAAATGGGGTGGCAAGGAGTGGACATGAACAGGTGGGTAGTTTGGCTTCCACCACTTGATTCCACCTACTGTCGGAAACCTCCACTCCCTGGTTCTCATAATTTCAACTAACCATTATGGAATGGTCAGTTGTGTTGCGTGTACCTCACTCTTTAGCGGAGATGAAGGGAGGATGGCAGAAGCGATAGTGGATTTAGTAGGTTGATTAACACTACAAAGAGCATAACAAAGGCCATGGAAGGGCTATTGATGATGTGGCAAGGAGGTGGGGCCCAAGCTCATATCGAAAATCGCAATCGGAGCTTTTTTTATGGGAAAGCGGAGGTTAAATGTTATACTCCGCGACGAGTGAAGTACGATTGCGGTGATTGGAATATGACATGGCATGACGGAGGTGGGGCCACCCGCATATCACAATCGAGAGTATTTATTTATGAGGAGTGGAAGGTAAATTCTATGATCTGAAATTTTTGAAGTGCGGTGGCAAAAATATGATGTGGCAGGATGGAGGTGGGGCCGTCGACACATCGCAAATTGCAAGGTTTAACATATGAGCGGCGGAGGATAAATAGTATGATATGCGATGTGTGAATTGCGATGAGCGGAGGGGTGACGTGGCAGGATGAAGGTGGGGCCCAACTTATATTGCAAATTTTAAGTCAGGGAGTTTAGTTATGAGCAATGAAGGGTAAATGGTATAACTTGTGAAGTGCGAAGTGCGACGGGCGAAAAGGTTGGCGATGCGAAAAGGTAAGTGATAAGAGCTCTTTCTTCTTAATTGGGAGGGTGTTCGCCGACCACGCAGGTGTTTGGCTTTCATGGCCATTCTCTCTCTTCATTTGCTTAGCTTTCCCATGTTGCCTTATCGTTCATAGAAACCACAAACCGGCATTGTCTTATAGGGGCCAATTCTCCACCTTCTCCACTTTGTGTGCCGTCACGGATCAATATTGGCTCCTCACAAGAAACAACGTGTTGTTATAAGTGCGTTGAGAACTTGCAGACCGGAATGCCTGTGCTTTATTGGGGGAATGGATGCCAAATGCATACGTAAGCACAATTGAAACTACTATGAGTTGTTACCTTGTAACATTATCAAAACGGAAATCACGGCTGCACCCTGAAAATATCTTAAATGCTGAAATATGAACTAAGTTGAAGCTGAAATTGAAACACACTTGATTAAGCGCAAAGAAATCTGAAATTAAGCGACTGGAAAACTTTTCACTTATGTGACTTATTTGCACACCTACCTACCCTAATCTGCTGGAATTATTGCTATGCTAAATGATACAATAATGCCAGTGTATCCAGGCAAGAAACTGCTCTAATAACTTTGTTCTTTCACTGTTTTTCACCAAACTCAGGAACAAACCTGTTAATGGTATTTGATAGGAATTCCCAGCCTGGTCTTCCTTGCAAGGAGTTTGGTAAACCTGCACAACAACAAAAATGCTGGAAAGGTATGGTGGCCTTGTGATGAATAATTTCTCAATATAGATAGCCACTGGATCAAGATACACTTGACCTATTTTTGAATATTCTGACCCCATCGATCCAACTTCACAACTTGGTACTGCACATGTGTTCTCCATGTCTTCAAACAACTCGGAACATGCTTGCATTTTATCTGATGAGTTAAGGCATAAAGGTAAAGAATCAAACTGGATCAATTCTTCCTTTGTTTTAAACTTTGTCTCTCTATTCAACATGTTTACTTCCACATCAACTGCAACATTTTGTATTTCTTCAAGGGTTGCAGTGCCCCTTTCTCTTATTTGGAATGCCATCCCTGGATTAAAGGCATTTGGGTAGTGCCATAGAGCTACTCTTATGGGTGGCCTTATATTAGTAAGCATTGAATGATACACCTTATTGAACCTGGCAGAGAAATATTGTACCGTCTCCCCCAGTTGTCTTTTTAAATGTCCATACTCTTCTATGATAAGAAAGACATTTCCCATGATTACCCATCAACCTAGGAAAACTTGAATGAATTGATGAAAATTTCTCATCCTAGCACCTGGAAGGTTCCCAAACTTATTTTTAACTTTACCTTCTACTGAAAGAGAATTTTAGAGATGGTCTTCATCATGCAAATCTGACAGGTCTTTAATCTCTGAAGGAAACGTTGCTTGCTAAGGATGTTCTTGTGGATCTAGACAATTAAGCTCTGCTGCCTCCATTTCTGGATCACCAGACTGTTGTTTATTTTTATTGTTTTCCTCTAGGAAACACTCTAGCTCTTCCCCTTTTTCATGGAGTGTAATCTCGCCTCCCTCTTCTTTAAAATAGGCTACGAACTAGTTTTCTAAATACGGTCCAAAAACCACCATGGGTCGTTCTTCTTAGAGATTAAAGGGTGTGGCCCATTTTTCTGTAATGGCTTCTTTGAACTACTCTTTAGGAGGGACGGGCATTTTCAAGGGTATAGAAGTAGACTTCTCATTTTTGAGAGGATCAACTTCTTGCTTTTTGAAAGTGGATGCAGTGGCCTTATGAGGGGCTGACTCTTCTAATGGTTTCTTCCCTTTACTAGCAGGACTAGGAGGGGTTTGTTCTCTTGCTATTGACCCTTCATTTTTTTCTTGCCCTCGGGTTCTCTTTCTAAAGGACCTGAGGTCATACTTCTTGTGGAGTTGATCTTGCATGAAATCCATGAATTGTCTGAAGTAATTTTCAATATCTTGATCTTCTTGAGGGACTTCCTTCTCTTCTTTCTCCCCTTGTAGGATGATTTCACCCTCCTCATCATCAAAGTAAGTGAGGAGTTGATTCTCTGGACTGTCTATGACTTCGTCGGCCTTTCCATACACTTCTCTTTCCTATTATAGGGGAGGTTGAATGTGGTCTTGTTGTTCCTTCCTATCCCATTGCAACAATTGAAGAGGGGGATTTTGATAGTGAGGATTAAACCCTCGGTTAGAAATATTTTTTTTGGGACGAGGAGGGGAATTTTTGGCCTCCAATTCAAGATTAATAAACTTATTTGAAAGGTTCTTGATTATCTTATTCATTTCTTCAATTCTATACTCTTGTGATTCCCTTTCCTTATTTGAAGTAGAAGCCTCCTCCCTGTTCTTTCTTCTGGCTTCATGCTCTTTCTTCCCCTTGAATTTACCAGTAGAAGAAAAGGTTGCTTCTACCTCCAATGCATCAGTCTGGATCTGATCCAGAGATGTGGATTTTCTTTCTCTTAGGGTGAACCCAAACTCCAGTTTGAAAGCTCCTACGAAGACCACCTTAGCAGCTGCTTGGGGAGGCTTTATTTCAGCAGGGAGATTGTTATAGAGCTTATTGAACCTCTTTATCAATTTTGTTACATCATCATTGTGTCTCTTTTTTAGAGCATTGAACTCGGTGAGAACGTATCCATGGTCCCTCTTTTCTCCCCATTTTAATGGGAAGAAATTTTCCATTTCTTCCCAAGTGTGGACTGTGTTGTTGGCTAGAGCCTTGAACCATTTTTGGGCTTCTCCCTCCAAGGATTGGAAAAAAATCCTTAATACCGCATCTAAGTGCTCTATATTCACATTCCTAGCAAAGGCGCATAAGGTTTCAATATGTATCTGCGCAGAAGTATTATCTTCCCTGGTGAATTGAGGCAACTTCTCTAGATAGTCTTGTGGAATATAATTTAGAAGCTGAGGGAGGGCCAAGGGGTCATACTTGCTCAAAAGGAAACTTGGAAAAACCATTTGATTTAGAGGTGGGGGTAGATGGTGGATCTGAATCTAGTGTGAGGCCTGGTGAAGGCAAGGATTACTTCTAATTAGGACTATTTTATAGTGGAGTCGCCAAGGTGAGGAATACACAACTCCCAACCCTTCCTTCTTACCTGTCTGAAGGGTGGAATTTATGTCGTCTCCCAAGGAAAATATTTCTTCATTCATATCCCTGGCAACGGCACCAAAAATATGTTGTAGCTCCTAGATATATCCTTGAGTTGCAAAAGACTAGTGCCTAGGATATCTTAGAAATCAGAGGTTAAATGTAGACAATTTCCAGGGTGCCTCTGACAGAATATGGATTAAGAGAGTAATGGTTGTGGTGGTTCATAAATGATGAATAATTTGGAGTTTGATTCATGGGAATTACCCTATACTGTAAGAGGGCTCAGGACACTATATTGTTGGGTGGCTTTCAAATGGGCCAAGTGTGAAACAATGAGCAGAAGCTTTCAAAATATGCAAAGGTGTAGAGAAGGAACGGAGGAGGAGGAACCCGCGAGAGACAGGCTTAAAAGTATTAATAATTTGTCTCCCATGAACTCAAAGGAAGTGTATATGAATGAGATATGAACAAAAACAGAGATTTGTGGATAGTGAATTAAGGGGGCACAACAAGTTTAACACATGAGCGTTATTCATACACGAATTCATGAATAAAAATTGCATAACACCAGTAGCTACATTACAAGAATCATCAAAGCAAAAAAACATGAAGGATTATTATACAGATACATACTATGCATTGCTCCATCTGGAATCCAAATAAACAGCATTGTATATCATATTATGTTCAAAACAGCTCTCCTAAATATGTGTCTCGGAGCATAAAGAGCCCAGTAATATAGAACTACAGCAAAATTTCTCTACATATAGAGTTCTCATGAGGGTTTTCGATCGAATCAAATTCCCATGATCAACCCACACATGTGAAAATAAAAATATCCTAACCAAATAGCAGAGCGTGCATCCAGCAATCACTCCTGCAAACAGAAAATCAAATAGAATCGAGTGAAATCAATATTTCACCAGCAAAACATCATAATCAAACAGTAAAAGAGAAAACATAGTTTTCCATGGAGGTCGGGTCCTAGAATCTTCAAAATGGGGTGGTGAGGAGTGGTCATGAACAGGTGGGTAGTATGGCTTCCACCACTTGATTCCACCTACTATCGGAAATCTCCACTCCCTAGTTCTCGTGATTTCCATTAACCGTTACGGAATGGTTAATTGTGTTGCGGGTGCCTCACTCTTTAGTGGAGATGAAGGGAGGATGGTGGAAGTGATAGTGGAGTTAGCAGGCTGATTAACACTGAAAAGAGCGGAACAAAGGCCATGGAAGGGCTATTGATGACATGGCAGGGAGGTGGGGCCCAAGCTCATATTGCAAATCGCAATCGGAGCTTTTGCTATGGGAAAGCGGAGGGTAAATGTTATACTCTACAAGGAGTGAAGTGTGATCACGGTGAGTTGAATATGACATGGCATGTCAGTGGTGGGGACGCCCGCATATCATAATCGGGAGTATTTATATATGAGGAGCGGGAGGTAAATGCTATAATCTGCGATTTACGAAGTGCGGTGGTGAAAATATGATGTGGCAGGACAGAGGTGGGGCCACCTGCACATCGCAAATCTCAAGGTTTAATGTATAAGAAGCAGAGGGTAAATGTTATGAATCATGATATGCGATGTACGAAGTGTGATGAGTGGAGGGGTGATGTGGAAGGATGGAGGTGGGGCCCAACTTATATCACAAATCGCAAGTCGGGGAGTTTAGTTATGAGAAGTGAAGGGTAAATGGTATAACTTGTAATGTGTGAAGTGCGATGGACGGAAAGGTTGGCGATGTGAAAAGGTAAGTGATAAGATCTCTTTCTTCTTTTGACTACGAGGGTGTCCGCCCGACCTGCGCTTGGAGTGTTTGGCTTTCACTTCAGCCATTCCTGCTCTTCATTTTCTTAGCTTCCCATGTTACCTTATCACTCCTGAAAACCACAAACCAACATTTCCTTATAGGGGCCACTTCTCCACCTTGTGTGCAGTCACAGGCCAACACATCCCATGATTTTCAAATGTTGTATGCCTATTTTGAGGTTATTAATTTTGATTGATAATCATCACTAAAAGCTATTTGGTGAGGAAAAATGTCAGATAAAATTCCTCAAGGACTGGGCCAATTAGGAGATGTGGGATCAACATCGAGGGCTTAGGAGGATAGAAAATTTTATTTCCCTTGTAAAAAGTGCAAGGGCTTGAAAGTAAGGATACTTTTAATAACAACTAAAAATCATTGTAGAACTTATGGACATGGTGAAGGCAGAGACAAATATCATCCATTAGTAAGTACTTATTCATTATCTTCCATTAGACCATAAGATATTTGTTCTTTATATTTCTTATACATGCCATAAGAGAGTTCGTACTTACTTAGTTCAAATATATAGTCAATTGCACAACTGACAATCTTCCAAAATATTAATTTTGTGTTTTATCAATTGAGAAAAAAATATCATGATGAGTTCTAGGTAGTTAATTTTCAAATAATATTTACATTTGTTCATGAATATTTATGCTAGATAGTTTTCAATTAATATTTATACTAGGTAGCTTGCAATTAATATTTATGGTAGCTTGCAATTAATATTGATGCTAGGTAGCTTTGGCATTCATTGAAGATCTCTCTCTCTCTCTCTCCAAAACTAACTTCCTCTCCTCATTGGTGCGCTATGTTTCTCATTTGTTCAAGTGTCTACTGCTAGAAATTCATTTTTCCTTCCCTCGTAGAACTAGGTTTTCCAATTTCCTTCATTCCTAGCACTAGATTTTTAAATTATCCTTTTCATAACACTAGATTTTTCACTTTTTTAACTTTCTAGTGCTATATTGTTTCTCATATCCCTTGTTTTATAGTGCTAATATTCCTCCTTGTTTCCTTTTCTAGTGCTAGGAATTCCAAATGTGCCCTTTTGTAGTGCTAGGCTTCATAATTTCTCTTTATTATAGATTTTAGTTTGTCAATTAGACTTCTTTCTAGCAGTAGGATTTGCAATTAGGTTATTTTCTAGTAACATTGATTTTGCAATTGTACCCTTCTCCAATGCTAGGAGTCTCCAAAGTTCTGCATTCCAACATTGATCAGTTTCACATTTGTTCCTTTTTCTAATGATAGGTTTTGAAATTGTCCTCATTTTGACCTCTCCTCACTTTTTTACTCAAAAAATGGGTTTAATGCACCTCAAGGGATTTGATCCCTCTAGACACTTCGTATAACCAGAGTTATATGGGTCTATATTAGTTTTTATTTATTTTCACTATTACATGTTCATATTATTAAACTCATTAAATATATGCAGTTAGATTGATTTTTTAATATATTCAATAGAATCCTTCCCATTAAGGGTATTTTTACTTTGATTATTATGAACATGTAAGTTTTATGTTGAGCCATATGCAAATAAGGAGTAGTTAACTAGCTAAGTTGCCTTTGTCTAGCTCTTTTTGTCCTTTGTTTTCCTATATTATATTTGTAAAAATTTATATCGTTTAAATATTTGCGATAGCTGACTAATATTATTTTATTGATTGTAATTTCCTAGTATAGTGCTCCTAGGTCATTCCTCGACGAGGAAGAGGTCATTGTTGTACAAGCGCTTTTTCAAGAACATGAAGCAAATATGGAGCTGGATCAAGTTAATAATCCTATGGAAGAAGATAATTATAATGATAACACATTAGATGAAGATGGGACGAATAGATTGATCGAGGAGACATTTAATAATGTTGTAGGAAGAGATGATGATGACGACCCACATGTTGGTGGTTATGGTATACTTGTACTTGAGAGGAGAACTAAACCTCTTTATGAAGGCTCAAAAACATCTCTTCTCTCTGTTGTATTACTTTTGATCAACTTAAAGGTGGTGAATGGTTTGTCAAACACATGTGTGACACAACTCCTGAGGTATGTGATATATTTTGTGACATTTAGTACATCATGATAAAGCAATTATTTTTTCCTTTTTTTTCATTGTTACTATGTCGATCACCATTTGTAACATTATTTGGATGCAATATGTATATTTTTTACATTAACCAGCACTACTGATTTCTGATTTTGTATATTTTTAGGTGAATTTCTATTACCAGCATCAAATGTTTTACCTCGCAAGTAACAAGATTTACATGAAATATATTTGAATGGAGTATCAAGTTATTCATGCATGTCCTAATGATGATATTATCTATTGTAAAGAACATGCATCGAAAGACAAATTCCCAAAATGTGATGAGAGTAGATATCAAACTGATAAAGTAACAAAAAAGGTGCCTCGCAAAGTTATTTGTTATATTCCCATAATTCCACGTCTGTGACAATTGTTCAGGTGAAAAAGAACAGCAAAATTTATGGATTACCATGCAACGAAAAGAAGTCAAGATGGTTACTGCGAATGTTTGCAGATGGATCTCCATTTACGAATATAGAGGAAATATGGCCAAATTTTAAAGAATAACCTCATAATCTTAAGATTTCATTAGCAACTAGCAGAGTCAATCCATTTGGAGAGCTAAGATCTATTTACTTGAATTAGGGGAATTTTGAGGTCTAAAATGGGCCTCCTAAGGAAATTATAAAATAATAGTGGAAAAAATCAAATAAGATTTGATGACATCATCAAATTTTAGAGGAAAAAAATAAAATACTACCTTTTCAACTTGTATTTTCAACTTATCTCCCAAAGTTTTTACTCAAATTTCAAGCAGGAGTACTCATTGGATGAAAAATTTAATTCCTCATCCAAGGATTACCCATGTTCCATACTTTTGATGGACCCCCATGCAAGAGGGGGGGGGGGGGGGGGGGGGGGGGGGAGTCTCAATTATGCAACATGGGTAATATTTGGATGGAAATAATTAAATTTTCTGTCCATCTCCCGCTAATCTGTGCATTGAATAAGTTAATGGAGTTGAAAAAATGGTTTTATTATTTTATTATTTTTTAATATTTTTACCCTTTTACTTAAAAAATGGTGAATCATCCCCCATGGTTGACATCATCATGTTTAATCCTATTGGTTCTTATAAAGTTTATTTTGGTTGTGCATTTTTCTTAGGAGGCCCATTTTAGACCTCATCTCCCACTGGTGAGTCCCGTTTTTTTTTATCAATAATAACATTCCTCCTTGGATGTCAATAAAGAGGGAGCACATAATGTTTACAATGATTGTTCCAGGTATTATTTTGTTTAGAATAATTATATTCATTTACACAATAATATTTCATGATTTTTCTTGTTTGTTTCATTCTTATGTCTTATATTTTTTTGCATACTCATATATGTTCAATCATGTCTTATAATTATGTCTTATTTTTTTTGTTACTCATATATTTTGGAATTATGTATTGAATGTTCAATAAATTAGGTAAGTACAGTGTCAAATATATGAATGTATATATCGAGCCTCTTATTGATGAGTTACTATAATTATGGAATGGCATCACTATGTATGATATCTCTAGACCAGCAGATGCACAAAGGTAATTTGAATTCCAGCAATGCTTATATGGAAAATTCATGATGCCCCAGGGCTAACACATTATTGTGGTATATTATAACATTACCATGCACTTTAATAGTGTTTACTAGTTTTATGAAGTTCATTTCATGATTTTTTTTGTAAATAGTCCATTCATTATACATACTTCAATTAATAATTGAAATAAAAATTAATCTATCTCTTGCAGGTCTTCAAACAAAGGGTAAATTTGTTTGTCCAGTTTGTGGTCCTAAATTGAAATCTCGTCATTGAAGAGGCCTAGGAAAGGAGTTGTTTGATGAGTATAGGCACTTCCTCTTTAAGAACCGTATGTACCGAAGAACCCAAAAACATATTTTCAATGGGAAAGAAGAGACTGGATTAAGACCACGGAGAATGACACTTGGTCTATGGAAGTTGCAATATAATATAATCCCTCAAGGTATGGATTAAATCATCTATTTGTCATTATACATGGAATTTTTGGATTATTTAATATTTTTATTACATTTTCTTCATTGTACTATTTGAAAATTATTGTTGTTATAATATCTTAAACTATGATTCACCTTGTAGGTCTGCAAGGCATTAATAGTGGGACACTACCACGAGGAATGAAAAGTTATCCTAAGCACTTCAGTAGGCTCCCCTACTATGAGCACCTAGATATTTTTCATTGTTTGATACAATGCACGTTGTGAAGAATGTAACAGATACCTTATGGCGAATCTTATATGGAAGGAGAGATAAAGAAAACATTGTTAAGATTTTTAATGACATTAAGGAGGCCAATAATGCAATGCAAAGTGCGATTCATTCAAATAGCAATAGAGACAGCCAAAATCTAGGTGCCCTTCCATGGTTGTTGATGGAGTAACAAAGCAAGGATGTTAAAGAGGTTATTGAAAAAAAAAAATTTCCCACTAGATTTTCTTCAAACATAAAGAATATCCTAACAAATAAAGGTGAATTAGGTGGGGTAAAGACTCATGATTGGCATACATTCATTAAGGTAATTATTGTGGTGTATATATTTGTACATTAATGGTGAAACATCTTGTTAGTATTTTTGTTTTATACTTATTTCAGAATAACTAATCATTGATTTTTTGTTGTTACAATATGTTCTTCCTTTATCTCTCCCAGACAAATTTGAAAACAATGTCAAACAAGCTATATATGATCTTGGGAAATACAAGAGGTAAGTGGCGATTTATATGCAAAGTGTAGTTTTTTTAATAATTTTTTGTACATTAACTTATATTTGATTGCATGTGTTTTACTTGTAATGTAATATATATCTTATTATTGAAACTTGTGATTTTCTTGTTTCATTTGTAGATGGTTTTCATATAAAGAAATCGATAAAGAAGATATAAAGTATTGGAGGAAACAAATTCCTCGTCTAATGTGTGAAATAAAAAAGTATCTACCTCCAGATTTTTTCAATGCACAAGAACACTACCTCATACACCAAGTTTAGGAGATTGAAAAGTGTGGACCCGTAGACACAAGATCAATGTGGAAGGTTGAGAGGAACTTGAAATATTTGATGGCTTTGGTCAGACAAAGAGCACATCCTGAGGGTTCCATGGTAGAGGGATATATAGTATATCAAACCATGGTTTATATTAGTCAATATAGTTCAACAATAGTGAAAAGTATCAATGTATTGGATCGCATTTGGGATGTCAACTCCATGAAAATTTTTGAAGGGGGGCACATATCGAGGAAAGGTAAAATGAGGAAAGTAAGATGTAAGTTTATAGTGGAGATTTATAGTACATTTGAATTTTTGTTTTTACATATATCATACTTATTTAGTTTTTAGTCTTCATGCACAATCCAATAATATAGTGGTATAATGTGTTAACTAATTATATATACGCATGTGAGCTGTTTTATTTTAATACAATCGGTCGAGAGTGGGATGAAATACATTTATACATTGCAAACAATGTTGATTGGATGAAGGTATGGATTAAACGATGCAAAAAAGCTAATAATGGTAGGTTATCATGGTATGGTGTGTCTACATTGGTCAAATAAGCTGAACGTAGTGGAGATACCAATCTTACACAGAGGGTAATTGATTTATCACATCGTTTAGTACATTACCAGGCAAGCATATAATTCATCTATACTACTTTTTTTACAATTATATTGATGCATATAGCGTTATTTTTTATTAATTTGAAAATTTTCCAAGTATAAATATTTTATCAAATAATGACAATGTATTTTTTACGTGTTTTTCATAATGCAGTTGAAACACCGCAAGGCAATGTGGTGCAATGGACGCAAATTTCGCATCAAAAGGTTGGATGAAAAGAGGAAAACTTAAGATAGTGGGATAACTATAGTATTTCAGGTAGATAATGTTGTATCTAGAGGTTGAAAACATCCAAAAGTATCTGAAAATTGATACTATGGGTATCTGGATGATATACTTAAGTGTGACTTTAAATCCTTCAAATTAGTTGTGTTCGATGTAAACTGGTACGGGCTACGAATAAATGAATGTGATCTCAATAGAACTGTTATTCAACATGCTAACGGATTTACCGTGGTTAATACAAGGAATTTTGAGCCAGGATCAAAACCCTATGTTCTTCCAAGCCAATGTGAACAAGTATTTTACTCATAGGTTCCAGGTAAATTAGGTTGGTCCTATGTTCTTAGATATGATCCAAGAGGAAGGACAGTAAAGTATAATTTAGCAGAAGAAGATGATATTGAAGGATAAGATGATGTACAGGAGCAATGATTTCATGCGTCAGATGAATATGTTGAAGAATTTCAAGGATTTGTTAATCCAGACAATGTTCTAGACAAACTAGATGATATTGACAATATGTCGAGCGAAGAACTTGAAGAGGTCGAACCAAATGTGGGAGAGGATGTTCCGGATGATGATCATGATCATGATCCTGAAATGGCCAATCCTTTGAACATGAATTTTGAACACGATGATATGGATGATGAGTTGGATGAAGAATACCATTAATAGTATCAAAATATTGAAATTTGCGAGGTATGTATTTATATGTTTTGATTTGGTTTGTTATCTTTCATTTATCTTCAATAATAAAGAAATTTGCTTAAGATATTCTTATGAAAATCTATTTTAACTTGATCTTCATATGGAAACTCATCGAGCTAGAGGTGTGAGGAAACAATGCAATGGAAGAACTAGTGAATGAAAAAATTAAATTATATACAAAATATCAATATATATATATAATTAAAAATAAATATAACTATATGTATTAAAAAATCAATATTAAAAATTAAAATTAAAATATAAAACAAAAAAATATCTAAAAAAAAAATCAAAAAACCAAAAATTCTTCTAATTCTTGTGCGCTTATATGAATTCTTCCCAACCCCACACCCTTCCCCTCAACCCATTAACTCATCGCGTACGTCGACCTGGTCTTCTTGCACTCAACACAAATACCCCACCAAAACCCTACTCACTCAGTACCGGCACATTGCAAACACTTGATTCAGCAGAGGACTCCCAGCAGACGGTGACTATGCTTCATCCATAGGTGATGGTGATGGTTGTTCATCCACAGGTGATGGTGCTTCATCAAACCATGCAACAGAGGACTCATTGCATCAACAAAACCCACTCTATATTATACCAATGACCATGGTAAGTTTCATTAATTATTTAGACTGACTGTGTGCCAACTGCAACACAAAATCCATGCTTATGTGTTACTGTTTAAACATATTTTTAATTTCTATTGGAAGGTCTGAAATGAAAGTATTAGCATTTCACTTTTTGGCTTCATATGGTAACCCTGGAATTATAAATTAAAACCCTTTAATATTTAATGATAATAGAACTCTTCAAAGTGTCATTAAATGATAAATGTACATGAACAGGAGAAGATGAAATGATAGTGAAAACCATTAACAATATGTTGTAAATCATAGAAACTATTATCTCTGGTTTAGAAGAAAACGGTTGCAATAAATTAGTTTAGAATAAAGGGGTGCATCATTAAGGAAATTTACTCTAACTCACATATGTAAATTAGACACCAGAAGCTTCATTACTTTACTCCAATAGAAGAAACATACATAAGATGGAACAGAAGGAACTTAACACATTCATAAATTTTTGGAAAATTCTCTGAATAGCTTTATTAATTCCATAAAGACAAAGTAAAAAATTGGCAAAAATTTTGAGGCCCAAAGTCCAGAACCTCCTTTCTTCTTTGAAAAAGTCTTAAATACACTATTACAAAATGGACGATTATGGAACTGTCAACTTTCCAAACTGTTTTTCTCGACCATTACAATAAAAGTAGAAAATAAAAAAATTTGTAGTAAAACAAAGTAAACTAAATGTGAAACATCATTCGATCAGAGGTGGCAGCGGCCTGATATCCTCGAATGGAAGAAGTTCCTGCGATTGCATCATTTTCTTATGGGGACATCCATTCTTTGTATTTTCTCCATAGGTCTACATTCGGGCTGGGGAAATTTTCAAGCTTGACATGCGCCATTCTAAAATCTGTGATCTTGGAATATGAGGGTCTTACTAAAAACAAAGTTTTCATTATCCATAATAACTGAAATTCCTTTTGTAGAAAATTTATGATGTTGTGGCTCCCTTCTGAATAGAAGTCTTTTCATGTGTGTTGCTAATTTTACTCTTCGCCACAACCAACAATGTTTCAAATGTATCCCAAGGGAGAATATTTCCTTGCTGGTCCCAACAAGATGGAAAACTAGCTCTAGTTATTTTATCATATAACACATTGAACCTTAACATTGTTTCTCTGACTTCCTTCAGCTTTTTTTCCTGTATTCTTCCTTTATGAATTCTTGATGATCACCTTGTTAAAACCCTGACACACATCGAGTCTTGTCTTCAATCCCAAAATTCTTCAACTCTTCAGTAGTTTTAGAATTAATAAAATTAATTAATCTCTTGGCATATGAGGCCCTATTTTGCAACTTCTCTTTATTGGAAACAATGACATTTTCCAGGTCCCTCACAATACCCTTTTCTTCCCCAATAATGATCAACAAATCCCATATGTTCTTGAAAACATCAATAATTTCATTCCAAATAATCTCCCTGGCTTGAACAATGGATACATTTCCCTTCAATTTCTCCTTTAGCTCTTTGATCTCCTGATAGGCATTCTGATAGTCTTGCCTCTCTTTTTTCGCATTGTCCTTGGTCATATGTAACTCATTATCTGTAACCTTGCACACTTTATAAGCTCCTTCAAACTCCCTTTGAGCTTTCTTTAAATCAATTTCTGCCAATTTTAACTCAGTTGAAACTTGAGTTAATTGGGAAGCAGGGTCTTCTGAATTAGATGAAACAAATATTGTACAAACATGAGAATCAATTTGTTTCTGCAACGTCTCACTTGTCTCCTTCAGTTTTGAAATTCCTTGATCCTTGGGCAGCAGAGCTTGCAACAACTATTATTTCTCTGTCTCCACCTAGGCTACTTCAGTAGCCATAGGATTATCACATGTTGTAAGCTTCAACTTCTTCTTCAAACTTCAAATTTCAAATTCAGAAGACTGCAACAGTTTCTGAATTGTTGATTTGTCTTCAAGATCAACACCAACTTTAATAATTATTTTCTTCAATTCCTCATTCTGCGTGGAATAAGATCTTGAGTTAGCTTTTTCCAACTTCACTTGTTTGATCAATTTACTTAACATGTTTTCATCTTTAGCAGCAGCTGAAGTAGTCTTATTCAAATCATTAAATATTAATTGTCATGTTTGCATATGTAAATTAATCTTGTCAGGAAGAGGATTTTTCTTGGCATCTACTCTTAAATTAATAATTTTGAAAGAAGAAGTAGAAGTCACATTCATAGCTAAAGGGTGAGAGAAATATATCTTCATTTTATCCCTTTCTAAGTCCATTGTTTTCAGTATTCTTGGTTGCTCAAGAGAAATTTGAGCCTCAGACTGAGACTTAATGTTTTTTCTTATCTTCTTATTTATTTCTTCAATCTATGAGAAAACTTGCTTAATGTTTAACAGGGAGTCATGACTTGAACTCTTTGTAAGAGGAGATGAGGGAGTCCAAGAGATATCTCCCAATTGCAAATAATATGCAGGCAAAGCTGAAGAGCTTCCCTCTTCCATGGCCTTTGCCTTCTTGGCTTCATTCCCTGTATCACTTTCCAAATCAATTACTTTATCTCTTCCTCTTTTAAGACCCTTTTCAGTAGGGTGAGTAGTTTCCACCTCCATATACTTAGACACAGAATTTTGTCCTCCATTTTCCAGCTTCTCCATATTTAGCCTTGATTCATGAAAAAATGTAGAATAACCATTTTCCACTCTTCAGTTTGAAATTACATGGTATGGGTCATAAGACAATTTCCCCTCCAATGGAAAATGCATGTCAGACAACATTTTGTGAGAAATTTCTAGGGCCTTTCTAGTGTGTACAATGAATGGCCCTATTGTCCTAGGTAGCTTAAACATATGACCTTTCTTCACTGGAACAAAATGGACCTGGTTAACATTAAGACCTAACCTGATGAAATCCAAGGCAAGAAATCTCATGGGAACAAACATAGGAAATCTAAAAGGTTCTATATTAGCTCCAAAGAATCTAATTTCAGTATGTTCCTCATGAGAAAACCAATCTCCATATCTCACATATTTTCTCAAATTCAAAAATGATTGAGCTTCAGGAAATAATCTAGGTGCATCCCCTCCATTTAAAATTGCATATACTATAGGGAAAGAGGAGGTGAATTCAAATAGTCCTTCATTTCCTACCTCTTTTATCATTTGGTCTATCCAAAATACCACTGACTGCTTATTTTTGTTTACATCAATGATGTTCATACCCAACTAAGTAAAGCTATCCATATTACTGTAAAGAAATAAATATGTGACCAAAGAAGGAAACCTGAAACTGCCAGTAATAGACAAGCTCATAAACTAATTATTGATAACATTCTATAGATAAGTGGAAATATTCAAAATTACCATAGGCTTCATCATCAAAGAAAAACTTCCTAGAATTGACTTATTTACCACCATGACATCTTCCCTCCCTAGGAATTTGGCCAAAATTTGAAGAATTGGTCGTACATCTTCAGAAAATATATTCAAAGGAAAATTGTCAAACTCCAAGGAGAATTTTTCTACTTCAGGCAGGAGATAAAATAAAATTTGAGTAAATTCATTCCCTGAAATTTCTTGAAAATATGAAGAAAGGGATTCATCAATGAAACTCACATAAGACTCTGCAGAGGGATAAAAAAGATTTCCTTGTAAATTAACCTGACACCTGGAAAAAAATTTCCCCCAAATGGTTCATGAAAAATCATTTATGAGGGTACATGGAGGAAACCAACCAATGAATAAACTTAGGAAATATGTAGGTTTGGGGAACATACACTAACAAGACTATAGAATTAATCAAAGTGGAGTAAATTGGGGAATTTTCTTGGTTTAGAACAACATGCTGATAAAAGAAAGGGTGGTATATTGTGCAGACAATATCCATAATGTTTGCTTATTTTTCCATTAGTGGGATATTATGAGTGGAAGACTCGGCAATAGAATATTTCTTCATCATTTTGAACAATTATACGAGAATAGTTACACAAGTTACCTGCTTGCATCTAAATGGCTGTTGATTTGGACACTAGTATGAGAATTTGGAGACTTTAGCGGTTTAGGAGGTAGATGTGGATGAAAATGAGGACAAACCTCCTTTTATAGCAAAGGAAATGAATGGGCGGGAAAAAAACATACGAAAAATGAATTAAATGATGAAGTGATTGATAGAACGTTGGGGGTGATATGGAGGGTGACGTGGAAGGTGACCTTGTTATGAAACCAGCTCTAAAAATAGAAGAAAAGAGAGATCAATGCCTTAGAAATAAGACACTTCGAGAGGGAAACCTCGTTTACATTACATAAATGAACAATTATTGGATCCTACAAATGAAAAAACCTCCTTCTATATATAGGAATCCATGGGATCACAATATAATCCTAGGCGACCTAGCAATAATAATGTAAGGCACAATAATAACAATATTGGGGTTACAGGGATACAACAATAACAATAAGGGGGCTACAATAGCAACAATAAGGGACTATACTAGTAATATAGGGACCTAACATGCCCCTCTCCTTCAAAAAAGTGTTGTCCTCAATGCTTGAGTAGCTCTGGGTGCTTTTGCATAAAATTATCATCCTCCCATGTAGAATCTTCAGTGGGTAAGTTCTTCCACTTGATGAGATACTCTGAAATTGATTGATTGTGTAGCTGTCGAGTTCTTTTTTCTGTGATTACTTCAGGTTCCAATATGACTTTTCCTTCCTCATCAAGTTTTGGCAATATTGTTTGAACTAGAATTTTTTCACCTATAACCTTCTTTAAGCATGAAACATGGAAAACTGGATGCACTTGCGACGAAGTAGGAAGCTCCAATTTGTATGCCATAGTACCAATATTTTGCAACATGATGTAAGGACCATAGTACTTTGGCAATAATTTATTATCCTTCCCATCTTTCTTGAGGGAAATTTATTTTTATGGTTGTAGCCGTAAAAATACCCAGTCTCCTACATCAAAATTTCTCTCGCTGCGATGTTGATATGCCTGTTGTTTCATTTGACTCTGTGCCAAATTTAGGTTATCCTTTAAGAGTTGGAGAACTTCTTGTTGATGCTTGATGTGATATTCCACTACTTGAACCTTATAATTTTCTCTTAAATATGATGTGATGGACGGTGGATGATATCCATAAAGAGCCATAAATGGGGTCATTTTTGCTACAGTATGGAAGGAAGTGTTATACCACCATTCAACGAGGGGTAACCACTTGACCCATTGTGTTTGTTTATCAGACACAAAACAATGAAGATATCCTTCCAGACATTTATTCACTATCTCAGTTTGACCATCGGATTGAGGATGATAAGATGAGCTATGAGCTAGTTGAGTACCCAAACAAGAAAATAATTCCGTCCAAAAATTTTCAGTAAAAATGGGATCTTTGTCGATTACAATAATGTTTGGGTTTCCATGTAGCTTTTGAATTGTTTCCATAAATGTAGTAGAAACTTTACTTGCTTTAAATGGATGATATAATGCACAAAAGCATGCATATTTGGTAAGTCTATCAACTACCACCATGATGACACTCTTTCCTTCCGACTTAGGTAAACCTGTGATAAAATCCATTGAAATATCCTCCCAACGTTGACTTGGAATGGATAAAGGTTGTAGAATACTCGGGGTCTTAATTGTCTCAACTTTATTTTGCCGGAAAACCAAACATTCTGCCACAAACGTTTGAATATTAGATTTAAGGTCATCCCAAAAAAATTCTTACTTCACCCTGTGGTAAGTTTATAAAAATCCTGAGTGTCCTCCTAAAGGAGAAGTGTGAAATTCCAAAATAATATTTTGTTTTAGTTGGTAATTCTTACAAATATATAAGCGATCTTTGTACCATAAGGAATCATTTTTCCAACTAAATGTATCATATGTACTAGGATCTTGCTGCAACTTTTGACTGAGTGTCCACACTTCTTCATCCTTCTTCCATTCATCCCTTGCTTCAGTTATCCAATCTGGTTGGATAATATAGATGGCACAAATAAATGCTTCCACCTCTTCATTCTTTCGTGAGAGTGCATCTACAACAAAATTTAGCTTCCCATTTTTGTATATGATTTTAAATTCATAACCCAACATCTTTGTGACCCACTTTTTCTGCTCTTCTGAAGATAGTCATTTTTCCAAAAAGTGTTTAGGACTATCATGATCAACTTTTACCTTGAAGTGTCTTCCCATTAGGTAAGGTCGCCATTTCTTTAGTGCAGGTAGTATTGCTAACATTTCCTTCTCATAAATAGCTTTCTGTAAATACTTTCCTTTGATTGGATGACTTTAAAAATAAATGTTTCTTCCTTCTTGCATTAAAACAACACCAATTCCATTTCCTGAGGCATCACATTCCACAATAAAGGTTTTTGTGAAGTCTGGGGTAGCTAAGACCGGTGCTAGGCACATTTCCCCTTTAATATTTTCAAAGGCCTTAGTTGCTTCAGGAGTCCATGAAAATGAATCTTTATTCAATAATGTTGTTAGAGGTGCTTCTATTCTCCCATAATTCTTAACAAAATTGTGATAATACTCTGTTAACCTGAGAAATCCTTGCAACTGCTTTATGTTTGTGGGGACTTTCCATTCCTTAATGGCTTTAATTTTTTTAGGGTCTACCATAACACCCTCGTGAGATACAATATGACCCAGATATTCCACCTCTTGTACTCCAAAGAAACATTTGGATTTTTTTGCATATAATTGTTTCTCCTCCAATATTTTAAGCACCCTATCAACATGTTGAAAATGATCCTTCCAAGACTTGTTGTAGATTAGTATATCATTAAAAAATACTAGCACAAATTTTCTAAGGAAGGGTTTGAAAATGGAATTCATCAACCCTTGAAATGTAGAAGGTGCATTGGTAAGGCTAAATGGCATGACCAACAATTCATAATGACCCTCATGAGTTTGAAATGTTGTTTTCGGAATATCTTTAGTCTTCATTATAATTTGATGATATCCTGAACGAAGATCCAACTTGGTAAAATAAATTTCTCCACATAATTCATCCAATAATTCATCAATCACAACAATGGGAATTTTATCTTTAATAGTGATCTTATTGAGATCCCTATATTCCAGACACATGGGCCATGATCCATCCTTCTTGTGCACCAATACTACTGGAGCAGAGAAATAACTTTGACTAGGTTGAATTATACCAGCCTCTAATATTTCTACAATCATACGTTCAATTTCGCTCTTTTGGACATAAGGATATCTATAAGGCCTGATGTTTGGAGGAACAATTCCTGGAATCAAATGAATAGCATGATCACGATCATGAATAGGTGGGAGTCCTTTGGGAGTTTCAAACACCTTGGAATTATTTTCCAAGACATTTTGGAGATATGGAGAAATAGACGATTTTGATGTTGGAACTTCTAGTGAGCATAATTTTGCAATTATGCCTCGTTATTATTTCTTCAGAAGATTTTTCATGACATTATAGATTATTATCTTTCCCAGCTTCCCTGTGATACCCCATAACTCGACTTCCTTTTCTTCTGAAAAAAATTCAAGAAAAGTTCCTGAAAATTAAAAGCTACCAACCCCAAAGATTGTGACCATTGTACTCCTAGTACAACATCAGCACCTCCAATTGGAATGGAAAGAATTGTACTATTAAATACATATTACCCCATGGTTAGCTTGATATTATGGCATTTTCCAAAGAAATTTATTGTTCCTCCATTTGCAACCATCACTTGAAATTTTGGTGCTGGGTATAGGAAACAATTCAATTCCTTGGCTACCTTACAATGAATAAAATTATGGGTACTACCCGAATTAATCATCACTATTACCTTTTTCTTCTTGATATTTCCTTCTATCTTGAGAGTTTGAGGAGTGGAAATTACTGCCAATGTATTAAATGATATGGTCAGACTCATTTCTTCTTCTTCTAGGGTTGGTTCCTAGTGTATATCCTCTTATTTTGAAGTTTCTTGTTCATTTTATTCCTCCTCTTCACAATCTATGTAAAATAATTTCTTCTCAGAACATTTATGACCTTTAGTGTATTTTCTATCACAATTGTAGCAAAGCCCTTTTGCTCTTTTTTCTTCCAATTGCTGTGGTGTCAACCTTGTAGGTTGTGGAAGTCTAGGAGTAGCAATACCTCCATATTTATAGATGTGATTGGTAGGCTTCCTTGTCACCATAATTTTACATTCAAATTTTCTTACCAACCTAAATGCCTTCTCCAATGAATCAGGTTCCCAAACATGAACCTCATGTTGGATGTTATCCTTTAAAGTCCCTATGAAGACATTAGTCATGTGTTCCTCTTGAATATCAATTACCCTTATATTCAATTTTTGGAAGTCCTCAATGTGCTCCACCACCGAACCCTTTTGTTTGAGATATATCAATTGGCTAAAAAAGGTGTTTCTCTTTGTATCCTCATAATGTGCTATCATTTCCTCCATAAAAATTGACCAAGTGACAATTTTTTTACGGGAGAAAATCCATCGATACCATGCAAATGTATTTTTTTCTAAACATAAAGTTGCATTGCTTACCTTTTGTGTGTTTTGCAAATTATTGAGATCAAAATATTGATCCATCTATAGTATCCATGTTACAGGATCCTTGCCATCAAAATTCCTCATATCAATCTTTGGAATATGGTGGATCTTCCATCCAACATTAGAGTTTATGAAATCACGATTAAAATTTATTTTTTTCTCATCATGAGTTTCCTTTACTTTCTTTTCTCCATTAAGAAAAAATTCTTGTATCAACTTTGTCAAACTTTCCATGTCTGCTTTTAGATCATTCATCATGTTTTCCATTTTTTAATCGACCTTAGCTTCCATGCCAGCTTCCATGACATCCATATTAGCTTCCATGCCATTCTTCAAACCATCCATCTTAGCTTCCACGTCTTTCTTCAAACCATCCATCTTAGCTTCCACGCTTTTCTTCAAAACTTCCATTTCATTTTTTGTTGCTCTTTGTGAGAGCAAAATTTGGTGCACTTGCTCATGTAATTTTGATATGTCATGTTGCACTTTTTCGTCTTCATGAGTCATAGTAAAGCCTTCTAAAGGTTTAATGTGTGTTAAATTATTTTTACGGGGAATTTTAGAACCCAATACTGATATCTATTCTACAATATTCCCTTACAATCAATTCAAACTAATTCTTCAAACAAGGCTTATGCAATTTGGAAAAAAAAATACACACCTTTTTATTTTATTTTGAGGAGCTCGATATTGAAACTGAATTATCTCTGTGATTTCGGATATTCAATATCTGAAATTCAGTCCTATTGTAGCCCTTTGAATCTTATTTCAAATGCCACAAGTCTGACCTGATTTGGATTCTTCAAGGCAAATTTATGCCCAATCTCCCACAATGACCTAATTATGGACTCGTTTAGTAGAGCGAATTTGTATGGCATGCCAGGTGTCATTGTTTCCTCCTTCAACTCTTAAATTGATACAAAGAAAACTACATTCTGTGTACTTGTGGCCACTCTTTACAGAATTTCAATCTGATGTTTAGAGAGAGATTTATGGCGATTTTCCCACGGTCACCTCTTTAAGATGAAATTCAGGAGCCTGAAAAAACCATAACTTCCACAGATCATATCTCCAAAAATATTCTGAACCAAGATCTGAAATTTTTACACAACGTTCCTCAAGATTTCAGCTTCACATGTTAAAAAATTCAGCTTTTGAACCTTCGTAGAAAACAATTTATAGCGAAAATTCCATGATGACCTATTTGGATCAGCGAAACCCTAGAATCCAAAGCTCTGATACCAAATGTTATGAAACCAGCTCCAAAAATAGAAGAAAAGAGAGATCAACACATTATAAATAAGCCACTTTGAGGGGGAAACCTCCTCTATATTACATAAATGAACAATTTTTGGATCCTACAAATGAAAAAACATCCTTCTATATATAGGAATCCATGGGGTCACAATATAATCCTAGCCCACCTAACAATAATAATGTAAGGCACAATAATAACAATATTAGGGTTACAGGTGTACAACAATAATAATAAGAGGGCTACACTAACAACAATAAGGGACTATACTAGTAATATAGGGACCTAACAGACCTGGCTCACTCTCTTTCATCCCGGGGTCCGTCGATTGTCATCAGGTTGTCATCATTGTGGAGGGACTCCACAGTATGGGCTTGATCATAGGGCAATGCCCTGCAGAATATTTGGGCCACACATTCTGGTCAACTAGTGGGGGTCATCCCGGATGCGGGTGCTGGCAATGCTTATGGTGTTGATGGGACAGAGGTCCATTGGACGGGAGGCCACCTGCCTTCCCACATGAGACCGGCGATCCCACCTGAACACAGTTAAATCGACCATCGCTCGATCTTAATGGCATTTAATATGGGTGCTTATTATGATCTGGAGGTAGATACTAGAGGCAGTCTCGACTGCTGTGTTAACGTTTCATATCAGGTTCATTTGATCGGTCATTCAATTTTAAAGCTTGCTCGTTGCAAAGAAGAGTTGTTAATGCCATGGCCCCATTCTCCCCTACGCCGGTGAACTGGTGCTGCCATCCTGATGCAGGTAAGGCGAACGATCGCACCACCACTGGAAAAAGAAGCCGCAACACTTGTTGTCTGAAGCTCGACGATAGCATTCACATCTCTCTCTCTGGTTCTTGCATGTCGGCCTCGGTCTTTCTGATCACTCCTCCGACGCTACCCCCTGTCAATACTTCAGCCCTCCAGAATTCCAGCTCCAATTCCACTGCAAGCATGCCTAGGCTAAGGCAAAGGATGCGTTGCAGGCGTGGGTCCTCTAGGAGCACCAGGAGGCGTTCACCTTCCCCATCCAGCTCGCCCTCAGCAATCTCTTCCCCCTCGGAAAGCCTCCCCCGTCTTCTCCATGGTTGTCTGCTCCGCTCTGGACGTAGGCTGGACTCTCTCTTGTCCGATGCGCTGCCAACACAATCCCATACCGCTCTCTTCTCATTTGACTACTCACTCAACCGGCCGAGAGTCTCTATCGCCATTTCTGTAGTTTTTCTTGAGGAGCCCTAGGTTGAGAATCCTTCGGAAGGGCAGGGTCCTGTTGGGTGCACGAATCTGGATGAGGCGCTGCAAGGTTCGAGGGGTCAGCCCAGCGGGAGTAAGGATGTTCTGCAGGAAGATTCTGGACATGGTCAGGCAAATTTGGTGGATAATCCATCCTCCAAAACAGCGGTCCACTCAGATGCAGACATCTTCAGTGATTGTGGCGAACCGGAAGATTATGGGTGCAGGATCGAGGAGGTGGCTCCTGATGAGTAATTCAGCTCTCTTTTATGTTTTTCTTGTTATGTCTCTGCCCTCTCCAGAGGGCTTGTCATGTT
Organism: Pinus albicaulis; assembly: GCA_034641835.2. Lineage (NCBI taxonomy): Eukaryota > Viridiplantae > Streptophyta > Pinopsida > Pinales > Pinaceae > Pinus > Pinus albicaulis. Next base: position 661,087,623 of record CM076577.1, read on the forward strand.
GTTTTACTGTTATCTACTGTCATGGTCCAGCTTTTGTCGGTGAAAATCCTCAGAATTCACAATGGTCTAGTTTTTTCATGGTCCAGTTTTACTGTTATCTACTGTCAATGGTCCAGTTTTTGTCAGTGACAATCTATTTCGATCCCCTACGTGGGATTTTTTCAAATGGTGGTGCTCCAGGCTGATTTCCCTCCTGCAGGGCAGTCTCAAACTATGTTCTGTCTGTCTAAATTTCCTCCACACTAGGCACTGTTAAGGCTTTCGCCCGATGTACTATATTTTTACTGTTAATAGAATACTTTTACTTAGAAAAAAAAAAAATAGTGGGGGTCAAATATTCTAACGGAGGCACCCCATCGGTTAACTTCCGACTACTTTGTGACTCCGCTCACACTCCATCATGGGAAAAATTTTCAAATGGCGACATCCAAGAAATGAAGCATTCGTCCTTTAACCCAACACACAAAAAGGTGGTCACGATATCTTACACATAACTTCAAATACTCCTTAGTGCCATTTTTTTTTTCAAAATTTAATTTTTGCATATATATATTTTTTAGAATTTTTAAAGTACATAATCTCCTATGTACAACATAAAATAAATTTAAAACTAGCCACAACAAGGTAATAGATAATTTTGTCCAAAGGATAAGGGTGAAAGAATGTCTATTACAGTTAATCTATTAGCAAGCCACAACTAAAACATCTACATCAATAATCCCCAATATCATATGCCAAGATAATAAGAAGCAAAATTTCCCTACAAAAAATGTAAAAGGAATTTACAACAGTCTAAATATATGATCAAGGAAATTGAGTAATATTGTTCTAAGTTAATTGATTCATTGCTCCAAATTATAAGAGAATTTTACATGTCTAATGTACCATTCCCATAGTATTCGAACAAAGAAGGTGTTTTCATCAATGATGTGTTAAGTCACAGGAGCGGTATACAAAATGATATTGGAAAATTAGAAAGATCTAACTTAGAAGTAATTTCCAATTTCTTTGTCAAACCACATAGCAACTGCGTCATGGTCAAAGAGATGATATCCATAATATCATAACAATCACTATTCTTAGAAGACAGGATATACACAAGACATATTAGTATGCTCTTTGACCAACTATAGTATATTTCTCACATCTTGAGCATACATGGGTAATGGAAATCCTTCCCGGGAGCTTTTAATTCAACCATTCTAAAAAATAATTCATCAAATTTGTTGGAGATGAGAAAAAATTATCTTTTAATTTTCTATTTTTAATTTTGTTGTAACAAAACTAGGATAGACACTTGAAGTTAAGAGGCTTATTTAAAGAATCGTCATAGATTGTATTATGATTTCTAATTTTTTGGAAGAATTAGACACTTTGAACAATTGTAAAGTTTATTTTGGAAGAATAACTTGAACCACTTAATATTTTCAAGTTGTTTTTTATCAACTGAATATGGTATTTTGCTATAATTTTGCTAGTTATATTTTAGTGAAATCGAAATATAAATACTTTTTCTTGATATAATCGATATCTTGTATAATTGATTAATTTTTGCTAACTAGTTTTTCATTTGATTATTAGAATGATTAAGTGAATGATACATATATGAATTTTGTGAATGTAATCGATTCAATTAACTATATCCGTAATTTTTCTTGATATAATCGATATCTTGTATAATTGATTAGTTATTGTTAACTAGTTATTTCATTTTATTATTAGAATGATTAAGTGAATGATACATATATGAGTGTTGTGAAAGTAGTCGATTCAATTAACTATTTGTTTAATTTTACATCATTTGTCTTCTAGTTTATTTATGTTGTTAGTCTGAAGATCTAAATCTTAGGCTTATTGCTAATCTTTCAGAATTCATGCATGATAATAATAATAATCCTAGGATATACAAGAGTGATAATAGTTTAGTATATATTTTCTTTTGAATAGATATAATTTCAACCTTTAGTTTACAACTATTTTTCCAAAATCTCTTTCAGAACCTCATTGATTAGAATATTCTTTTAGGATTTCTTCATATTTTGGAGCAATGTACTTAGGAGGAAACTGGGGCACATAGTGAGAATCACCTTCCAAGATAGATATAATAGTGGTCATGTCAAAGGAAAATTTATTTCATTATTTCACATTACACTATTTCACTACTTCATGCCAAGCATGAGAGAAAAATCTTGGTTATGAAAGAGGCTATAGTGGAGGACGAGCCACAAATCGCCAAGAAATTTTCCACATTTTTAAAGAAAGAGTATATCGAACTCCTGGATTCAAAGGATATTTCCAGATATGGTTGGTATCTAGACAGTGGTGCCACATGCCATATGACAAGGGAGTGTGATCTATTTTAGCCACCTGGCTTGGTAAATACTAGATGCTTAGTGAGGTGTGGGATCCAGACTGAAGGAAAAATCATTACAAGATAGGGTTCAATTTTATTTTAGTTAGAATCAGGATGGACTGTAGCCTTTCATCATGTTCTATATGTTCCTTGTCTATGAGTGAATGTGTTCTCTGTTTTAGCCTTGGAGGATCAAGTCTATGCAGTTGAGTTCAAAGGAGAGTCGATACAATTATGGCCAGAGGGAGTTGTGTATGCTAAGGACTCCATCATACTGGGGATCAGAGAGGAACAAGTGTACAAATTATGGGGTCGAAATATAGTTCGAGAGGGACATAAAGCTAGTTATGCAGCATTTTTTAGGATACAGGAGGACCGCCTTAGCATACCCACTTGGTGGGAATGGACCCAACTGGAAGAGATGGGATACTCAGATGACTTCATTAGAACTTTAGCTGGTAGCCATAACACATATCAGGTCAATTTTCCATATTAAAAGGGAGCAGGATTTTGAAAAACTTATGAAAATTGATTTTGAAAAACTTTTTGATTCTACTATCATTGATAAAAAGTGATATTAGTAATGTGTTTAAAATGTAGCTCCAAACCAATGTTATGCATGTTGGTTTCATTATTTTTCACTTGAGAATGTCATGGTTACATTAATCCACCTCCCAAGGTGTTTATATCAAGTGTGATCAAGTTACATGTATATATGGTAGCATATTTTCTTTTAGCATGGTCAGAATTTTTCCAAAGGACATATTTACAAGACCTTAAAAAGCGAGGAGCCTACCATTGTTGAGATCCTCTCTTACATGAAAATATTAATGAATTTTTCCCTTATATTAAATCTAGGTATATAGCTACAAATGTTACCATTACAAAAGCATTTAATGACAAGGATACAATGCACATAATTGATTTTCAAATTTCTCATGGAAGCCACCACGTACTAATGACTCAATCATATGAAGAAGGAGGATCACCCTGTATTAGAGTTTAATCAAGATCAAGTAATACACTTACTTGGCCAAGGATTATGAAATATTATTAAAAATTATCAAGTTCATTTTTAATTTCGTGATCTACTTGTGTTTTGACCTAATGTTAATGTCAATATGCTTGATATTCAGAAAGGGGAAGCGTTGGCTATAATTTTATTTTTACAATTCCATCATATACCTAATTAGAGTATGAGTACAAGAACCATGAAGATTCGATTTTAGGATTGCGTCCCATAGAATGATATGAATATTCAAAGAGATTTCACTCACAACTCATTGTCCAACAATCACAGAGCACTCACATCGATTCTCTTAGAGACATAGCGAGTTACCACAATGATAAATTTTATATTTCTTTCAAACTTGCTAAATATCCCTTTACACAAAAAAATGCCAACAAAATTCAGAGGTTGAAAACTTGTCAAAAAGGCGATTGCAGATGATGGTGGGTACCCTACACTATGTTGACACCATTTTTGGTCGAGAGGTGGACTAGGGACACATACAATTACCATGACCATCATTACACCTTTTTTGTTTATGTTTAATATCTAGTATCTTTTCTGTTATATGTTGGATGTTGGAAAGTGACTTATCTCAGATGTAATACTCATGAACATTACTATTTTTTGGATCCTTTTCACATGTGCTACTTATGCACTATATGATGATTGTATGTTTCTTTTACTTTCACCTTCCATTTGCTTTATTTTTTTATCTCTCTCTACTGTCAGAAGGGTGGTCAGTGATTACACCACTCTGAAAGCATGTATATGGCACAGGAAATGCTAAATATGATGGCATATGAAGAAATCATGTAATTTTTTTTTCTATCTTTAATAAAATAGTTTGTTTTTTTTTTCTTCTGGAAAAAAAGAGCTAACTGCTCTTCCTCTTCGAATGAGGAAATAAACAAGATCGAATTTTAGAATTTCTATCCCTAAATAATATTTAACCAAATACCACGTATTTGATCAATGGGGTGACAAGGGGAAGGCACCAGCCTCAAACCAATCCACAGATGCTCCTAAGGAAGTGCTTACTAAAGAAAAAATTTATATGGTGATCGATCCAATGCAAACAATCAAGAGTCTTCTCGTAAAATTGAACAAGAGAATTAGTTTTTTAATTGCGATTGAGCCACGGACAGAAGATATAAGAGATCAAATCAGAACCGTGATGACAAAAATCAGTCAAAATGGGGTAAGAAACTCATTTAATTATCCCATTTATTTATTTATGATTTTAATTTTCTCATCCTCCATAAAAGAACTCTTTATTTTACAAGGTTTTTTTAGAGACTTTGATCCTCATTCTGAGATTATGGGGGTTGACGTTGGTAGCAGGACCTTTGCTCATCTTGTGAGTGACACACTAAACACACCAAGTGTTAATGCAGATCTTGAACAGGGTGAGATGCCATTATCTACACCCATTGAAAAACGCATAGAAGGATGTGCACATGATGTAGACCATGATTCCATCACATCTAGTCAAACAAGATTTCCTAAGTCTACTCGTGTTACTATCATGGGAACACTACCAACTACATTCCTGGTAGATGATGACCATGTTCCCATGAAATTAGAAAATATTCCAGGTATTTAAGAAGTGTTTTACATATTAAGTATGATCTAATTGAAATTTACGTATAGAGTGTCATTATTTTCAAGTAATGATAATATCGTTTTGCAGGAAACAATACCTTCTATATGCACTTGAATGAGGCAACCTTGAAATTATTTGGGCCCACCATTCGCACAACTTGGAATTCAAAAAATTCAAAGTTGAAGGAAGAAATTATCAATAGGTTGGTTGTGCTGTTCAGAGATGGTACCTTCAACAAAAGTGAGTTACCGCAAAGGCAAGCCTATATTTAAAATATTTTCGAGACCAATATAGGGTTCTTTCGTAAAAGAACCCTAAGTATGAGCACCCTCCAGTGATTTCAGAAAGTGAGTGGAAATCCCTCGTAGAATATTCAAAGGAGAAAAAACTTCGAAAAGAAGGGAAGACACCACCCAGGCTAGGAAGGTATGAGGCACTTTTATTAATGTAATTATGATGATTTCTTATCAATATTGTGACATCTAATTAATATTATCAATACCATAAAAATAGGCTCCTAGATACATCTAAAGCCACAAAGTCGAGAATACAAAAACATGGCCAACATCATCTTGGCCCTAAGGGTTACACAAAACTGGTTGCAAAAATTGTAAGTATAAAAGAAAAAGAATTGCATCCAAATTTTAGATTCTTAATAATTTTAATTTAATATTGCAGAAGAAAAACTATTCATATTGTCATGAAAAATTTAAGGGTGAAAAATTCAATGAAAATCCCCCGGAGGAAGACCTCAGGCTTGCTTACAAGCATAGATTTCAAGTCGTTGTTGAACATAGGAAAAGCATGGGGTCTTCACGTACTAGTTTTGATACCCCTCCTGAGACTGAGGTAAATAAAAGCAACGAATCACATTTATAAATTAATACTTATATACAATCTATTGGTCATAAATTAATGTGCTTGATTGTAAAAAGAAGTTAGGCAGTGTAAATGTTGATGTCCCAAGCAATGATGGAAGACATGAGCCTAGTGATAGTGGAGTGCAAATTGAAACTGATGTTCAGATCGATTATGGATTTATTTCATGTGAATTATACATTTTTTTAGTACGGATTAGAATTAGAAATTATTAAATGCAAATGGTGTATTAATTATAAATATTCTTGGTTGTACTCTAGAGCATGTATGGATGAGGCCAAACAAGAGGAGGAACCTATGGCCACATCTGAAATTATCCCACTTCCCTCTACTACCGAAGTAGGTAACGTACACTCTACTACCTTTTTATTAATAAAACACTTGTATTAATAATTACTATAAATAAGAATTTAACATTTTATCCGTATTGCAGTTGATGCTCTAATGCCCTTACAACAACATAGAAGTTTCACTAGGTTGGGAGCAAGACATCTTACAGCTGAAGGGAATGACGTCCTTGCTTCATACATGAAAATTTGCAAGAAACTGAAGAATAATTGTTTGTACTTGTAATTTAATTAGAATGAACTTGTTGCAGATTATGTATAGCATGCAGTTTATTATAAATCATACTGAGATCAAATATTTTTTTAAATATACGAATGAATGAATGAATGTTTACTGTATATTTCATTATTTATGATGTATCTTAATATCTTCCTTTCAAATATTTCCTAGAAGATAGATTGGGTACTACGTAATTGAGAGTGATGTGAAGGGGGGTATCTTCCACCTTCACGCGGTTGCCCTTGTTCAACAGAGAATAAATTGATATTTAGACAATCTTGGATTAAAACTCCGAGATCCAACAGAGAAACAACAATGTCAATGTTGAATTTGTTGTTGCTTCATCGAGTGGAGGGAGGTCTGCTCCAAGATTAAACTACACCAATAATTTATTCTAGAAACCAAGAGGAGCTCATTCACGTATTCATGCACTCAAGTTTTTTAATTATTATTTATTGGTGAAATTAAATTTAATAATTGGCCAAATTTAATCTAAATTTGCCTCATTGGTCTCATGAATATGTGTAGGAAAATCTGTGTCAATTTGGATGTTGAAGAGGAACAACTATCAGAAGAAAATATATAAAAAAAGTAACATTACATTTAGTATATACACGATAGGTCCTGAATAAACAATATGTACATTGAGAAATGTAGTGCAAGAAATAATGTGTACATGTTTCAGAAAAGAATAAATCAGACACGATAGAGATGTATTGCCCACATTGAAAAACTAAGAGAAAGTAATGCACAATAAGGATAAACTTACAGGTTTTCAAAAGGTTCAAAGGAAATTGTACAAAGAATCAATACAATCATATGGATTTGTATTTCCATATGGAGCAATACAAAAATTGTACAACTTCTGCCTTTCTTTTTTGTGTAGATCAGATACCTCATTTTGAGATGTTTATGATGACCATGCAGTTGTTATTTTAGTATCTTGTAGAGGTTTCCTTGAGGTATGCAAAGCTGATGTTGAGAAGAAATTGATAATTTATCTACAAAACTATTTTATTCTTCCTCTGCTTAAATTTTCATTTATTGTGTGATTGATGCTATGATATGGAAGTAATTTCTGCATTATATTAAATTTAGCAATTTATCTGTTTAAGTAGGATCATATGGATAATAGTCACCTAGGGTTGAATTTTAGTAATGTACTTAACCCCAGATACCTCATGTTATCCAATATAACCATTATGTTTTTTTTGAGTCATAATTTAATTAGGTTGAGTCAATTAGGTTTAAATAAGGTCTTTGGAATTCAAATTTTCAAAAACAATGCACATATGAGGGGTTCTTGAAAGTCTTTTTGCATGTGATAGGGGTCATCTCATTTTAGAATAAAGTTTGTTTAAGATTATTAATCATAGTTTATATCGTTAATTATAATATCACATATAAAGTGCCATTATGTAATAAAATTGGCGCGTGAAATAAATTGATTGTGGGTTTAAAGGGCTAAGATCGGGTGTGATTAGATCAACGACATGTTAACACTGTAATTTTTGAAGGCTGAAAAAGAAATCACAAAGGTAACCACAAAAATACTTTGGAGTTTATCTAGGGGGGTGTTGGTGGCCACTCACCTATTCCACTTGGGGCCCCACCATTTCTTCTTTCATTTTTTTAGTTTCCTTAATTGTAGCAAAATTTACTATTTTTAGCATTTTTTCGGGTCCTAAACTTCCGGAGTCGTTTTCAGGCCCTAAACGACATTTTTTGGGAAAAATAGGAGAAGCATGGAAGTTCCTTAGATGTGTCTCACATTAAAATTTGTATTCCTCAAATAGATCTTTCTAACAAGGTATTTTGCGCATCAAACAAAGATCGTATGTCAAAGTTATGTCCCTTGAAAGTTGATTTACCAAGTTACCCAAACGGGGCCCATAGTTTTGGCACTTCATCTCCTAAGGTTAGGTTTTTGGATGTTTAGGGTTTTCCATTGTTTCTCTATAATAAATAATCCCTTGAGCCTCATTATAACATATTTCAGAGGCTTGTATCCACCACATCTCTTCTCAGAGATAAGCTATCAGCACCCTAGCTAGTTTATTTCCATGATGTCTGTAAATGAATTTCAATTCTTTGATATTAATGAAATGAAGTGTTATTTCCACTGCATCTTTGTATTTATGGTTATATATATATATATATATATATATATATATATATCCTATTGTGTTCCTTCATAAATATGGATCAATGGTATCAGAGTGGTCTACTCTTTCTCAATCCTTCTTTGCATGTCCCCAACGAGGTCGGGGTAGAAGGAGCTAGGGCTCGATCTGGTTGAACGTTTGCAAGTCAACCTCACAAAACCTAACGGATGTGCATGGGGGACAAAAATAAAGATGAGGGAGTAGGATATCCTATAAAAATATTGCTCGAGGAGGCCCTCGAAAAACAAAGGAACGCGATGATGAATAACTTTTCCCAGATCCTTCAACGACTACCCACCAGTGGCACATCTGCATCTAGCAGACACCTTGGAGGCGTAAATCCTTTTAAGGTAAAATTAAAATTTGGAATTCCCATATTTTAGGGCCAAATAGATGAAAACATCGTAGATAGATGGTTGAATCTATTAGAAGGATTTTTCTCGGTTCATGACTTTTCTGACCGGGAGAAGAATAATTTTCCACTCCTTAAATCTACCCCCCATGTCAAGGACTGGTGGGAAACCTACTATGAGAAAAAGGACGAGGGGGAACCCTCTATGTTCTTGGTTGTACCCACTTGGAATTATTTCCAAGATGCCATCAAGGAACACTACTATCCTGGGGGGAGATATGAGGGAAAGTACATACAATGGACTACGATGCGGCATCAAAGGGATCAAGATGTGCATGAGTTGATGTATATGTTACATACCCTACACACAAATTTGGGTATCAAATATTTGGAGAAACATTTAGTGCTAAAGTAACGTAGTTTTCTGCACAGATACATTCAGGAGGAAATGGATTTCCTTGGCATAAAATCGCTTTGTATGGCATACCGGTATGCTTCTAAGATTGAGCAGAAATTCAAACAAAAGAAGCAAGACTTTGGATCTGCGAATCAAAATCAAGGGAAAGGTGCCCCCAAACCGCAGAACAAAAGACTAAGCCAAGGCATGGTGGCCTAAGACAACTTGCCAGAGCCACAAGAAAATAAACACACCGCAAAGCCAAAGAAGGACACGAGAAAGTGGTGTGAGTTCCATAAGAGCTCCACTCACAACACAAGTGAGTGTCGAGCCAAGAAATCACTAGTGGCCGAGATGAGGGCTTCTAAATAATATGCATGCTCTAACTCTGAATCAGAACCCAACAAGGGGAATGGCAAAGGGAAGAAGAATATCGATGCTAAGCCCAACACCACCGTAGCCAACACGAAGATCTAGAAGGAGGAACCAAAAGATCCAAAGGATGAGGAGCATCTCTTCCACTCCCATATATGGGTAAAGGGTTCCTCGCTATAGTTCACTGTCGACAGTGGGAAACAAAAGAACCTCATTTCAACAGAGGTGGTGGAGTGGCTGGGATTTTTGACCACAACATACCCACAATCATACACCATCAGGTGGCTTCACCAAGGATGGGACCTCTGCGTCAGCCAGCAGTGTTGTCTTCCCTCCAGCATCAAGCCCTTCACTTATGAGGTATTATGTGAAATTTCTCCTCTTGATGTTTGTGATGTATTATTAGGCCAACCATACTTATGGAAGTGGCAGGCTATGTATGGTTCTTGACCTCGCACTGTTACTATTACTTTGGGAAATAATTTCTACAGGATACCAGAGGTACCACCGCCTGTCGCTATCTCTTTTATTACTACAAAAAAATGCAGTAAACTCATTTCAAAAATCAGGAAAATTGTTTTCCTGATGATCTGACCTTTAGGAAACAAGAATATTGTGGCCATGACCTTCAGATAGGGCTCCTCTGCACGACAACAAAAAATTGACAAGTTTGTGGAGGAGTATGGGGACATCTTCACCTCACCTGTAGAGGTGCCTCTCCACTGTCAGGTCAATCACCCCATCGATCTAACCCCGGGTGTGGCACTGCCCAATGGACCAATATATCAGTGCTCTGTTCTAGATAACGATGAAATCAAGAGGCATGTTCAAGAGCTGCTACAGAAAGGTCACATCCAACCGATTTCATCGCCTTGTGGGAGCCCGATCATGCTGGTGCAGAAGAAGGATGGGACTTGGAGACTCTTTATTGACTATCGAGCACTGAACAAGATCAATGTCTAGAAAAGGTACCCAATCCCATGGATTGATGAGCTTCTGGACAACCTCAAATGGGTGAAATATTTCAGCAAGATCAACTTGAAGTCTAGGTATCACCAAGTACCAATCGAACCCTCTGATGTGTGGAATACCACCTTCAAAGCCAAGGAGGGCCTTTTTCAAATTGTTGGTCATGCATTTCATGTTGAATAATTCTCCCGCAACCTTCATGAGGCTGATGGACAACATCTTACGGCTATTCACCAACTCATTTGTAGTAGTGTACTTGGATGACATCCTGATATTCAACCAAACTTGGGAAGAGCAGCTCCACCACATCTAACAGGTCCTCCAAAAAATGTGAAAACATAAGTTGTGTGCCAATTTGGAGAAGTGCACTTTTGGCATGAACTTGGTTCAGTATCTGGGATACATTATTGATGAACGGGGGTGCATGTGGACCCAACCAATATCCAAGTCATTCGGGATTGGCCAGCCCCAACCACTCTAATAGAGCTTTGTAGCTTTCTGGGTATTGCTAATTTATACCGCATGTTCGTCATGGGATTCTCTCATATCAATTGGCCCTTGAGTCAATTCACCAAGGGAGGAGCGAAAGAAAAATCATTTTGGTCAGAATCTCAACAGAAGGCATTCATAGAATTGAAACATCTCCTCTGCTCTGCCCCAGTGCTCACATTACCATACTTGCAACAACCATTTGAGATCGATACAAATGCCTCTAACTATGATAATGGGGAAGTTCTTACTCAATGGGGGAATCCAGTGGCATATCATAGTGAGACATTGTCCAACACATTCCACAAGTATCCCACTTGTCAAAAATAAATGTATTCTATTTTGCAGGCTTGCCGACAATGGAAGCATTACATTTTGGGGAAGGAAACATTCATCCACACAGACCACCAACCCCTACAGTTCATACAGACACAATGGAAATTGCAGAACGATTGTCATCAGAAGTGGTCCACATATCTGCAATAGTTTAATTTGAACATCAAGTACAAGAAGGGTAGCACCAATAATGTTGCAGACTGCCTCATCCGACCACCGATCATGGCACTAACCACCATTCTCAACTCTTATGAGCACGAGACTTATGATAGGCTAATTCTCCACAAGAGTGATTCTGAATTTAGCCATGCATACAAGATACTCTTAGAGGGTACGCAAGTTCCAAATTTTCACCTCCAGGGTGCACTGCTATTTCACCTAGGACACCTTTGTGTTCCTTCAAGAGAGTGTGCCAAGATTATTTGGGAAGCACACTATCGTCAATTAATTGGGAATTTTAGGGTCAATAAAATAGTGGCAGTACTGCAGAAGTATTTCTAATGTCTGGACCTTCAACAGGATGTCAGGAAGTACATCAGATCTTGCATTTCTTGTGTCATTGCCAAACCGACCATCAAGAAGCAATGCCTCTATACTCCACTACCTACCCCTAGTTGACCTTGGGAATCCATCTCCATGGATTACATGTCAGCCCTGCCTTCTACTAAGCATGGAAACAACTGTGTTTTCGTGGTCGTCAACAGATTCTCCAAGATGGCCTTTATGGAGGCCTGCAAGAATAATATCACAATAGAATCCACTACTAAACTCTTCTTTGAACGAGTGTGGGTGCACTTTGGGATCCCACAGTCTATCATCTCAGATCAAGACAGAAGGTTCCTCAACACATTTTTTCCTCTGGTCAATGCTAAACACCAAGCTCACCAAGTCCATAGCTTTCCATCCCCAAACTTATGGCCAAATAGAGGTCATCAACAGGATGATCATATACATTCTGCACATGTATAATTCAAATCATCCACACACATGGGATGAGAGTTGTTAGCACTATAAATTTTAATAGTGTGATCGCCATTCTATTATTGTTTTCAATTTTTTCTTATGTCCTAGTCTATGTCGAAGTTTGATTCATTTTCAATAAAGATAAAAAAATAGTCTCAAAACCAAAACACTTTTAAGTGTATAGGTGTTATTAGCGTCTTAGGTTCATAAAATAAGTTAAAGCCATTGTTTTAACTTAAGTTAGTGTCGAAGGCTATTGGTCATTTTGGTAAGAAAATCACAGCTACTCTGTTCGGGATAATAGCTACCTCTGTTTAAGTTCATTTTTAACACAGTGATACAATGGAGGGAAACTATTTCTCCAAATTTAAGGTCATATTTCTTACACAGTGAAAATATTCGCTGTCTTTAGCGACCTGTTCACATTGGTAAATCAGTGAAAAGTGCAGTTATTTTGCTGAAATTTGGTTTATTGCAATTCAGAGGTAAAGGTGGCTATTTCCCAGGTATAAAGAGTTGCAAAGAATATTTTTAGAGAAAGCACCATTCCTGTTTGAACATGATTGAATTCCTCCTATGTTATAAACATGATTATTCTTTTAAACAAGGTTAATCGTTTTTTGACTTACAAGAATTTTTTTAGATGAATGATTACATTATCTATGTTGCTGACATATATCTACCCTACTAAACTGAAGCAGAAATCATAGTGCAAGGTATCAATTATTAATGATGTTGTGGAGTGTTATGTGTTATGGGGTGAGTTGGCGATTGTAGTCAAATTATTTTAAATCGTGCCATTACTCCATACCATGATTACAGAAGTGAAATCAGAGGAGTGAGTTTATTGTTCACTTAACCGAGGTTATCTGTACAAGCTACAGCTAACAAAATTCATTTCTCCAGCAAATAGTTTTAACGTTTCAAGGTAGTAAAACCAGGGCTCCATGTAGGGTTTTGCATCCAAAATTGAACAGTTGTTTGTTTACAAGGATTCTAGTTGTTGAAAAGCGTGAGAAAGGGTGGTGATGTCAACAGGTCCGAGCCAAAAAACACCGGGTTCGTTGATGCTAGGGCCAAACCTTAGTTTAAATCTGTCGACTGGTATAAATTTCCACAAAATTTTTTTGGAGAGAATGTGGCTTTAGCTCGAGAATTTTCTGAGAGCTTTGATGCTAAAAAGGTCAATTTGGGGAGCAAGACTTTCAACATCTCCAAAGAAATCATAGCTCATGCTACTCAAACCTCTGCCACTAGTGAACGCTTGTTCAAGAACAAAATGTTTCCCACAGAAGAAAGTCTCTACCTTAAACCTTGAACATGTCAATGTTAAATGGAATCCGACTGCACATATTTCCTACTTTAAGGCTGAATGGAAACATGTGATCACCATAGTGCAAAAATACATTACATGTGAGGGTAGGTTCTCCTCTGTCCACCATTATCAAATGAGATTTCTTTCTCATATTTCAAGTGATAAACCTATGAACTTGCCCTATTTTCTATATAAATCCATGCTCAACATGTCCCTAAAACTGAAGAATATCCCTAACTACCCTTTTCAAAATATATATCATAGGGATATAATTAAAATTTTGATTTTCTATCACCTTAGAAAGAAGAGGACCACTTAGGATAAGTTCCTGACAGAGGTAGGGTTTGGTAGCATAAACTCTAGGAGAAGGGTAGGGAGGCCCAAGAAACGAGATACTCATGAAAAAACTAGTACAACTCCTATCTCAAATAGTTCACAGCCTAACCCTATCCATTCATCAACTTTCTTTCAAGTTGGTCCTCCATCCATGTCATTCAAAATTCCAACTAGAAGCTTGACTAAGAAAGATGGAGACCCTATGTCTATGCCAACAATGCCACCAATCAATCAAGCCCATGTCATCAATTCACCAGTGAACAGTTCACCTTGGGAACCTCAGACCCTAAGGTCATTCATGGAGGAATATAAGAAGAAATTGAAATAGAAAAATGATATGCCTCCTAAAAATTTTGTGTCAAAAGAAAAGGAGTAGATAGCTTCCTCCTTAAGAGGCAAACCTAGGAAAAAGTTATTCATGGCAGAAGAACTTCCAGAGGAAGTCAACCCTAGATTTCTAACATCCAAGCCTATTTTTTCTCCAGAGGAATTCAAACCTGGAGCAAAAATATCAAGCCATGTTTATGAAACAACTCATCAAGCTCAACCAAGCAGTGGTACTTCACACACAGAATCCACTCTCTCATAGGTTTTGTTATCTCTTAAGAGAGGAAAACATAAAATGTTAGAGGTTGTCATAGAAGAAGAGCCTACTTTAGCTCAAATAGTCTCCTCCATTGGCTCTTCAATCAAGAAGAGGAAGAAGAATTTGATACACTCATACTCCTATTATGAAGATAGCAGTGACCCTGAATATACATAATCAGAGTATGAGGAAGGAGAATCTAGTAGATTCATGCATGGAGATAAAAGTTCTAATTTCATTCCAAATCCTTACATTCAAAGACCTCATACTAGGCCCAAAAATAAACTCAGACTAAACAACAAGCTAATTGCTAATCCTTCATTAAGAGATGAAATTATTAATATTGAGGAGAGTCCAGAAGATAAAATCAAGAGGAAAAAGACTTAGCCAAAGAGTCAAACACAGAGAAAGAGGTCAAACAAGAGGGTGACTAAAGTTGAGGCCATCAGGATTTTTGCCTCTATTTTGGACCTCTGAAAGATGAAGGAACAAGGCTACCTTTGGAGAAAATTTTCATTTTTGGGTTAATTTTCCATCTTTTTAGATATGGCTACTTTTTCTACAAAGGTAGCTATTATTTCCGAATACTAGTTTATGATAAAAAGGATTTTCTTTTTGGTTTACTATCATAATGGTGACATCAAATTAGGAGAAGTGGAGGAGATTTCAGTTATAATGGATGCTGCCAGGTGTCATGTATCAAGTCCCCTCCTAAATTTCAGGGTTCTATTTTTCACTTTTTGAGGAAAACAACCACGTGTCACTTTCACGGTGAAATATACATAATGATAGTGTAAAGAGTATCACTTATAATGGTTACCTTCCATGATATTTGAGTAAAAATATTGTAATTCTAGACATAGATTTATCTTATTGAAATATTGACAAATTTCTCTCCCTATTGTTTTCTACCAAAAGTAGTAGATTTCTGCCTTGCAGACCCACTATCTCTTCTCCTTTTTCACACTCTCTTCTCTTCATAGGCTATAAACATACTTTTTTGCTACCACATCAAGACTCAATACCCTCATTAGTGTGATAATGAACTTGACTGAAATCCCTTTTCAGTGATCTATGGTCCCAACCACCGACCAATCTTATAATCCAATTCATTAAATTTCCTTAGAGCTTAGGATGTGTCTACTCAGGCAATTGAAGTAGTCCAAGTGATGATTCCAGTGCTAACAAGATCCTTCCCTATGTACAACACAGTTATAACCAGGCTCTCCACATCTCAACTGGCCACAGCCCCTTTCAGGTGGGCTTGGGATTCCAGCCACTATGTCCCATTAATGTAGCCATGCCATTTGTGGCTTCTTAAGAAGATTTGACTCATGTCCAGTCTGAATATGACAAGGCGAAAAACTTCATTGAGCACATTTTGCACATCCTCCAATAGGTTCATGACATATTGGACAGAGCCAATGCTAAGTAAAAGAAATGACATGATCAACATTGGGTGCCAAACAACTTCTAGGTGGGTGACAAAGTGTGACTACATTTGCAGAAGGAGTGCCTCGCTGGAACCCACTGCAAGCTTTTCCCACTCTGATATGGGTCATACACTATAATATTCCTAATTAGCCCAAGCTAATAGGAATATTTCATTTTGTGTTAATTTTCTTAATTGATGAATAAAATGTAAAGGAGGACATGTAAACTCATAAAAACATCAAAATAAATCAATGCCCAAGGTAAACAGAGGAAAATCAGGGCTTTCTCAATAAAATACCCTTATATTGTGAAAATGGGATCATCACAGTAGCTGGATTTTACACTTATGAGTGTGAACAAGGGAAAATGGATGAGGACATAGTCAAGTTTGACTAAGTCAACATGCATGCATGAAGAAGATGAGATCATCGATAAAACCAGTTAAGTGTGAACAAGGATCAGCATAGGCAGACATTTGTGAGCTAGATTGATTGCACTTGAGTGTGAAAAGGGATGAGGCATATTGACTGGGTCAACAAGACCAAATCACAACACTGTCCAGATGCATTGAACCTCTTTGTTGATCAACATAGTTCTAGAAGAAGGCCCTCATGTGAAAGGAGATAATTCATCAAGGTGGTTTAGGGTTTGCCAAAGCTCTCATCTTATAAAAGGAAGGGGAAGGCTCAAGAGAAGGTTTTTGATCATATCATATTTTTAGAGTATATTGTCTGTTTAGACATATCTCATTCTCTTGGTTGTTTAGAAAAGAATTGTGAGGATTTCCTGTTTAGGGATTCTCTCTCCTTCCATTGAGTAGCTCTTGGAGGGAATTGTACTTCTCTTCCATTATCAGGCATATGGCCAAGCTCCATCTCCCTTAGACAATGTAAATCCTGTTGGGGTTTACTTGTTTCAATGAGCTACAGTAAGTGGAGACTAGATCTGCTTAGATCTAGATTATACTAGTGCCTCTTCTCAGTGAGTGTGTCTTTTAACCTCCTATAAGAGAATACTATCTGTTAAGATTCAGATACATATCTTGGAATCGGGCCAAAGTGTGCTCAGAGTCTGTAGCGTAGCCCCTTTTGCAGATATGCGTTATTTGCAGTAGCAGAGTTGTAGGGTGTTTTGGCATCAACTTGGAGGAGAGATCTCTAGTGATTGGATCCTTCCTTTCACTATGGTGATCCATGGATTGGCCATCCAATCCATGTTTTTTTCAGATCTGATCTGCTGTATATTCTATGCTTTATAATTTTTTGAATATTACTACAGATCTGTAACTTAGATCTCAGATCTACTCTTGTATTTTCATGATTTGCTGAGATCCCCAAGGGGAATGTATTGATGAGCCTTTCTTGTACACAAATCTGAATTAGATCTATATTTTCATGTACATATCTGCTCCAGATCTAAGTTGTAATATACTGCTGCAGTAAACTGCTTTTTTCAGATCCATTTCTGCAGATCTGCACTCTTATGTATTGTATCTCATGAAAACCTTGCCGGGTTGTTCTCTTTGAAGTGTAAAGGAGCTGGATCTCCCTTTTTCTCTATACTTTCATGTAACAAACTCCTGATCTGATTTTCATGATATATTTTGTCTAAACCCTTCAAAAAATCACACTGCATGAGCTTTAGTTAATTTCTGTTGATTCAAGTCATGGGGATTGGGCCTTTTCTAGCCATATAAGGGAGTGGGAGACATGTTTAACATAGCTAGAATGATTTTTTTGGCTGAAATTTGATATGTGAGTCCCCTATAACATATTATAAGGGATCCAACCATCATTTTCCTCTTTTTTTATGTAGATCTCTGAAATTAACCTTTTTAGGGCTTAAATTGTTGCCTTTCCCCATCTTTAGTGGGTAGAATGGATCATACTTCTTGCTGATATACATACAATTGATGCTAAATCATTTCTTGACAAATTCCATGGATTAATAGCTTGTTGCAGCTCCAATGTTGTGTTTACATATTGCTGCAATCCCATTATTGGGCATTTTCCGGCCATTCTAGGTGTGAGAGGCTTGTTTATCTCACCTAGTTTTCTTGGTTTCTGATTTCCTATTGGATTTGGATCTTATGTTATCATATATAAGATATCAAAGGGATAATCTTGTTTTCTGTAGCATCCATTCCTGAAAAATGTGTTTTTCAGGCATGTCTTGCTAGCAATCCCAATTTGGGGATATTACGATGGTATTAGAGCATCTTTCTTGGCTCAACGTATGAGTTTCAGCCACAAGAAGATAGAAGAGATCAATATGATGAAGAGGATGAGATTTCTCTCATCAGTTTTCAGATCCAGAAAGGACCCCTCCAAGGAGATTAAGTAGATGAAGAGTTGCAGTGAAACTCCTAGACGATTTCAAGAAGAGGAAGAGCCATGCACTTCATATTCTCAAAGAGGAGAAGACAAGAGACATAGAGGACACTTGTAATATAAGATTCTAAGTGAATACAAAGCTAAATATAGATCCTCCAAGGGGACTCTAGATTTACCTTAGTTCATTCAGCTAGAGGAAGAGGGATCTTCACCACCACTTGAGGAAGCATGTACCCGCGCTGTCACAACCTTGGAGGAGTAGCCTTCATGTTCAGCAGTGGAGGAAGGCAACATAGTTGATGAAGGAGCTCTTGCTTCTACACCTCACCAAGGTATTCTTTAATTTCCACCTCTTTTCAATTCAACAAATCATATGAAGGGATCTACATCTTTGCATGATGCTGATTTAGAGCAACGGAGTTGCACTGCGCTGTGCAAAGGCAGTGATGAAGAAAAAAGGACCATGCCTTATGGGAGCATTCACATGGCAGCTTCATTAATAAAGAAATGGAGGAAGAAATGGTAGATGGTAGACATATTGAAGTGAGAAATCCTTTCTCCTTTCTAGATGACACTTTCTCAATGAGTACTCCCCAGCTCAAAGAGAAACTTCTACCTACAGCAGTTCTAAGGCCCCACTGGTTTTGGAAGACCATGCATGAGGAGGAGGTCTCATCAAGAGATCCCATGAAAGGTGCACTTCAACATTTCATGGAGTGCCAAGTTTTTTAATAGTATGAGGAGGCTCTTTCCTTCTCACCCTTGGATCTTCATGGATTCAAGGAGGAACAAATAGATGATGGAGGACATCTTCGGATGGATAACATCTCTCATGTGTGTGTTGGACACTTCTTGAGCCATCCACATCATGATGGGAGGTTTTTTCCTACCACCTATTTGGATCCTTATGGAGTCAAATTGATCCTTAAAAATATTGCATTTCAACATCCCATGAAATGCAAGAGCAGAAATCTGATTTGGGATGATGGTAGCCTTCATGGGAGGAGTACCAAGATGGAGGATGGAAGGAGACATCCACAATGGGTTGAGTGGATGTGGATGGAGAGAAAGAAGCTAGTGAGCTACTTGCAGATCTATGATATCGGGCAGCTCTTGAAAGAGTTTGGTCATCATCCTCTTCCCAAGGGTATGTGGCAAGATAATTGCATCATGGGGCAACAAGGAGTATGGACACATTGTGTTGACATAACATTCTTCATGTCAATCACCATGTTTTCACTACATGATTTGGATGGTGGAAGTATGAGGAGGCAGCAAAAGATTTTGTTGTTTTGGATGTTCTTAGGAGAGCAAGGGCAGGTTTGCTCTCACATTTTTCATGATGTTGCAGGAGTAGAAGATGGCACTATCACAGTGCAAAGGGGCTACTCCTTGGCCTTATATGTTCAAGAGATACTTTCCCTATGGGAGAGACTTCTTACATATAGCAGCATTATGGGAGATTCCTTTGACATTCTGCATGTCAAAGATTGGAGCCATGAGTTGGAGGGATCCTATTTGCATAGGCCAACAACGTTGCCACTTTGGAGCTGGGGTTTATTGATGGAGTATCCCTAGGATCACTTCACACTTGATGCACTTGATGGGAAAAGAGGGGGTAAGGAGGATGAGGTAGTCGATGGGGACATCTATTACTTTGGTGTACTCTTCTAGTCTTGGGTTTCCAAGCATGAGGGAGAGGATTTTCAGGCAGCACTTGGTCCATTTCTCTTCAGGGAAGTGTGCTAAACTACTATGGAGGATCCATTCATGGACCCATGTGTCTTCTTACTTCCAACATATTATGAGAGCTTTGTTTGTGCAACATATATTTGCATGCTCTTACCATCTCTTGGCAGTGCATTGCTCCAAAAGTAAGCAAGCTCTTGATTTTTCTCCATGACCAATGTTGGGCCAAACCATATGATGGAGGAAGCCATCTCTTCTGTGGCCTTGGGCAGATGTTTTTTCATTACATGTATGTTTAGTTGATTCATATGATTAACCATGTATCAAGAAACAATCTGCCATATATTTTTCTGAAGCAGCAATTTGAAAGACTACGCTATTACCACTTGGGAGACTGTTGGTACCTTCTAGCACTTTATGAAACCATCATTAATTCCCCTATTGTAATGCCAATCATGATCCCACTTGCTGGTGTTGTTTTTATCTTGATTGGATACATGATGTTGAGTGAGGCACATGGTTTTAATGTGTCCTTTTGGGAAGGAGATTCCCACATTTTCTACAGTACATGTTCTAAGGGGAACATGGGAGGATTTGTGGCCACCCTAGCCAAATATTTTTTTCTCTTGGAGGTGGGCCAAATGTGTGATAGGATGCCATATGATGATGCTCTCCTATCCATCACATGTGGGATGTTCTAGGCCAACTGGTTTTATAGCATTGGAGGAAGGATCTTTACAGATCTAATCTTCATGTTGCCACTTGAGGGAAATATCATATCAGCCCAAGATCAGCAAGAACTCTACACTTATCTTAAGTGAAGATGAGGACAGCGTGGGGTAGGAAATTTTTTCTATTATGTTCAGTTTTTCAGCCCACCTTTTTTTCAGGAACCTAAGGTGGAAGAGAATTTTCTGGAGTTACCATGTTGGGAGGTGACTCATTTGGTTTGGATGATTGCTTGGGAGAAGATGCTTTCCCTATCCATTTCAGTTCTAACCTTGCAGTTGCTTGAGGACAAGCAAAATTTTTGGAGGAGAGGACTGTAATATTCCTAATTAGCCCAAGCTAATAGGAATATTTCATTTTTTGTTAATTTTCTTAATTGATGAATAAAATTTAAAGGAGGACATGTAAACGCCTAAAAACATCAAAATAAATCAATGCCCAATGTAAACAGGGGCAAATTAGGCCTGTCTCAATAAAATACCCTTATAATGTGAAAAGGGGATCATCACAGTAGCTGTATTTTACACTTATGAGTGTGAGCAAGGGCAAATGGATGAGGACATAGTCAAGTTTGACTAAGTCAACATGCATGCATGAAGAAGAAGAGATCATCGATAAAACAAGTTCAGTGTGAAAAAGGATCAAAATATGCAGACATTTGTGAGCTAGATTGATTGCACTTGAGTGTGAAAAGGGATGAGGCAGATTGACTGGGTCAACAGGACCAAATCAAAACACTGTCCAGATGCATTGAACCTCCTTGTTGATCAGCGCAGTTCTAGAAGGAGGCCCTCATGTGAAAGGAGATAATTCATCAAGGTGGTTTAAGGTTTGCCAAAGCTCTCATCTTATAAAAGGAAGGGGAAGGCTCAAGAGGAGGTTGATGATGATATCATATTTTCAGAGTATATTTTCTGTTTAGACACATCTTATTATCTTGGCTGTTTAGCAGAGAATTGTGAGGATTTCCTGTTTAGGGATTCTCTCTCCTTCCATTGAGTATCTCTTAGAGGGCATTGTACTTCTCTTCCACTATCAGGCATATGGCCAAGCTCCATCTCCCTTAGACAACGTAAATCCTGTTGGGGTTTACTTGTTTCAGTGAGCTGCAGAAAGTGGAGACTAGATCTACTTAGATCTAGATTATACTAGTGCCTCTTCTTAGTGAGTGTGACTTTTAACCTCCTGGAAGAGAGTACTAGTTGTTAAGCTTCAGATCCAGATCTTGGCATCATGCCAAAGTGTGCTCAGATTCTACAGTGTAGTCCCTTTTGCAGATCTGCGTTATTTTCAATAGCAGAGTTGCAGGGTGTTTTGGCACCAACTTGGAGGAGAGATCTCTAGTGATTCGATCCTTCCTTTCACTATGGTGATCCATGGATTGGCCATCCAATCCATGTTTTTTTTAGATCTGATATGCTATACATTCAATGCTTCAGAATTTTCTAAATATTACTGCAGATCTGTAACTTAGATCTCAGATCTACTCTTGTATTTTCATGATTTGCTGAGATCCCCAAGGGGACTGTATTGATGAGCCTTTCTTGTACACAGATCTGAATTAGATCTATCTTTTCATGTACAGATCTTCTCCAGATCTAAGTTGTAATATACTGCTGCAGTAAACTATGTTTTTCAGATCTAGTTCTGCAGATCTACACTCTTATGTATTGTATCTCATGAAACCCTTGCCGGGTTGTTCTCTTTGAAGTGTAAAGGAGCTGGATCTCCTTTTTTCTCTATACTTTCATGTAAAAAACTCCTGATCTGATTCTCATGATATATTGTGTCTAAAACCTTCATAAAATCACGCTACATGACTTTTAGTTAATTTCTATTGAGTCAAGTCATGGGGATTGGGCCTTTTCTGGCCATATAAGGGAGTGGGAGACTTGTTTAACATAGTTAGAATGATTTTTTTTGGCTGAAATTTTATATGTGAGTCCCCTATAACATATTATAAGGGATCCAACCATCATTTTCCTCTTTTTTTATGTATATATTTGAAATTAACCTTTTTAGGGCTTAAATTGCTGCTTTTCCCCATCTTTAGTGGGTAGAATGGATCATACTTCTTGCTGTTGTAAATAAAATTGATGCTAAAGTGTTTCTTGAAACATTCCATGGATGAATAGCTTTCTACAGCTCCAAAATTGTGTTTACATATTGCTGCAGTCCCATTATTGGGCATTTCCCGGCCATTCTAGGTGTGAAAGGCTTGTTTATCTCACCTAGTTTGCTTGGTTTATGATTTCCTCTTGGATTTGGATCTTAGATTATCAAATCTAAGATATCAAAGGGCTAATATTGTTTGTTGTAGCAACCATTCCTGAAAAATTCGTCTTTCAGCCATGCCTTGCTAGCAATCCCAATTTGGGGATATTACATACACCATCACCAAGGTTGTAGGGGCCAATGCCTTTGAGCTCATTATTCCACCATTCCTTAGTCTACACCCAATATTCAATGTGGACTGTCTTCGGCCCTACTTCCCACCTCTACTGGACACCTCCGACATTGCAGAACAACTCACACCAACACAGTTAAGCCCAGGCTACATGAAACATGCCACCACAGATTGTATCATGGACATGGAAATCAAGAAAAATCATCACAAAACCTCCAAGTTTATCTGGTTTTCAAATCTGGCCAACTCCTAGACCAAGGAAAGTGGTTCACCAGGGACCAAGTTCAGCAGAAGTGTCCTCATCTCATGGATGAACTCAACGCAATGGGTACCATTTCTTCCTAAGGGGGGATGAATGATCCAGGGGGATATTGGTGTCCACCCACCTATTCCACTTCAGGCTCCACCTTTTTTTCTTTCATTTTTTCAGTTTCCTTAATTTTAGCACAATTTACTATTTTTAGCAGTTTTTCAGGTCCTGAACTTCCGAAGCCATTTTGAGGTCCTAAACAACATTTTTTTTTAATACTAGGAGAAACATGGAGGTTCCCTTGATGTTTCTCTCAATTAAATTTTTAATCCTCATATATATATTTCTAACAAGGTATTATGCACATCAAACAGAGATCGTATGCCAAAGTTACGTCCTCGGGGAGTTGATGTACCAATTTACCCAAACATGGCCCATGGTTTTCACGCTTCATCTCCCAAGGATAGGTTTTTGGATGTTTAGGGTTTTCCATTGTTTATCAATAATAAATAGGCCCTCGAGCCTCATTTTAATACAGTTCAGAGGCCTTTATCCACCACATCTCTTCTCAGAGATAAGCTACCAGTGCCCTAGCTAGTTTATTTCCATTATGTCTGTAAAAAAAAATCCAATTCGTTGATATTAATTAAATGTAGTGTTATTTCTACTACATCTTTGTATTTATGGTTATATGTGTATTATGATGCGTTTCTGCATAAATCCGGCTTAGGAGTTTAGGATCTATCCCTCCTAAACTTAGAGATAAATCTCTCTGTCATATTTAACTTTGTTTATTCGAAATTTTAGGCTAGGTATGAATGCTCAGTTGTTTGATTGATTGTTTATGATTTGTTTTAATTGTTTTTGTTGATTAAGTGCTTAAAATTCCATTGGAATATGGAGTCTATAAACTAACATAGATCTATTTTAGATTTTCAAAGGAGTTTCACAGGGCAAGGTAGGTGAACTAACTAGATCTTTTAGAGAAGTTAAAAAATCTTTAACTTGATATCAGAGGAAAACATTGAATTTACCTACGACTAGAATCAAAGTGCATGTTTCAACAAATTATGTTCATCACAGTTTCTGTAAAGTAATTCAGTTTTAAGAACACATAAAAATGGAAACGAAAAAATAAACACATGGACAATGAGAGAAACACATCACCAAATAATCCAACACATCAATCTTGTGAAGAAGTCCCTTTTATTACTAATCAGACCATCAAATGGAAAATTACAATAGCTTGTGGAGTGCAAAAATCAACACTTCAAAAATTGAAGTATTTATATAAATATGTATAAAAAATCCTATCATAACTAACCACGATATATTTTAGGCAAATTTAAAACAAATTATATCTCCTATTACAAACTAATAGGGTTAGTTGGAACTCTTCGAAAGGTGGCCATGATCTAAAGGAGGTTGTTTTTGATCTGTCACTTTGGTCCTTGTTGCGTTGTTGTTTCTCTAACTGAAGATAAAGTTACTTACTTAGTCTAGTAACTCACACAATTTCTTCCATCTTTCTTCATCTAGAATTGAAATTTTAGTCACCCTCCTGTAAACCTCACCCGCTTCAATATACTTGTAAAAAGTAGGATTAACTACAAAAATATGATTTACCTCATGCTTTATGTAAAACTCATTCCCTAATGCCTCAAGAAATGCTTTTCCTGTTAAGCTTCCCTTTATTCCAACAAACTTAAAGTTGTCTCTAGCCACTTCTTTCAATTTCCTGAAATAATCTTCCTGTGTGATTGATTTATAATATATTACAAATAAACTTGACAGTCCCTTCTTGTTCAGTGTTTCAACTCTGCTGAAAAATCTGTTGACAACAATCTCTAATCCCTGGAATTTTTCTTCCAACTATAGAATGAGGTACTTTTTGGTCAAAATCGTCTTCACTCCAAGTATAGTTTCAGATTTTTCTTCAATTCCCACTTCCTCTAGCTCATATTTGTTCTTATAATTTAGGTATCAAATAATATCAGTGGCTTCAGTGGGTTTATCTGTAATATCCCAAAATGGGGATGCAGCAATACATGAACACAATAGCAGTGTAAATCAAATCATAAGATGTGAAAGGAACACCTAGCCATCAAATTAATGTTTAGCAGCAAGAGTATGTCCCATTATCTAATCCCAAAGTGAGGAAATGCAGCAATATAGGGCATAAAAACATTATTTACAGAAAAATACGCTATAACTGTGAGGAATGGGACTTGGATCCCTTAGTTCATACATCAGACACCTTACATATAGAATGGGAGCAAAAACAAATCACTCTAGCAAAGTTAAACAAATCTCCCCAACCCATTATGGCCTAAAAATGACCAAACCCCATGAATTATGACATGTAGAATTCCTGAAGCTAAATAAATAATATAAATAAATAAAAAATTATAATAAATAATATATCAAGTGATGGAAATCATTCAATGGCTGAGAAAAATGGAGACCCCCTTCCTTTTATACAATATGAAAATAACCTGGTAAGGGCTTCATGAAAGTACAAGTATAAAATACCAGATCTACAGATCTAGATCTGAAAAACACAGTTATACTGTAGCTTTGTATATATATAGCTGAATAATCCAAGGAGTAGAAGAAGATACTCTATACAATCCTTCTGGGAGAAGGGTTGGCCCTTTCCCCAAGGAACACGCTCAAGATCAAGGGTCTTGACCCTGCTACTGCAATACTAAGAGAAATGGCACAGTTCCTGCAAAGGACTACACTGTAGGAGATGGAGAATTATTTGGCCAAGTTTCAATATGTAAAATATTCTCAAAAGTCTCCCTCACTGATCTCCCAAAGAGAGGAATGCTTCCTCCTCTGAAAAACAAGCTCCGGAAGTGGTGTTGTGAACCTTCCACTGCAACACCCTGCAACACAACTTTACACTCTGTAGAAATAATGTTGTAGCTGAAGGAGGATTCTTGGCCTCAAGCCTGAATGTGGAAAACTAAATTACAATGCTCCACCAAGGGGCCTCTCAAGGTATGGGAAGGAATTCCTAAGCAAGAATGCCTTGTGCTAAGCAGCACTACAACTCTTCTAAACAACAAGAGAATGAAAAATAGTCATACAGACCATAAAATAAATAATAATCAAGCTAACCTCAAATGGATTCCATCCTCTTCCTTATAAACTATGTGAGCCTTCTCACCTTGGGTCCCACCCATTAGGGTTTCCAACATCACATGATCAATCTCCCTCCAAAACTGTGTTGTATCTCCATCAAGGCCACTCCTCCATAACCAAGTTGTTTGACTTGGTCAAAGTTGACCTCTTAAACCTGCTTCACCCCTTCTCACACCCAAGTGTCTTCAATCTAGCTCTCATATGTTTTTTTAAACTGATCCTTGTTCATATTGAGCTATTTGCATTGATGATCCACACTTATCCATGAATGTTGTTGACTTGGTCAAACTTGACTTTGTCCACATCTAATTTCCCTTGTTCACACATGATGGTGTCAAATCCAGCTACTAGAATGATCCCCTTTCATACCAAGAGGGTTTTTATGCTAATTCAAGTTAAGTATGGGTCTCTTCCCCCATTTATTCATCTACTAGGTGCAAAAATCAAAAATCAATATTCATATTAGCTACATGCTAATTTAGGAATATTACAGTCCTCCCCTCCTAAATGTTGCTTGTCCTCAAGAAACTGCAAGGATAGAACTGAAGAGTTTCCTCCCCTCCTCCTGTAGCATCCCCAAATGATGAACTCATCCAAGGAATATGATTTTGTCTCAACAATGAATCTCCATAGTGCCCCTCCCAAGCATGCAAGCTAGCATTTGGTGGGCATCCCAAATAGCCATCATCATGGAAAGGTGAAATACTCAAGGAGGCAACTATGTGCTATCTAGAGGTCCTCTCAAGGCATGGAGTCTGAAATGTATTGGGAACTATCATTCTCATGTAAAACCTCCACCCCCAAGCTATCATCCATACAAAATGAGCCACCCTCCAGAATGGTAACTCATGAATAATTCCCTCCACCTTTGGCTCCTGCAATGTAGGTGGGCTAAATAACTAAACATGGTAGACAAAATTTCCTACCCCATGTTGTCTTCATATCCAATTATGATAAGTGTACAGCATATGTTGATCTTGGGCTACAATAAGGTTGCCCTCAAGTGGCAAGAAGAAGATTAGATCTCCAAAGATCCTTTCTCCCATGTCATGAATCATGTTGGCCCAAATCATCCCATTCAAAATGAATGGCACATCATCACCATTTGGCAGCCAAATCAGAATTTTTTTTAAGGTTATGTGTAAGTTTGGATGATACCAATGGTTTCTCAAGTGGATACAGCGCAGTCTTCCAACTGTTGCTTTAGATCATCATGTGGCAAGTGGTCTTTCAATAAGATAACAATTGTGTATGTTTTCACATATACCATGAGGTGGTAAATAGCATTATGTATCAGCTGAGTACAATGAGAATGACAACACACTTGTCTAAATTCATGTATAGAAGGGTTATCTCCATCATAGATGTTGGTTCTAGCATGACCATGAAGCCCATGAATAATATTTCCCTCTTGTGGAGCAATGCACTCTACATACATGGTGAGAAGGTGTACATAATCAATGAAATAATCGATAAGTATAGAAATATATTTCTTACCATGCATAATGAGTGAGCTGAAAGTGAGGTCCATGGATGAGTCCTCCCATGAGAATCTTCTCATAAAAATCCGCAACAAGAGAGGATGCATGCTCCCCTTGGAACACTCCATCAATAGAAACATACTCCAAAGTGACAGCGCTATTGGCCCTAGTGATAAGGCTCTTGTCACTCCATGGTTCCCTTCCTTGACATTCCACATGTCAAAGTCATCCACTATCATGCTGCTATGTGGGGAAATATTCTTCCTATGTGGAAACCCCTCCTCATCCTTCAATGTTGAAGGGTAGCCTCTTTGCACCTTGAATGTGCCATACATTCCTTCGGAGATATCATGATGAGTATGGAGAAATTTCTTCCCATACTCTCCCAATAGTAACCATAGCAGCAAGGACTCTTGCTGCCTCCTTGAATTATCATGATGCAAGTCATGGAGCAACAATACAGTAATGGACATGTGAGATGTCTCATCAACATAATACAAACAAGCTCCTTTATGCCACATTACGTGAGAGTTATCCTTCCTTCCAAACCCAAGTACATACACGAGATACATCCCAAACAGAAATATATGTAAATACATGAGACATATCCCAAATAAGAGTAAATATATGGACATGTGATGTCCAAACTCTCTTCTCAACAACCATAGTAACCATGCCTTTTTCTTATGCATTCTATCATTGAGACATAAGGCATGAGACAAGAAAATATGGATCTTTGGGTAGTAACCATACTCACCCAAGAGTAGCCAGTGCAACCATGCTTCTTGCTAGCCTGTGTCATCGATCTGCAAGTGGTTTGGAAACCCCTTTCTCTATGCTACCATCCACTGATCCCAATGTGGGTGATGGATCTCTTTCTGCAAATACTTGGTATCCTCCCATTGTAGGACACCAACCTCCTCAAATATTTGAAGAACTTTTCACTTCATGAAATGTTGAAGTGCACCTCTAATGAGATCTCTTAATGAGACCTTCTCCTCATCAATGGCCTTCCAAAACCAATAAGGTTTTGGATCTGCTGCAAGTAGAAGTCTCTCTTTGAGCTAGGGAATGCTCATTGAGAAAGGGTAATCTAGAAAGGATAAAATATTGCTCATCTCAAGATGTCTACCATCTATCACTTCTTCCATTGCTTCATGAATGAAGCTGCCATTTGAATGCTCCCATAAGGAATGGGTCCTCTTTTCTTCATTGCTACTCTTGTACAGCGCAGTGCCATTCTGTTGCTCTAGATCAGCAATATGCAATGATGCAGATCCCTCAATAAGATTTGCTGAAATGACAAGATATGGAAACTTAAGCATACCTTGGTGAAATTTGGAGACATCTTGTAGGGCTGCAAGAGTTTCTTCTTCAAATGTGTTGGCTTCCCAAACTGCTGAAGATGAAGGCTGCTCCTCTATGGTTGTAGTAGCGTTGGTACATGCCTCTTCCAATGGTGGTGAGGGATTATCATTCCCTTTGAAAATTTTCCTAATCAACCTTTGAGAGAACTCAGCAAGAGTAGACATTCTTGCAT
Organism: Pinus albicaulis; assembly: GCA_034641835.2. Taxonomy (NCBI): domain Eukaryota; kingdom Viridiplantae; phylum Streptophyta; class Pinopsida; order Pinales; family Pinaceae; genus Pinus; species Pinus albicaulis. Next base: position 661,117,333 of record CM076577.1, read on the forward strand.
GGCTCAAATGGCTGAACCACCAAGTGTTTGCTTCACCTTCAAGGTGCAGCGCTGCAATTTATACAGCCTCTCTTTCTACCACTGGATGTAGTAAAAATAATGCTTCTAGCTTCATCACCCAAGAATTTTCTGCACATGTGAGTGATCCATCAAAAGTGGACAATAGAAATCTATTGCCTCTCATCATCCCATTGCTATAGGGCCTCCTTTCTTCTTCCAGCTGGATAAACTGAGGAAGAGCTAGAGTCTCTTTGAAAGCTCTAGATTGGGATTTGTATTCTACAAGGTACCTTCTTAGAATTTCATATTCCAAGTGTCCTTCATGCTTCTTGTCTTCTCCTCTTTTAGAATAGGAAGTGCATGGCCCTTCCTCTTCTTGAAACCCTCTAGGAGTTCCATTGCATTTATTCTCCTTCATCTTCTTAACCTCCTTGGAGAGGTTCTTCCTGGATCTAAAAAATGATGAGACAAAGCTCATTCTTTCCATCATTTTGATCTTGCTTATTCTCTTTTTCTTAGTCTTATGATAGCATAATGGCTGGAACTCACAGGCTGACCCAAGATTATGCTTTGATACCACTGTAATATCCAAAAATGGGGATGCAACAATACATGAACATAATATCAGTGTAAATCATCTCATAATATGTGAAAGGAACACCTAGCCATCAAATTAATGTTCAGCAGCAAGATTATGTCCCATTTCTCATCCCAAAGTGAGGAAATGCAGCAATATAGGGCATAAAAACGTTATTTACATAAAATTATGCTACAAATGTGAGGAATGGGACTTGGATACCTTATTTCATACATTATTAACCTCACATATAGAATGGGAGCAAAAAAAAATCACTCTAGTGAAGTTAAACAGATCTCCCCAACCCAATATGGCCTAAAAATGACCAAACCCCATGACTTATGACATGCGGAATTCCTGAAGCATATGACAACGTTATTTTAATGAGGATTTATGAAAAAAATTATAATAAATAATAGATCGGGATATGGCAATCATTCAATGGCTGAGAAAAATGGAGACCCCCTTCCTTTTATACAATATGAGAATAACCCGACAAGGGCTTCATGAAAGTACAAGTATAAAATACCAGATCTGCGGATCTAAATATGAAACAACGTAGTTATACTGTAGCTCTGTATATATATAGCTGAATAATATAAGGAGTAGAAGAATATGCTTTATACAATCCTTCTGAGACAAGGGTTGGCCCTTTCCCCAAGGAACAAGCTCAAGATCAAGGGACTTGATCCTGCTACTGTAATACTAAGAGAAATGACACAATTCCTGCTAAGGATTTCATTGTAGGAGATGGAGAATGATTTGGCCAAGTGAAAATATGTAAAATATGCTCAGAAGTCTTCCTCACTAATCTCCCAAAGAGAGGAATGCTTCCTCCTCTGAAAAACAAGCTCTGGAAGTGGTGTTGTGAACCTTCCACTGCAACACCTTGCAACACAATGTTACACTCTATAGAAATAAAACTGTAGCTGAAGGAGGATGCTTGGCCTCAAGCCTGAATGTGAAAAACTGAAGTAAAATGCTCCACCAAGAGGCCTCTCAAGGTAGGAGAAGGAATTCCTAAGCAGGGTTTCCAACATCACATGATCAATCTCCCTCCAAAACTGCATTGTATGTCCATCAAGGCCACTCCTCCATAACCACGTTGTTTGATTTGGTCAAAGTTGACCTCTTCAACTTGCTTCACCCCTTTTCACACCCAAGTGTCTTCAATCTAGCTCTCATATGTTTTTTTAAACTGATCCTTGTTCATATTGAGCTATTTTCATTGATGATCCACACTTCTCCATGAATGTTGTTGACTTGGTCAAACTTGACTTTGTCCACATCCAATTGCCCTTTTTTCACACATGATGGTTTCAAATCCAGCTACTAGAATGATCCCCTTTAATACCAAGAGGGTTTTTATGCTAATTCAAGTTAAGTATGGGTCTCTTCCCCCATTTATTCATCTACTATGTGAAAAAATCAAAAATCAATATTCCTATTAGTTGCATGCTAATTTAGGAATATTACATTATCACCCAACTTTTCTTTGATATTTGTAAATATTGTTGTATCTTTTTGTATCAATTCATTTGGTTCAAAAATGATTTGCATAGAAGGAAAAATCTCATTCATGGAGTTGAGGATATCTGTCCATATGTTCTCCTTGGCTTGGGCCAAGGTCTGGCCAATGGCTGACTCTTTTTCCATTCATTGTATCCTTTCCAACAATCTTTGGGACCTTTGTGCCTCTGCTAAGTGTGAAGTTTCACTTCTGCTCTTCTACTCTTGTAAGGCTTTTACCTATCCTAGTAGTGTTTTTATTTCTTTAGTTTGTATTGACATATCCTCCATTTATTTTGTAAGTTTTCTTACAGCATCTGTAGGTTGTAATGTAGGTGTTGTTGATGTAGAATCACATGTAGTTGGTATTGTTGTGGGAGGCACTGCATTCAAAGGAACCATGGCCAACTCTGCATTTTCTTCCTTCTCCTTGATTAGATTATCTATTTCTGTCTCCATGTTTTTTATTTGAGCATTCTGCTCCATGATAAGCTTAATCATATCTTATTTTTGGGTCTATTACTCTTCTATCTCCTTGGCTTGTGGGTCCTCTGTTACTGGAATCTTCAATTTCTTTCTAAGGGCTGCAATATCTACATTTTTCTTCTTTATCAATTCTTCAGTTGCCTTAACATTAGATCTAAGGATTTTGTGATCCATAATGTAGATAAACATCTTTCGAATTAATCACATCATTAGGATTAGGTCATAATAATGTGATTAATCTGAAAGATATTTATCTGCCTTAACATTCTCTGGATTATATCCCATATTTATGACAAGATCTTCTAATGATTTTATTCCGGTGTCTTTTGCTAGAGATGATAGCTTTTCAATCTTAAGTTGAGATTGAATATTTATGAGAGCTACCTACAATTTTGAAACATTCATTTAATTTTCATTTCTCCATTCTGCTTATGCATCTCCATCTAATCGATGGGATGAATATTTGTTACACCAATTTTTGGTCATATAACATGTTACTATTAGATGGACCAAAGTACACCATGTAAGACCAATTTTACCCTAAGTAAAATTGTTTTCACCATGAAAAATAACTTAGTAATCAATAATTTATTAAGTTGTTTATGGTCTAAACAGGAAACCCCATGAGGAATAATTGAATAAATCCTTATTTGTTTGATTTTCCTCAAGGGATAATTAGTTAAACAATATTTTAATTAATATTCCTGGTCATATTTAACCCAAAACAGGAAAATTAATTAGATATATCATTATTTATCTTATTATTTTCTAGGAATAATTATTTAAACATTATTCAAATAATATTCCTTGTTAAATTTGACTAAATCATTTATAAATAATTGAATAAATCACTTTTTATTTAATTATTAGTCAACCACACTTAAAATAATAAATAAGTCATTTATTTATTTATTATTTACAAATAAAAGGATTTGACCAAATTCAAATTATTTTTCCCTTCAACAAATATAATAAAATATTCCATAAAAGTTGGATATAGATTTGGTCAATAATATTTTAATTATGCACCGATATCTAGACTAACTCAATATTTTGTTATAAATAGAAGGGTTTTTACATTCATTCACTACCTTTTGTTGCCAAAATATCACTCTGGATCTATACTTTTGGTCTGACTTTGATCCTCCATCATTGTCATATTTTTCTATCTTTTTGCTTGTGAACTCCCCTTGAGTTCCATTTTTTGTCTGGGTTTTCTACACCATCAAGAGAGAGAGAGATCTTAGATCTGAAGCGCTGAGGACGTACAAGAACCCAACCCATTGAGGGGGACTAGTAACATCTTTCTATGTTCCCTTCCTAGGTGTCATAAATACAAAATTCTTTAAAAATATTCTTGTCTTATCTATTAGATGCATGGAGCAACTCTTGCTTTTATTTGTTGTTTAATGTCTTTAACTGTATAGATCAGGATTTTGTAGCATTTATCTTGGTCAGCTAACTATAGATCTAAAGAAATTAGCAGCCATATTTGATGTTAGGGTTGTTTTTTATGCACAGCTAAAGTGGGCTTTGTTCGTATTCTTACGATTAGAATTCACATTAACAAGTGGCGACTCCATAAGGGTTTATGATTACGACTGCTGTCATTTTTCAAATCCCTGCATGACTAGCTACTTCAAACCCTAGGGTTTTTCTTCAGCTTCTTGTTTTTCTTTTATTGATGTTTTTTTTAACCTTTAAAACCATAAAACAATAAAAATTCTAACTTTCATGTGTTTTTGGGGCTATTGTGCAGGTGAGAGGTATCAGCCACAGCTGAGACGACACTTTTTTCCTGAAACCTTCTCGAGAGAGTGACGGAAGTGCAAGTTGCACTTTTTGGGCCAAAAACTGTGACCTCAACCTTCTGGATGCAAAAAATAGCCTCAAATCTGTGACCTCTACTGAAAACAGGTCAGAAACTGCGACTTGTACTTTTTGCGTGAATTTTTCTGTGATTTTCCTGGGTTTTTCTGGGCTACTGTTCAAGGTTTTCTGACCACTATCTCCGCCCATCTTGGACTTGTACTTTCTCTGTTTTATACATCGAAGTAGGAACCTAGCCCCCTAGGGCTTCAGTACACTTCCACCTTTCTAGGAGGAGTTTAGCTGAAGCGGGTCATCTGAGATTTCAGTGTGTTTAGAATTTTTTTCAGATCTAATATTGTACCTTTAGATCCATTTTAGATTGGTTATTTATCCATCCAAAACACCTCTTTCAGTTTTTTTGGGTCCTCCTCTAGGGTCCCCTTCATTTCCCTTCAAGTTGTAGCCTTTCCCCACCTCATTTGCAGCACTTTTCCCTCTGGCTTTTTGTTGTTATCTGCACCTATTTCCAGTAGATCTAACCTTTAGATCCATGTCCCTCCCAAATTTCAATCCATTGGCCATTTTTTGTGTGTTTTGACTAGTTTTTTCCCACCCATAGACTAGTTGTTGGGAAGCCCGCCTCCTTGGGTTTAGATTGATGCATCTTTAGCTATTTATTTTCTGTTATATTCAATTTACTTTTCTTTTATTTGTAGATTTATTTACAGTTATACAACACATTTTTATTTTTTCTCTACACGCATTTGGGTTTAAAAATTAAAATTAACACACTTAACGTCCGCACCCTAAGTGAAGAGTGTCTAGTTTACACCGCCAGACCAAGACTATAACATTGTAATCAATTGATCCCGCACCTCTTTGCCCTTGTTTCAACATTGTAATCATTTGATCATGCATCTACCTGCCCTTGTTGGTCTCTCTTCCTTCTATAATTTGTGCATATTCTTCCATCATTGCGCCCCCAAGGCGTTTATCCCAAATACTCCTTGGCCTTCATCCTCAATTTCTATTAGGAAGACTTACTCCTTCGCGTAGGATTCGAGTTAGCCCTCCACCGAGTCCCCATTCTGACTCTGCTTCTAGTTCATCAGGTTTCCCTTCTAGTTCTATCCTCGATTCTCCTCTTGTCACCTTCACCATGTCTGGTTCAGGACCTAACGTTAGTGGTAGCCCCGGACCTCATGTTGGGAATACTACTAGTGGGATCGCAACAGGAACTATCCCAGCTGCTCCCTTGCTCCCTTATATAGCAGGCCTCAGTATTCCAGATTTTAACTAGTTGATAAATGACCCCATATGCCATGACCCTAGTTGGCTTGCTATGACAACCAAGCTCCCTTCCGACATCCCTAAGTTTGAAGGTCTTGCTGGAGAAGATCCTACAAACCATGTTCGATCTTTCCACATGTGGTGTTTTTCTAACTCCATTACCGACGACTCCGTCCATCTTCAGTTGTTCTAGCGTACATTTTGGTGAGGAAATAGGTCTCGCCGGCAAGACCCAGGTTCAAGGGTTGAGGCCAACAAAGGAACCCGCTGTAGTTTAGAACCACGCCGACATTATCACCCTACTCCGGGGAGCAGAGAGTCTCACCCGAGGCGTGCCGCAACCACATGCAGAAGGGGAATAGATCAATAGCAGGGGAAGGATCCACATCTCATGATTATCATTGAATTGATTGCATAAACATAGGTATATACGCAAGAACATTCATAGAGCGAGTAGTTATTAAGAAAATAAAATTTTAAATCACCATAACCATCATGCATGCATATGAATTACACAATAGGACAGCAACCTGCAATTGTATTGATATCTTCATCCACATCCATAGTTACATAGCTTCCGCAAGGAGAGCTTACAATCTGATACAGATGCCTTACATAACAGAAAGGTAAATGAGAGAACCCTAGGAACTACAGAGATATCCTGCCCGATCTCCTTTCGTCGCTCTGCATTCCTTCTCCTGTTGAATTCCTTCCTTTCAGTCGGGTGACTGCTATTTATTCACCCACTATCGCAACTGTTAGTTCCTCTTTGTGTTCTTCTTCAGTTGCTTCCAGCTTCTCTCTTGTTGTCTGTGTGTTCCACTTTCTGTCTTCTGTTGTATATCCTCATGCATCTGCTTTCTTCAGCTATCTCTTGCTTCTGCGCCACTTCGATAGCTCTGTGACTTGCTGTAGTTGTGACTTGGTTGCAATTTCCATGTGTCATCATGCCGCAACCAAAAAGCCCTCATGTATTCAAAATTCAAAATATTCAAAATGGGTTTCCAAAACAAGGCCCCAATAGTACGCTTACCAGAGAAGCTTCTAAGTGGTATGTTGACCAGGCCTCCTCCTCTCATACTAATTTTGCGACTCTTACCAGGGCTTTTCTGTCTTACTTCCATCTTCCCCTACGTTATGACACTGGTACCAAAATTTTGACCACTTTCCATTAATCGTCTTTGACCTGCCTATCTGATCATGTCCAGGAATGGCGGAGAAGAAAGAGCCTATGTTGAGCCCCTACCTTCAAATATCGTGTCTACATGGACTGGTTTCTCATATTCCTTTTGCCTATTATTGGCAAAGATTTTGCATCTCATTTCCTCAGACCGAAGAATCTTCCCTCCAGATTGTGTTAAAATATGACCTGATCTACGCACAGTCTGGTTATGTTTATACCGTCTTACCTGATCTCCCTAGACTTGGTGGTGCTAACTCACCGAGAGCACCCCATGTCACCGACGGTGTCGTTGGAGCCCTTTCTCATCCGTACACTCATCCTCCCATGGGTTATGGTTTCCCTTAGGGAGGAGCTATCTCCTCCAGCACTTTTTCCCCTCCCAGTAGCATATATCCAGGATACGGCATGCCTCCTCATTTTCCCAACCTGTTTACCACAATTTTTCCCAACCTCCTTATTATCCATATTCACAGCCTGGTGCTCCAGCTCCTCTAGCATTAGCATCTCAGCCTCCCTTGCCTTCTCAACCCCTACAACAGCAGCCACCACCCCCTCAAGGGCAGGTGTATACACAGCAGGGTGTGACTAATCCTCATACTTCCAAAAATAAGAGGAAAGGAAACCAAAACCAATCTACCCTAGGTAATCCAGGACCCAATCCCCAAGAGAATACACCTAACACTGCTAACTAGCAACAGGGCACTCAGCCCAAGCAGGACAGGCATGTTCACATGAACAAACCTTGTTCTTTTTGCAGTGTTTATGGTCGTTATACCCACGATTGTCCTCTTTTACCTCAGATGCGGCAGATGTGGAAAGCTCAAGCAACATCCCGAGGAAAATGAGCCTCCCCTTCGATTCCTCCCCATGCTGCAACTATCCAGCCAGTTGTGTTTACCAATCCTTTCCCCAAGCAAGGATTCGTGGCTACCCAAACCCCTAAAGGTCAGGCGGCCACTCTACCTCCTCCATCTGGTACCTCTGATTACTAGATTCTCATGATGAACTCTGACCAACCCATTACTGTTGACCTCAACCTTCAGACTCGGTCCTGTCAGTACAACAAGCCTCCCGCTACGTCTGCCCCCAAGCCCCCTTCTTGAGGTTACACAGAGCCTCTTTCAACAACCAATGGTCCTTTACTGATCCCTCAACCTAAGGCAGAGGTTCATACCAAGATCCCCAAGGGACCATTACACTGAAACGCTACTTCTGGTAAAGTTTCCCATTCGTATAGTATAGTAGATGATTTGGCGCAATCCTCTGCTACCAACTCAACGCTGGAACCCCTCCAGTCATGCCCTTCACAACGAAGATATCTACTAACTTCCATGGGCGTTGTGGATCCTTCAGATGATCATTTGATCGTCTTCGATGTTGAGCAGTCATAACATCCCTCCCTTCCTACTTCTGTCACCTTCAAAATCCCTATCAACATCTGAAATTCCAACGTCTCATGTTGTATCATTGGTGAAGGGGCATCCACCTATGTGATGTTCGCTTCAGTTTGGAAGAATCTCGGATCTCCTAATTTGGCCCCTTACACTATCACCCTTCGAGTGTGGGATGGCCATTCTTCCCAGCCCATAGGCTTGTTCCACAATTGTCCCATTACTCTTGCGGACAAGACTATTTGTGTTGACATAGAAGTCATTGATGTCCCCTTAATTTAAAACATTCTATTGGGTTATAGCTACACTTATGTGATGTATATTGTCCCATCTGCGATACACAGTAAGACGTGCTTTCCTCACAATGGAAATATTGTCACCATCGACCAGTTGACATATTACGAACCAAAGTCTCAGACCTCTCTTGAGTCCATCATCCCTTCGGTGGCCAATAAAAAAATAGTCTAACCTTTGACCAGTGTTTCACCTGGAGTCTACAAATATTCCTCTTTGCTTGGTTATTTACCTGGTATTTCTCCTCTTGTCTCTGATCCCATCTCGTCGAACGTTTTCATGATGCAATCATCTCAGTCCGACCTCAGGCGGACTAGTTCGACTAGTCAGCAGCCCCACCCTCCATAACCTACTCCTAGCACCTCGACTCAGCCTTTAGGACCCACTCCTCCAGGCCCCTCACCTGCATATGGTATCCATGAGCCTATCTACCCTCCTAGCACAGTTCTTCCTAGCCTTAACCATCTCATAGTTGTCTTACCTAGCTATTACCCCTCCGGTCAGATACCGTTCCTAGCTCCCCCTCCTAGAGTATTTTTGGTACATGTTATGGATACCTTATCTATTCCTAACATGACCCTGGGGATCCCAGTCTGGTACATTGATCCCCCAGCCACTATCCCGCATGGTCAACCCAAACTTTATACTTCTTTGACCTCGGTTCAACCGGTCCCCATGACCCCTCCCTTTGCTTTTGTGCCTCAGCCACCTCAACAGGAACCTACTCTTGTTGTGAAAGCTTCGGGTGAGGGGGGGGAATATCGCAAGAAGGCACCTAAATACAAGGCTTCCCCGATGAACCCTGCTCCTCCTCAGCCTCCAAAGCATACCCCCACCCCCCTTGTGTTCTTTGTGTGATGTTGTCAGTCATGCCACCCATCATTGTCTTGAATTGCCTCACATCAAGCCCATGGTTAATGTTGCATTCCCTGAGTCTACGGTCCCAGAAACCTCTGTTCCCTCCTAGACTGCAACCAAGAACCCCAATACTATTCACACCAACCACCCCTGTGCTTTGTGTGATCTCCATGGCCATTATACCCACCGTTGTCCCTGCCTCACGCATTACCGCGTCTCTTTGGAGGTAGTTCGGGAGTACGAGATTGAACAAAACTAGTCTGCCTCTCTCGTCCTTGCGCAGTATGTTTTGAGCCAACCTGAGGATACATCTACTCCCATTGAAATTTCCCCTCTGATGTCGAGATGACAGAGTCTTCGGCCACCATCCTCTACCTGTCATCATCCATGAGATCCATGGTGGAAGCTACCTCTGAGACTTCCCCTTTTGTTTCGCTTGACCTCCCTTCAATGATCACCCTAGGCTCAACATCAGTGGATCTTGTATCTACTTGTTCTTCCATCACCCCTCGTGAAGATGCACATGTGAACCTTTCTTCTCATGATGATGAGTCAAGTAGCTTTGTTGTGTCATGTGGTTACCCTTCCACCATTCACCCCATATTTTACTATGATGACAACATCATGGAAGCCTTTTCCACCACTGACTTCATCTTTCCCACCCATAAGAGGAATGGCACCATCCGTGTCTATGGTGACTTTCGTGGCCTAAGCGCAAGCTACCCCCAAGGAAGTCCCCACACACCACCTACCCATCGGTGTGCGGGTGGTAGACATCCTACCTAGAGCACTCCCTCTAGTAGTGTTTGTTTGATTTCTACCTTGCATTCGGGTTGCCAGCATTGTTCATCATCCTCTCATTTGTTTTCTTGTGGCACCTTTCATATGGACCCCCCCGTCCACACCTTATGTCAGTTATGCTGATGGTGCAATTCCCTACTCCCAAGATCTAGCCTCGATAGGTTGGGCCATTTTTAGCCCCTTACATCCGCTTGTTCTCTCGAACGGAATATGCATTGGTACTGCCACCAATAACCAAGCTGAATATGATGAAGTGCGAGGTTTATTAGCCGATGCCCTTTCCCATCGCATCCTTCACCTTCATGTTCATTTATATTCCCTGCTTCTTGTCATGCAATTGAATGATGTCTATCATGTGCATAATCCTATCATTTTTAGAAGATATTTACAAGTGAAGATTTTGATGCATGAATTTGAAATCATTACATTCAGTCATGTGGCTAGAGAAAAAAATCGCTATGTAGATAGCATTGCAAACAATAATCTATATTTGCACTTATCACACTCATTTAACAGAAGACAATAACATAAACCATAAAATCGATGCATATCCATTATATGTGTCGTTCAAAATTTTTTAGAGTCCATCAACTCTGATACATTTGACATGCCCATAGCATGTTACAAAAACTCAAAACTGGGGGCACCACATGCCCCTACACCTAATCACTATCTAGAGGATCCCGAGCCAATGGCTTTGCTCCTGCAGCTCATAGATCATGCATCCCCTGTATGGCCATCGCCATGCACCACATGACCCCACGCCACTCCGAGGGTTGACCAATACATGGCTCTATGTACTGGTCATCCAAGTCTTGTCAGCTATGATCTGGAACACCAATCAAAATCCTCTCACATCTACGATGGATGTCCTCTAGGAGGGCCACTGCATCCTTATTTTGTGGTGCTCTCGTCCCACTAGGTCTTGTAGCTCCTGTTACTACGGGTTGTCCCATGTACCCGGTCGGTTTCGCCAGTGCTATATTTTCATACCAAAAGTGAATGAATCAGTACCATATACAATCTTCTGAAACTTTAAAATGCACATAAAATATTAGCAACTTTTCACTTACCATCGGGCCCCCATACTTGACCAGGCAGCAGTGGCAAGTCTAGGTCCCCATGATAACTCATCCCACTATAGGGATAGTCATCTATGTATAGTGGCATATGATCCCAATGAGAGAAAAACTAAGGTCGGAACACCCGTCCGACTGCCCCACCTCCCCCTCTGCATAATAGCCGCCTCAGTGGCACATCCCGAGCTCTCTCAGGCCCCTATCCTGTATCTGTATGCGGGGTCGGAGTGTCGGGATCTTCTCAAAGAAGATCGAGCACAACACTATGCCATATGCACAGTCATGGTTCACTTGTCGCTTGCATAGCGACAACTTCTGTTTCAATGACGAAAACATCATTTGGGCCCACCCATAGTAGGTCCCACTCAACACACTATCAAAAAGCATCATCTGACCCCCAGTGATGTGCTGGAGTGCCCAGTTTCCTAGGATCTGCAGCACTACTGCAGCCATAGAACGGGTATCTAGCCTCTCTAGATCCCCGATCGGTATCCGTGTCTGCTTCACATGGAGACCTAGTCAGAAATTTCACTCTACAAACTCCATGATTTTCCACCCTCGCGGTAACACTGGTTGCGTATTCCCCACCATGCCAAGTGGTGGGAGACCAGTTAGGAAATATATATCCTGGAAATTCAAATCGATCTGGTGCCCCTGTACTATAAATTTATTGTGATCCAGATCCCAATAGCTGACAATATGGGCCAACAAGGGCTCCCCAACTCTCATAAAAGGGTTCTCCACAAACTTCAGGACCCCAAACCTGGCCAATGCAGTGCAGACACCATGATCCTCTCGGATCTCTAACTGTAATGTATCTAGGTCTCTCTCTCTCTATTTGATCCTCAATTCTTCCATATCTGCACAAAACCATCACATTTGTTAGTGTACAGAAAGGAAAGACTGCATTCAACCATAAAAATCCAGCTCTTATCCAAGAAACAAAATCAAAATCCCCTTCTCTGACCAGTCGCACTTTTCAGGAAAATCCTGGGACAGGTCGCATTTTTCTGCCCAAAACCTGCTACCTAGGTCGTAGATACTACCCCAGAAAGTATGACCTAACCATAAAGAAGAGCAGGGGTCTGTTCCTGAGCTCTGGGTGCCTAAACTGAACTTTCGATCCACTAAAATGATAGAGTAGGGTTAGGCATCTTACCTGCAACTAACGGATCTTGATTCCAATGGTCATTTTGTCCGCTACGATTTCCGCAAGATTTAGGGCCTTTTCTCCTCTCTACATTCACAACAACTACACTGGAAAATGCCTTATTAAAAGAGAAACCCCATATTTTTCTTTCGCCATCTACGACCAAACCGTAGCTCTGTTTGACAAACTTTCAACACCATTGGAAAGCTCTCACCGAGCTCTAAAATGGGTATCCTTTAGTTTTTTTTTATTTTATACTTCACCCTGACACATTTTTTCCAAGAAGGGTCACTTCACCACTCCTCAAAATCGAATTTCTTCACTTACAACACTTGTACTTGGAGCACCACTTTGCCTCCATACTTGTCCATTCTCGTGTCAATTTTTGTTGTGACTAACCATCATGTACTCATGTTTTTATGGTCCCCACCGAACCTTTTCTGTGTGGCAGCATCATCAATTCGCCCTTATTTATAGCATATGAGTTGAGTCATCATCGCATCCATGGAGTCTATCCCGAGTCCCTTTATATCCCGCTATAGTCCTCCATCTATCATTGCTTGGTTCCTATCTCATGTCGCACATTGTGGCCTTCAGTCATACTATCCCCTATCCCCTTTTGATATTGTGTCAATTGCTTCCAGGTCATCCATGCCCTTCATGCTCTAACAAGGGAAGTCACCAGCCCGCTACTCAGTTATCCCCCATTCCATCATCATCCCTGGTGTCTGTTTGTATGTTGCTCTAATATTATCTCTCGTGCCTTAGTTGAGGATCCCTTATTGTCTCACCTATGGCGGACCTCCTTCTGTCGACATCAACTCATTCATTCCAGAAGACAGGTCTAGAGCGTGGTGTACCTTGGTTCTAGCTTCCACTCTTGTTTGGTGCCTCGGATTAGGAAAAGGGACTCTTTATTTCCCTTTGAATTGATTTTTTCTCAGCTCCAGCTCCTTACGACATGATCGAGATCTGTATACTTGATGGTTTAGTGATGCAGCAGATTGTACTGGTGATTCTCGGGTGTGTGTGAGATGTTTCAGACCTCATGAGGGGGTGGCCCTTCAGGTAGCCTCCCACATACCCGGATGACTTCTCTATTATAGCCTTGATGCATCTCCATATATTTGATGGTTCCGGCCTTAGCCGCTTGCAGCACCTTTTAATTTTCATGTATAATTCAGATTTTCAAAGCCCTCTCCTATTTTACATGGCCTATTTGTTTGTACTTATATCTCATGTACTCAGATATTATTGTATAAGTCATGGCTGTTATCCCAAGCACAGTATGTATGTGGGATCCATTATCATGTTTTTATCTGGCCCATGTTTATGCCAACATGTACTATATAGTTCAGTCCCTTGTTTACTGGATGCATTATTCTTTGTACTTTGTCATCTCGGTGGGCATAGGTATGCCTCCCCTGCCTCTTGTAGAGCAAGTATTCACTCATAAAAGATACTTGTCACACTTGTAAGTCTGGCCTCCTCAAGGTCTTGTCCTATAGCACTTTATTCTACCTTATATTTCTCTATCTCTGACTCCCCCTTTCGGCGTCTGGTGATTGAGTTCTTACAATGTACTTCGGTCATACGATTAGCTTCTAACACTTGCACGCTGGGGGGCAATGTGTTACACCAATTTTTGGTCATCTAACCTGTTACTATTATATGGACCAAAGTACACCATGTAAGACCAATTTTACCCTAAGTAAAATTTCTTTCACTATGAAAAATAACTTAGTAATCCATAATTTATTAAGTTGTTTATGGTCTAAACAGGAAACCCCATGAGGAAATATTGAATAAATCCATATTTGTTTAATTTTCCTCAAGGGATAATTAGTTAAACAACAGTTTAATTAATATTCCTGGTCATACTTAACCCAAAATAGGAAAATTAATTAGATAAATCACTATTTATCTTATTATTTTCTAGGAATAATTATTTAAACATTATTTAAATAATATTCCTTGTTAAATTTGACTTAATCATTTATAAATAATTGAATAAATCACTATTTATTTAATTATTACTCAACCGCACTCTTAAAATAATAAATAAATTATTTATTTATTTAATAATTACAAATAAAGGGATTTGACCAAATTCAAATTCTTTTTCCCTCCAACAAATATAATAAAATATTCCCTAAAATTTAGATCTAGATTTGGTTAATACTGTTTTAATTATGGACCAATATCTAGACTAACTCAATATTTTGTTATAAATATAAGTGTTTTTCTATTCCTTCACTACCTTTTGTTGCCAAAAGATCACTCTCAATCTATACCTTTGGTCTGACTTTGATCCTCCACCATTGTCATATTTTTCTATATTTTTGCTTATGAACTCCCCTTGAGTTCCATTTTTTGTCTAAGTTTTCTACACCATCAAGAGAGAGATATCTTAGATCGGAAGCGCTAAGGACATACAAGAACCTATCCCATTGAGGGGCATTGGTAACATCTTTCTATGTTCCCTTCCTAGGTGTCATAAATACAAAATTCTTTAAAAATATTCTTTTCTTATCTATTGGATGCATGGAGCAACTCTTGCTTTTATTTGTTGTTTAATGTCTTTAACTACATAGATCTGGATTTTGTAGCATTTATCTTGGTCAACTAAATATAGATTTAAAGAAATTAGTAGTCATATTTGATGTTAGGTTTGTTTGTTATGCACAGCTAAGTGGGATTTGTTCGTACGCTTGCGATTAGAATTCACACTACCAATATCCTTACATCAAATTCAAAGGAGGTCTTATTGTAGTCTGCAGTTGACTTTGGTTGTATAATCTAAGCCTATAAGAATTTCATTTTCATTCTTCCCTTCTCTATATCAAAGGACGATAAAATCCTGCTTCGAGAACAAGCAGTTTGTTTCCAAAATTGTGTGTATGTACCGATTTTAAGTCTGTTATTTTTAAGCTTAATCTCTTTGTATCTATCAAAAATATTTTTCTATTTTTCTCCCTGAATGAGTTGATATGTTTGGGGTGTGTCCTGCTTACCATGTGACACTGATGATGTTGTTGGAGATTCAGTAAATTTGGTTCTCGAAGGTGTTGAAGACAATGGATCTTTGATGACTATGGAAGCTTGTTGTTCCCATGTTTCTTTTTCTGAATCTATTTTAGGAATTATCTTAGCCCTCTTCCTGTAGATGAGGTTGAAATCCTTTGGTAAGCTCCCTAAAGCTAAAGGGGATCCTTCCTCTCTTTTTCACTTCCATGTCTTCTCTTGAGGAGTAGGGGTCTGTGAAATAGAGGTGGACATGAGCTACTCCTATGCTTCATGCAAGGTGTTCTCTGTCCATTTCAGCTGATTCATATACCTATCAATCTTTGGCCTATGTGTGTTCACATAAGGAGTGGTTTTGTGTTCCACCCTTAGCTTGGAGATTAGGCCCAAAGGTTCATAAGACAATGTAAAGCTCAGATTAAATTTCATTTATTTTAGGATCTTGTCTGCTTCTTCACTTGTTGCTCTGTTGTTGCAAATGAAAGGGCCAACTTGTTTTTTCATTCTAAAAAGAGACTTCTTCTTTACTGAGACAAAATGAATTTCATCTAAATTTATCATTTGTCTTATATAATCCAGGGAAAATACTCTAATTGGGAGGTATTTGGGCAGCTTTTATGGTGGTAGCTCATATCCATACACCTTAATATCTTTGTAGTTTTGGTAGAGGTACCAATATCTTGTTTTGGCCTGCTCTGCCAGGTGCAATATATTCTTAATTTCTTCATTGATTCTTGGCTCTGCATTACTGGTCAGTAGGATCGTGACTAGATGAATGAATTTTTCTATGTACTCTTTGAAGGTGTACTCATATGAATCTTTCCTCAAAAATGAGGTCCAGAAAATCACTGACTGTGGGTTCCCTTCTTCATCCAATTTCTACAATGAAAATGGGAATCTATCTACTTGATAATAAATGAAAATATATACAAGAATGGAAGCATATTGGAATACTCCTTCAGTTGGTAATTTTAGGAGTTGTTCATGTATGTTTTCAGGCAAAATTTGACTAAAATTAAAAACAACTTAAGGCTTTTGATTGGTAGAGAAAATTGGCATGAAACTGAGAATGGGTTCATCAATCCACTCATCAGAATAATAACCTACAAGGCGTGAAAGCACAGAAATGATGTGTTTAGCCAGATCAAGGAACATGGCATAAGCATAGGGTGGATTATTCTTGGGAAATTGGGCATTATTAGGCAGGAAAATGTCAAAAAATTGTGTTCTCTTGGAGAAACCTAATTTCTGATATAGCTCATTCAAGGCTTATACAGAAAATGGTGCATTGGCTTCAATAGGAGGGACCTGCATCATTTGGTCAATGGTTTTGGAAGTGATGGTGAAAAATATTTCTCCATTTCGGGTTACAATGGCTCTTTGGTTTGGTATGTAACAGGCCTGAAATTTTATAATAAATTTTTGGAAATCATGGGTCTAAGGGAAGATGTAATGAGGTAACCTGGATTCCTAGATTCCAATTTAATCAGTTTGGTCAATGAATTTATCTTCAAGACAACAGTAGAGTTCAAAAAGGTTGAACTTTGTAAGAGGGATATGATCAATATCAACAGGGGGAGGAAGTATCAGGTTGATTGAGTCTTCATTATTCTTCTTTTTAGGAGGCATATTGTTAATTTTAATCACAGTAACAGGAAGGTAATGGTGAATTATCAGGGATTTTATCTCTGAGTTGAAAATCAGTGGAAATGGTGTCTTTTCTTGGGCTTGATCAATCCTCTGTCAGGTATCATGGTTGACTGCAATGACAGATCTTTGGCGATAAAGGAAGCATGAGAAATCTGCAAAAAAAAGGAATCAGAATAACTATTAGATGTCATCCTTTTATTTTCAGTCATGGAGGACCTTTTTCTCATGGGAAAGAGACATAGCCAAAAATCAAAGAGGGAAAAAAATCTACCAAGCCTGATAAACTAACTGGGCTGCAGGAACTGGCCTAATGAGGAGAAGCAAACATAGCTATCATTGGTTGATGGAGGAAATATGTCAACCAATTCAATTTTGAGTAGGTTCTTGCTAGCCTTACAGCTCTTCCTAATATTTTGGTAGATCAGGAAGCTCACACTAGTTGGGGCTCAGGGGAATTATAAAAATTTTATTGGGGTGGTTTCTCCTACAATTAAATTTGTCCCAAACATACTCCCAACTGAAACATTTTCGAGGTCTTGTCTACAAGGAGGTGCCTTTCCATGGGACCATTTCAGAAGATCGAGTGAAGGTGCCAGGGAATATGGGTAATGAGATATATAACATCAAATATTCCTATTTGGGCATTGGTTTCCTTCAAGAGATAAAAGAAACAAAAATTTGTACCCAAATTAGAAAATTTCATATTATATAGCCGATACAATCTGGAACTCTTTGCTAGACATGGGAGAACTTGCCCCGAAACAGTATTTATGAAAGGATACAAAGAATTTTGGCAACAAGTAGTTACAGGCAGTGTGATGAGTTTATCATAGGTTCTGGATCATTTAATTCTTGACAACCACAATATCAAGATTTTAGACAATGATTTTCTTCTCCTTGTGAATATGTGTGTGTCGGAGGAAAAATTGTTGAGTTTTTAAAGCTTGGTGGCATTGTTCCTTAAAACCAATGAACAAATATATTGGCTCATTCCTATAATAATAAGCTTTATTGTTGGTATTGTGATGGAGTTTGCCACAATATTGAGGGTTTGGCTTTATAGATCAATATTTTTCTCTGTTTCGTAATGCATGTGATTTTTCACGGACTGCCTCGGACAATGAGGAGGGAAGTATACTCCATGGTGAACTAGGTGGATAATTTGAACCCTAAAAAAAATATTGAGTTATCATTCAGGGTTGTGAGGGTACCTATAACCATAACCATCATTGGAGGTGCCAAAGTCTACAAGGAATGTGCAAATCTGGAGCCTTGGTTAGACCAAATTAATGAGAATAAAGAGGCATTTCCCCTTTTTATATGTGAACCCACGTGGAGACATCCATGTTTATATCAAATGCAATTTGGATGTAGAGAAAAACAATGCCACTTATGTGCCAGGGTGGTTGCACTAGTCGGCGTGGATTGTAACAGGGATGAATTTAAGAGTTAGTAACATATGTTTCTTGCATGGCAAAGAATCACTCTCGTTCATTGAAATCTTGTAGTTAAGAGGTTACTCACATTCATTTCTTGCATGAAAAAGAATCACTTCGTTTCATTGAAATGTTGTAGTACTAAGAACAATAAGATGCATGTTCGTGGGTTTAAGGAATCTATTTTCTATTATGCGAAAAATAGGTTTCCACCTGTGTATGAGTTGAACTTGGAAAATACACATGTCAAGTAATCCAGCATTAATTATTACAACCCTTTGTAATATTGTTATACATTTTCCTATTTTACATTTTTACATAATTTTTTATATTGACTTTTATATGGATTTCTAGATTTTCAATCTCCCATCTAGTACGATCCAAGGTTCTATTTATTCATTTTCTAAAATCGCAACTAGCCTCTACAAAGTTTTGAAACTAATCAAATCTAAACTTTGGTTTGGATGAATTGTACTGTGAAACCAAAGTTGTAAAATTATTGCCAAATGTTGAAACACATTACCGAGAGGACTATGTGATGAGTACATGTAATTACTTGAAATAATAGTCCTCTATTATTTCTTCATATAACGTCTCACCTGATGGGAAAGCTAGAGGCATGGAGTTGTTTTGACCCAGTCAAAAAACACTTTTAGTTTCTTGGAAAAATTAAAAGTTTGGATTGCCATTGACTTGTATTCTTTGACTTGTGTTCTTTATCTTGTTGATTATTGAATAATCGAATGATTGAGATGTGAAAATACATTTATTCATGGAGGAAAGAAACTAAGCGAAAGAAGAATCTTAGGGCTAGTGGAGTTTCTTAAGTAATCATCGCATAAGGAAGGAAGTTATGCTTGTATTATATTCATTTAAGCCACTATTTATTCTCTACTAAGCTCATTAAACCACACAGTTCTTATCCAGCTTTGGAATTCTTAAGAGTGGTTCTGAGAAATTCATCCATATCAGAATGAATGTCATATTACACAGGAAGATCGGTAACCAAGCCATATAATTCGGATTCTTAAATAAGTCACTACATAAACAAAACCATAAAAGATACATAAATAATGACGCCCATTTTTGTGCTAAAAAAATGAAGTCACTAAACAAATTTGAACATAAAACATGATAATATTTTCACATTAATACTTGGAAAGTATGTATATATACCTTGATTTCAATGCCAACCGAAAGTAGTAATTGTAGTTTAAATTTTGCAAGATGAAGTGATTCTGATCCAGGTGGATATTGGTGGTCACCCGCCTATTCCACTTGGGGCCCCACCACTGTTTCTTTCATTTTTTCAATTTCCTTAACTGTAACACATTTTACTATTTTTAGCAATTCTTCGGGTCCTTAAATTTCGAAGCCGTTTTGAGGTCCTAAACGACTTTTTTATGAAAAATCGAGAGCAACATGGAATTTCCTTCAATGTTTCTCGCATCAAAAGTTATATTCCTCAGATAGGTCTTTCTAACAAGGTATTTTGCACATCAAAAGAATATCATATGCCAAATTTATGTCCTCGAGAAGATTGATGTACCAATTTACCCAAACAAGGCCCATAGTTTTGGCGCTTCATCTCCTAGGGTTAGGTTTTTAGATGTTTAGGGTTATCCATTGTTTCTCAATAATAAATAGGCCTTCAAGCCTCATCGTAACACATTTCATAGGCTTGTAGCCGCCACATATCTTCTAAGAGTTAAGCTACTAGCACCCTAGCTAGCTTATTTCCATTCTATCTGTAAGCATATTTCAGTTATTTTTTATTAACGAAATGAAGTTTTATTTCTGTTGCATCTCTGATTTTATGTGTATTTATGTATTTCATTGTGTTCCTGCTTAAATCCGTATCAATGGTATTAGAGCGGACTGCTCTTTCTCGATCCTTCTTTTCATGTCCCCAACGAGGTAGGGGTATAAGGATTTAGGGCTTGATCTGGTTGAACCTTTGAAAGATCGGCCTTTAAAAATCCAACGGCTACCCATGGGGGAAGAAAATAAAGATGAGGGAGCACGAGATCCTATCAAAATATTGCTTGATGAGGCCCTCTAAAAAAAAGGAATGTAACGATGGATAAATTTTTCCATATCCTTCAATGAATGCCCACTCGCTGTGCATCTACATCCAGCAGTCACTCTGGAGGCGCCACTCCTTTTAAGGTATAATTAAACTTTTAAATTCCCATATTTTAGGGAAAAATAGATGGATACACCTTAGATAAATGGTTGAATCTATTAGAAGTATATTTCTTAGTTCATGACTTTTCCGACCACGAGAAGATTATTTTTGTACTCCTCAAAGTTGTCTCCCATGTCAAGTACGAGAGGTAACCGTCTCTGTTCTCATCCATACCCACTTGGAATTATTTACAAGATGCCATCAAGGAACAATATTACCTCATGGGGAGTTATGAGGATAAGTACTTACAATGCACTACATGGAAGCAGCAAAGGGATCAAGATGTGTATGAGCTAATGAATCTATTCCATACCCAACGCACAAAGTTGAGTATCAAATATTCAGAGAAACATTTGGTGCTGAAGTATCGCACTTGTCTGAACCAATACATTCAGGAGGAAATGGAGTTCATCGACATCTCCTCTCTTGGTATGGCATACCAGTATGATGCAAAAATTGAGCATAAATTCAAATAGAAGAAGCGAGACTTTGGATCTGCGAATCAAAATCAAGGGAAAGGTGCCTCCAAACTGTAGAAAAAAGGACAAATCCATCGCATTGCGGCCCAAGACAAATTTACAAAGCCACAAGAAAATAACAACATCGTGAAGCCAAAGAAGTACGCAGGAAAGTGGTGTGAGTTCCATAAGAGCTCCACTCACAACACAAGTGAGCTTCTAGACAAGAAGTCACTGGTGGCCGAAATGAAGGCTTCTGAATCATATGCGTGCTCTGACTGCGAATCGGAACCTGACAAGGGGAATGAAAAATGGAAGAATATTATCGATGTGGATCCCAACGCCATCGTGGCCACCACAAAGATCCAGAAGGAGGAACCATAAGATCCAGAGGAGGAGGAGTGTCTCTTCCACTTCAAAATGTGGGTAAAGGGTTCCCCGCTTAAGTTCATTGTCGACAATGGGAGCCAAAAGAACCTCATTTCAGTAGAGGTCATGAAGTGGTTGGGCTTGCTGACCACAGCACACCCACATCCATACACCATCGGTGGCTTCACCAAAGACAGGATCTCCACGTCAACCAGCAGTGTTTCCTTCCCTACAACATCAAGCCCTTCATAGATGAGGTATTATGTGACATTTCTCCTCTTCATGTTTGTGATATATTATTAGGACAACAATACTTGTATAAGAGACATGTTGTGTATGAGTCCCAGCCTCACGCTATTATCGTTACTTTGGGAAATAATTTGTACAAGATACCAGAGGTACTACCACCTACCGCTATCTCTTTGGTTACTACAAAACAATGCAGTAATATCATTTCCAAAACCGGGAAATTTGTTTTCTTAATGATCTGCCCTCAGGTCAAGAAGAAGGTTGTGGCCACAACCTCCAGACAGGGCTCCTCTACATGACAACAACGAATGAATAAGGTCGTGGAGGAGTACAAGGACATATTCACCTCACCCGCAGGGGTGCCTCTACACTGTCAGGTCAATCACCCCATCGATCTGAACCAGGTGCATCGCTGCCCAATGGACTAATTTATCGGCACTCTGTTCTGGAGAATTATGAAACCAAGAGGCAGATTCAGGAGCTGCTGCAGAAAGGTCACATATGACCAAGTTCATTGCCCTGTGGGAGGCCAACCATGTTGGTGCAGAAGATGCATGGGACTTGGAGACTCTGTATTGACTATCAGGCATTGAACAAGATCAATGTCCAGAATAGGTACTTGATCCCACAGATTGGTGACCTTCTGGACCAACTCAAGGGGCAGAAATATTTCAACAAGATCAACTTGAAGTATGGGTATCACCAGGTACCAATCAAACCCTCTAATGTGTGGAAGATTTCCTTCAAAGCCAAGGAGGGCCTTTTCGAATGGATGGTCATGCCTTTCGGGTTGACAAATGCTCCCGCAACCTTCATGAGGTTCATGGAAGACATCCTGTGGCATTCACCAACTCAATTGTAGTAGTGTACTTGGATGACCTCTTGATCTTCAACTAGACTTGGGAAGAGCACCTCCACCACATCCAACAGGTCCTCTAAACACTGAGGCAAAACACGTTGTTTGCCAATATCGAGAAGTGTACTTTTGGAATGACCGAGGTTCAGTATCTGGGATACATTATTGATCAGCAGGGCATACATGTGGATCCAACCAAGACCCAAGTAATACAGGATTGGCCAGCTCCAACCACTCTAACAGAGCTTCGTAGCTTTCTGGGTCTTGCTAATTTCTACTACAGGTTCGTGTTGGGATTCTCCCATATCACTTGGCCCTTGAGTCATATCACCAAGGGAGGAGCGAAAGAAAATTTATTTTAGTCGGAATCTCAAGAGAAGGCATTCCTAGAATTGAAACATTGCCTCTACTCTACCCCAGTGCTCACATTACCATAATTGCAACAACCATTTGAGATCGAGACAAATTCCTATGACTATGTTATTGGGGCAGTTCTTACTCGACAGGGACATCCAATGGCATATCATAGTGAGACATTGTTTGACACAGTCTAAAATTATCCAACTCATGAGAAAGAAATGTATTCCATTGTGGAGGCTTGCCAACAATGGAAGCATTACATTTTGGGGAAGGAAACGATCATCCACACAGACCAACCATCCCTGCAGTTCATACAGACACAAGGGAAGTAGTAGAATGATTGCCATCAGAATTGGTCCACATATCTGCAACAATTTCATTTGAATATCAAGTACAAGAAGGGCAGCACCAATAATGTTGCATATTTCCTCAGCCGACCACCAATCATGATGATAACCACCGTTCTTAAATCTTGTGGGAAAAATAATTATGATTGGTCACTTCTCTATAAGAGAAATCTAGAATTCGACCACGCATACAAGACACCCTTAGAGGGTACGCAAGTTCCAAATTTTCACCTCCAGGATGCATTGTTATGTCAACTAGGAAACCTTTTTGTTCCTTCATGTGAGCGTGCCAAGATTATTTGGGAAACACACTACAGTTGGGTCGTTGGGCATTTCGAGTTCGAGAAAATAGTGGCAGTACTACAAAATTATTTCTATTGGCCGAACCTTCGACAGGATCTCGGGAAGAACATCAGATCATGCACTACTTTCATTATTGCCAAGCCAACCATTAAAAAGCAAGGCCTCTATACTCTGTTCCCTACCCCTATTCGACCTTGGGAATCCATCTCCATGGATTACATGTCGGGCCTTCCTTCTACTAAGCATGGAAATGAGTGTGTTTTCATGGTTGTCAACAGATTCTCCAAGATGGCCATAATGTTAATCAAGGTTGTCATTGATGTCAATATGGAATTGACTGAGATGTCAATATTCTTGAGATGCTTGGTTCCAGATGAAGATGTCAAGCTATTAATGATTCCATTATGATGTTAATAAGAGAGCAATCCAAGTGTTTTGTTGACGCATATACAAATGAATTGTTGAGTATGCCTGAAAAAGCATGATTGAAGATGATGACAATTCCTACTAGTGTCATGGGTATATGTCAATATGGGAAACCCTAGGTGCCTTATTAAAGCTAACCCTAAAGTACATTTATATGGAAGAGAAGATGCCCCATATGGAGGATGACCTAAAATATATGTCAATGGAGAAATATGACATGGACTTAAAAAAAAGGGGGAACAAAAAAATGTTATATAAAATATGAATGTTACATTTATATGATACAACATTTATTGAATAATAAAATGGTTTAATATTGCACACAAAAAAATACATATATATATTGGACATCCATGTCAGCACTATGTCGCTACCACAGTAGTTCAACATGTCGCACACCCTCATTCATGATCAACAATAGGTGCATGTTTTTACCTTGGTAACTGCGGGTTTCATATGGAGATTAAACGTTAAGAATCTTAATGTTTCACATTATTCCTGTTCATCCAAATCGTACATCAATGGCTTTCGTCTGATCTCGGACTAGTCGGCTCTCCAAACATTGTACACATTGGCTCCACCATTTCACCTTTTCACGTCGGCCAAAAAATGTTGGACATTACATATCAGCTACGCCAACTTGGATAAATACATGAGCTCATTCCAGTCTCATCCTTAGTCAACAATTATTAGAAGATGAAATAAAAAATAAAATCTAAGATAATACAGATCGAATCTGAGATCGAGACAGGGTTACGATTTTTCGAACATCGTGAACCTGAATCGAAGTCACCTTGGTGAAGTCAGGTCAAAACATGGGCAATGTTTATTTTATTGGAACAGCATGAACCTGGATCAAAGTTCAATCAAGGCAATCATATATATAAAAGGGAGGATGCAAGGAAAAAAAAAAAAAGGAGGGATGCAAGTCAAAATAGAGATATGCAGAGTCAAGACCATTCCTCGAAATAAGTTAGTAGAAGAAAAAAAGGGACAGAAATGAGGAACAAGAGACATCTGGTGAAAATTTGAATACTCTCGAACCTGTAGAGAGCTCTCCATTGCGGACCTATGATCCATGATATATCTACTCGACAGAAATGAGGAACAAGAGACATCTGGTGAAAATTTGAATACTCTCGAACCTGTAGAGAGCTCTCCATTGCGGACCTATGATCCATGATATATCTACTCATGATATTTTCAGTGCAGAGAGTTTCATATCTTGAAAAGTTTTGAACGTGTGAACTATAATTCAGATACATAAATTTGTGATATCTTCTGTAGCTCGGAATTCACATCAGATATGTGATTACCATAAGACCAATCATACTCCTTGAGTAGAGTCTTTGATGAAAGGCTTGGATCTGTGATTAATGCTTGGGAAGTTTCTGTATCCTTCAAGCTCGAATTGGAAACCGAATAGTAAACTCGAATTTGTGGACAGTGGCATGTGAGGGCTCGAACTTGTGTTTTAGGGCTCGATGCTATATCCTCAGACTAGTGATAACCACCGGATTGTTGTGTCTCGGACTAGGAATTAATTTGCAGGCTCGTGTCAGCTTCTGAGGAGTGTCTTTAAATCCGTCTCCATATTTGTTGTAAATCTATAGTGGTCACTCTTGCGTTTTGTGGAGATCTTTTATTGCGTACCTACTGCTATTTCATTACAAAGTTTTGGACAACGCAATATTTTTGAAGTAGTATATTGAATAATTTTTGTGTTTTTAATTTTTGGATTTTATTTTAGCTCCAATTTTAGAAGATCCTTGAAAATATAAGAACTTAAAGAAGTCTTGAAGCAAACTTGAGTAATTTTCGATGCAGATTTCATGTATTGAAGACAGTTGTAAGAGACCTTTCTTGAGATTATGCAGATATATTGAGGACAATTTTTGTAGCTTTAGAGCAAGCTTAATAGCTGGAACATTGAAGAAGTTGGTGATTTGACATAATGCAAGTCCTCATGGTGTGATATTGAAAAAGGACCCCTTGAAGTCTTATTGAAGCAGCTTGTTGAAGGATATTGTAAAAGTGGTGTGTAGACCCATTGAAGGCACTCTTGGAGAAGCTTATTAAAGCCTTTATGAGGTGACATTGAAGTTTTGTTTGAGTACCATGAAGAGCTATGGTGACACCTTCATGTGAAGAATAGGGTTGTCATTGATGACGTGATGTGGAGACTAAGTGAAAGCATTGCTTAAGATTGCCAGGGCTCATTGAAGAATACTTTGGGAGCCGTAAGTATAACCAAATATATCTTGACGAAATGAAGCTTTGAGGTTGGTGCCTCAGAATTTAAAAGGTTGGTGCCTTGGAAGATAGGGTTGGAGCCCTAGAGGATAGGAGTCCTCAAGAGACCAGGTTGGAGCCTGTAATAGATATAGGTTTGAAGCCCTTGAGGTTGGTGCCTCAGAATTGACAAGGTTGGAGCCTTGGAAGTCCAAGTCGGTGCTTGGAAAATACAGGTTAGAGCTTGGGAGATTGAAGATTGGTGTCTTCATCTAAGGTTGGATCCCTACACATATTTTACTTGATTTATTGTAAAGAAGAAAATAATAAAAGAATTTATTATTATTGTTCATTTTGTGTTCTAAATATAAGTGATCTACCTAGTAAAAATAACAATTGAAAAGAAACATTGATTCACCCCCCTCTTAGTATTTCCACCAATTGGTATCAGAGCCAAGATTTCCTTCACTACAAGCGCAACAACAGAAGGTTGACTGTTAGACCAATAAATGGAAAAGCGAAGGAAGAAATTCTGCAATCCTCCTAAAGATGTGTCTTCCTCAACCATCGAAATTGAAGTCAATCATTTTGTGAAGGCCCCATTGTTCAATGGAAACTTTGATATATGGGTGGAAAGAATGAGGAACTTCTTGAAGACTCAAGGAATTGAAGTTTGGAAATCAGTGATTACTGATAGCATGCTGGAAGGAGAATCCAAGGAGTATAATACAAGAGCAATGAAAGCAATCTTGAATGGGCTACCCAATTCTATGAAAGCCAATTTGGAAAAATGTTCGTCAGTAAAAGGTATATGGGACAAACTTCATGATCTTCACTCAAAAGGAGCATTGACCATGACCTCTAGTCAAGAACATGATGGAAAGCAAGAAGGAAATCCAAAACCCATCAAGGAAGCTGAAGATAAGAGAGATGAAGACAAGGCTAAAGAAGACCTAGAAGATGAAGAGAACAAAGAAGACTTTGAAGAAGATCTCATGAATAAACTTATGGCTTCCATGGAAGAGATTAATGGTTTGAAAAAGGAAAATGAGGAACTTAAGAAGAAAGCGCAAGATGGTAACCAAGACAGGACAAGGAAGGAAGTTGACTTTGTCAAGCTTCAAGTACAAGAAAGAGATAAGGAGCTCACCATACTTAAAGTGGAATTTCATCAAAACAAAAGAAAGCATCATGAATAAGTCATATCTATGACAAATCAATTGCATAAGGCAAAGATAAGGGAAGAAACTTTGTCAAGCCACCTTGAACAAAGACTTAATAGTTTTAACAATGTCGAAGAAAAGATTGGTCAATACAAGGAAGAGGTCTCTTCTCTTAGATCTCAACTAGAAGAATTAAGGATACAAGCGCAAGAAGCCGAGAAGGTGATGGAAACTTTGGAATTCCTATAATGACAAGTTAATGAAGCAGAAAAGGAGAGAAACACCATGATATGCCAACTAGAAGAAAAGGATGAAGAAATCTTGAAACTAAAATTAGACATCAATCTTCTCAAGGCCAAAACATGTGAAGCTACAAGAATAAAATAAGAAATGGAGAGCAGTCTAGCAAAAGATAATGAAGAATTCTTCATAATGAAATCAAATATCATCTCCCTTAAAATATAAGCACATGAAGCAACAAGGATTATGGAAGAAATGAAGAAGCAACTACTTATGAAATATGAAGATTGTGAAAAGTTGAAAGGAAAAATTGTCTTTCTTGAAAAGGAAGTTGAATTGCTAAATAAAAACTTGAAAATCTCTCAAACCCTAGATGACATCCTAAGTCAGCAAAGGTCTCCCCTTGATAAATCAGGTCTTGGCTATGTAGGTGAACCTTCAAATAATGCAAACCCTAATTCTTCAAACAACAAGGATGTGGAGAAGCTTGGAAGAAATGTTGATGCCCCCAGTTCCAACAAAGAAAAGAAGAAGATTCAAAGTGACATTGGAAGAAACCCCCCTCCAAGAAGATATGTAGATGGTGTCAAGAATGCAAGAGGAAATAAATTTGATCAAAGAATCCCAAGAAAGAATGACTTTGGAAGTGCATCAAGGCAATATCCATCCTCTAGGTACCAAAGTATATTTTTTCGTTATTGTTATTCTTGTACAAATTTAGGACACATGGAAAAGGATTGTAGGGCATACCACAAGGACAAATATAATGGTCCTCGTCAATCTCCTAGAAGCAACTTTGCAAGAAGAAGTCATGATTTCTTATTCATGAACAAGATAGAGTGCTTCAGTTGCCATAAAATTGGACATATGGCACGTGATTGTAACTTGACATGGGCTCCTGCACAAGCTAGAACTATGTCAGAGAAGAAGGTTAGACAAGTATGGAGAAGGAAGCAAATTGGATCTGAAAGTCTCTTAGACATTTCAGCCAACAACACATGTTGTTGATTTGATGAAGATATCCTTGGAAGATGCTATATCCCAAGTGTTTAATGATGATACTCTGCCAAAAAGGAGACCACGCCTACAGTTAGGGGGAACTCTTGATCATTCTTGCAGAAGCTATCCGTGAAATAGCCCTATGAAATCCTTGATGAATCACATATGGACAATCATCTTTTGATAAATCATCTCTCAGGAGCAACTCCATTGAGGAACATAATCCCTTCTCATGCGATGGACCATTGTTGAAGATGTCTTCCATTAGATCTCAAAGCAAGAAATATTTCTTCAGCTAGAGGAGTTTATGCAAGCAGGGAAAGTTGGTTCATCACATAAAGAAATGCAAACACGTCTATCATGAACCACATTGCCAGAAGGAAGAGCACCATGACAGGGGGATCTATCATTGATGAAGAAAATATGATGAAGAAAAGCAGTTTGATAGGGGGAGTACTTGAGCACCCTGTTTTCCATTGATGTCAAAGGGGGAGAGAATATTGGAAGGGCAAGAATATTGCCATCAATGACAAAGGGGGAGATTTTCAATCAAGGTTGTCATTGATGTCAATATGGCATTGACCGAGATGTAAATATTCTTGAGATTCTTGGTTACATATGAAGATGTCAAGCTATTAATGATGCCATTATGATGTTAATAAGAGAGCAATCCAGGTGTTTTGTTGATGCATATACAAATGAATTGTTGAGTATGCCTGAAAAAGCATGATTGAAGATGATGACAATTCCTACTGGTGTCATGGGTATATGTCAATATGGGAAACACTAGGTGCATTATTAAAGCTAACCCTAAAATACATTTATATGGAAGGGAATATGCCCCATATGGAGGATGACCTAAAATATATGTCAATGGAGAAATTTGACATGGACTTAAAAAAAAGGGGGAACAAAAAATTGTTATATAAAATATGAATGTTACATTTATATGATATAACATTTATTGAATAATAAAAGGGTTTAATTTTGCACAAAAAAAATAATACATATATATTGGACATCCATGTCAGCACTACGGTCGCTACCACAATAGTTCAACATGTCACACACCCTCATTGATGAGCAACAACAGGTGCGTGTTTTTACCTTGGTAAGTGCAGATTTCATATGGAGATTAAACGTCAAGCATCTTAATGTTTCACATTATTCTTGTTCGTCCAAATCGTACATCAGTGGCTTTCATCCGATCTCGAATTAGTCAGCTCTCCAAACATTGTACACATTGGCTCCACCGTTTCACCTTTTCACGTCGGCCAAAAAACGTTGGACATTACATATCGGCTACGCCAACTTGAATAAATGCATGAGCTCATTCCGGTCTCATCCTCGGTCAACAATTATTAGAAGATCCAATAAAAAATAAAATCTAAGATAATACAGATCCAAATCTGAGATCGAGATAACGTTACAATTTTCCAAACATCGTGAACCTGAATCGAAGTCACCTTGTTGAAGTTAGGTCAAAACATGGGCAATGTTTATTTTATTGGAATAGCGTGAACCTAGATCGAATTTCGATCAAGGCAGTCTTATATATAAAAGGGAGGATGCAAGCAAAAAAAAAAAAGGAAGGACGCAAGTCAAAACAGATATATGCAGAGTCAAGACCATTCCTCGAAATAAGTTAGTATAAGAAAAAAAGGGACAGAAGCGAGGAACAAGAGACATCTGGTAAAAATATGAATACTCTCGGACCTGTAGAGAGCTCTCCTTTGCAGACTTGTGATACATGATATTTTTGGTGCGGAGAGTTTCATATCTTGAAAAGTTTTGGACGTGTGAACTATAATTCAGATACATAACTTTGTGATATATTTTGGAGCTCGGACTTCACATCAGATATGTGATTACCTTAAGACCAATCATACTCCTTGATTAGAGTCTTCGATGAAAGGCTTGGATCTGTGATTAATGTTTGGGAATTTTTTGTATCCTTCAAGCTCGAATTGGAAACCTTAGATCTGAAGAATAGTAAACTCGAATTTGTGGAAAGTGGAATGTGGGGGCTCGAACTTGTGATTTAGGGCTCGATGCTATATCCTCAGACTAGTGATAACCACCGGATTATTGTGTCTCGGACCTGTGGAATTAACCTGTGGAGGCTCATAATACAGTCTCTTGAGGAGGCTCAAACCTATGACATATTTGTTGTAAATCTATAGTGGGTTCACTCTTACAGTTTTGTGGAGATCTTATTGTAGACCTACAGTGATTTCATTATAGATTTTTGGAAAATGCAAGATTTTGGAAGTAGCATATTGAAGACCTTTGGAGTTTATCTTTGGATTTTCTTTTATTAGCAATTTTTGAAGATCCTTGAAAATCTAAGAAATTAAAGAAGTCTTGAAGCAAACTTGAGTACTTGAAGCAGATTCTTGGAAGGTATTGAAGGCAGCTGTAAGTGACCTTTCTTGAGATTATGCAGATATATTGAGGACAATGTTTGTAGCTTTAGAGAAAGCTTGATAGCTGGAACATTGGAGAATTTGGTGAGTTGACATAATGCAAGTCCTCATGGTGTGATATTGAAAAAGGACCCCTTGAAGTCTTATTGAAGCAGCTTGTTGAAGGATATTGTAAAAGTGGTGTGCAAACCCAATGAAGACACTCTTGGAGAAGCTTATTAAAGCCTTCATGAGGTGACCTTGAAGTTTTTTTTGAGTACCATGAAGAGCTGTGGTGACACCTTCATGTGAAGAACAAGGTTTTCATTGATGACATGACGTGGAGACTAAGTGAAGGCATTGTTGAAGATTTTCAGGGCTCATTGAAGAATACTTTGGGAGCCGTAAGTATAACCAAACATATCTTGACGAAATGAAGCTTTTAGGTTGGTGCCTCAGAATTGACAAGGTTAGTGCCTTGGAAGATAGGGTTGAAGCCCTAGAGGATAGGAGTCCTCAAGAGACCAGGTTGGAGCCTGTACCAGATATAGGGTTGGAGCCCTTGAGTTTGGTGCCTCAGAATTGACAAGGTTGGAGCCTTGGAAGTCCAAGTTGGTGCTTGGAAAATATAGGTTGGAGCCTGGGAGATTGAAGATTGGTGTCTTCATCTAGGGTTTTAGCCCTACATATATTGTACTTGATTTATTGTAAAGAAGAAAATAATAAAATCATTTATTATTATTGTTCATTTTGTGTTCTAAATATAAGTGATCTAACTGGTAAAAATAACAATTGAAAAGAAATACCGATTCACCCCCCTCAGTATTTCAAACATAATGGCAGCCTGAAAGAAGAATATCACAGCAGAAGTCAGTGCTAAAATCTTCTTTGAATGAGTGTGGGTACACTTTGGGATCCCACAGTCTATCATCTTAGATCAGGACAGCAGGTTCCTCAACACATTTTATTCTAGCCTCTAGTAAATGTTGGACACCAAGCTCACCAAGTCCATAGCTTTCCATCCCCAAATGGATGGCCAGAACGAGGTCGTCAACAGGATGATCGTGCACATTATTTGCATGTACAATTCAAAGCATCCACGCAAATGGGACGAGAACCTTCCCTATGTACAACACAGTTATAATCGGGCTCTCCATAGCTCAACTAGCCATAATCCCTTTTAGGTGGGCTTGGGATTCCAGCGTCTATGCCCCATTAACGTAGCCATGCCATTTACGGCTACTCAGGCAGATTCGGCTCATATCTAGTCTGAAGCTGACAAGGCAAAAATATTCATTGAGTGCATTCAGCATATCCACCAACAAGTTCATGACATATTGGACAGAGCCAATGCTAAGTAGAGGCAACGACATGATCAACATCGGATGCCACACAACTTCTAGGTGGGAGACAAAGTGTGGCTACATTTGTAGAATAAGCACCTCGCTGGACCCCACTCCAATATTCACTCACTCTGATATGGCCATAAACCATCACCAAGGTTGTAGGGTCCAATGCCTTTGAGCTGAGTATTCCACCAGTCATTGGTCTGCACCCAGTGTTCAATATGGACCGCCTTCGGCCCTACTTCCCACCTCTACTAGACACCTCCGACATTGCAGAAAAACTACAATCAACAAATTTAAACCCAGATTGCATGGATAAGGCCACCACAAATCATATCATGGACATGAAAATAAATAATACTCGACAACAAAAGATACACCTGTATCGATTTTTCAAAGCTAGCCAACTCCTGCACCAAGGCAAATGGTTCACTAGGGACCAAGTTTAGCAGAAGTTTCCTCATCTCATGGAGGAACTCAACACAATGGGGACCATTGCTTCCTAGGTGGGGAGGAATGATCTAGGTGCATATTTTTGGCCACCCGCCTATTCCACTTGAGGCCCCACCATTGTTTCTTTTAGTTTCTAGGTTTCCTATAGTAGCACAGTTTACTATTTTTAGCAACTTTTCGGGTCCTGAACTTCCAGAGCCATTTTAAGGCCCTAAACTACTCTTTTTGGAAAAACTGGGAGTGACATAGAATTTCCTTTGACATTGCACACATCAAAATTTATATTCCCCAGAGTGATATTTCCAACGAGGTATTTTTCACTTCAAACGGAGATCATATGCCAAAGTTACGTTCCTGGGAATCTTGATGTACCAATTTACCCAAATGGGGCCCATATTTTTGGTGCTTCATCTCCTAGGGTTAGGTTTTTGGATGTTTAGGGTTGTCCATTGTTTATAAATAGAAAATAGGCCCTCAATCCTCATTTTAACATAGTTCATAGGTTTGTAGCTGCAACATATATTCTCAGAGATAAGCTACCAATGCCCTAGCTAGTTTATTTCCATTCTGTCTATAACCATATTTCAATTATTTTTTATTAATGAAATGAAGTTTTATTTTTGTTGCATCTCTCCTTTTATGTGTATTTATGTATTTCATTGTGTTTCTTCATAAATCCAGATCATTGGTATCAGAGCGGTCTTCAGAGTGTCATGCCAAGGAGTCACTCAGGGTTGAGATGAAGGCTTATGAATCAGACGCATGCTCCGACTCTAAATAATAACTCGACAAGGGGAATGAAAAATTGAAGTAGATTATCGATGTGGAGCCCAACGCCACCATGGCCACCATGAAGATCCAGAAGGAGGAACCATAAGATCCAAATGACGAGGAGTGTCTCTTCCACTCCCAGATGTGGGTAAAGGGTTCCCTACTATAGTTTATTTCAGACAGTGGGAGCTAAAAGAACCTCATTTAGTAGAGTTCGTGAAGCGGTTGGGCTTGCCAACCACAACACACCCACATTCATACAACATCGGGTGGCTTCAACAAGGACGGGATCTTTGTGTCAGCCAACAGTGTCACCTTCCCTATAGCATCAAGCCCTTCACGAATGAGACATTATGTGACATTGCTCCTCTTGATGTTTGTGACATATTATTAGGCCAACCATACTTGTGGAAGCGACATGTTGTGTATGAGTCCCGGCCTTGCGCTGTTATTATTACTTTTGGAAATAAGTTGTATAGGATAATAGAGGTACCACCGTCTGCCGCTATCTCTTTTGTTACTATAAAACAATGCATTAAGCTCATTTTCGAAACCAAGAAATTTGTTTTCCTAAATATTGTCCCTTAGAGCAAGAAGAAAATTGTGGCCACAAACTTTATATAGGGATCCTCCGCACGACAACAAAAAATGAACAAGGTCCTGGAGGAGTACGGGTACATATTCACCTCACCCACATGGGTGCCTCTGCACTGTCAGGTCAAGCACCCCATTGATCTGACCCCAATTGCACTACTGCCCAATGGACCGTTCTACCGGCACTCTATTCTGGAGAACGACGAAATCAAGAGGTAGATTTAGGAGATGTTGAAGAAAGGTCACATTCGGTTGAGTTCATCGCCTTGTGGGAGCCCGATCATATTGTTGTAGAAGAAGGATGGGACTTGGAGGCTTTGTATTCACTATCGAGCACTAAACAATATCACTGTCTGGAATAGGTACCTAATCCCATGGATTGATGACCTTCTAAACCAAATCAAGGGGGGGAATTATTTTAGCAAGATCAACTTGAATTCTAGATATCACCAGGCACCAATCAAACCCTCCGATGTGTAAAAGATTGACTTCAAAGCTAAGGAGGACCTTGTCGAATGGTTGGTCATGCCTTTTAGGTTGACGAATGCTCTTGCAACCTTCATGAGGTTGATGGACGACATACTGTGGCCATTCACCAACTCATTTGTAGTAGTGTTCTTGGATGAGATCCTAATCTTCAGCTAGACTTGGGAAGAGCACCTCCAAGACATCCGAAAGGTCCTCCAAACATTGTGGCAACATAAGTTGTGTGCCATTTTGGAGAAGTGAACTTTTTGCATGACCGAGGTTCAGTATCTTGGATACATTATTAATGAGCCCACATGTTGATCCAAACAAGGTCCAATTCATTCGAGATTGGCCAACTCCAACCAATCTAACAAATCTTTGCAGCCTTCTGGGTCTTGCTAATTTCTATCAGAGGTTTGTGTTTGGATTCACCCATATCACTTGGCACTTGAGTCAAGTCACCAAGGCAGGAGCGAAAGAAAAATTCTTTTGTTCGGAATCTCAATAGAAGGGGTTTGTAGAGTTGAAATATCGCCTCTGTTCTGCCCCAGTTCTCACATTACTAGACTTGCAACAACCATTTGAGATTAACAGATGCCTCTTACTATGCTATTGGGGCATTTCTTACTCAACAGGGACATCCAATGGAATATCATAGTGAGACAGTGTCCGACACAGACCGCAAGTATCCCACTTAAGACAAAGAAATGTATTGCATTGTGCATGCTTTCCAAAAATCAAATAATTACATTTTGGGGAAGGAAACAATCATCCACTGTGAACACTGATCCCTGTAGTTCATATAGACGCAAGGGAAGTTGGAGAACGATCACCATCAGAAGTGGTCCACATATCTGCAACAGTTTCATTTGAACAACAACTACAAGAAGGGAAGCACCAATAATGTTCCATATTTCCTCATCCGACCACCAATCATGGCAATAACCATCATTCTCAACTCTTGTGGGCACGATACGTCTGATTGGCCACTTCTCTACAAGAGCGATCGGAATTTGGCCACACATACAAGACACTCTTGGAGGGCACACAAGTTCCAAATTTTCACCTCCAGGATGCACTTCTATGTCACCTAGGACACCTTTGTGTTCCTTCAAGTGAGTATGCCAAGATGATTTGGGAAGCGCACTACAGTTGGGTCGCTGGGCATTTCGAGGTAGAGAAAACAATGGCAGTACTGCAGAAGTATTTCTATTCGCTAAACCTTTGACAGGATGTCAGGAAGTACATCAGATCCTACACTACTTGCACTATTTACAAGCCAACCATCAAGAATCAAGGCCTCTATACTCCGCTACCTACCCCTATTCGACCTTGGGAATCCATCTCCATGGATTACATGTCAGTCCTTCCTTCTGCTAAGCATCGAAACGACTGTCTTTTCATGGTTGTTGACAGGTTCTCCAAGATGCCCACTATGACAGCCTACAAGAAGAATATCATTGAAGAAGCCACTGCTAAAATCTTCTTTGAACAAGTGTGGGTGCACTTTGGGATCCTACAGGCTCTCATTTCAGATTGCAATAGCAAGTTCCTCAACACATTTTAGTCCATCCTCTAGTCAATGATGGACACCAAGCTCACCAAGTCCACAACTTTACATCCCCAAAATGATGGCCATACTGAAGTAGTCAACAAGATGATCATACAAATTCTACGCATGTACAATTTAAATCATCCACGCACATGGGATGAGAGCATTCCCTATGTACAACATAGTTACAATCAGGCTCTCGATAGCTCAACTGACCACAGCCCCTTTCAGGTGGGCTTGGGATTCCAACCACTATGTCCCATTAACGTAGCTATGCCATTTGCAACTACTAAGGCCGATTCAGCTCATGTCCAGTCTGAAGTTGACAAGGCGAATAGCTTCATTGAGCACATTCATCACATCTGCCAACAGGTTCATGATATATTGGATAGAGCCAATGCTAAGTAAGAGCAATGACATGATCAACATCGGGTGCCACACAACTTCCAAGTCGGTGAAAAAGTGTGGCTACATTTGCAGAAGGAGTGCCTCGTTGGACCCCACCGCAAGATTCGCCCACTCTGATATGGGTCGTACACCATAACCAAGGTTGTAGGGGCCAATGCCTTCGACCTCAATTTTCCACCATTCCTTGATTTGCACCCAGTGTTCAATGTGGACCGCCTTCGGCCCTACTTCCCACCTCTATTGAACACCTCTGACATTGCATAACAACTCACATCAACAAAGTTAAACCCAAACTACATGGAACTGACCACCACATATTGTATCATGGAAATCAAAATCAATAACACTCTCCAGCAGAAGATCCAACTGTATCATTTTTTCAAAGCTAGCCAACTCCTACACCAAGGCAAATGGTTCACCAGGGACCAAGTTCAGTAGAAGTTTCCTTATCTCATGGAGGAAATCAACACAATGGGGACCATTGCTTCCTAAGGGGATAGTAATTATCCAGGTGGATATTGGTGGCCACCCACATATTCCACTTGGGTCCCCACCATTGTTTCTTTCAGTCTTTCAGATTCCTTAATTGTAGCACAGTTTACTATTTCTAGTATTTTTTCGGGTCCTGAACTTCTAGAACTTTTTTGAGGCCCTAAACGACGCTTTTTGGAAAAACTAGGAGCAACATGGAAGTTCCTTCAATAATTTTCCCATAAAAATTTATATTCCTTGGATATATCTTTCTAACGAGGTATTTTTCATGTCAAACGGATATTGTATGCCAAAGTTACATCCTGGGGAAGATTTATGTACCAATTTACCCAAACGAAGCCCATAGTTTTGGCGCTTCATCTCCTAGGGTTAGGTTTTTGGATGTTTAGGGTTATCCATTGTTTCTCAATAATAAATAGGCCCTCGAGCCTCATTGTAGCACAATTCAGAGGCATGTAGCCACCACATCTCTTCTAAGAGATAAGCTACGAGCGCCCTAGCTAGTTTATTTCCATTATGTCTGTAATGAAGTTTATTTATCAATGAAATGAAGTTGTATTTCAGCTACATCTCTTATTTTATGTGTATTTATGTATTTCAATGTGTTCCTGCATAAATCTATATCAGTGGTATTAGAGTGGTCTTCTCTTTCTCAATCCTTCTTTTCATGTCCCCAACGAGGTCGATGTATAAGGAGATAGGGCTCGATCTGGTTGAACCTTTGCAATATCAGCCTCACAAACCCTGACGGTCGCCCATGGGGGAAGAAAATAAATTTGAGTGAGCAGTAGATCCTATCAAAATATTTCTTGAGGAGGCCCTCGAGAAACAAAGGAATGCGCTGATGGATAACTTTTCCCAAATCCTTCAATGGATGCCCACCGGTGGCGCACCTACATCCAGTAGTCACTCTGGAGGTGCCACTCCTTTTAAGGTATAAGAAAAATTTGACATTCCCATATTTGAGGGCCAAATAGATGCAGATGTGGTAGATAAATGGTTGATTCTATTAGAAGGATATTTCTCGGGTCATGACTTTCTGACCAAGAGAAGATTATTTTTCCACTCCTCAAAGACGTCCCCCATGTCAAGGACTAGTGGGAAAACTACTGTGAGAAAAAGGACAAGGGTGAACCCTCTTTACTCTTGGCCATACGCACTTGGAATTATTTCTAAGATGCCATCAAGGAACAATATTACCTCGTGGGGAGCTATGAGGACAAGTACATACAATGGACTAGTACGGTGCGGCAGCAAATGTAATATTCCAAAAATTTAGCCTCCAAGCTAAATGGAATATTATAGTTGTTTTACCACTAGGTCGGTAAGTAAATGGGTGGGGAGGCCCATAAGTCTCTTGAGTAGAAATAAAAACACTCCTAATGTGAAAGGGGGAAGAATAAGTAGCTGGATTAAGCACTTTTGGGTGTGAACAGGGGCTAGAACATGTTGATTCAGTCAACTTTCACCAAGTCAACAGCGCTGTCTAGATACATTGAATCTCCTTGATGAACAACGAATTTTTAGTGGAGGAAAACTTGCATGAGCTTGGTGGAAAATATGGATGGGACCCAATGTGGAGAGGCTCTCATGCTATATATGGAGGGGATAGCAACCATTGTTATTCATGTTTTGATTATCATTTCCATTGGTCTTTTAAGACTCAGCAAGGAGGACTCCTGGGCATATTTTGACATCTTTGGCATCAGGCCAACCATCTACTATCCCTCACAGTGTATTTTCCATCCTAAACTTCATTATTTTTTGAGGCATTTGCTGGGAAAGTTCATTGAGCTCATCAGGAGGGTCTATTTCTAAGTAGAGGGATCAGCCTTCTAGTTAGAAATACCATTGGAGGAGGACATCATTATTTTAGATCTGTCATAGCCTCATCTTATATCAGATCTAGTCTGCAGTGGCATATTAACCCCGGGGTTATTTGTCACATTGTATGTTTCTTGGTATTTCTAGCAATCCTTTCTGGGTTGGATAGAAATCTTGTATTAGAGCCCACATCTTCATTGCTAGGCATTTATTTTTTTTCTATCAGCCACATTCCATTTGTATATGTATTCAATAGTAGCTACACTGTTATAGACTGCGTTGTCACTGCTCTCTGGCATTCTATACAGTTGCAACAACTCATGTGTTGATTTTTTTGCTCATTAGAGACTTGTTCCCATTTCTTGAGTGGCTTGACCCTCATGATATTGTTGTATATTTATGCTGATATCTTAATAATATGATGGTTTTACATTGATCCTCTTATGTAATGTTCAGATTTGCAGAGTTTTACATCTTTATGTTCATGTATTGCTGCAATCCCATTTTGGGTTACTACAGTGGTATCAGAGCATAATCTTGGCTCAGCCTGTGCATCCAAGAAATTATGTCATTTGAAGGAGAAGCTTCTTCTCACATAAAAGAGAAGATTCATAGAAGAAACAAAGGCATGACTCCATTATTTGGATAAATGAAGGAAGAGAGGGTCTCCCTGCTTCTTTTCCAAGCTATGAAAAATATCAAAGATCTCAAGGAGATGAAAGGGGAGAAGTGTGGGAAATTCCTGAGAGGGTTTGAAAGTGAATCAAGCCCTATCTATTCACATGATAGGTGTGACCATTCAGCCACACATACAAATCCACAGTGCAATCTATTTTCCACATTCATTGCAAGAAGGATGGAGGAAGGAGATGCACCAAGGGAGGAGACCTTGAGTGTCTATCTTCAGGAGTATGAGTCTCAATCATGGAGATTCAAAGAGAACTTGGACTTCCAAGGGTTTTTCCAACTCAAGGAAGCTAGAAGATCTAGCAACCATGATATAAGCAAGAGGGATAGAATCTTTATATCTAATTTTGATGGATCAGTAGAGTGCACAACCAAAGCTTGGGTGGAGGAGCTAGATTCATATTTTCAGCTACACCAAGTTTCGGAAAGCGAGGCAATTAGAGTAGCAGCGCTGCACCTCAAAGGTATGGCCCATTTTTGGTGGTTTAATAGTTCCTCCTCATTTTATCATGCAAATAAAAACACTTATGCTGGGTTCACTAAGGAATTGGTGAAAATATTTGGCACTAAACATTGTAAAACTTAAAACTTAAAACCTTTGCATGAGTTGGAGAGATCTATCTTGCCAACTCCACTCCATATTTAAGATAAAGGGGATAAAAACATGCATGGTACCTTGCCAAGGGAAAGATCCCCACCATTTTGAGAACCCTCTTCTATTGGTGAATACATGGAGAAACCCCCTTCAAGGGAACACCAAGATCAAGGGTCTCTCACTAATGATGAGGCAATCTCACATGTTGCTGAAGAGAATGAGAAAAGAAGAGATAACAACACTATACCATTGGGAGAAGATCCATCACCACATGGAGATGGAAGGTGATCCATTGCTTCCATTAGAGGAGCCCTTGTGTCTTTGCAAGGAGTTCCAAATGATTCAACATGTGGGAACCAAACCACAATTCTGGAGCATCATGCATCAATTATTTTAGGTTGTGAATTTTGGCAAATGGAAGGAGAAGAAAAGAAGGATTAGCATCAAGGGATGATGAGCATTCACCCTTATCTATTCCGGGAGGTTTCTGCACAAAATAAGGTGATTTTATTGTACAATAAAGAGAGGGACAAATAAATCCACACATATATATACATTCCACTTTAGATTTTGATGTCTCACTACATGGGGGCATTCCACCTGGGAGGCCACCAGATCTAGAGTTGGTGGGAGACATGGTATCATTTAGTTCACCACTCTTAGATTTTGGAGAGGTGAAGACTTTGGAGGAATCCAGTACAGCGCAGAGAGTTTGGGATAGACTCAAGGAGGAGAGAGGTACTCTTTCATTTTTTGCATTACCCACTCTCACTACACATATTGCGCTGACTGAAGTTGCTGCAGTGATGGAGGATGGCACCTTCATGGTGCAAGGGAGATGCTCCATGGATTTGGAGAAATAGAGGGTACTTCCTTTGAGGAAGGAATCCTCCATACATTGGAGTATATGGAGGCCACTCATGCTTGCATTGGCCAAGATCAGGAGGTCCTTGGTGGATGATAGCTTCTCATGGGAGGCCAACTTCAGGAGGACACCACTTCTATGTGAGCATGAGAAGCTGCATGATGGGCATAGCAGCACTTGGGAGGATGAATTTGGCATGGGGGATGTCAAAGGATTAGACAACAGCATGTGGGGAGCTTCACATTTCAGATCTTTAGCGTTGTCTCTTAGGAGGGTTGATCCATATAGGAGGTCTCAACTTTTGGTAGAGTACTCCAAGGATCTTGGTGCATGCATGATACTTGATGACCCGGATGGACATTATAGGTATATGGTGGTTGGTGAGGTCATCTATTCTTATGGGAGAGTCTTCTTGACAAGATTTTCTGAGCTCAAGAGGAAGCTCCTACATGCAGCACATGTGGACTTTCTTTCCATGCACCTTGATGCATTTCATTCATTGATGGAGGAGTTCACTTGGGAGGGCATCCAGCAGGATATACATCATCATATGGAGAGATGCATAGCCTGGATGGTGATGGAGAGGTTGGCACATCCACTTCCCTACTCATTGAGAGTGAGGGAGAATTTCCAGTTGAGCCATTTCAGCTCAAGGACCAAAGTACATATTAGAGGATGTACACTTATGCACCATAATTTTCATTCCTTTACCTTTTGTGAGAAGCATATTGTACCAAGGAGGATATTTTCTTCTTGTATATTGTATTTTCATGTACTTGAGGCCATTTGCAGCATTCATATTGGCCATTCTATCGGTGGTTTGTGGGGGAGGCCACATGATTCTTGGTGTGCACCATTGACACCACATTGTACTTTCATGCTTCTATCCTATAGAATGATTGTGGCAGCAAACAAGTGGCTAGGAGAGCACTTGTTCTTACTTTTTTTGATGCAGGCAATGGATGCACTGCACTGGTTCCCTATGAGTAACTATGTTCCACTCTCCGGTTGTCATATGGCAACTTGTTTTCACTAGTTTTTGCTTCCATATTTTGTTGATACTCTTATGTTCATGGGGAGCTTTGTTTGGAGAGTGATAGATAAGTTTGAGATTTCCATTGGGAGTATGATTCTCCCTACTTTACATTTTGTATGTTTCAGGAGAAACAATGGGCAAACCATGATTGCCACACCACACTTCTTGTCTTCACATGGGAGGAGCCATTTGAAGAATTTGTGTTCTTGGAGGAGGCATTTCATGTCTTATTTACTTTGTGGGGTAAATTGGGCCAATCTTGGAGGCCATGACACTTTAGCCCAAGATCAGAAAAAACCCCATACTTACCATAAGTGGAGAGAGAAACCACTTGAATGGAAAAACCTAATCTCTCCATGCAGCCCCAACACATTGCATACACTGGGGGTTGAGGATTCTTTTGATGAGCTACCTAGAATGGATCATTTCATTTGGATGATAGCATGGGTTTGGGAGTCTCTCATTGCTCATGAGATTCCCTATGCCTTTCATAACTCCTATCTTGAGGATGCCATTGGACAGCAAGAAGGTTTCCACTTACACCTTCCACCTTTTCATGATGTGAGCCATTTGGTTTGCATGCTTGGGAGGGAGTATTGGAGGACAGAGTTACTGCAAATTGTTTTGAGCAGTGGTGGGAACTATTGATGAGGAGGCCACAAGAGGAGGAGAGGAGGAATTCTGCTCTCCTTATACATTTTCTTGAGGACAAGCAACATTTTGGATGGGAGGACTGTAATATTCTAAATATTTAGCTTCTAAGCTAAATGGAATATTATAGTTGTTTTATCACTAGGTCGGTAAATAAATGGGTGGGGAGGCCCATAAGTCTCTTGAGTAGCAATAAAAACACTTTTAATGTGAAAGGGGGAAGAATAAGTGGCTGGATTAAGCACCTTTGGGTGTGAATAGGGGCTAGAACATGTTGATTCAGTCAACATTGACCAAGTCAATAGTGTTGTCTAGATGCATTGAATCTCCTTGATAAACAACGCAGTTTTAGTGGAGGACAAATTGCATGAGCTTGGTGGAAAATATGGATGGGACCCAATGTGGAGAGAATCTCATGCTATATATGGAGGGGATAGCAACCATTTT
This sequence comes from Pinus albicaulis, assembly GCA_034641835.2. Lineage (NCBI taxonomy): Eukaryota > Viridiplantae > Streptophyta > Pinopsida > Pinales > Pinaceae > Pinus > Pinus albicaulis. Next base: position 661,160,657 of record CM076577.1, read on the forward strand.
TATTCAGGTTTTGATTATCATTTCCATTGGTCTTTTTAGACTTTGCTTCCTCTTATTGTTTAGCAGGGTTGCAGTGCTGTTTAGCACAAGGGTGTTCCGAAGTGGGAATCTCTACCTCATACTCAGGGAAGGAGAGGTTCTTTGGGCTACATTTCCTCTTTCCGGAATTTTGGCCAAGCTACATCCTTCAGCTACAATGCAGTTTCTATTTAGAGCTTGGTTTTGTTGCAGGGTGCAGCAAAGGAGGATCTCTTAGAGTCATTTCTGGGCTTGTTCTTCAGTGGAGAGGTTGCCTATTCATTGGAGGATCAGTAAGGAGGACTCCTGGTCATATTTTTACATCTTTGGCAGTAGGCCAACCATCTTCTATCTCTCACTGCGCATTTTCCATCCTAAACTGCGTTATTTTTGGAGGCATTTGCTGGGAGGGTTCATTGAGCTCATCGGGAGGGTCTATTTCTAAGTAGAGGGATCAACCTTCTAGTTAGAAATACCATTGGAGATTGACATCATTATTTCAGATCTGTCATAGCCTCATCTCATATCAGATCCAGTTTGCAGTGGCATATTAACCCCAAGGTTATTTGTCACATTGTATGTTTCTTGGTATTTCTAGCAATCCTTTCTGGGTTGGCTAGGAATCTTGTATTAGAGCCCACATCTTCATTGCTAGGCATTTATTTTGTTTCTATTAGCCACATTCCATTTGTATATGTATTCAGAAATAGGTACACTGTTATAGACTATGATGTCACTGCTCTCTGACATTCTATACAGTTGCAGCAACTCATGTGTTGATTGTTTTTCTCATTGGAGACTTGTTACCATTGCTTGAGTGGCTTGTACCTCATGATCTTGTTGTATATTTCTGATGATATCTTAATAATATGATGGTTGTACATTGATCCTCTTATTTCATGTTCAGATTTGTAGAGTTTTACATCTTTATGTTCATGTATTTCTGCAATCTCATTTTGGGATACTACAGCAAAGGGGTCAAGATGTGCATGAGCTGAAAAATATGTTCCATACCCTGCACACAAAGCTGGGTATCAAAGATTCAAAGAAAAATTTGGTGTTTAAGTACTGCAGTTGTCTGCATAGATACATTCATAAGGAAATGGAGTTCCTTGACATCTCCTTTCTTAGTACGACATACCGGTATGTTGCCAAGATTGAGCAGAAATTCAGATAGTAGAAGCGATACTTTGGATCTGTGAATCAAAATTAAGGTAAAGGTGCCCCAAAACCACAAAACAAAGGACAAATCCAAGGCATGGCAGCAAAATTCAACCTGCCAAAAAAACAAGCAAAAAACAACACCACGAAGCCGAAGAATGACATAGGAAAGTGGTGTGAGTGCCATAAGAGCTCCACTCACAACACGAGTGTTAGGCCAAGAAGTCACTGGTGGAAGAGATGAAGGCTTCTAAATCAGATGCATGCTCCAACTATGAATCATAACCCGACAAGGGGAATGAAAAATGGAAGCAAATTATCGATGTAGATCCCAATGCCACTATGGCCACCACGAAGATCCAGAAGGAGGAACCGAAAGATCCAGAGGAGTAGGAGCACCTCTTCCACTCCCATATGTGGGTAAAGGGTTCCCTGATATAGTTCATTATCGAAAATGGGAGCCAAAAGAACCTCATTTCAGTAGAGGTCGTTGTTAACACTGGGAAATCGTACAACAGAAGATGACATTAATTAATGTCAAGCCAAAGGATTTATAGGGCTGGAAGACATTACAGGATCCAGAAAATATTTAAAAATCTCAAAGGTTTTAAGGAAATCAAATTTGAACTAGTCTTAAATGCTATTTGTGCACATTATCCTTCGATAAGAGCGCCTTTTTCCCGTATTTGTTTCCTGATAAGCGTGCATTCCTGAAAGTGGAAAAATGTCGCTATCCAGGACCACACAAAGCAAAGGATAAGTTACTCCTTACATGAAGCTTCCTAAGGACAGCCACCAATGCCTCCTTAGACATTATGTGAGCACATAATGGAATATTTGGAGCACACAAAGGAATCATACCTCTCCCTTGGGTCACCATCCACAATGTACCAAGAGAGGGAAGGAGGATTTGAAATCCCTTATATAAAGCCACCATGAGATGAAGAATTAGTGATGACATTGTTATGTTGGCCAGAATTTCTCAAGCAGTACTAGCAGTGTGTGACCTAGAGCTAGAGATAGAGGGGATTTGATTGTTGGCCATCCAAAAATTTCAGTCCAACACAGCAGAGAGAGAGGGAGACTGCACCGAGGAAAGCTTGGAGAATAACATCCTTGCATTGGGACCTACAACCATTGTCTAGGGGCCCTTTGGCAAGTGGGTAAAATTTCTTCTTTGTATCAAACACTTAATAAGAGGGGCCTAGAGCCACCATTTGCATTATTATCGTTTGACTCTCTTCAATAGCTTTTGTATATATTTTTTTTAGTTTTAGTTTAATTTGAGTATACATTTGCATGGTTTTTCCTCTAGATTGTATGCTTATGAACTCCACTTATTTCTGCCTGTTACCAATAGTTTAAAGTGGTAAAACACACCCCTTAAACTAGTGTGATTTCGTACATCTGTGCACCAAACCACCACAACAGGATTAGCGACTCCACTAACGTTTTACCAAGTTTATGTGGTTGTGCCTTCTTTTGCAGGAGACCTTTGTCTATGCTAGAGAGTGGATTTGATAGTCCTCTGATCTATCTTGCAGTCCCTAGATTCACCTTGAGTGACAGACTAAAGAAGAGAAGCTCCTATTTTTTTACTTGCAGGAAGTTGTGTGCATTTGTTCCTGACAGACTCGCAAGGCACGCGTTCAGTGTTGACCTGCGTGCAGAATGTGCACCTGTCTCAGCCTTTTGTGTGCAATTCACAGAATGAGAAATTTCTCCCAATATTCTGTCTTTTTCTGCTTGTAATGTTCTTGGCAATCCCTAATGCATCTGCCAACACTTGTTGTGGTACCCCACAGCTTGTTAGAACTCACTGTTAGCTGCTTTATGTAGGCGTATAGTCATTTTTGCTTTAAGTTGATTTTTGCAAAATCTTCACATAGTTTAAGTAGGGGGAAAATTAACTTGCGTTCTAAACAATTTATGTTTTGTAAATTTTGGTATTCACACCTAGATAACTAGTCAAAGTAAGTGGCCCAAGACCACGCATGCATAGCTAGTTTGCTTTTTTCTAGTGTAGAAATTTTTTAGTTTAGTTCAATTTTTGCATTAGGAATTGTGGGACTAGGATTGAATTGTTTATATAAGAGCAAGTGATCTCTGCTACCTTTTCACCCTCCAGTGATCCTAGGTAAGCATATGAATGCTCCAAATTCACAATTCACTATCTCCCTATAGTTAGTCACATATATAAACTAGGAAAATTTGAAAGCGACCCATTATCCGCACATATTTTCCATTTAAGCCAGGAACAATATAGCATAGTTTAAATAGGGGATTTTTTAAAGGATCAATGATATCCACACATTAAAAATATGTGCTTTTTCACCTTATGCTCACACACACTCACCCAATAAGAAAATAAAAGACACCTAAAACTAACTTAACCAAACTCACTAAATTCTCCCCACAGGGACCACAAAAGAATTTATAGCTTAAGTTAGGGTCAAGGGGGTAGGCATCCAATAAGCTGCCTTGATCATACTTCATATTGAAACATAGAATTTGTGTATTTAGGGAGTTTCAAATCCACCTATCAGCCCACGGCAAAGAAAATCTGAGTGTGGCAGAGACCCGTTTCAGAGGGGGTTAGGCTTAGGCGCAGTGCGTGTTGTATCAGTTGGGGCTACCTGACCTGGCTGATACTCGGTACTTTTAGCTGACTACCAAGAAGCCCAAGACTCGAAGGCTCACGTGGAATGGTGGTTCTTAGTGGCCAAAAACTAGGGCATCCTTTACCCTATAGGTGACGGTGCAGGCAAGCGCCAGACCCTCTACCCTTACCTTTTTGGATTCTCTTCGGTTGATTAGGGGCGTCGCCAGCTCTTACCGGACGTTGTGCCAGCACTCGAAATAAATATTCTCAAGGCCCATTTACTTTTGAGTGTGTGAGGACGCAATAGGTCCTCTAGGATTTTGAGTATCATACGCAAACGAACAAAAACCATTTTTTGATTGCTTGATCACATAGATTAATTTAAAGGGAAATCTATTTTACTTTTCGCTTTGTTTTTGTATGTGACAATAATTTTGCTTTGATCATCGACTCTATCCTCTCAAATTTTTCCAAAACCTAACCTGTTCGACACTCAAACGGTCCCAACGGAACCTCGTCGATCCAGGTTTCTTTTGGACCTCCCCCCATTACCAGGAGGGGTTCCAGGTCTTTCGCCATTTAGGCATCAAAGACGGAACACTGCCACCGTCATTGGTTCATCCTTCATTGGAGTAGCCATAGTTGGGAACCCTAGTCGGTCTCCCAACACCACACCACACACCACTCCTCCCTCGACCCCTAGGTGGCAGAGGAGTGCATCCCATTTAGGAAGCCAGCTGAATACACAGCAGGGTACGTCATAGACTAACCCTCGTTCTAACCAAAAATTTGTGTCTTCACACATTGTAATGGCATAAACTTCCCAGTCACCTTTCTTAGCTTCATTGAATCTACCCTATTTAACCAAGCTAATGAATGACCCCATCGTACATAATCCTACATGGCCTCTCATGCCCACGAAGCTCCCTTCAGATATGTCAAAATTTGAAGGCAATCAAGTGGAAGACCCGCGTAGTCATGTAATTACCTTTCACCTGTGGTGCTCATCGAACAGTATCATTGATGACACTATTCAATTGAGGCTATTTCAACGCACTCTTATAGGAGTAGCCGTGAAGTGTACATGGAGCAACCCTCAGCTTCACATGGAACCTTTAGCACCCTTTCTACCACGTTCCTAACATATTTTTAGTTACTCGTTCACCACGATTTTGGAATGGAATTACTGATGCATTTTAGACAAACCCCTGTTGTCCATATCTCGGACCATCTCCATGAATGGAGGCGGCGTCGCAGTTTATGTAAAGCTAAACTTGACGACCGAGTTCTCTTATATTTTTTTTTGCAAACTCTGACAGCAGAGATTTAAAAGGATGTGGCACAGAAAAACCCCACATCCGAAGAGGATGCAATCAGTAAAGCCCAAAATCTTGAGCTTATTTATACGCAGTCAGGATACATTTATAACATCCTGCCTAATGCCTCGTGCCTACGAACTTATCAAGAAGTGCCAGGTGCGTCAAAATCTGCAGATGGGCTAATTGGGTCAATGACCTAGGATTACCTAGGAAGTAGTAGTCAAAACCCCGGTTACACATATAGTTCTACCCAGAACATGTCTCAACCCAGATTTCAAATTCATCATATGCCTCAGCAAAATTTGAATAATAGGGCGCAAGCATATCACTGGGCAGGAAATTATCCTCTGGCTCAGGGGAATCAGTATGCAAAAAGAAAATATAACGGAAGAACTCCCCCCAACAGTCAGGTGCAAACCTGGGACCGAGTTACGCTCAGTCCCTAGCACACGACCCACCTCTGCAAAAAAACGCACAGGTGAACTTTGTGTAGGCATCCCAAAACCAACCACACCAATATAACTAGGAAAACTACTCTCCTAACGTGGTAAAGAAAAAATCCAAAAACAAGCCAAAAGGGAATCTTAGACATGGGGTAGAAACCAGCAGTGCCCATCGCGATCCCAGGCGGGAGGTAACTCCAACAGGAATCGGAACTAGGAGCCAAGCAATGCCCAACGGCAGAGCAAAAGGCCACCTCTTCAAACAAACCATTCTTGTTCGATATGTGGTGAGTAAGGGCACTATACTCACCACTGTCCCGATCTCCCTGAGCTAAAAAAGCTACAGAGTAACCAAGGACAAGGAGGATCTTCCCAGCAACCCGTCGTGATGCAAGAACCTTTCCCCAACTAAGGGACGATAAGAACTCACTAGAAAAATATAGACGATTCCAGGAAAAGTAGCCATGAAATCTACATGACTAGAGAAGAGATGTTTTTCCTGTTAGCCATCCATAATTTTGACATATTCAAAGATGGCTAAAACAGGACTTTAGCCTTCAAGAAACAAATTTCATGCAAAATCTGTGACTTCTTGAAGCCTCTATGTGTTCTTTATCCTTAATAAATCCATTCCATTGATAAATATTCATTCAAAATTCCTCAAAGAAAGCCCTGTTGTTATCACAAGGAGACTGTTTTCAAGCCCCTCTTTCATCATTTCACCTTCATAAATTTTCCCATTGCACCCATTTTTACCTATTTTTACTCTTATTCTAAACAACCATTTCCCCTCTAAAAAGGCCCATTTTCCTTTCTTATACCCTCCATTCCCTTAAAAACCCTTTTTAAACCATGAAATCCCCTTTAAATTGGTTTAAAAACACTCTTTTCCCCCTACCGGAACCTCAAAAAACCTTTAAAAACCTTTGTTTTAACCCTTTTGCCCCTTTTTTATGCATAAGGCTTTAAGCGCCTTTTTCTTAAGCCCTTGGCCCCATTTTCACCATATGACCCAGTCCTACGACCAAGTCTTAAGCCCCCATCGCCATCGCACTTCAGCGACTCCCAATTCCTCTTTCCCACACCTTTTTTTCGCTAATGGTCGATCTCTCGATACAATCACAACCATCTGATTAACCTAGATCAACGACGCAGGTTCACTATGGGGGCACCCGACCAAAGTGGCCCGTACTCCCCAGTCCCTCCGCAGTTGACTCATTTAACCGCGGGATATCTCAGATCTATGGCTAAGATTTATTGCGGAGGCACAGGCTGCGAAATCCATCCATACCCCCCAGTCCCCCCGCAGTTGATCTTAGCTGTCGATCTTCTCCAGATCCGACGGCCATCAACTCTTCTCCATTTCCTCGACCATCTCTTATCCTTTCACCCCCGCAAGTAGATCTCCACCGTGGATCTTCATGATCCGACGGCCATCGGCTCTTCTCCGCTTTCCCTTAGCCCTTGGTCCTTTCCTTTCTTCATAAAACCTTTTCCCCGCCATTTCTCTCTCCTTGTGCCATTTCTCTCCTTAGAGTGATCCTAACCGTTGATCATCTTGATCTAATGGTTATCACCCCTCCCCCCTTCAAACCTCACTCCACCCCAATGTTTATTACCTACGCACCCTGATGGCAGATCTACATCATCGATCATATTGATCGGACGACCATCACCATGTTCCCCACCATCACCTTCGACCACGCAACTTTTCACCATCGTGCTCCCCTGTGGCCGTAGATATACCACTCTCAGATCTGACGACCAGCGATCATCTTTGCGCTCGATCTCTCCAAACCTTCCCACCATGCATCTTGCATGTGAAATGGGTGGTTTCCCGAAGCCACGTGTCGAACGTTGACATGTATCGCGTTTGATTTGCGGAAAACCATTTACCGCTCTGACTCCACACGAAAACCACTTCTGGTTTCACAAAACCGCTTTTTCATATTTTGCGCCATAATCCTGTTTAAACCTTTCTCATCCTGGTTTCCTCCATGAAATCTCACCTCTGCTACAGTTTCCTTCCTCTACATCGCTCCTCCGCCTCCGCCAAAGCCCTCTGAAGCAGTTAATCCACATCGCGCAGGTTTTTATAACAGTTTTGTGGTTTGTGCAGGTTTAATGGCAGTTGTTCATAAAATTCATCCCACAGTCAAGAAATGTTGACAAAGGCCAAGGGTGACGATCCTCTGTGGCCTAACTAATGCAGAAAAGGGACAAAAGGTGATGATTTCCATGTTTTAGTCGATAAATCATGATATCGACTTTTCAATCAAACCCTCCAAGCAGCCACCTATACACCAAAACAGTGAAGATTTTCAGTGATCAGAGAGTGAAGGATAAAGCATAAAGAAAAATAATCAAAGGGAATACAGTCAGCAAGGACATAAAGGTTAAATATGATTGAAGAATCCTAACGCACAAATCCGAGGCCTAATTCGGTTTAAAGTGCTAAAACAAGACAAATCAGCGAAGAAAAGCCTCCAAATGCCAGATTAGTGAGGCAATTAATCCCCAGAGACTCAAAAATGCCACCTACAATTTTAATTTCCTCAAAATCATACAAAGTTAATGCACAGTCAGAGATATTTCCAAAGACAGCTTAGAAAGTAATTTCCATCTTACCAAAAGCCTCAAAAGTGACAAAAGTGACTGAAGTAGATGAAATTTAATGTAAAAATCAATTAACAGAGTTAAGACATTAGATATCTTCTCCATTAGGCCTCCCAAAGGTCGAGAAGCATTTACTATGTATTAATTGAATAGTTAGACCTTCCTTTCACCCCACCTCCTTAATTTACCTATAAATATCATAAGAGGAGCCCATTATAAATGTGGGTTGAATACTTATTGAATGTAAATAGTTGTTGAGGCTGCTGAAGCTCTGTTAGTAATTTAAAGAAAGATAGGCTGAAGAGAGAAGTTTGAAGCTATAAAGACCTACTAGACTTGAAGATTGTAACTAGTTTGAACATCAAATATACAAGCTGATTTATGGGATCCTGGTCTATGTCAATGGTGATGTTTTTCTTACTGTAATTTTTGTTTTTCTTATGTTTTCATATTGTCCACTTCCTCTGATAAAGAATAGGAAATATAGAATAGGATTTACTGCAAAGTACCCTAATTCTCATTGATAAGCTTTATCTCTATGTTTTCTTCTAATTGTTTCTTTGGGAATGATTTCAATAGAGTATAACCAGTCAAGGAATGTTGGTGAGCCCATGTCTTTCTGAGTAAAACCTGAGATGTTGTTCTTGAATGATATTTTCACTGCATGTTAAGTAGATTCCTAATCAAGGAATTTGATGGTTAGCCTTGTCCCTTGTTTAGTCTTCAACATTTGTTTTGAAAGTTTCCCTTGAGAGTATGCCAAAAGTAGGATAGATTAAAAGTTCTTACTTGATCTTAGGCTATTATTTTGTTTATCTGATATGTTTTCTTCTTTCTGAAGGTAGTCTGTTAGATTGCTGGATTGTTGTATGAAAAGTGTGCTTTAGTAAAAATTTTCCCAAAGAGGTCTGTGGTTTGCCCTGTCCTTTGGCCTGCTTCAAACAGTTACTTTGAAAGGCTTTTCTTGTTTAGTGAAGTTAATAGATTCTTAAATGGTTATTAGCTTTGCTTCTTTCACAACACTTTTAATGTTCCATATCACAAATCAATCTAAAGATATCCTTTGACATATATAACTTGCCCCATGGACCACTCTTGAAACTTTTTGTGCAATTAAATCCTTTGTGACTCCATAGCCCAATGGATTGATACTGTCTCTTACCTATCCTATCAGCTTAACCATTCTTTCAACCTAATCACAACTTTACCCTTCAAAAGACTTCCTTTATTTTGATGATATCCTACCCAACCAAAACCAAAACAAGTCCCTTGTGCTTCATAACTAGCCTAATATCATATCACAAGCCTTAAAGCATATCATTATAGCACACATATAGAGAGATCCCTCTCTGAATCCAGGAGGGCTAGATCCTAGGATTCCAAAGTGGTTCTGATGTAGGCCCTGTAGCGTTTGTTCTTGCCAAGCTTGCAAACTACGGGGACCCTAACATAGTGGCGACCATATTGGGGAATTCTAAGTGAATTACATATTATACATCCTTAAGACCTCAGAAGACCCACAAACATCCTTAGATTGGTATTAAATTGCTGATGGTGAACAACCACTCATCTTAAAAATTTTGAAATCCTCCACCTAGCGACTCCACAACTCCCAAAAGACCAAATGACTCCACTAGTAGAAGACTTTGAACTGGTTGACAAGATACAGTGACCTCTTTTTACAAACATGGATCCAAGTATAGATAGAGAAGCTAAACTAAACACATTATTGGACCTATTTGGGAAAATAGTGTACATACTTGATAAGAAGCTAGAAAGGCATGAGGTTGATAAAGATGTTGGTTATCCAGAGACACCTATGCCTTTCCCTGATCCAACACAAACTCAACCACTACAAGACCTAGACAATGAGCAATACATGTATGATGATCAAGACTTTATAGAAGATGATGAGGAAGGTTGTCAAGAAATTCCTGATTGCCTACCTATAACTTGTGTTTTACTGTTAAGAGATCTTTACGAACAAAATACAAATACTGATAGTGAGCAGTGCTTTGAGGAAACAAGTAGCCACTTAGAAAATGCAGAATCTGAAATGGAAGGAGAACTAGCACATATAGGGACTCTCCCTCTATGTTACAACTCATTACAAATTACACAAGAAGAGTGGCATCCTGATAATGTAGAAGAAAAAACTCATAAACCTTGTATTAAAATTTAGTATCACAACAATTATGAGGAGTTTTTTGAATCAGAAGTAGATCAGGAAACAGTAGAAAATCCTCAAGGTTTCCCTATAAGCACAAGTACTAATTCACTAGAAGAGGCTCAAAAATACATCCAGCCTCAAAACCAGTTAACACAAGAGAAAGAGGATTGTTGTACTTCTGTCTATGCTGAAAGAGAAATCCCTCCCTTGACAGAAGGAGAAATTGATCAAATACTAAACAAGCAGTTAACCTTCAAACCTTCATTTGAACAAGATAATCATCAACATAGTGCCTATCCCATATAACAACACAATGGCACTCAAGACAAAGAGGATAGTAGGGAAATTGATGATAAATCTGAAACCAGTCCTCTGTGGAGTATGAGATTTGATGGGTCATGTAGTAAAACTAGTGTAGGTGTAGGAATATGGCTTTACAATACAGAAAACAATCATGCTGAAGGCCATTCATATAAATTGAATTTTCAATGCACAATTAACATAGTAGAGTATGAGGCACTCCTTTTAGGGCTGCAATTATTGAAGAAATTAGGAGCCTAGAGGATAACATTTCATGTTAATGCAGAATTGGTAATTAGGCAAGTGAATGAGGAATACATTGTTAAACATCCCAGACTTAGAGCCTATAAGGATGATTCCATGGACTTGTTAAAATAATTTGAATAATTCCAACTTATCCTTGTCCCTAAAGACCAAAACATTCTTGCCAATGGATTAGCCCTTGTTGCTAGTACATGTTTGAGACCTTGTGAAAGAAAACAATACATAATTCAGGAAAAATTCAGACCAACTTTCCCAAACAATGAAAAGTACTAGCAAGTCTTTGGGGGAGAAAAAAAAATAGAAGACTATCCTACTGAGGATATATCATCTTTTCAAGAGAAACCTTCTCCCATTGTTGATATTAATTCGTCATCCAAAGAACCTGAATTTACATCAGAAGCAAGCATAGATTTAGAGAAAGAAGAAATTTCACTACTTGTTGATTTGCAGGTGAAGGATGATGATGCTTCCAAGGAACATACTAAAGATGTAGTCCTCAAAGCTGATGTCTTAGAGGCAGACAATTTACCAATCATGGAGGGCCAAAAAGAAGAGAGTTCTCATATTTTCTTTGTTGATCCTATCGAAGAATGTATGAAGGTCCTAATTGGCTCAAATTCTCAAGCATGGATCCTTTGCAAGAGCCAAATACATAAAAAGTTGTCACCTTCTGTGATAGCCTTGGTTTTGAAGATTAATATTCAATATGTACTATGGTTACCTCTGACAAACAACCATATTTTCTATTCCTTTTTGTCACTGCTCAACTGGCTGCACTGGCACTATTGTATCATATAAAATAGCAGAGATTTCCAAAATTAGATTAGGGTAGGTAGGAATGTCAATAAAGCTCAGCCTGTGAGCATTTAGTTAGTTTTTCGTTTTTTTCTTTGAAAGAAAAATTGAAACAATACAAAAAGAGAAAAGAGGAAAGATATAAAAGAAGAAAGGTACAACCCCATACCAAAAAATAAAAGGAAAATCTGAAAGTGTGCAAGCTTAAATGCCACTACCAAAAGAAGCACTACTATTTAGTCATACAGCCTAATCATGACTAGATAGATTTCAATTTACTACTGATAGGTTAGTGAAGAAGCTTTGCCAAACAATGAAATCTTGGCTTATCAGTAGAACAGATTAGGATAGAAAGAAATGGCTCTAACAAGCTCAAAACCTAAGCCAAAGTAAGGAAAAATACTGGTTCTAACATGCTAAAAACTTGAACTAGGTAAAGAATAAGAAGACAGTTCTAAAAAGATCAAAATCAAAACTGAAAATGAAAGAAAGGACTCTCATTGTTTTCAAATCTTAAGCCTTCCAAGTTTTGTTTTACTTTCTGTAAATTTCAGTCTATGTGTAGCTTGTTTTTATGCCATAGTCTTACAGCAAATCAGACAGCTTAATTATGGTTTGTCTGTGTTTAAATTTCTGTTTTAGAATATAGAGAATGCAGATCTGTCAAATAGCTTAATCCTGAGAGATATTAGTTAGGTAGAGAATTTATGAGTTCAACTGTTTAATCTGGACTCATGGAAGTTATAAGGGTAGATTTAGATTATTTTTTCCTGTTTTCAAAAAAAAAAAAATGATGTTGAAAGGATTTGCAAGTCCAAGTGCACCCATTGAAGAAAAAATGTTAGGACAAGTAGGTCAGGTAGGTAGAAGTTTGGGAGATAAAATCATCTTGTTGTAAATCTGCAGATCATCTTTTTAACCAGCATGGTCATCAAAGAAGATAGAGGATTGTCAAAGTGCAGCAAATTGCAAAGCACAAGTCTACATTCCAGAGATTAATTTCTAAGGTTCTTGACACCTCCAAGGAGCTGCCATCCCCAAGTGGAGCCACTCTTAGCCATCCATAATTTTGACATATTCAAAGATGGCTAAAACACGTCTTTAGCCTTCAAGAAACAAATTTCATGCAAAATCTGTGACTTCTTGAAGCCTCTATGTGTTCTTTATCCTTAAGAAATCCATTCCATTGATAAATATTCATTCAAAATTCCTCAAAGAAAGCCATGTTGTTATCACAAGGAGACTATTTTCAAGCCCCTCTTTCATCATTTTACCTTCATAACTTTTCCCATTGCACCCATTTTTACCTATTTTTACTCCTGTTCTAAACAGCCATTTCCCCTCTAAAAATGCCCATTTTCCTTTCTTATACCCTCCATTCCCTTAAAAACCCTTTTAAACCATGAAATCCCCTTTAAATTGGTTTTAAAACACCCTTTTCACCCTACCAAAACCTCAAAAAACCTTTTTTTTAACCCTTTCGCCCTTTTTTTATGCATAAGGCTTTAAGCACCTTTCACTTAAGCCCCTAGCCCTATTTCCACCATATGACCTGGTCTTGCGACCAAGTCTTAAGCCCCCATCACCATCGTACTTCAACGACTCCCAATTCCTCTTTCCCACACCTTTTTTCCGTCGATGGTCGATCTCCCGATACAGTCACAACCGTCCGATTAACCTAGATCAACGGCGCAGGTTCACTGTGGGGGCACCCAACCAAAGTGGCCCGTACTCCCCTGTCCCTCCACATTTGACTCATTTGATCACGAGAGATCTCAGATCTACGTCTGAGATTTACTGCGGAAGCATAGGCCACGAAATCCCTCCATACCCCCCCAGTTCCCCCACAGTTGATCTCAGCTGTCAATCTTCTCCAGATCCAATGGCCATCGACTCTCCTCCATTTCCCCAACCATCTCTTATCATTTCACCCCCGCGAGCAGATATCGACCATGGATCTTCATGATCCGATGGCCATCGGTTCTTCTCCACTTTCCCTTAGCCCTTGGTCCTTTCCTTTCTTTATAAAACCTTTTCCCCGCCCCTTCAAGCTCCCTCCACTTCTTGTTTCACTCCCCCTGCACCATTTCTCTCCTTAGAGTGATCCTAGTCGTTGATCATCTTGATCTAACGGTTATAACCCCTCCCCCCTTCAAACCTCACTCCACCCCAATTTTTATTACCTGCACACCCCAATGGAAGATCTACACCTTAGATTGTGTTGATCGGACAACCATCACCCTATTCCCCACCATCACCTTAGACCATGCAACTTTTCACCATCATGCTCCCTTGTGGCCGTAGATCTACCACTCTCAAATCTGACGACCAGTGATCATCTTTGCACCCAATCTCTACAAACCTTCCCACCGTGCATCTTTCACGCGAAATGGGTGGTTTCCCAAAGCCACGTGTCGAACGTTGACGCGTATCGCGTTCGATTTGTGGAAAACTATTTATCGCTCTAAATCCATGCAAAAACCACTTCTGGTTTCACAAAACCGCTTTTTCATATTTCGTGCCATAATCCTGTTTAAACCTTAACCCGCCTGGTTTCCGCCTTGAAAACTCACCTCTGATGCAGTTGCCTTCCTCTACATCACTCCACCACCTCCGCCAAATCCCTCTGAAGCAGTTAATCCACATCGCGCAGGTTTTTATAACAGTTTTGTGGTTTGTGCAGGTTTAATGGTGGTTGTTCATAAAATCCATCCCACAGTCAAGAAATGTTGACAGAGGCCGAGGGTGATGATCCTCTGTGGCCTAACTAATGCAGAAAAGGGACAAAAGGAGATGATTTCCATGTTTTAGTCGATAAATCATGATATCGGCTTTTCAGTCAAACCCTCCAAGCAGCCACCTGTACACCAAAATAGTGAATATGTTTAGTGATCAGAGAATTAAGGATAAAGCATAAAGACAAATAATCAAATGGAATACAGTCAGCAAGGAAATAAAGGTTAAAGATGATTGAAGAAGCCTAAATCACAAATCTGAGGCCTAATTCGGTTTAAAGTGCTAAAACAATATAGATCAGCGAAGAAAAGCCTCCAAATGCCATATCAGTGAGGCAATTAATCCCCAGAGACTCAAAAATGCCACCTACAAGTTTATTTTCCTCAAAAGCATGCAAAGTTAATGCATAGTCAGAGATATTTCCAAAGATAACTCAGAAAGTAATTTCCAGCCTACCAAAAGCCTCAAAAGTCAAAAAAAGTGACTGAAGTAGATGAAAGTTAATGGAAAAATCAATTAATAGAGTTAAGACATTAGATATCTTCTCCATTAGGCCTCCCAAAGGTCAAGAAGCATTTACTCTGTATTAATTGAATAGTTAGACCTTCCTTTCACTCCACCTCCTCAATTTACCTATAAATATCATAAGAGGAGCCCATTGTAAATGTGGTTTGAATACTTATTGAATGTAAATAGTTGTTGAGGTTGTTGAAGCTCTGTTTGTAATTGAAGAAAAATAGGTTGAAAAGAGAAGTTTAAAGCTATAAATACCTACTGGACTTGAAGATTGTAACTGGTTTGAACATCAAATATACAAGTTGATTTATGGGATCCTGGTCTATGTCAATGGTGATGTTTTTCTTACTGTAATTGTTGTTTTTCTTATGTTTTCATGCTGTCCACTTTCTCTGATAAAGAACAGGAAATATAGAATAGGATTTACTGCAAAGTACCTTAATTCTCACTGATAAGCTGTATCTCTATGTTTTCTTCTAATTGTTGCTTTGGGAATGATTTCAATAGAGTATAACTAGTCAAGGAATGTTGGTGAGCCCATGTCTTGCTGAGTAAAACCTGAGATGTTGTTCTTGAATGATGTTTTCACTGGATGTTAAGTAGAGTCCTAATCAAGGAAGTTTATGGTTAGCCTTGTCCCTTGTTTAGTCTTCAACAGCTGTTTTGAAAGTTTCCCTTGAGAGTATGCCAAAAGCAGGATAGAATAAAAATTCTTACTTGATATTAGTTCTTTCTGAAGGTAATCTGTTAGATTGTTGGATTGTTGTATGAAAAGTGTGCTTTAGTAAAAGTTTTCCCAAAGAGGTCTATGGTTTTCCCTTTCCTTTGGCCTGCTTCAAATAATTACTTTGAAAGGCTCTTCTTGTTTAGCGAAGTTAATAGATTCTTAAATGGTTATTAGCTTTGCTTCTTTCACAACACTTTTAATGTTCCATATAACAAATCAATCTAAAGAGATCCTTTGACATAGATGACTTTCCCCATGGACCACTCTTGAAACTTGTTGTGCAATTAAATCCTTTGTGACTCCATAGCCCAATGGATTGATATTGTCTCTTACCTATCCTATCAGCTGAACCATTCTTTCAACCTACTCACACCTTTACCCTTCAAAAGGCTTCCTTTATTTTGATGATATCCTACCCAACCAAAACCAAAAAAAATCCCTTGTGCTTCATAACTAGCCTAATATCATATCATAAGCTTTAAAGCATATCATTCTAACACACATATAGAGAGATCCCTCTCTGAATCTAGGAGGGCTAGATCCTAGGATTCCAAAGTGGTTCTGATGTAGGCTCTACAGCGTTTGTTCTTGAAAATATTGAAAACTATGGGGACCCTAACATTTCCAAACACAGAATCACAAATACAACACCCCACCAGACACCAATACGTCAGGGGCAAGTAACAGTGCGCCAGATGTACCTTTGACCATTTCAAAGATGCCTATAGAACCATTGCCAAAGATGGAAAAGGGACCTAATAGGCGAGCAAGAAACTACTCCAAAGTGGCCCATAATTATAGCATCATGGACAATTTAGCACAATCTCCCACTGTGATGTCAGCTTTGGAAGTCTTACAATCGTGCCCAAAACAACGTAAATCCCTACTTTCCGCGTTAGGCGCTATCGACCTTGCCAATATGCGCCTGATGGCTTTTGACTTAGACAAAGCCACCCCCTAACTTCCTTTCATGGTCGCCTTCCAGATACCAGTTTTGATGCAAAATATCACCATCCACCGATGTGTCATAGACGAGGGTTCATCCACATGCATCATGTCAAAAAATGTTTTGCAGAAGTTAGGTTCTCCCGAACTAAAACCCTCAGTCATAATGCTTCGAGCATACGACGGTCGTCCCTCGACCCCTTTCAGCCTCTACCAAAATGTCCCGGTCTGTTTAGCCGGAAATATGGTCCACATAGACATTGAATTCTTGTACACTCGCTTGGATTACAATATGCTCCTCGGGCGAAGTTATATGTACGCCATGTCTGCGATAGTCTCCTCCGTCTTCTGCATTATGATGTTCCCACACGAGGATCACATCATTACTGTAGACCAGATGACACATAGAGAGAAGCGTCCCCTAACCAACATGGATGTAATTCTACCCTACGTAGATACAACCCCAGATGCTCTCTCACGGTACCAAGATCATTCCTAGGAGATCCTCCCATAATCCCTGAGTCATCGCCCGATGTCGCAGGGGCTATAGTGTGCATGATGTCCACATCAAGCACCAAGGCTAGTCAGGACATGGACTAAAGCAGTAACAACACCAAGGCATCGACCACTGCAGCCTCTCTAGCCTACGCCGACTCCCAAACCCCTTTCCTCTACCCCCCAGCTGGCTTCGTCTCCCAACAGTTTTTGGAAACACTGGTATTACCCAACATATCGTTGGCATTCCTAGTTTGGTATCTTGTTCCTCCTTTTAGAATAGGAGCCACCCACATTACTACCACAGGGTTGAAGCCGCTCAGTCCCAAGGAGCCCTCACCCGTCCAAAAAATAGTTGAGATCACCCCTACAAAGGAAATTCCCATTGCAAAACTAGTGATCACCAATAAGAAAACCGAGAAGAGAGGAAATAAGATGGTAACCCCCACCATTCAACAGGAATCACTAGTCTGTGCCATATGTGACATAATAGGCCATCCTAGCCATATATGTCCAGATTTGGATGAATTAAAACCACTCCTTGGCTTCGAAACAGACATCTCGACGCCGTGTTCTCATAAAAAGGAACCTACCACAAAAGCTAAAGGCAAAGCGTTGCGTACCAAGCATGCATGCGCTCTCTGTAGCAACTATGGGCACTATACCCACCATTTTCCAGAGATACCATGATATAGGGATGCCTTACATGCAATCGAACGATCCTATCAAGAGGATCCCTCCATCCAGTCTGTCGGCGATGAACCTCATACCATCCTATACTTACAGGAGGAACGAAGGGTTGGAGAAGGACCCCTAGTTATCCCCATTATACATTGTACGTTATGCGATGAACGTGGTCACTTCCTCGAAGAGTGCACAGCCCTAGAGCTCATCCACAAATGGTATCCAATCGAAAGGGTTTACTACGTGGGACTGCAAGCAGCACAATTCACATGCATGTTATGCACCGACAATCACCTTTTGGAGAATTGTCACTATATACCTCGATTCTAGCTAGCCCTTGCTAGCCTTCGCTCAACCATAGTCTTCCTTTCCCAAGAATATGACATGGATGTTGAGTCCACAGGAAGCTCCATGACCCAAGCGCATGAGATGAGTGCATCCATCATGTTCTTGATAGCTGAATAACGGCCCACCAAGGAACCCCTAGTTACCCCCAACCGCTCTTCATAGGGACGACCAGCATGTACGTTATGCAAAAATACAGACCATGCAGTCATCCATTGCCCTGATTTAGCAGCCTTCCGGTGCTAGTTCCCCATCAGACCTCAAACTGAACTCGACAGAACTTTCATATCAAGGATATTTTTCTTAATATGTCAGGGTAATCATTATGAGCGACATTGTAATTATGCCTCGCAAATTCATCCCACCATCGACATGATTAATGCCATAGAGAAGAGATAGGACGAACTCAGGGAATGGCATAAAAAGTAAATTGTTGGGTCAATGTCCCCACCCCCGCAATGGTGTATCAAGCAAGATAAGACAACACACCAAAAAATCATGACCCCGGCCAAGCCTAGGATAACATGCAGCCTATGTGATCTGAACGATCACCGAATCAACCAATGCAGAGAACTCAAGCCTCTTGCAAATAGTCTCTGAATAGTCTCTTCTCTTCATCAGAAAATTCTCTCAAACCAAGAGAAGATCAAGTGCACTTATTTCCAGATTTGTTCACACTTTCATTATATGTTTAAGTGTGTACATCTCCCCAAGCTGAGAGCAACATGAGCTGCGTTAAGTCTACACTCCAACAAAGAGGTAGACACACCTATACCAACAATATGGAAATGGAAGCAGAAGACAACATTTTATATGACCCACCCTTTCTAAGCATCCACATCATGAACAACAAGTAGCATAGAATCTCACACTATCTACTCTGTTGGCTCGGTGATATCGTGCACCATCTGCACCGGCCAAAATCACGCACCAGAGTCATGCCTGCTAATGAAAACATTTAGGCACCTCTGTGGCAGACATAATTTCCACCTACTGGAAATCGACCATCCTAGCGGGGAATCCAACCTTGCACTCATACAAAATCTCTTTATAGAGATTCTTCCCCCGCCAAACGCCGATGACACAATCTAACACATACAATTTGTATTTTTTCATGTCAAAGATAGGATTATCGCCTCCCCCTCGTCCCAAGATTTCCACCTTAGTCCTGTCGCAAAAAAACAAGGTACCTTGCGCTTTTGCATCGATTTCCGCAAAATCCCAAATTTGCATGCCGCCATCAAACTCCTCAATGACACCCAGCCTCTAGAGCAGCGCCTAGTACAATTAGAAATTATTGACAAAAGTCAACGACAATCGCTGCAACGCAAAGAGGCCCACAAGAAAAGGGTAAAATCATCATTCGACCGCCACATCACCCCTCGCTCGTTCACCGATGGAGAATTATTCCTCCGCTATGATGTCGCAAAATAGGCCTTAGGGCCAAGAAAGTTTGAAACCTTGTGGAAAGGACCCTGCATCATTAAACACTGCCTCCAACAGTGGGCATACATCTTGACAGAACCAGACGGGACTTTCCTCACTAACCCCGTCAACGGCCTTTACCTCAAGAAATTCTACCCACAAGGGCCCCGACATCCCTTCCCCTAGAGTGAGAGTGCATAAAAACCCAACCACTCAAAATTTTTGACCCAAAGACTTATTTAAAAGTGCTCAAAGTATCACCAGGATCACCAAAACGAGCCCTATTTTGGTGCTAATGGAGCATCAAGATGGTCTCTAAATTTAGCTGCAGCTTCCTGGGTCATTTACCGCCCTGACCGATCACCATTGTGTTCAAATGGTGTGTGTATCGGTTCAGCGACAAACAATCAGGCATAATATGACACTGTCATCGGACTTATGTGCTATGCCCTCCATCAGGGCATTCGCCATATGCATATCTACCTCGATTCCCAGTTAGTAGTATCACAGCTAAACCAAACATTTGAGACAAGAGATACACATCTGTTTAGAAAATATTTGCGTGCCAAAATATTAAGCAGAAAATTTGACTATATCACATTTTCACATGTACCAAGGAGTCAAAACAAAACAGTTGATCACATAGCTAACAATATCCTAAATTGGAATGCATCTCGAATAAACCATCATACATAAAACCAAAAATATAGATATCCATCAACATAAAAAAATACATAAACCGAAATAGGTGATACATCATGTAGAGCCACAAAAAATATCTCTCATATATATATCAAAATATGTATATCTGAGTACAAAAAATAGTGTCGCTGGCCCAATTTCTAGCCCAAAGATACAAAAGTCGTCAAAAATAAGGGAATCATCCTCATAACGGGTGCTTTCCATGTGTACAAAACTACTCTAGGGTGTGCCCCCTCAAGAGGGGCACTTGGACCCACCACTGCTCCTGGTACCACCACCAGAGTTGTCATCGCAACTGCGATCACCAACCGACATAGAGTGGGCCGATAATCCCTCTCGCGGTCCATCACTGTCTCTAACTAGACCTCCTCGAAGTCATCCATGAAACCTCAAGTAGGAATCCCCTGGGTCAAGCAGTCCAATTGACCCCGGAAGTCTTCAAGAGTAGTCACCTGAGCTTTCAGTTCTGCAATGCGCGCCTCTACCGCATCAGCACAAGCTCGCTGAACTACGACACCATCCCGTCAAAACTAAAGCGGGCGAAGTCGAAAAAATGCTCGAACATCAATCGGAGAAAAACTCCAACCTGCGGGCCAGACGCCCGATGTGGAGCAACCAACCCCGCCAATCGTATGATCACTGCTAGAGCACATCGCTCTGCCACATCTATAACTGATGCAATGTTGATGCAACCCTCCGTAAGAGGCACCCCTACCATAATGACATCTACTAAACCTCTCAAGGTCCACTCGCCCAGTAGGGAGTGAATATCTCATAGCCTCCCCCTGAGGTAATAACCCGGTCACAAAATATATATCCATCTCAGGACGGATGATCAGGTTCGTACCCCGCAACACAAACATGTTGTGCCTCATGCACCAGTGTTGCATAATGTATCATAGTAATCAATCCTTAGACCGAATAAACTCATTCTCAGCAAACTTCAGAATGCCCCATAGAGCCAATTGACGACGCGCCCCACCATCAGCAGCTAAATTGGTTCAGATCTTGGGCTAGTCCTGCTCGCTTCACAATAAATTGTCACCAAAATAGACACACATTAATACAGAGGAAAAACACAAAAAGGGGCAAAAAACCATAGAATTTTGTCGCCTCAGCCTTTGCGCGCCTGTCTCTTAGATAGGCGTGCTTAGCTCGTGCTTATATTTTTCACAAACACCTCTAAGGCACGCTAAAAGTGGGGAACAGAGAGCCCTCATGCGCCTATCCCTCAAAATTGTGCGCAAGGAAGGTGTGCTTTTCCCCAGATCGCCCGTGCAATCTAGGGAAAAATTCATCTGTATTCCATACAAACCTAGTCTATATGGACCCTAGCACCATCAAACTGTAAAAATTAAAATACAGGACGTCATGGAAGTTACCTCGGCATGGTATCGCTAGTCCCTAGTACACGGGCTGACCGCAACGGCAAGAAATGCTACACAAACACATCTGACCTCTCAAAACTCAATGAGTACAAATGAATTGAATAAGGCCATAACGAGAGATCACCTCACAAACACCTCTGACCATATTCACTTATTTATCGCCCTTTTCAAAAACTTCAGAGGGCCATAACGAGAGATCAGAAGGTCCATTTTGTGAACCGTAAGTTGCACCATCATCAGTTTTCCATGATGAACTGGAGCGATGCCCCACATTCGCTTTCTAGAAAAATAATTTTTCAGTGCCGACAAAAATGCCCTCTCTCATCTTCCTTTTTAAAGCTCATGCCTTTCAATAATATTTGATGAAAAGAAGATGCTTTCACTTGAGGTAGTTTTTGAAAGAAAAACCCACAAACCATTCACAACACCATCTACTGAAAGTTCCAAAGCAGGTATCATTCTACCCCAGCATGATAGAGTCCCAGAAAACTTTGCATATCCTGACATCATTTCTCCATCAGAAATAAACCATAGGATCTTCATATCCAACCAAGTTTATCATAACCTCACCTTGCACATGATAAGCATCTGTGTTGGTTGGTAGAGCCTCCCCTCCATGGCGCCCGTCACTTGCCATAGACCACATATCACAACCATAAGTGACGCCATGGCCATACCACTTCAGTCTGGGAAGCACCTCATACCCATCCATTCACCATGCATAAGGTCAACTTTATCATGCAAACTCAAAGCGTCTTCCCAGACGACCAGGTTGAACAAGCAGACTAAGCCCGCACCACCGCGCCTCGCATTTGGCCCACCATACCTCCATAAGCATAATCCCATCTGTGATATTTTTCATCCGCTTCATCAACCCCACACATGAGACCAACCAATGGGACACCCACCCTCAGAAAAACACCTTCCTCACGCCATCAGTGAGCGAACAATTTCATGTTTTGAGGTACCCGTCTCTGTGTTTTTTACAAACCAAACCCCATTATTTTATTCTTTTGATAAGTGTAAAAAGACCACAAACGGTTCACTTTGCCCCCTCACCCTCGCATTTCATCTTTTCTCCCATGGCAGCAGTCCCCAAACACCCTTGGTCGGAGTATTTCACCCCCACGAATGCACCATCATGACATTCATAGCCAATTTGCACCTACCCTAGAAGTCCTACCGACCCCAGGGATTTTCCCCTTTAGAAATAACTATGACTACCGCCGAGCTTCTTAAGTATACTCCGGCCTCGGGCCACTGAATTCCCATCATCATTTTTCAGTCGCCACTCGCCAACATGCCTATGTTAAACCCATCACATCCAAGTCCCCAACTCCTCAGGTCAGAAACCGATGGTTCGGTTGAGGCTTCCTTTTTGTCAACTTCAACACCTACATTCCAAAAAGGAAGTGGTACCTTGGATCACCCCTCGCGATACAAAGGGGCATCCTCGGGTGGCACTATGGGAAACATCATTGTCCACAGATGTCATCGATCCTCTTGAAATTTGACTACGACAAAATCTTTCATGTCAAGATGGTATCGTACCTTACAACCATTGCACTTTGATCAGATCCGTTGAAGACCCGTGCCTCCATAAGCGTCTCTGTCAAAAATTCTTACACGGGAAGGTCCCAGCCAGCACCTATGCATACATTGCGCAGCTATATGCCATACCAATTTTACGCATATGGGTACCACATTCCACCTATCGTCAAAGAAAAAACGCCCCTGAGGGCGTCAGCATTCATTATCAACAACCGCCAGCATCACTACCATAGTAGTGACACAGACAGAACATATATCTATCAATTTTGTTTAACTAGCCATAGCATCACGAGCATGGGACATGCCCGCCTCGTTGAAATTTTGTATATAAAATTATATTTGCTTGCAGGGATCCCTTAGACTTGGTCATTCTTGGAAACGGTGCAAGGTGTGTTCATTCCCAAGGCTTCACGCAGATCTCCCTCTCTCTCTACACACAATATATAAAAGAAACTATAATGTATTTTGGCTATACAATCCTTCCTAGACCTCACTCATTAGGGGGGAAATTTTAACACTGGAAAATTGTACAGCAGAAGATGACATTAATTAATGTCAAGCCAAAGGATTTATAGGGCTGGAAGACATTACAGGATCCGAAAAATATTTAAAAATCTCAAAGGTTTAAGGAAATCAAATTTGAACTAGTCTTAAATGCTATTTGCACGCATTATCCTTCGAGAAGAGTGCCTTCTATGCACCTTTTTTCTCGATAAGTGTGCATTCCTGAAAGTGGAAAAATGTCGCTATCCGGGACCACACAAAGCAAAGGACAAGTTACTCCTTACATGAAGCCACCTAAGGAGAGCCACCAATGCCTCCTTAGACACTATGTGAGCACACAATGGAATATTTGGAGCACACAAAGGAATCATACCTCTCCCTTGGGTCACCATCCACAATGTACCAAGGGAGGGAAGGAGGATTTGAAATCCCCTATATAAAGCCACCATGAGATGAATAATTGGTGATCACATTGTTATGCTGGCTAGAATTTCCCAAGCAATACCAGCAGTGTGTGACCCAGAGCTGGAGATATAGGGGACTCGATTTTTGGCCATCCAACAATTTCAATCCAACACAGAAGAGAGAGAGGGATACTACATCGAGGCGAGCTTGGAACAACATCCTTACATCGAGACCTAGAACCATTTTCTAGGGCCCTTTGGCAAGTGGGTAAAATTTATTCTTCGTATCAAATGCTTAATAAGAGGGGCCTAGAGCCACCATTTTCATCATTATCATTTGACTCTCTTCAATAGCTTTTGTATATTTGTTTTTTAGTTTTATTTTAATTTGAGTATACATTTGCATGCTTTTTCCTCTAGATTGTATGCTTATGAACTCCACTTCTTTCTGCCTTTTACCAATAGTTTAAAGGGGTAAACCACATCTCTTAATCTTGTGTGATTTCATACATCCGTGCACCAAATCCACCACAACAGTCACAAAGCGGTTCGGCTTGTCGACCAAAGCACACCTGCATTTGTACACAATCGGGCGGCTTCACCAAGGACGAGATCTCCACACCAGTCAACAATGTCGCCTTCCCTACAGCATCAAGCCCTTCATGGATGAGGTATTATGTGACATTTCTCCTCTTAATGTTTGTGATGTATTATTAGGCCAACCATACTTGTGGAAGCGACATGTTGTGTATGAGTCTTGGCCTCGTGCTGTTACTGTTACTTTGGGAAATGAGTTGTACATGATACCAGAGGTACCACCGTCTATTGCTATCTCTTTGGTTACTAAAAAGAAATGCAGTAAGCTCATTTCCAAAACTGGTAAATTTTTTTTCCTTATGATCTGCCCTTAGGGAAAGAAGAATAATGTGGCCACAACCTCTAGAGAGGGCTCCTCCGCACGACAACAACAAATGAACAAGGTCATGGAGGAGTACGGGTACATCTTCACCTCATCCATAGGGGTGCCTCTACACTGTGAGGTCAAGCACCTCATCAATCTAACCGCAAGTGCGTCGCTGTCCAATGGATTGATCTATCGACCCTCTGCTCTGAAGAACGATGAAATCAAGAGGCAAATTCAGGAGCTACTACAGAAAGGTCACATCCGGCCAAGTTCATCTCCCTGTGGGATCCCGATCATGCTGGTGTAGAAGAAGGATGGGACTTGGAGACTCTATATTGACTATCGGGCACTAAACAAGGTCACTATCTGGAATAGGTACCCGATCCCACGAATTGATGACCGTCTGGACCAACTCAAGGGGGTGAAATATTTCAGCAAGATCGACTTGAAGTCTAAGTATCACCAGGTACAAATCAAACCCTCTGATGTGTGGAAAACTTCCTTCAAAACCAAGGAGGCATTTTCGAATGGTTGTTCATGCCTTTTGGGTTGATGATTGCTCCTACAACCTTCATTCAGTTGATGGACAACATCTTGTGGCCATTCACCAACTCATTTGTAGTAGTGTACCATGATGACATCCCGATCTTCAGCTAGACTTGGGAAGATCAACTCCACCACATCCGACAGGTCCTCCAAACATTGTGGCAACAAAATTTGTGTGCCAATTTGGAGAAGTGAACTTTTGGCATGATCGAGGTTTAGTATATGGGATACATTATTGATGAGAGAGGGGTACATGTGGATCCAACCAAGACCAATTCATTCAGGATTGGCCAGCTCCAACCACTCTAACAAAGCTTCGCAGCATTCTGGGTCTTGCTAATTTCTATCACATGTACATGTTAGGATTCTCCCATATCACTTGGTCCTTGAGTCAAGTCACCAAGGGAGGAGCGAAAGAAAAAAAAATTTGGTCGGAATCTCAACAGAAGGCATTCATAGAATTGAAACATCACCTCAACTTTGCCCCAATGCTCACATTACCAGGCTTGCAACAACCATTTGAGATCGATACAGATGCCTCTGACTATGCTGTTGGGGTATTTATTACTCAACAGGGACATCCAGTGGCATATCACAGTAAGAAATTGTCTGCCAATGTCCGCAAGTATCCCACTTATGACAAAGAAATGTATTCCATTGTGTAGGCTTCTTGACAATGGAAGCATTACTTTTTTGGGAAGGAAACAGTCATCCACACAGACCACCGACCCTTGTAGTTCATACAGATGCAATGGAAGTTGCGGAACGATCTCCATCAAAACTGGTCCACCTATCTGCAGCTATTTCATTTTAACATCAAGTACAAGAAGGGAAGCACCAATAATGTTACATATTGCCTCAGCCAACCACCAATCATGGCGATAACCACCTTTCTCAACTCTTATGGGCACGAGACTTCTAATTGGAAACTTATCTACAAGAGCGATCCATAATTCGGCCACACATACAAGACACTCTTTGAGGGAATGCAATTTCCAAATTTCACCTACATGATGCACTGTTATGTCACCTGGGACACCTTTGTGTTCCTTCAAGTGAATGTGCCAAGATAATTTGGGAAGTGCACTGCAGTTGGGTCGCTGGACATTTTGGGGTCGAGAAAATAGTGTAAGTACTACAGAAGTGTTTCTATTGGCCGAACCTTTGACAGGATGTCAGGAAATACATCAGATCCTGCACTGCTTGTGTTATTTCCAAACCAACCATAAAGAAGCAAGGCCTCTATACTCTTCTACCTACCCTAGTCGACCTTGGGAATCCATCTCCATGGATTACATGTTGGGCCTTCCTTCTACTAAGCATGGAAATGATTTTTTTTTCGTGGTTGTCGACAAATACTCCAAGATGGCCATTATGGTAGCCTACAAGAACAATATCACAGTAGAAGCCACTGCTAAACTCTTCTTTGAACGAGTGTGGGTGAACTTTTGGATCCCACAGTCTATCATCTTAGATTGGTACAGAAGGATCCTCAACAGATTTTGTTCTAGCCTCCGATCAATTCTGGACACCAAGCTCACCAAGTCCACATCTTTCCATCCCCAAATTGTTGGCCAGACCGAGGTCATCAACAGGATGATCGTAAACATTTTTCGCATGTACAATTCAAATCATCCACGCACATGGGATGAGAGCCTTCCCTATTTATAACACAATTATAATCTATCTCTCCACAGCTCAACCGGCCACAACCACTTTTAGGTGGGCTTGGGATTCCAGCCACTACGTCCCATTGACGTAGCCATGCCATTTGCGGCTACTTAGGCTGATTCGGCTCATGTCTAGTCTGAAGTTGACAAGTCAAACAACTTCATTGAGCACATTCAGAACATCTGCCAACAGGTTGATGACATATTGGATAGAGCCAATGCTAATTACATGCAACGACATGATCAACATCCACTACAAGGAAAAGACCCTGTGGTGGAGGTTATAAAGGAGGTTTTTAGTGTTATAAAATTGGCCAAAATTGTCAAAAAAACATTTTCTACAACATCTGTTTTCGGTAACAGAGGTTTTGGTGGAGCTTCTAATAGAAATTCAACACAACTAAAAAAATTGGTCGAACAGAGGTTATTATAGATGTTTTTGTCATCGGTGTGCTAATCAGGTGTAAACACACTGGTGCATTTTAGAGTGAATGCATTGGTACTGAAAACCCACCAAGAATGGGATGGAAAAAAAAATATAGGATTCCCCGGGGCATTTAGCGATGTCCTGGTGTGTGTTCGCTAGACAGTCACCCCGGGGCAGTCGAAGCTGCCTGCACCAGGATGTTAAGTTCTAAAACCGCATCGGTCGCACTGTAGGTGATACAATGCACCGGGTCATGTTATTTGGTATTGGGATTTGTGCGGTACCCAGAGATCGTATCAACCACTAGTGTGTAGTATTATACAAATGGATCGGCGCACAGTATCACAAAAATGCATTGATCGTTCTAATTGGTATTGGGATTTGTGCAGTGCCCATAGGTCGTATCAATGCACTGGTGTTGAGTATTATACAAAATCACTGATATTTCTAATTAGTATTGGTATTTTTGAGGTGCCCATAGGTCATAGAAACACACCAGTGAGCAACCTCACATAAACGCACAAGTGCGCAGTATCGTACAAACGCACTGAGAGTTGTAATTGGTATTGGTATTTTTGCGGTGCCCATAGGTCGTAGAAATGCACCAATGCACATTAGAATAAAAATGCACTAGTGTTCATTTTGTATTTTTAAGAAACATCGACCTGTGGCAGTGCAATTATTGTGATTTTTTTAAATTCATTATCTATCAAAAGACAACACAGATCTTATATCAGTATTCATATCAATTAAATTTTTATTAGTGCATTTGAATGTGATGTTTGGATTAATTTTTTATATCATATCATCATATTTCACAACTCTTCATTATAATATTTAATCAATGGTGTTACATTTGACAACAACAATGGATAATGCAATAAAATAAATTAAAACATATTTTATTATATATATATATATATGAATAAAACACTCTTTTTCATAAAAAATGGGACAGTTATGGGTATCCCTTTGTCTTTCAATTGGGACACTATGTCCATTACATTAAACAAAATTTCTGATTTCACTGAAAAATATTTTAAAAAAAAACGCCTTGCTTTGATATCCAAACATAATTATCATCATTCTTCGTTTGAACTGTTGTCACTGCTTGAGCTACATCCATGACTTGGGTTATTTTGAGGAATGTTTTGTTCACGGTGTTGATTGTTTTCTTCTTATTCACCTTCCATCTACAAACATAAAAATAAACTGTAATGAGTGTATATACATTGGTGAGAATAATGAAAATTGCAATATTAAATAATATACATCAACTTAAATCGAAAATAAATTACATACCATAGAAAATTGACTCATGAACTATACACATTCTTTCAAAACCAAATTTCATGCCATCTTTCAAGGTTTCATCTATTGGTGCAGTTCCCTACTTTATTTCCTGCAAGTTTTATACCCCATAACAAATCATGTATTTAATATCAAAGATTTTTTTGTTCTATTAATTATAGATGGAGCTAAGTAAAAAAAGATCGATAGATGCTTACAAATTCCACAATTAATTTCTTATATGCCAACATATACTCACAACCCACATTTAACCCAATGTCAATCAATTCGTTTGATGGTTCTTCTTTGTATGTTAGCACATGTTTGAAGTCATTCAATGTTTATTGTTGTAAAACAACTTAAAATATACAAAAATTAAATCTATTTGAGTTGTTATAAGGAAGTAACAATTACTCACAAACTTAGATGTCAACCATTTTCTTCCTCGCCATCTTATTTCATGTGATGAATGGGTTCCATTTTCTTTTCTTTTCTACAATAAAATACTTGAAAAATATTATTTAATGCTAAATTGTTTATTTATTGTACCTAATCAAAAAAATCAATGATTACACATTACATTTGAAGCATGTTGTTTTTGAGATGGTCATGCGATGCAATTATGTCTATTTCTTTGACCATCTCCTTGTACACATTTTTGGACATTCCTACTGGCATATTTATGATATCAGCTCGTTCATCTTTTGAGATTTTTATAATCTTCCTAAAAATGTAACATGAAAATAAACTATTTAATTTTTATATTGATATATGAAAAGTAAATATAACAAAAGTTATATTTATAAATAATTGATTTCTAGTAATATATACATATAATTCTAGAAAAACATTTAAAGGAATATTACTTTTTCATTCCTTCTTTTTTGTTGTTGTGTGTTTTTTCTATTAAAAGTCTGACATGTCTCCTTGACCAATTCTCTGGAAACTCTTCCTGTAGTTTAGATAAAATTTAGTTCTTGAATCATTTGATTTATTTTTGTATTGTAAGTGGACAAAAAGTCTATACATTATTCCACTAGATCCCTCAAAGTTTTGTAAATGTTTTTCCCTCTTTCATTAACCTATAGCACCACTCCAGATGAGCTAAGGAGCAATTCATTTTCATTTGCATGTTCTATTTTTTTTCTTTTCTTAGAACAACATTCCTTTTATGAGTTATTGGTCCCAGTAGAACATTAAACATATGTGAATTAATAGATTGTTTGAAACATGTTATTTAGTAATTTTAAGTATATTATTAATGAAAATTAAAAAAAGAAACTCATATTGGATCGACAGTATTTTTTCATTCACTTAATTCATCCTTTTGCAATTTTTCCATCAAGCTTTTACTCTCTTCTGGTCCTAGATCATAAATAATCTTATCGATATTCGTCATTTTGTGGCTCTACATAACACACAGTAAATAATACATATTAGTTAAACTTACATATAGTTCAAAAATAATAATTTTTGTAAATAATTTACAAATAACTTTCCTTTTTTTCTTTTCTTGATGTGCTATCAGTATTTTTGTTACTTGATCTCTTTTCAACCATTTCTTTATCAATATGAAACTTGTACCATACCATTCATTAATATATTTTATAAATAAATCATAAAATTTTCAGGAAAAAAAATATCAAGAAACAGGTGTGCCTTTAATGATGTACACACTGACATCGGTGAGGCGTGTTCTTATAAACGCACTGCCAAAACAGTAGAAACATTGTACGATGCTCTATGTCAAAAAGGAGAACCAATGCATTATATGTTAACCAATGCATCGATTAACACAGAAAAATTAATAAAAATCCTCTAGTGCTAGTTTTTGTAGCATACGATTTCATGGAGGGGGCGGTGCGGCATATTCTTATAAACGCACAGCGCAAACAGGGGACCACCGTATGGTGATCTCTATCAACAAGGAGACTCGGTGCATTATAATTTAAATGGTGCATTGATTAACACAGATAAAATAAAAATAAAACAGTTTTTATCAAACATTATGTGTGTGGTGCACTATAATGAAATAACGCACTGGTGCCCTATTTTACATATGGTGCACGGATTAAAAAAATTATTTTTTTAAATTTTGTTATCAAACAGTACATGCGCAGTGCCCTATGTTAAAATAGTGCATCGGTGTGCTATTTTACACAAGGTGCACCGATTAAAAAAATTCACTTTTTTAAACATTTATGCAAGGGCCGACATGGATTGGGATCTGACTATGCAAGTCGTCTCGTAGGTTAGATGTCATAGGCCTATATATATGGCAATACAAACGCTATAAATCTAAAATGAAAAGCCCTAATTCTGAAATCACAAGAAATGGGAAGAAGCAAGGACAGAAAAAAAAAATAATCAAGGGTTTAGCGTAAAATGGATTTTTTTTGTTTTTTTTTCCGAAAATGAACAGTAAATTTAAATTTTTTACTTACTGTGTAAAAAATATTGCAGAAAATGTAAAAATAAAAATAAAATTTAATCACCTGGTTTGAAATTCTATGCTAGAGGGTTTGAATCACCAGAGGTTTGGAATTTTGATTTTCTGAATAGTTTTGTTCGAAATTATTTCGCTGCTCCATGTTGAGATTGCAACAAGATGATGAGCTTAGTGGAAAGAAGTCGCCTTCACTAAGTGGGCCTGTATGTTATTTTTGGCGCAAAGTCTATTTTTAGACTATGTCTATTTTTAGACATGTCGATCATATTCTATGAGTTGCAGGATGCTATTTGTGGATGGTTAGTCAAGTTGGAAAAATAGATGGACTTCTATTTTTAGACATATTGGGCGGAATCTATTTTTAGATTGCCAGTCTAAAAATAGATATGTCGAATATTATTAGCTCTTAATAATATTTGGACTCTAAACATTATCTTATTCTCTTGGAGCACTTCAGTTAAGTGCACGGATGTGGCACAGGAGCTGACAGAAGGAATTATGCTATTCCTGAGGGTTAAGTGGAGCTATTGCATGGAGACTTCAGTTAGAACTCATGTGACAAAGTTTGGTGGAGTTATTGAGGTAGTTGGTGGAGTTGTGTTCAGTTTAACTTAGTTAGACACATTTGAGCTAGTTGTATCTAGTCTAACTGATTGATACACTAGTGAGAGTGGTGTGAATTAATTATTAATTAATTCACTAAATATTAACTCATTAATCAACTGAAGAATACATCAGTTAACTACAGTGCATGGACAGTTTCAGTGGAGACCAGTGGAGAGATAGGTGAAAGAGCAAGTAGACTATCAGTTGTGACCATAGTGGTGCATGATCTTGCACCACACATTGATGGAGATTCCAATTGGGATTGTGCAGTGCAAGCCAGGTGTATTCAAACTCATTCAGAGCCCATATTCAGCAGGGATTGCGCAGTAGAGGCAGGCTAGCAGGTGGCAGAGGATCGGTGCATGGATTTGCTAGATCAGGACCTGATTAGTGTGTAGCGATTGGAGATTGTACTGAGAACTTGTGAGAAGCTTTGTATGATGATTGTTACATGATCTCTATGACATATATTATACAGATAGTTGGGGGTTTTCAGCTTTAAGCTTTCCCATAAATCACTGTGTTAATGTGTGTGAATTTTTATGGTTTCATGTGTGCATGCAATTGATTTTAATTTCCGCATGTGATGATCAATGGTGGAATAGATTATGTATTGTGCATGAAGAAGTCAAATAATTGTATGATCGGTGAATCTTGAGCATATAACATATCAGTTATATAATTTCTACATGGTATCAGAGCAATATTGATCATTGGAGAAATTGCAAAGCATTGAAGCGGTTGAGTTTTGTGTTGGTGGAATTCGAATTTGCAGTAGCGTTTTCTTGGTGTTAAATTTGAGATGTCTTTCAACGGATTGCGATTAGATTATTCCCTTGAGGGAAGCTCGAATTATATTGCATGGAAGGACAGGATGGAGGTGGTGCTGGAGGATAATGGGTTGAAGGAGTTCATAGATGCAGAAATTCCAAAACCTACTTCTAGCGATGCTGCCGTACTTGACGCATGGCAAAAGAAGACAGAAAAATGTCGAAGGATTATGTTGGAAGGTGTGAAGGATCACATAGTGTCCAGCCTTCATGGTAAAGCCTCTCCATTCTTGATGTGGAAATATTTGACAGACTTGTTCCAAAGCAAGAGCGACCAGAGGAAGTTGGCGCTCAAGGATAAGCTCAAGAAAATAAAAATGGAGAAGGGCAAGAGTATACCCAAGTACCTCACAAAGTTCATCCAGTGTAGGTATGAGATGGGAAGTCTGGGGGTTACTGTAGATGAAGAGGACTTGGTGAGCTTGGCTCTCCTTGGGCTTCGGAAGAGTTGGAATTCCTATGAGGACTCTGTCAATGGCCAGGAGAAACTACCAGGATGGGAGCGACTTTGGTCGGATCTTGTGCAGGAGGAGATAAGGCAGAGTACTAGGGATGGATCTTCATCGAAGAATGAATATGAAGAAAATTGAGCTTTGGCTTCCAAAGCAAGGAAGGGGAAGATCAAGAAAAATAATTCTCAATCCAGTGCAAAAGGCAAGAAGCATGACATGTCCAAGGTGAAGTTCTTTCACTGTCACCAACATGGACATTACGCCACTAATTGTCCACAGAAGAAGAAAAATAAGCAGGCTGCTAGATCTGCAGCTGGAGAGGCCTTAGCCTCGCAGTTTGAGTTGGATTTTTCGCTGATCGTATGCTTGGTCTCAAGTGTGATGGGTTTAGTGTGGTTTCTTGACAGTGGTGCGTCTTTTCATATGACCGGAGACAAAAATTTGTTCAGTGATCTAGATGAGAAGGATCTTGGAGTGCACATCGAGATGGGCGATGATGGTAGATACAATGCGACTGGTATTGGGACCATTTCCTTTGAGAGGGAGTCTGGTAAACCTTTCATATTGAAGGATGTCATGCATGTTCCAGGATTCAAGAAGAATATGATCTCGATGGCCATGTTGGAAGACAAGGGATATGATGTTGTCTTTAGCGAGGGAAAGGCTTTCCTGCGCAGTAAGGCAACTGGTGAAACCCGGAGGATAGGGATTCAAGTTAAGAACCTTTATCAGTTGCAGGTAGATGGCTATGCAGCAATGGCAGGCAAGGCAGATGGAGTGGTGAGCCGGGATGAGGGCGAGCTATGGCACAAGAGATTGGGCCATCTTCACCATGGTGCTTTGAAAATTTTGCAGCAGATTTCTACTGGGCTTCCCAAGGGTACACTTGCACAGTCAGATCAGTGCAAGGGATGTACTTTGGGAAAATTTGTGAAATCCAACTTTCATGAGAAGGATAGTCGTGCCACGACAATCCTTGAGAGAATTCACACAGACATATGTGGACCTTTCTCAATAGCTTCGACAGCAAAGCACAGGTACTATGTGATATTTTTTGATGAATTTTCTTGGAAGTGTTGGATCTTCTTCATGCAGAAGAAGAGCGAGACATACTCAAATTTCTGTGAGTTCAAGGCACTGGTGGAGAAAGATTCGGGGAAGCAGGTGAAGGCTCTTAGGAGCGACAATGGTGGTGAATTTGTCTCTGGAAAATTCAAGGAATTTTGCAGTGCAAAAGGAATTCGAAGAGAGCTCATAGCGCCTCATAACCCACAACAGAATGGGGTCGCGAAGTGAAAGAATAGAATTATCGCGGGTGCTGCACGGGCGATGTTGCATGATCAGGGCCTTCCCACACACTTATGGGCTGAGGCATGCAATACTGCGGTTTATGTGCAAAACTGTTGTCCTCACAGAGTACTTGGCATGAGTACACTCGAGGAGGCGTTTTCTGGTAAGAAGCCTGATATTTCTCATTTGAAGATTTTTGGCTCACCTGTTTACATTCATGTGATGAAGGATGCCAGGAAGAAGAGCTGGGCTTCGACCCTTGAGAGGTTGGGATATTTTTGGGAGTACTGCTTGATACACCCCACAACTATCGTGTGTATTTTCCAGACAGTCGGAAGACTGTTGTGTGACAGGATATCAAATTTTATGAGGAGAAAGCCATCAAGTGTCCGCTTGAGAGGGAGCCACACTTGCATGCAGATGAGGAGCTATTAGTTCCTAAGGATGAGCCTCAGGATGTGGATCAACCACAATAGGAGGTTCATGGAGTGGAAGAAACCACTCATGCAGTGCCAACCATCAGAGGGCGGAAGCACACTACATAAGTTGAGCGACTGAATCTTGATGCAGAGAATATTGTAGGAGCACCTACATCACAGTGCAGACAGAGACAGTCACCTGACCGATATACTAGATACATGGCTCTGATGAGAAAGTGTATCATGACAGAGCCATCCTCTTTCGAGGAAGCTGTGGAGGACCCTACATGGGTAGATGCCATGGTGGAAGAGTATGATTCGATTGTCAAAAACAGTGCATGGGAGATTGTCCCAAGGCCGGAAGGGAAATCACTGGTAGGTTTGAGATGGATTTAAAAAGTGAAGTAAGCTGCTGACGGAGCGTCGAGAAGTACAAGGCAAGATTTGTTGTCTGGGTCTTCTCACAGATTGAGGGGATTGACTATGAGGAAACCTTTGCACCTGTCGCAAGGTATTCTTCCATACAAAGCATCCTAGCTCTCTCAGTGCAGATGGGGTGGCACATTAATCAGATGGATGTGAAGACTGTGTTCCTCAACGAAGTCATTGAGGAGGAAGTGTACATAGAGCAGCCCGAAGGTTTCGATATCTTCAGCAGCGAGTCGCATGTGTACAAGCTCAAAAGAGTGTTGTATGGGTTGAAACAAGCACCTCATGCTTGGTACACATGGATAGACAGTTATTTCACCGGACTTGGTTTTACCAAGAGCGAGGCGGATCCCAACTTGTACCAGATAGTGGTTGAGGGTAAGTTGTTGATCATTTTACTTTATGTAGATGATTTGATACTGACCGATGATGAATAGTTGATACTCTCATGCAAGTTTGATCTTGCAAAGGAGTTTGAGATGAAGGACTTGGCCCTCCTTAATTATTTCCTGGGATTGGAAATTTGGCAGCGCGGTGATGGATTATTTGTGTATCAAGGCAAGTATGCCCGGGAGATACTGGAGAAGTTCAACATGCATGGCTACAAGCCTATCAACACTCCTCTTCCTGGTGGTTGGATGAAAGAGGATGCTACTTCGGCAGAGGTAGTGGATGCCACTGTTTACCGACAGTTGGTGGGGTCGCTCATGTATCTAGTCAATACACGACCCGACATATGCTACGCAGTTAACCAGATTTCACAAGCTATGGTTAAGCCTACCAAGATATTTTGGAAGGCGGGGAAGCATGTATTGAGATATCTCAAAGGCACATCGGGATATGGACTTTGGTACAAACAGTCGGATAAGGTGAAGCTGTGTGGCTTCACGGATGCAGATTGGGCAGGGAGCCCAACGAACAGAAAGAGCACATCTGGAGGGATTTTCAGTATCGGGTCGAAAGCAGTTTCTTGGTACAGCAGGAAGAAGATATCCGTGGCACTCATTTCAGTGGAGGCCGAGTACATGGCAGAAAATTTGGCTGCATGCGAGGCTATATGGATGAGGAAGATCCTAGTCGAGTTGTTTGGTTCACACTTAGATCCTACGGTGATATATTGTGATAATCAGAGTTGCATTAAAATCTCAGTTAATCCAGTATTTCATGATATATCTAAACACATTGACATCTGGTATCATCATATCAAATATTGTGTGCGGCGGAAGATCATGTTACTTTCTTACATTCCTACAGAGGATCAGGATGCTGATATCTTGACGAAGGCGCTCACCAGGAGCAAATTCGAATACCATAGAGGCAGGATTGGGGTGGCAGATAATCCCTATCTTGTTGAGAGGGAGTGTTGAGATTGCAACAAGATGATGAGCTTCGTGGAAAGAAGTCGCCTTCACTAAGTGGGCCCACAGGCTATTTTTGGCGCAAAGTCTATTTTTAGACTATGTCTACTTTTAGACATGTCGATCATATTCTATGAGTTGCAGGATGTTATTTGTGGATGGTTGGTCAAGTTGGAAAAATATATGGACTTCTATTTTTAGACATACTGGGCGGAATATATTTTTAGATTGCCAGTCTAAAAATAGATATGTCGAATATTATTAGCTCTTAATAATATTTGGACTATAAAAATTATCTTATTCTCTTGGAGCACTTCAGTTAAGTGCACAGATGTGGCACAGGAGCTGACAGAAGGAATTACGCTATTCTTGAGGGTTAAGTGGAGCTATTGCATGGAGACTTCAGTTAGAACTCATGTGACAGAGTTTGGTGGAGTTATTGAAGTAGTTGGTGGAGTTGTGTTCAGTTTAACTCAGTTAGACACAGTTGAGCCAGTTGTATCTAGTCTAACTGATTGATACACTAGTGAGAGTGGTTTGAATTAATTATTAATTAATTCACTAATTATTAACTCATTAATCAACTGAACAATACATCAGTTAACTACAATGCATGGATAGTTTCAGTGGAGACCAGTGGAGAGGTAGGTGAAAGAGATGTGTGACTATCAGTTGTGACTATACTGGTGCATGATCTTGCACCACACATTGATGGAGATGCCAATGAGGATTGCGCAGTGCAAGCCAGGTGGATTCGAACTCATTCAGAGCCCATATTCAGCAGGGATTGCGCAGTAGAGGCAGGCTAGCAAGTGGCGAAGGATCAGTGCATGGATTTGCTAGATCAGGACATGATTAGTGTGTAGCGATTAGAGATTGTACTGAGAGCTTGTGAGAATATTTGTATGATGATTGTTACATGATCTCTATGACATATATTATACATATAGTTGGGGGTTTTCAGCTTTAAGCTTTCCCATAAATCACTGTGTTAATGTGTGTGAATTTGTATGGTTTTAATGTGTCCATGCAATTGATTTAATTTATGCATATGATGATCAATGGTGGAATAGTTTCTGTATTGTGCATGAAGTCAAATAGTGTATGATCAGGTGAATCTTAGACATATAACATATCAGTTATATAATTTCTACACTCCATAGTGCTCTCTTGCTCCTCCAGGTATGTCTCGTGCAAATATCTCCCTGAAAAGTTTTGCAAAAATAATGAAATAATAAAAAGTGTTTACTATTTAAATATTTGTTTTATGAAATTAGATTTTCAAAAATATTTTACCGCCCATTTTTCAATTTACTACTTTTTTTTCACTTTAAAAATATATAGTTGCACTTTTTTTATTTGCGGTTATTCGGATTCGGTGCGTCAATTAATAACGTTGCACCAATGCGCAGTAACTAAAATGCACCGGTGAGGTTATCTTAGCACCGATAACAATAAGTCCACTTTTAAGGCAACAAAATTACTTTTAGGTGTGTACACCAAAATTTATTGTTGATTTTTCTCAAATTCAGGGACAAAATAT
This sequence comes from Pinus albicaulis, assembly GCA_034641835.2. NCBI lineage: Eukaryota > Viridiplantae > Streptophyta > Pinopsida > Pinales > Pinaceae > Pinus > Pinus albicaulis. The sequence continues at coordinate 661,198,980 of CM076577.1, forward strand.
CATAATTATATCAAATTGAAAATTCTTCAAAATCCATCTTTTTCCATAATATTTCTCAAAGTCCATCGCGGAGTTCTTCCTATCCATCTCAAGACGTAATATTTACTTTAGATTTTATTTATATTTTCATTATCTAACTGAATTTATGTTTTTTATCCATGTCAATTGGCTTAATAAAATTTATGATTAATGTATACAAATTTGCAGGTTCATGAAAATTCAGAATCGAGTTTAGATGCACAAAATATTCAAACAGCTCCAAAATGTCAGAAGCTCTTATCAGGAGCAGCATACCGCAAGGCGCATTTGGTAGATGAAAATGGACAATCGCTTCACCCTGCCAATTGTAATAATATTGCATCTTCTAGACACCATCCTGGGACAATTATGGTAATAATAATTGTTTGGTATATTAATGTCATTATTTCAACGTCAAACCAATTATTTATGCATTGTAAACATGCTTACTAATTGATATCATATATTTTGTACTAATCATGTTCAAATATATTTTTTGAAATTATTAGGATTCTAGTGATGATGAGCGACCTACCTACCATCTTCTGTTTCACCTCACAACAATTTCAAATCGAGATAAGGCTTAATTAAGAGAAAAAATCGGAGAAGAATGATACCAAGAATGGTTGAATCAACCACCTATTCAATTCCCACTACGTCCAGATTCACCAATTAGGAATGACTAAAGAAATAGTAGTTCTTCACAAGCTGGAAATGGAGGTAATCAAATAGAGGTTGGTATGGGTGATTACTTAAGGGATACGACTGCCATGGAGACAATGTTGTTAGATGCATTCCAGAATGATGATCAGCTAGAGGATGATGCTCATCGTTGACACCTTTTTCGAAAGCCTTAAATTTTCTTCCACCACCCCTCTCTTTGGACGTGGCGGTCAATCAAAGTCTACCCAGTTGGGGAAAACAATATTACTGTACACCTTGAAAGAAAAGTTTGGCTTGTTGAATGCATGTTTCTTGGAAATTTTGAGGTAAGTTATAATTATAAATTCCTCCCTTATATTTTGAGAAAATATAATCACACAATGAACATTACAAATGGTCAATTTTATGGACGTTAATAATTATATCGGAATTAATGTACATTTAATAATTTCCATGATCACCAACTACAGGGTATTCAAATATAAGGTTCTTTCAAGTGATAATGTCTTTCCCGATAGCTGCGCGGAGGCAAATAAATTGTTGAAAATGTTGGGTGTTGAGTACATATCGTATCATACATGTCCAAATGATTGTATTCTATATAGAGGAGAATATGCTGACAAAGAGATATGTCTTAAATGTGGGCATGACAGGCATGATAAATCAAAAAAGAAGGGAAAATCAGGTGGTCCTCCTTTTAAGATATTGAGGCACATGCCTATAATCCCAAGGATTCAAAGGCTCTTTTTTTGCAAAGAATTAGCTATGTTGTAGGGATGGCATGCCTCTCACAGAAATGAGTTGGGAGTTATGTGAATCCCAACAAATTCAATAGCCATGAAGCATATAGAGGATACATGGCCCGAAAAATTCAAGGATGAAGTACAAATTCTAAGACTCAACATAGCCATGGATGGCGTCAACCCATATTCCCTCTAGAACACCAACTATTTTGTTTGACATGTATTAGTGATCAATAAAAATACTCCCCGTGGTTAACTGTGAAGAATGAACATCTCATGTTGGCTCTCATAGCCCCTGGTAGAAGACAAGTGAATAATATGGATGTATACTTACAACCACTGGTAGATGAATTGAAGGAATTATGGGATAGGATAAATTTATACGATGTATCAAGACCCATCGCAGCAGAGATGAGTTTTGCGTTGTATGGAATATGTGCTTACACGACACATGATTATCTAGGCTTAGGATTTTTCTCTAGTAAATTACATGTTTATTTATTTGTTTATATACGTAACAATATTCATTCACATATTAGTAGTTAATTCGTTGTAATTGTTCTGATCTTCATGATATTATTTAACGTGCCATGCATATAAATTGTATACAATAATCTCACAGGTCTTGTAAAAAAAGGGTATTTTCGATGTAAATGTTGTGGACCTTCTATGAAAGCTATATGGTCCAACAACCTACGAAAGCCAGTGTATGACTACTCTAGGGTATTCCTCCCAGAATAACACCCTTATAGAAGAGCAGCATCCGCTTTCAATGGTAAACGAGAGAGAACCCAAAGGCCTCTAATAATGACACCAGCTGAATAGCTTAGAGCATATGAGAGAGAGAAGGATAAGGAGTTCAAAGAAATGTTCAATTCAAATGGGGAGTGTATGTTCGATGATCCAGAATTCTTCGACACCTATGTTGAGAAATTTCACATTGCGATGAAAAGGAAATCTATCTTTTATAACCTCCCATATTGGGAGCATATTAAGATTTCCCACTTATTAGATCCCATGCATATATTTAAAAATGTTTAAACTCATTTATGGAGGCACATATCATCGAAAAAAAGTGACATATTGGTTGTTAGGAAAGATCTTATTACTTCAAAATCTAAGAAGAAACATTGGCCAAGACGATTAGAAAGTACAAGATCAAAGGAAGTCATTGGTCCCTCTAATTCATGGTATTTCAAAGAAGGTGATGTCCCATGGATTTTAAAAAAAGATGACCTTTCTTTGGCAAAGGAAGTTATAATGGTTGTGAGGGTGACATCTTCATACGGGCCTTCACTACGGCGCTGCTTCACCATGGATGACCTTCTGTCGGGGTTGAAATCGCATGACCATTTCAATCTTCTAAGAGTACGTATAATGTAAAAAGCATGATTTTTTTATTTTTTATATTAATAAATTTTATCCCATGCAGGGATCATAAAACATAACTAATTTTTTATATTATTTCATGTGTTTATAACTTTGCAGTGTCATTGTCCTTTGTTCGTGTGTGGGTGTGCAAAACATGAATTCCCCCAAGAAATGGGATGTGCCATATCTAAATTATATGCATTTGTACATTGGATCACATCAAAGGAGATTCATGTGGCTATCATTCCACAATGGCATCAAGAGATAGTTGAGATTGTTTCTATGTTTGAGAAGGAATTGTCGACGAGTTTCATGGACTTGTAGGTTCATCTTCTAATCCACCTAGTAGATGAGGTTGAATTATTTGGGGTGGTTTCTTGTCGTTGGATGTTCTTAGAGAGGTACATGAAGAAATTGAAAGGTTTTGTTCGATAAAGGGAAAAACCCAGAGGTCTATGGCAGAGGAGTACATATAATATGAGTCTTTCTATTATGCCAATGAGTACATCAAGCAAATCGACAACAGACCAGGTGCAGTGATTTGGGATGATGAAAGGAATGAAGACAAAAGAGAAGGGGAGCTGCTCCAAACGAATGGAAAAAGGCGCTTGATAAAGAGTAAGAGACTTATAATTTTTCAAATTTACACAAAGTAAATATTCATGTTGAACTTCGATATAATGTTTATTTTGATCTCATATGTACTATATTCTAGTTTTATTTCATCAGCGAATGTAGAAATTGAAGCAATCAATAAAAAATTTCTTTACAATTTCGAAGCGACACAACCGTGGGTCGCATTGTACGAACAAAAGAGGATGAAATGGATAGTGACAGGAAACAATTCAGATGGTTGAATGGTATAAGTGTGCCTTATCCCAATCATTTAAAATAAAATATGCCACAACAATTGGGTTGCTGACCAAGTCAGAGAGAAATACGGTGCAACCGGTCATTACCCGCGTGCTGAAGAGGATGCGCTAAAAATAGGGATTGGGTGCACCCACTCGGTAATAATCTATTTAATTGTGTACATTTGAAACTTAATAATGCACCTTTAAAATGTAATTACATCTATATTTAATATTTTAACTGTTGGGTTATTATAAGACACATGACACTATGATTTTTTAACTTATTTATAGGTGCATTTGTTCCCATCTATGTGAGCATATAGACACCATTTTCGCACAGAAAATTCCGATGATAGACACATGACACAATGTTGTGGAGTGGAAGTCAAGTTCGATCAATATAGTCGATCTAGCCACCATGATCAAAACCTAGTAAAAGGGACATTAGGTTACGTCGGAAAGGTAAAAGAGATCATTGAAGTGGATTTCTCCTCTTTCCAATGTGTTATTTTTAGGTGCTAGTGGTGGGACACCTTTGATCGGAATAATGTAAAGGAAGATCACGATAGTAGGTTGATACGTATCAACTATAGAAAGATGTGGGATGAAGCTCAAGAGCCCTATGTTTTCCCCAAACACTGCAACCAGGTGTTTTTTTACCTAGATGGGTTGGATAGGGATTGGTGGTTCGTATTGAGACATGACCCTAGATGAAAACATATTTTGTAGAACAATATTGTTATCGTGCCAGCGAGTTGGAAGATAATGAGGGTGATCATGAGAACCGAGAGTGATATGGAACATGTGTTATTTCATCATTTATACTTTTAAGATGGACTTTTATAAAGAAGAGAACTTAATTACCTTATAACTAAGACTCTTTTTTTCAAAACATTATAATATGTGTTTTGAATTAATTGGTAATTTACATTGTGTTAATGTTAAAATCATTTCACTTGATAATTTTCAATTTATGTTGATCTCGAAAACAATGGCGTACTGTATAAAGTTATTATTTTTGTATGTAAGATCATAATAAAATAATGATAATTCTGAAGTACATGAATTTATTTGCATTATTTTCTAAACTTTATTATGTTACAAAAAATCATATTATTCTAGATTTATTATTTTACAATTTTACAAATTTACAAATTTTAATAAAATCATTTTACATTAATACAATTAAAATTTTACAAAAAATTTACATACAATTACAATTACAATTTCACATACAATTACAATTACAATTTTACAATTTCACATACAATTACAATTACAATTTTAAAATTACAATCATTTCACATTAATTAAAATTTTACAAATATTTTACATATTTATAATTACAATTTTAGAATTTTACATACAATTACAATCATTTCACATTAATAAAATAAAAATTTTACAAATATTTTAAATACAATTACAATTTTACAATTTCACATACAATTACATGTGAAATTACATTGTGAAAGTACTTAATTTAAACTTACAATTCCAATGAATTATTGTTATACTTGGAATAAAATTGACCAAAATATGTATAAAAATAACCAAAACTTCTAATAAACTATGGCATAAAAAAGTAATTATTATTATTATTATTATTATTATTATTATTATTATTATATATAGAATTTTACATTAATACAATTAAAATTTTACAAATATTTTATATACAATTACAATTTTACAATTTTGCATATATACAATTACAATTAAAATCATTTCACAATAAATTAAATATTGCAATTACAATTAAAATTTTATAAATATTTTACATACAATTAAAATTACAATTACAATTACAATTTTACAAATTTACATACAATTAAATTAAAATTTCAATTACAATCACAACATAATATTTAATAAATATCATGATTTAATATTAAAAATAAACATCATGATCATGATAACCATCGCACAAGCATCATATTCGACTAAAAAACACATTCAAATTCGCTAACATCATCTAATCATCGTGATCATTATCATCTAACAAAACATAAGCATTGTATAACATCATCACAACACAAACATCAAATATACATATCATGTCAAATAAATGCTATCACATACACATCTATATGCATGTTGCACATTAAATGACCATATCTAACATGACCTAACAATATACACATCATGATGATCACCAACATGTAAATTAAGTACAACTGCAACATGAACATAAAATACATGGACTATATATATATATATATATATATATATATATATATATATATAATGTCAAAAATATACAACTGTAATATAAATGTCAAATATCAGCTGGTGGTAAATTAATAGTAGTACTAGTCAAGGCCTGACAATCAATGCTGCAGCCTGGACAAGCTCATATAGATGTTGATCATCATATGCCTGCTGATCTGCAGGTGCCTCATGCTGATCACGATCAACTGCATGCTCATGATGACTCGACGTGGATGGTCCAATATGCTCATGATCATGACTACTGGATGCTCCAAGCTGCTCATGATTACTCGACGTGGATGGTCCAGCATGCTTATGATCATGATTGCTGGATGTTGCAGGCTTCTCATGATGACTCAATGTGGATGGTCCAAACTGCTCATTATCATGATTTTTGGTCGATGCTACGGGCTGCTCATCTTCGGCACGAGGTGAACGATGATCACTCCCTTGATTGTTATCATAAGATGATGCGTCGCTTCTCAACTATCGATATACTGCGTCTCGAACACGCCTACGTGGAAGGGCCCTCCTCAACCGCGCCACTAAGCTAGTAGCTCCTATGACATACCGCATCACAGTCAACATATCACGTGGCATGCCTCTCCACATTGTTTTCAGCCTATCATCGATCTGTATCTCTCTGATAGTGGCCAGCCTAAATCCCTCCTCCATAAGAAGTCAACAGAGTTGGTCGCCCAACTCCATCCTAAATCTAGTGTCAGGCCTACGCCTCACACCAGCCGATACCTGCGCAACATGAGGACCAGGTATGCATTAGGGGAATTTTGAGGTATAAAATGGGCCTCCTAAGGAAATTATAAAATAATAGTGGAAAGAATAAAATAATATTTGATGACGTCATCAAATTTTAGAGGGAAAAAAGAAAAAACTACTTTTTCAACTCGTATTTTCAACTTATCTCTCAAATTTTTTACTCAAATTTCGAGTGGGAGTACTTTTTGGATGAAAAAATTAATTCCTCATCAAAGGAGTACCCATGTTGCATACTTTCGATGGACCGTACTACACAAAAAATGAGAAATACATGAAAAACGTGATTGCAATCACGTTTTTTCATGTATTTCTCATTTTTTGCATAGCAGGGTCCGTCGAAAGTATGCAACATGGGTACTCCTTGGATTAGGAATTAAATTTTTCATCCAACGAGTACTCCTGCTCGAAATTTGAGTAAAAAAATTGGGAGATAAGTTGAAAATACGAGTTGAAAAAGTAGTTTTATTATTTTATTATTTTTTAATATTTTTACCCTTTTACCTAAAAAATGGTGAATCATCCCCCATGGTTGAAAACATCATCTTGAATCCTACTGGTTCTTATAAATTTTATTTTGGTTGTACATTTTTCTTAGGAGGCCCATTTTAGACCTCAAAATTCCCCTAATGGTCTGCACCGACCTGATCCTCGACATCTGCCATCTCCTGATCGTCATCAGGATCTACACCTGGATTGTTTGGTGGTGGCATCATCTCATCGCCATCAAATGACCCAATATCTACAAATATATATAAGTACACAACAATAATTAGACAATTTCATTAAACAGTTTAATAAAAATAAGTTAAAGAACATGTTAGAATAAATTTAAAGAAAACACTAATATTACCTCTATCATATGGCGGCTCATCATCTGTGAAGAGGATGTTGGCACACCCTCACCAATCCAAACCAGCATACGGATAGGGGACCAACACGAAGGCACGATCATCAACACTAGCTAGAAACTCAAGTGCATCATGTGTTATCCTCGTGGAAAAGTCTAACTCGCCCCTCTTAGGCATCATCTATCCCCACATTTGCATACATGGAGCATCGACCTACGAGGCTGTCGAACAAAATTAGGCCTCGTCTCTAGAAACCTCTCAAAAAATAAACAAAATAGCTTTGAAGCAAAAGGGAAGTTCACCCTCCCTTGTGCTTGAGCACGACATATATCTAAATTTGTATAGAACTACCACAAAAAAATCGTAGACCACCTCACAAGTTGTGGCACATGTAATAAAGAATCAACATAAAATAAAAGCAGGCAACTAATGTGTTTTCCATCACTGGTATGGTGTGGAATGGTCAAAATCAATAGTGAGAGGCACTTCACCTCCTCTCCACCAAATGAAGAAATACGTAAATGACCATCGGAGACCTGGAAAATATGTAGGAGACAGTATATCGGCGCTAATGTATCTTTGGAAGTACACCAACTAACTCCCTGATGCATAGCCTACGGGGACCTCTAGGAAAAAGGGTAAATCCTGCCCTCTCCTTGATAGGCCAGTAATAAAATAGATGTCCTCCTCAGTGGGTGTGCACCACTGGTTAGGACCAACCAGGAAAGCCTGTCGGTGGGCATGCCACCTGAAGATAAGTTGTCACAATAACCCACCATGGCCCTTCAGGGATGTAGCCTCCTCATAGAACTTGAGAAGGCCTACCTCCCTTAGGAGCGCTTGGGTGGCTATTGTAATAGGGTTAGGGTACATATCTCTCTCCCTCTCTCGTGCCTCCCACAGGCAAATCACGTTATATTGGTCCACCATATGTTCCTGTTGTTCCCTCCCTTCTCTCCTTTGACATAATTGACTGATTGACATATTAAATACAATTTTTTTATTAAATGAGACATGTATTTAAAAATATATATATATATATATATATATATATATATATATATATATATATATATATATATATTGAAAAGAAAAAAAAAATAATCGGTGTGCCCAAAACGGGGCATGCTCGTATTGGTGCGTTTGTTTTTATCGACGCCTTGGGCTAACGATGCTTTCGGAAATTTTTAGCATGTGCCTTCACATCATGACCTATACTTTCTCAAGCGGTGCTTTTACTAAACTATCCATCCTGGGGCGGATAATTCCGTCAACGCACCCCCAAACATAAGTTAATGGTCAACGGTGTGGTTGTTTAACCACGACGTTGACTATGTACAAATTCGGGAGGGAGTTACACTGACCAACTTCTCGCCCAGGGGCAGATAGTTTCATCAGCGCACCGCCCTCCTGGCATCATTACGTGGTCAACAGTGCAGTGTTATAACCAACCGCACCATTGACTATGTACCAGTATCGAGAGGGCGGTGCGCTGACCAAACTATGTGCCTCGGGGCGTATAGTTTAGGCAGCGCACCGCCCTCTTGACATCACTACATGGTCAACAGTGTGGTCGTTTACATGACCGCACCATTGACTATGTCCAATTTTTGGAGGGCAGTGCGCTGACCTAAATATCCGCCCCAGGGCGCATATTTCAGTCAACACACTGCCCTCCCAAACTTAGGCATGGTCAACAGTGTGACAGGGTAACTGACCGCACCGCATTTTATGTAATTTTAAAAAATCACAGTGCACCGTTTCGGTAACGCACCCGAATCAATGCGGATACCATTAGCATCAGTCGCGTTGCAACCTGTAAATTTACAGATAGCATCGCGAACTAATGCAAGCCGAATGGCTCGAGTGCAACCACAGAGGATTTTTTTTTTTAATGTTGAATTTTAAGTTATTTTACAAAACTAATCCACTAAAAAATTTAATTATGGAGAAAAAAGTAGAATACCTGTACATTTGGGCATCGAGGAAGCATATTTGCTATAGAATTTTCAAAACTAATTTTCCCACCATTTTGCAAAATTAGAAATGGAGATGGTGGGTAATGGACAGCAGCAGTGCATGCAATGGGAGCATTGATGGCAGGGCGCCCCACACAAGGTAAATTTGCATCGGTGCTTGAGAACTCTGCAGCACTGAAAAGTGAAAAATGCGGATTTTTTGCCATAATTTTTTTATTTATTTAACCCTGTTCTAGTGCACGGGTTTTTGAGGCACACCAGGCAGTTTCTTCCAACTGCACCGGGCTATTTTAGTTTTGGCATGGGTTTTTACAATGCACCGGGGTTGAATCTATATAGAGAACCGGTGCGCTACAGTAATTAGACACACCGGGTGGGTTGTACAAAGAGCACTGTGTCTCGGTGTGCCAATTTGTAGCACGCATCGGTTCTTATCTAGTGGAATGCACCGGTGTGGTGTAGGATGAGAAACGCAACGAAAAAAAATCATCTGCAAATGCCTCCACTCGTCAACCTCCTCTAGTAACCTCTACTACAAATGGATATCTGGGCTCTTTGTATAAGGGGTTCCTAAAAAATATCCGCTAGAGGGTCTTTTCCTTGTAGTGATCGGGTGCCACCCAACTTCCAGGTGGGCGACAAAGTGTGGCTACATTTGGAGAAGGAGTGTCTCGATGTACCTCACTGCAAACTTCGCCCACTTCGATATGGGTCATACACCATAACCAACATTGTAGGGGCCAATGCCTTCGAGCTTAGTATTCCACCATTCCTTGGTCTGCACCCTGTGTTGAATGTGGAGCGCCTTCGGCCCTAATTCCCACCTCTACTCGACACCTTTGACATTGCAGAACAACTCACATCAACAAAGTTAAACCCAAACTACATGGAACAGGCCACCATTGATCGTATCATGGACATGAAAATCAAGGACACTCACCAGTAGAAGATCCAACTATATCAGGTTGTCAAATCTGGCCAACTCCTGCACCAAGGAAAATGGTTCACCAGGGACCAAGTTCAGAAGAAGTTTCCTCATCACATGGAGGAACTCAACGCAATGCGGACCATTGCTTCCTAAGGGGGGAGGAATGATCCACTTGGATATTGGTGGCCAGTAGCCTATTCCACTTGGGGCCCCACCATTATTTCTTTCAGTATTTCAGTTTCCTTAATTGTAGCATAGTCTACTATTTTTAGCAGCTTTTTGGGTCCTGAACTTCTAGCATTGTTTTGAGGCCCTAAACAAATTTTTTTGGAAAAATTGGGAAAAACATAAAAATTTATAGTCCTCAGATAGATATTTCTAACGAGGTATTGCGCATAACAAACAAATATCGAATGCCAAAGTTACGTCCCCGGGAATATTGATGTACCAATTTACCCAAATGGGGCCCATATTTTTGGCGCTTCATCTCTTAGGGTTAGGTTTTTGGATGTTTAGGGCTATCCATTGTTTCTCATTAAAAAAATAGGCCCTCGAGCCTCATTTTGACATAGTTCAGAGGCCTACAGCTGCCACATCTCTTCTCAGAGATAAGCTACCAACATCCTAGCTAGTTTATTTCCATTTTGTCTGTAAGCATATTTTAGTTATTTGTTATTAATGAAAATAAGTTTTATTTTAGCTGCATCTCTGCTTTTATGTGTATTTATGTATTCCATTATGTTCCTGCATAAATCTGGATCAGTGGTATCAGTGCGACCTGCTATTTCTCGATCCTTCTTTGCATGTCCCCAGTGAGGTCGGGGTATAAGGAGTTAGGGCTCAATCTGGTTGAACCTTTGCAAGATCAGCCTCACAAATCCTGATGGCGACCCATGGGGGAAGAAAATAAATATGAGGGAGCAGGAGATCATATGAAAATATTGCTCTAGGAGGCCCTCGAGAAACAAAGGATTGCGATGATGGATAACTTTTCCCAGACCCTTCAACAGCTGCCCACCGGCGGCACATCTACATCCAGCAGTCACTCTAGAGGCGCCACTCCTTTTAAGGTATAAGTAAACTTTGACATTCCCATATTTGAGGGCCAAAGAGATTCAGACGTCATAGATAAATGGTTGAATCTATTAGAAGGATATTTCTCGATTCATGACTTTTTCGGTCGAGAGAAGATTATTTTTTCACTCCTCAAATACATCCCCCATGTCAAGGAATTGTGGGAAACCTATTGTGAGAAAAAGTATGAGGGGGAACACTCTCTGTTCTCGATCGTAAAATCTTGGAATTATCTATGAGATACCATCAAGGAAAAATATTACCCCGTGGGGAGCTATGAGCACAAGTACATACAATGGACTACACTGTGAGAGAAAAGGGATCAAGATGTGCATGAGTTGACGAATCTGTTCCATACCCTGCACAAAAATTTGGGTATCAAAGATTCAGAGAAATTTTTTTTGTTGAAGTACTACATTCATCTGCATAGATACATTAAGGAGGAAATGGAGTTCCTCAACATCTCCTCTCTTGGTACGGCATATCGGTATTATGCCAATATTGAGCAGAAATTCAAACAAAGGAAGAGAGACTTTAGATCTACAAATCAAAAGCAAGGGAAAAGTGCCCCTAAACCTTAGAACAACGGACGAATCCAAGGCATGGTGGCCCAAGACAACCTTCCAAATCCGTAAGCAAAGAAAAACACTGTGAAGCCGAAAAAGGACACGGGAAAGTAGTGTGAGTTCCATAAGAGCTCCACTCACAACACAAGTGAGCGTGATGCCAAGTAGTCACTGGTGGCTGAGATGAAGGCTTCTGAGTCATATGCATGCTCTGACTCTGAATCAGAACCCAACAAGGTGAATGACAAAGGGAAGTAGATTATCGATGCGGAGCCCAACGCCATTGTGGCCACCATGAAGATCGAGAAGGAGGAACCGAAAGATCCAGAGGAAGAGTTTCTCTTCCACTCCCAGATGTGGGTAAAGGATTCCCCACTACAGTTCATTATCAAAAATGGGAGCCAAAAGAACCTCATTTCAGTATAGGTCATGAATTGATTGGGCTTTTTTACCACATCACACCCACATCTGTACACCATCGGGTGACTTCAACAAGGACAGGATCTCTGTGTCAACCAGCAGTGTCGCCTTCCCTACAGCATCAAGCCCTTCATGGATGAGGTATTATGTGACATTTCTCCTCTTTATGTTTGTGATGTATTATTAGGCCAACCATACTTGTGGAAGCAACATGATGTGTATGAGTCACGACCTCGCGTTGTTATTGTTACTTTGGGTAATAAGTTGTACATGATACCAAAGGTACCACCGCTTGCTGCTATCTATTTGGTTACTGCAAAAAAAATGTAGTAAGCTCATTTCCAAAACTAGGAAATTTGTTTCCTAATGATCCACCCTCAGGGAAAGAAGAATATTGTGGCCATGACCTCCAGACAGGGCTCCTCTGCGCGACAACAACAAATGAACAAGGTCGTGGAGGAGTACGGAGACATATTCACCTCGCCCCAATGGGTGCCTCTACACTGTCAGGCCAAGCACTCTGTCAATCTGACCCCATGTACATTTCTTCCCAATGGACCAGTCTATCGGCGCTCTTTTCTGGAGAACAATGAAATCAAGAGGTAGATTTAGGAGCAGTTGCAGAAAAGTCATATCTGGCCAAGCTCATTGCCTTGTGGGAGCCCGATCGTGTTGGTGTAGAAGAAGGATGGGACTTGGAGAATCTGTATTGAATATCACGCGTTAAACAAGATCACTGTCCAGAATAGGTACCCGATTCCACAGACTGATGACCTTCTAGACCAACTCAAGGGGGAAAAATATTTCAGTAAGATCAACTTGAAGTCTGGCTATCACCATGTTCCATTCAAACCCTCTGATGTGTGGAAGACTTCCTTCAAAGCTAAGGAAGGCCTTTTCGAATGGTTGATCATGCCTTCTGGGTTGACAAATGCTCCAGCCACCTTCATGAGGTTGATGGAAGACATCCTGCGGCCATTCACCAACTCATTTATAGTAGTGTATGTGGATGACATCCCGATCTTCAGCCAAACTTGGGAAGAGCACCTCCACCACATCTGACAGGTCCTCCAAACACTACAACAACACAAGTTGTGTGCCAATTTGGAGAAGTGCACTTTTGGCATGACAAAGGTTCTGTATCTGGGATACAATATTGATAAGAGGGGGGTACATGTGGATCCAACCAAGATCCAAGTCATTTAGGATTGGCTAGCTCCAACGACTCTAACATAGATGCAAAATTTTCTAGATTTTTCTAATTTCTACTGTAGGTTCGTTTTGGGATTCTCCCATATTACTTGGCCCTTGAGTCAAGTCACCAAGGGAGGAGCGAAAGAAAAAATATTTTGGTTGGAATCTCAACAGAAGACGTTCATAGAATTGAAACATCACCTATGCTCTGCCCCAGTGCTCACATTACCAAACTTGCAACAACCATTTGAGATCAGACATATTCCTCTCACTATGTTATTGGGGTGGTTCTTACTCAAAAGAGAAAACCAGTTGAATTTTACAGTGAGACATTATCCAACATAGTCCGCAAGTATCCCACTTATAACAAAAAAATGTATTCCATTGTGCAGGCTTGCCGACAATGGAAGCATTACATTTTAGGGAAGGAAACAGCCATCCACATAGACCACTGACCCCTACAGTTCATACAGACACAAGGGAAGTTACAGAATGATCGCCATCAGAAGTGGTCCACATATCTGCAACAATTTCATTTGAACATCAAGTATAATAAGGGCTATAGAGTAAAATAATTTCATTATATTAATAACATAAATTATCAAACTGATATCCATAGGACTTGTGAGACATATGTGCACAATATATACTAGGGATCAGTTTAACAAAAAAACAAAAAAAAAACTAATCTATTCACACCATTCCTAATTGCTATTCCGTGGATTGAAACATAAATCCTATGAATAATAATTAAAATGACGCTAATTTAAATGAAAGCAAATTCAAAGGAAAAAAAACTATTGTATGATCAAATACTCAAACATTCAATATGGAAGTATGATAGAGTCACCCTCTTTACATGATTTATAAGAAATTGATTGCACTTTAGTTTTAAAAATTTAATCTAAGAAAGCATTTAAATAACATGTAAAGGAAAACTCAATTATTGTATAGATTAAATACTCAAGCATCCAATTTGGAAGTATGGCAAAGTTATCTTCTTGGCATGATTTACAAGCATCCAATTATACATATAACTAAGTATCTGATCTAGGAAAGCCGTGTAAAAACATGTAAAGGAAAACCTAATTATTGTATAGTTTAAATACTTAAGCATCAAATTTGGAAGTATGACAGAGTCATCTTCTTGGCATGATTTACAAGCATCCAATTATACATTTAACTGAGGATCTGATCTAAGAAAGCAATGTAAAAACATGTAAAGAAACTAAACAACTGTGAGCTCTAATGCCTCAAACATAATCCAATTGGAAAACAGAAGAATCTACTTTCTTGAGATGTTCTAGGAAAGAAAAATATTACACAAACATTCTAAAACTAATACTAAGAAAGAAAATAAATCTTAATCTATGAAATAAAATAAATAGTAATCTATGAAAGCAAATAAATCTCACACATTGTAGATGGCCAATCCAAAAGTATGAGAGATGGTAAGTCGAGATGCTCCATATGTAAGCAAAACTAAGTCAAAGTGAAAGAACACTCATGATTAAGGTGCCACAATCTAATTCTTTATTCAAAGCTTGAGCATAACTCCAACTTTACACTTGCCTTTGAAAGGAGAAGGCTCTCCTATTTATACAAATTCCTAAGCAACCTCCTCATTAATGAGGATCCTTCTTTTTCTCCTTTGATCCATAATATTCTCAACCAATTTGCTAGTCATAGGCCATATCCCTCTTTCAAATCTCCTTGATATCATGAAGAAAAATTCGAATTTTATCTTTGGGAGCCACATAAGAGGGCCTTGGAAGCTTCCAATGAACCTACACATGTCACAAAACTCTTTCCACTTTTAAGGTATAAGCATATGCATATTATTCCCTAACTTTTGATCACAAATTCACTTTAAAATAATAGAAATTAATAATGTTTGGAAAACACAAGGGTAACCCAAATATTGATGAAAGTGAGATGAATGTAGTGACATGGTAGTGAAATGGAGGTGATATAATGGATATGATCGTGAAAGTGGATGTATTTTTAGGCATTTCTAAGACCCAACATACCCCCCAACTGAATTTGTTGCATGTTCTCATGCAACCTATTACATTGATTCATTTGATCTTCGAATTGCCTTGCTATGAATGAGCTTTGGTTGTATCAATTCTCCTTTTAACTTTGCATTATCATAGTATTTGATAACTTCATTATTTTTGCAAAGTTTTCTTTGAAATACATTGGATTGCAATATTCATATTTATGGTTGGTTCTTGTGTGACAACCAAAATTGATATTTTTATGGTTGGTTCTTGTGTGAAAACCAAAATGAATGAGTATTGGTTATTTTTTTTACAATAATTTGTTTATTCTTTGTTGCATCCAAATATCTTGAGAACACTGAGAATATATTTTTTCAATTAGCCATAAGCTCATCAATTTGATGATTTGCAAAACATATATTTTTGAATCTTAATGAAATAGTAGTTGTATGTTGGTTATATGAAATTGATGTGGAATAAGATGTAGATATATGGAGTGATATCCCTTCCCCCCGACTGGTGGTTTCTGCAATTTTATGAAGTGAAAAAAGGAATATGGTGAAGTGTTTTTCCAAAAATTATAACTTTATCAATTTAAGGAATTGCATGATAAAAAGTTAGAAAAGAACATACCTTTACTTACCTATGAAATGGATAAGTTGTGCATATGTAGCTGCTACAAAAATTTGATCTGATGCTTCTTCCATTGGCCATGCAAATGGTGGATGAAGTTATGAATGTGAGTCTTTATTGTTTCTACTGAATTTGTTGAATCTGCTACATCTGCTACAAATGTTGAATAATGATGGATCTAATAGTCTTCATTTCATTATCACACATTGGCACAATTTTTATCTATGTGAATGAATTTTTTGATGATGAACATAGTAAGAAATTGTTGAATTAGTAGCCATTAATGTATGCCCTAATCAACAAGCGACCTCTCACCATTGATGAAAATGAGAGTCAAGATGCCTAAGCACATCTTGCTAGGTACGAATCAATTTTTTGATGTTGAGTCACCTAGAAAATCCGTCAAACAATGGACATTAATGTATTCCCTTTTTTTATCGGTAAGAGAACTTACCATTAAGGCATGCAAGCCTCAGGGTACTTTTTGAAAATATTTTTTAAAACTCAAAAAGGACTATAGATATACAATTTTCTTTGAAATAAGATTTATTTGGGAAAGGAAAAATGAACATGAAAAGGAAAAAAATAATGGAGTTAATCAACATGGAAGTGATTTTTTTTCTTTTATTCATGAGTTAGGGGTGGATGGAAGTGAATGAATGCAAATGAATGGTGAATGTGAATGGAAAATATGAAGGAAAATGAGGTGAATGTTTTTATTTTTTTATTTTTTATTTTTTTAAGTACATAGATGTAATGGAGATGATGGCATCTAAAATGGTTGCAAGTGTTGGATGTGATCTGCATTAGCATGTGCTCATGCATTTATGTTTTGTTTCTGATCATCTTCTTGTAAAAGAAATGTGGTCTCTGAGAAAGACATTGTTCGCTTGTAGTCATTTGTGCTTCCTCCTGGAACCTAAAAAAAAAAAAAAACCTAATGCTTCTTCTGCAATGGAATGTAAGATTATCAAATGAGAGAGGTGATAAATCTCTCTGGTTATGAAATTTCACAAAACACTGAGAATTGGTACTGATAAAACAAGTTCACAAAGAAAAACCAAAGGAATTTATATGTGTGTCGAAAATAGTGCCTCAAGTTACCTATTGTGTCTTTTCAGCAATTTCTTCATTCTTTATTGTTTCAAACTCTGATGATATCTTTCTCATTTTGTAGATCTCATGTTTTTAAATAAACCATCAAAACAACTTTTTCTCTATTTACTTCAATCATGAATTTCAATTTTATTTTTTATTTTTTTAATGCTTTGTGTCAAAATTTTAGGTGAATTAACAAATTTTCATATCCACAAGATTTGAACTCATGACCTCTATTATGCAATTTGAATGACTTACCAATAGGTCACAAGCAATATTTATGAATTTAATGGAATTTTGTTCATTTTAATTATTAAAAAAAACAAAATTTGACAAGTAGTCAAATTAAATCCAAGTTTTTTAGGAAAATGAGATTCCAAAATATTTGCCAAATCAATTTTCATATCTTTTGAACTAATCATTTTTTCCCTCTAAATCCAAGATTTTTAGGAAAATGAGATTCAAAAATATTTGCCAAATAATTTCTCATATCTTTTGAATTCATCCTTTTTTCCCAAAAAGTGGATCTCATAACCAATTTTTATACTATAAAAGTTCTGAAATTGTTCATGATTTCTTTATTATTTTTGTTGCGGGTTGCAAACATGGAGAGAATTCATAACTTTTGCAGTAATTTTTTTTTAAATGTTTCAAAAATAAAATATTGTGCAGGGACACAGGGCATGGAGATGCTACCTTGAGGCTTGTGTGAGACTTCATAGTTGGGCCGTGGCAGATCTACCTCTTGTAGATAAGAAAATCGAATTTTCTCCTCCCATCATGGCCGCAATTGCATTAAAAATCTATTTTTTCTCACGCGAACTAAAAATTAAGGCTCCAAAGAACCACGAATTTCTCCCAAACGGTTGTGAAATTGAGGAAAAAAATTTCAATTTTCTTAATTAACCCCATTCTGCAAAAAACCCATGTTTTGGTTTTTTCATATTCGCCCTCAGTTGATCAGAAAATGCATTTCAAAATTGACACTTTTTAGTAATACGCATTTCCATTCTAATGCTTTGTGAGTTTGTTTTGTTTTATGTAATTATTTCTTTTATCCTCCAGATCAAACAAAGTGCAGGATGTAATATTCCCAATTAGCCCAAGCTAATGGGAATATACAATTTTGCTTCAATTTTCTTGTTGCATGAATAAAACTGTAAAGGAGGATCAATAAACTCCTAAAACAGTGAAATAAATCAATGCCCCATGTGAACAAGGCTAAATCTAGGTTGCCTTAATAAAACTCCCCTATGTGTGAAAGGGATTGACACAATTGACTAGGTCAACAGGACCAAATCCACAACTCTGTCCAGATGCAATGAACTTCCTAGATGCATAGTGCAGTTCTAGTTGGAGGCTACACATGTGAAAGGAGCTAAACCTTTGAGATGGCTTAGGGTTTTTCAAGACTTTTATCTTATAAAAGAAAGAGGAGAACAACAGAAGAAGGTTTTTGAACATATTGTTTTAGAAGAACATGTATGTTTATACATTTCTTATTCTCTTGGCTGTTTAGCATAGAATAGTGCTATATAGCACTAGCTGTTCCTGATCGGGAATCCCACCTCCTTCTTTGAGTAGCTCTTGAGGGAGTCTTGCATTTCTTGTCCACTATCAGGGATTTGGCCAAGCTCTTCTTCCAACTACAACACAGATATTGTTGAGGGTTTGGTTTTCTTTGTAAGCTACAGCAAGTGGAGGCTAGATCTATTCAGATCTAAGCCATTCTAGTGCCTCTTTTCAATGGGAAAGCCTTCTATCCCCCTGGCAAGAGTGTATTAGATCATTGGAGCTTCAAATCCATACCTTAGCATCAGGAAAAACTGTTCACCAAGTCTACAGTGCATTTTATCTTCCAGGACTGCATTATCTACATGAGGAAAGTTGTAAGGAGTTTTGGAAAACTTTGAGGAGTGATATCTAGTGATGGGAATCTTCCCTTCAGTGTGGTGATCTGTGGATTTCTGATCTATTCCATGTCAAATTCAGATTTGATCTAAATACTCCTATATATGCTTCAAAAATTCTGAATAAATCTGAAGATCTGCTGAATGAGATCTCAGATCTACTCCATATGCTTCATGTTTTGCTGAAAACCCCAAGGGGTATGTAAAATATAGACAATCTAGTGTACAGATCTGATATAGATCTAATATTTTGTACACATATCTATTCTAGATCTGAGTTATAACCTACAGCTTCTGTATGCTCATAAAAATAACGTTTTCAAGCCTTTTGCAGTGAAATACATTGTTGCAACACCTCTTTTAGAGGGTTTTCTTCACAAAAGTCTTCTATATTTCTCTCGTACATTGTATGGGCCACATTGTAAATCTAATTTGCTTATGTATAAGCTATATCTGATCCTCCATATTGGTCTCCTACTCTTACTCTGTTGAACTGTGTTATTTTCTGAGCAGTGTTGTTAAATATTGCTGCAGTCCCTTCCTTGGGCAATTTTCAAGCCATACTAGGTGTGGGAGGTCTGTTTACCTCACCTAGTTTGATTTGTTTCTAATCTCCTCTTGGATTTGGGACTTATATTATCATATCTAAGGGATCCAAGGGCTGATTTCAAATTCTATAGCATCCATTTTTTAAAAATGAGTTTTTCAGACATGCCTTGCTGACAGTCCCAATTTGGGGATATTACACAGGAGGAGAGCATACTTCAGATTTTTATTAATCAATATATTTTTTTTTTTATTGAAAATATGCTTGTGTGGCTCTAAATTCACCACAAAATTGCAAATTTATTTTAACATTACAAAAATTTATTTTTATTTGCTAATCCTATTCTACTAAATAAATGGAACATTCACTTAAGTATAAGAGAATTTTCAATGCATCCATTTACACAACAATATCATGAGTAAACTCATATGGATATGATCATGAAGATTTGTTGTTGTAATTGGATTTTTATTGTGTTTTTGTTTTTTGTTTTTTTGTGAATAGGGGTTTTTGATTTGTGGATGTTTTGTTTTATTTCTAAATGCAAATGCAAATAAACTTGAATGAAAATGCCTAAAAATAAAATAAAATGAAATGAAATTTCACAAAAACTTAATTTGAAAATTTGCATGATTTAAAATATATATATATATATATATATATATATATATATATATATATATATATATATATATATATATATATATATATATATATATATATATATAGAAATTGAAAAACGAAATGGAATTCTAACTTAAAATTTTGAAGTAAAACAGAAATTGGAAACAAAAAATAAATAAATAAAATTCTAAGGCTAATCCCTATGTACACCTCCTCGGCAACGGCACCAAAATGTTGAGTAAAATAATTTGCATTAGATTACTAACATAAATTATCAATCCGGTATCCGTAGGACTTGTGAGACATACGTGCACAATATATGCTAGGGATCAGTTTATCAAAAAAACTAAAAAAAAAAAATCTAATCTAATCACACCATTCCTAATTGTTATTGCATGGATTGAAACATATATCCTATGACTAATAATTGAAATGAAAATTCTAATCTAAATGAAAGCAAATTCAAAGGAAAAACAACTATTGTATGATCAACTACTCAAGCATTCAATATGGTAGTATGACAGAGTCACCCTCTTGACATGATTTACAAGCAATTGATTACACTTTAGTTTTAAAAATTTAATCTAAGAAAGCATTTAAATAATATGTAAAAGAAAACTCAATTATTGTATAGGTTAAATACTCAAGCATCCGATTTGGAAGTATGACAAAGTCATCTTCTTGGCATGATTTACAAGCATCCAATTATACATTTAACTGAGGATCTGATCTAGGAAAGCAGTGTAAAAACATGTAAAGGAAAACTCAATTATTGTATAGGTTAAATACTCAAGCATCCAATTTGGAAGTATGACAGAGTCATCTTCTTGGCATGATTTACAAGCATCCAATTATACATTTAACTGAGGATCTGATCTAGGAAAGCAATGTAAAAACATGTAAAGAAACTAAACAACTGTGAGTTCTAATGCCTCAAACATAATCCAATTGGAAAATAGAAGAATCTACTTTCTTGAGATGTTCTAGGAAAGAAAAATATTACACAATTGTTCTAAAACTAATATTAAGAAAGAAAATAAATATTAATCTATGAAAGAAAATAAATCTCAATCTATGAAAGAAAATAAATCTCACACATTGTATATGGTCAATCTAAAAGTATAAGAGATGGTAAGTCGAGATGCTCCATATGTAAGCAAAACCAAGTCAAAGTGAAAGAACACTCATGAGTAAGGTGCCACAATCTAATTATTTATTCAAAGCTTGAGCATAACTCCAATTTTACACATGCCTTTGAAAGGAT
Organism: Pinus albicaulis; assembly: GCA_034641835.2. Classification (NCBI taxonomy): domain Eukaryota; kingdom Viridiplantae; phylum Streptophyta; class Pinopsida; order Pinales; family Pinaceae; genus Pinus; species Pinus albicaulis. The sequence continues at coordinate 661,220,705 of CM076577.1, forward strand.
AAGGCTCTCCTATTTATACAAATTCCTAAGCAACCTCCTCATTAATGAGGATCCTTCTTTCTCTCCTTTGATCCATAATATTCTCAACCAATTTGCTAGTCATAGGCCACATATCCCTCCTTCAAATCTCCTTGATATCATGAAGACAAATTCGAATTTTATCTTTGGGAGACACATAAGAGGGCCTTGGAAGCTTCCAATGAACCTACACATGTCAAAAAACTCTTTCCACTTTTAAGGTATAAGCATATGCATATTATTTGCTAACTTTTGATCAAAAATTCACTTTGGAAAACATAAGGGTAACCCAAATACTGATGAAAGTGAGATGAATGTAGTGACATGGTAGTGAAATGGGGGTGAAATGGAGGTGATATAATGGATATGATGGTGAAAGTGGATGTCTTTTTAGGGACATTTCTGAGACCCAACAAGGGCAACACCAATAATTTTTCAGATTTCCTCAACCGACCACCGATCATGGCGATAGCCACCGTTCTCAACTCTAGTGGGCACGAGACTTCTTATTTGCCTCTTCTCTATAAGAGTGATCCGATATTCATCCACTTATACAAGACACCCTTGGAGGGCATGAAAGTTCCAAATTTTCACCTCCAGGATGCACTGCTATGTCACCTGGGACACCCTTGTGTTCATTCAAGTGAGCATGCCAAGATTATTTGGGAAGTGCATTACAATCAGGTCACTGGGCATTTTAAGGTCAAGAAAACAATGGTAGTATTGTAGAAGTATTTCTATTGGCCGAACCCTCAACAGGATGTCAGGAAGTACATCAGATCCTGTATTACTTACATTATTTCCAAGCCAACCATTAAGAAGCAAGGCCTCTATACTCCGCTACCTACTCCTAGTAAGCCTTAGGAATCCATATCCATGGATTACATGTTGGGCCTTCCTCCTACTAAGCATGGAAACAGCTCTGTTTTCGTGGTCTTCGACTGATTCTCCAAGATGGCCATTATGGCGGCCTGCAAGAATAATATCACAGCAGAAGCCACTACTAAAATCTTCTTTGAACAAGTGTGGATGCACTTTGATATCCCACAGTCTATCATCTCAGATCAGGACAACAGGTTCCTCGACACATTTTGGTCCAGCCTCTGGTCAATGCTGGACACCAAGCTCACCAATTCCATAGCTTTCTGTCCCCAAACTGATGGCCAGACCATAGTCGTCAACAAGATGATCGTACACATTCTATGCATGTACAATTAAAATCATCCACGAACATGGGATTAGAGTCTTCCCTATGTACAACACAGTTATAATCAGGCTCTCCACAGCTCAACTGGACACAGCCCCTTTTAGGTGGGCTTGGGATTCTAGCCACTATGTCCCATTGACGTAGCCATGACATTTGCAACTACTTGGGCTGATTCGACTCATGTCTAGTCTGAATCTGACAAGGTGAACAGCCTCATTAAGCACATTCAGTAGATCCACCAAAATTTCATGACATATTGGATAGATCCATTGCTAAGTACAAGTAACGACATGATCAAGATCATATACCACACAACTTCCAAGTAGGCGACAAAGTGTGGCTACATTTGCAGAAGGGGCACCTCGCTGGACCCCATCGCAAGATTCACTCTCTTTGATATGTGTCGTACACCATCACCAAGGTTTTAGGGGCCAATACCTTCAAGCTCAGTATTCCACTATTCCTTGTTCTGCACCCAGTGTTCAATGTGGACCGCCTTCGACCCTACTTCCCACCTCCACTGGACACCTCTGAAATTGCAAAACAACTCACATCAATAAATTTAAACCTAGACTGCATGGAATAGGCCATCACGGATCATATCATGGACATACAAATCAAGAACACTCACCAGTAGAATATCCAACTGTAGCAGGTTGTCAAAGTTGGCCAACTCCTACACCAAGGCAAATGGTTCACCAGGGACCAAGTTCAGGTGAAGTTTCCTCATCTCATGGAGGAACTCAATGTAATGGGGACCATTGCTTCCTAAGGGGGGAGGAATGATCCAAGTGGCTATGGGTGGCCATCTGCCTATTCCACTTGGGTCCCCACCATTTTTTCTTTCATTTTTTTCAGTTACCTTAATTTTAGCACAGTTTATTATTTTTAGCAATTTTTTGGGTCCTGAACTTCCAGAGCCATTTTGAGGCCATAAATGACGTTTTTTGGAAATACTAGGAGAAACATGGAAGTTCCTTTAATTTTTCTCACATCAAAATTTCTATTCCTCGGATAGATATTTCTAACGAGTTATTGCACACGTAAAACGGAGATCGTATGCCAAATTTACGTCCTCGGGAAGATTGATGTACCAATTTACCGAAACGGGGCCCATAGTTTTGGCGCTTCATCTCCTAGGGTTAGGTTTTTGGATGTTTATGGTTATCCATTATTTCTTAATAATAAATAGGCCCTCAAGCCTTATTGTAACACAGTTCGGAGGCCTGTAGCCACCACATCTCTTCTCATAGATAAGCTACCATCGCCCTAGCTAGTTTATTTTCATTTTATCTGTAAGCATATTTCATTTATTTGTTATTAATGAAATGAAGTTTTATTTCAACTGCATCTATACTTTTATGTATATTTCTATATTTCATTGTGTTCCTACATAAATATGGATTAGATTCAACCTCCGAGATCGAGCTCCCAAGTTCCCAACTAGATAGAATACAAGCTTTAGGGCTTCAAAGACCCAACAAGCCACCATTATCAAATCACCCAAATTTCACTGGTTTTATTCCCTATTTTATTTGAGTGGCATGGCAGGAAGATGAGATTGAAGTTTCCGACTATGTTCATGACTCAGAACTTCAAAGGTTGCAATACACCAACCTCCATAACACTCTATTTACTGCTCCTTGAATTTCTGACCTGCAATCCTTTCTCAATAACTTAGTCACTGCAGAGGCATAATATTTAATTACAAAACCATATGAACATTAAATTTCATGCACAGTGCACTTTCAAGCTAACCATCTGCACTGACTTTAAGCCCTCTTCAAAAAAATTGTGATAAAACTAATAGTTGAAAGGACCCACAACCCTTCACAAGGCATTTTATAATAATTTTTTTTTTTTTTAAACTGGTATAAATCAAAATTTGCATTTCTTTTGATAGGTATTTTTTCTTAGCACTTTTATGACATGTTAGAGGAATTTTGATGGGATGTGAAGGTTTCAATTTTGAACCATGGGTGTCGGGGAGAGCTAGCAGGAAAGGATGGAAGAGAAGCGATTTTCGAAGCGGGGTCGAGGGGGTTAATGGTTTGGGGGGGGGTGCGAAACATTGTGGTGTTGACATGTTAGGTGGGTCTGCCGAGGAGAAAATCATATTTTCAGACCAACCCCCACCCCTCGCCCCCCCAACTGGTAAAGGGAGGATGGAAAGGGGGGGCTGAAAATTTCTATGTAGCATTGATTTAGTGGAGGAATAATCTGACGACTTGGAGAAGCTCGAGGTTTAATCACATGTGACAAGCCCTTTTTGTTGTTTACCAACCTTATTACATGCGTGATGAACTTTTATTTGAAGCATATGCCTTCCAAACTTTGGATAACACATATGAACATAATATTTCAGACTATAGCGCATATATTCAAAATATTTCTAACTTAGGATAAATATATATGATGTAAAATTTACCCCACTATATACATATTCTATATGCTTTTTCTTCCCTTCAATGATGAAGAGTTCTCATGCTTGATGGATTTCAAATGTAGATAGCATCCCAAACTGGTGGATATGGGGCTACAGGTGTTAGACTTTGATATATGCAGAGAATGTGATCTCCATGAATGAGATGCTTCCTCCTAGATGGAAGATTGTAAGATTTCAACCTTTTAATCCACTAAGGACTCTATGAAATTCTATATAACCAATATATTTTTAATTATTAAGAGGTTTTATCCAACCATGCATCACATTTACTAGTGCTATAGGATAAAATGCTTGGGTAGTTGGTTATCGTATATCCCTCTCAAGGCTTTCCGGTGCCCGAGGCAGACAGTAAGATTAGCTGTACAGTTCACAAAGATGGCATATACATGTTCATATTAACTTGGAATAACTTGATGGAATGAGATAGAAAATTACCTCTTTGATGGTCTCGGAGTCCTTTGGAGAACATTAGGCAGCGAAGCAATAGTCTTCCTTCACCGGCTCCAAATATTAGTCCTGCAATCAAACAAAGCACCCGTGTAATTTATAACACAACATATATCCTATCATTCAAGCTAATATATAATGAACATCTAAATTATACCCATCTAAGCCATTCATATCATGATGTGTGAATATTCAAACAATAATGACAACATTAACCATTGAATGCACAAAACAAATACAGTTCTATTAAGATTGAAAGAAGGAGGATTACAACCATCGGTTGTACCAAGCCCTCCTCAGCCTCCCAATCTCGCTATCTCTTAAGTAGTGAAGTCTTAGTCAACAAGCTCTCTAGGAACCTCTTTGACTCTTGGACTTCACACTATAACACTATCCTCTGCTTCACAAGTATTCGGAATATTAACAATCCTTCGACCTTCAACTAAGAGCCTTTAGATCCTTTTTATAGGAGAGGGAGAAAGCCACTGTTGCCTTTCTCTTTCCACTAGTTTGGAATATAAAAAACTAATATGTTTCTTTAATCTCTATGCTTTTGCCTCCTTGGAAGTTCATTCTTTTATGGTAGTGACCAATAATGAATTGGTGCTTTGCAGTTTCCTTTGTGAAATGACTCTCTTGTGAGGGAAAGTCGGAGATTCAAATCATTTTCCGCGTTTTTTTCCCATTTCAAACTCAAAACACGGGTAACGCTTCCCTCTAGTGTAAACAGAGTGTTTCCCTAGCCACTAACGCGGCACATTTACTGGTCCTATGTGTTATAATGCTCCTGCTTTGTTATAGAAAGGCGTTACCTTGGCATAAATAGGTTTAATTTAGGTCTTTGTATTCCTTCCATATTTTTCTTCTCCTCTGAGCTGATGAGGAGGTATTTTGACCTATAATAGATGCCCCCTAAAGTGTGAGGTCAGAGATGAAGACGATGGCCGAAATACTTTATACTTTGTGTAGAGATAAAGAGTTTGAAAGACTGAGGAAAACCTGAAACAAAAACATATGTCAGAAAATATAGTATTTGCCTTGAGTCGGGCATTCCCATGCTCAGTAGCTTAAACAACATGATTTCTCTAGAATAGATATATGAAGAATCTGTCCACCGATAAGCACAATGTGGAAGTGTCTGTCATAACAAGATCAGGCTGAAGAAGCTGTCTCCATAAACAATATCGCAGCTTGGGGAAGGAAACACAACTTTAATGATGTAACCTTTGCCCCAAGGTCTTGACTGCCAATTCACTTAAACTGCATAATTCTCAACATGTGAATGAAGGAGTTGTCATCGAACATGTGAGAAATATTCTGATTACCAGTCGATAATGAAAACTGTTAACAGAGGCGAAGGTGGCCACCGATAATGATGATGGTCCCTAAGATGCACAGTACAATCTAGCGAGTGTGAAAAATGAGTTGAAGTCGAACACTCATAGAATCATTCAACCAGGAGCCAATGATGAAGACCCCTGATCAAACACAAGACTACCTGCCACTGATGTCTGCAAGTATCCGGGTACTGATGGGTTTCTGGATCAACTTCCTAGATAAGATGTTGAAGTCGATAGGAAGAGATCTGTTGAAAGGTAGGCACTGAGGCGTCCTACATCAGTCAATACGAAACGGAAACCAACTGATTTTGTTTATGATTGAGATAATGAAGAGGAAATGGGGATGTCGGACGACAAATAATTTATGGCATATGAGCGGTTTGGTTGATAACAGGAGCAGTAGATAGCGAGATCTGCTTGAACAATAGAAGGCACTCTAGCAGGGTACTAGGAAGTTGAAGCTTGATGAACACCAAAGAGTGTGTTAGGATTTTACCGATGCAGGAACACTGGGAAATGAAGGCTAATACTCATAGATGGTAGGCTTCGGCTAACTATGAAAGAGTTTTCTAGGAAGTGCCATGTTCAAGAATTTTACTGCCAAATCGACCTTCTTTGAAATGTAACAGAGATAGTATCCATTTTGTCCAAATTTTTCCCCGTCTGATTAAGTTTAACGAGTCCAGACGAGTAAACTCGGTGAATTTTTCATATTTAGAGAGTCTGAAAAATATCATAAAAGACAACTTCGTGCCCCTTCTGATTAAGTTTAACGAGTCCAGATTGGGAAAACTCGGTGAATTTTTCATGTTTAGAGAGTCTGAAAAATGTCTGGAAAGACAACTCTGCACTCTGTCTGATTAGGTTTAACGAGTCTAGACAAGAAAACTCGGTGAATTTTTCATGTTTAGAGATTCTGAAAAATATCGTAAAAGACGACTCCATTGGGGTACCTTTGTCATGTCTTGATAACCGGGCACGGCAAAGGGGTAATAGTAATCCTGAAACAGTTCATTTTCCATGAGTTAGTCCATTGAAGCCGGAAAAGTGACAAATCTATGTTCGATGGACGTCTACCTCATTTTGTTATGAGTACGAGGAGACGGAGTAAACTCAATACTCTTTGTGAAATTTTAACGAGTCCAACAAAGAAAAACTCGGTGCCCTCCGTGAAGTTTTAACGAGTCACGCAGAGAAAAATCGGTTACTTTTTCGGTTTCAAGAGCTTTTTGAAAAGAGGAAAAGAATGGCTCCTTACTCTCTGTCGTGGTAGTTTAACGAGCCCGACAAAGTCAATTCGGGGTTTTTTCAGTTTTATGAGCGAGAAAAAAGGGTCCTAAAAAGAATGCTCAGTGTTTCTTCATGATTTTAACGAGTCTGAAGAAGAGAACTCTAGGTTTTTCGGATTAACGAGCAAGAAAAATACCATAAAAAGAACGCTCGATATCAACTTCGTATAATTTTAACGAGTCCGAAGAAGGGAACTCGAGGTTTTTCGGATTAACGAGCAAGAAAAATAACGTAAAAAGAATGCTCGAAATGACATGAGTATGTCTGCATATAAATCTTGATCACTCATCAATACCAAATCTCAATAGTTGCGACACATGCGTAGCAAGAATTCACGACTTTTGCCAACTAGCGTGAGAGAGTCATGCCCCAGAATTTGCTATAAGAAGGTCGGAAGTCCTCCATTTTCACTGTTTTGTGCTGTAAAAGAGCTCTGGGGTGAAAAGGGTTGAAATCTTCAGCCGACGATTACGGTCGATCCAGGCAACAGTCTTCCTTCCCACAAGATCCAGGTAAGAGCTCGAACCTCCTGCTATCATTTAATTGTCTTTTTGTTACTTTTTGCTGGTTCAAAATTAGCAAATTTCGAGGCCCTAGAAAAATGTTTGCGCCTAACGCGGGGCAGAAGTATAACAGACGCGTTAAACGTAAAACCAGTAAAGCGAGGCCGCGTTAGCGCGCTTTGTATTGTACGAGAGCCAGCATTAGGTGCTCCGTGTTTTCTAGCAACTCGATTTTTGTTGTTTTGAAGTGGTCCATGCAAGTTTTGATCGGTTGAAAATGTTGCATTTGTAGGTATTCAGCTGTTAATCATGATTATCTGGCGAGAGAGAGAACATGAGCGGGAAGAACGAGAGATGGTGCGAATGCAGCAAGCTTGATGGCTCTCTGTAGATGCGGATTGCTAAAGTATGCCCGCTTAGAACTGATGAGGGGTCAAGAGGACCTCCTGAGGTGGCTAATCCAGCAGTGGGACGAACGCCACCATGTCTTTCGGATTGGGGGAAATGAGCTCTCAATCGAAAAGGATGATGTGTACTTTTTGACCAGCCTATCATGCCGTGGGGCGAGGCCCAACTTGACGGGGTCCAGAGCTGACCCACGTTCCACTACTGATCTGATTCGTGCACATTGCATACGTGACACTCAGGCTGTGAGTAACCGGATACCGATTGCCCAGGTGACTTTGAGACCGTTGCGGTCTATATTATGGATGATTGTTCGCTTGGCAGGTGCCAAGAGTCAGCATGTGGCCACCAAGGCCCAGATGCTCCTGGCCCTGGACTGTATGCAACCTCAGGTTTTCAACTAGTGTGACGGAGTTGTCCGTCGGGTCCGAGCAGAGCTTACCGCATGTAAGACCCATACCCAGAGAGAGTTTGGGTACGGTACACTGATTATCTCTTTCATACTGGAGCAGATACCACTGATGAGGCCCAGGATCGTTACAGCGCCATTGGGTCCATGTGAGCCGAGGCAGGCTCGGTGGGCCGCTTTGCTTCTGTGGACTGGAGAGGGTCATGTCTGCCACTGTTTTGATGATGGATTTTTTGATTGGCTTAACTCACAGATTATTATGATCGAGGATTACCCCTATGCAGGGATGAACTTCACAGGCGATCCGGAGTTAGTGTTGCCCCCTGACACCCAGTGGGGGCTCAATGGTAAGAAGGAAATGATCAGTGTATTTCAAAGAAGTACTTGTTTTTATCTTTTGAATGTTTATGTAATTTTTTTGGTTTTGTTGAAAACAGGGTGAAAATTATGTTTTCACATGAAGCACTTGTTTGCTTGACACAGATGTGGCACCTGTCCGGCTAGTTGGGGCCCCTCGCTATGCACGCCGAGGACTACAGTTACCCGGGGCTGGCGCACTAGCAGATGATGCGGAAGCCAGCGAGGATGATGATGCCCAAGTTTTACATGAACTCTCCAGAAACCTGGAGGGTTTGAGTATGGGCATACCACCCCTTCCTATGCGGAAGGTTCCAGTTCGTTTACAGCGACATACTGTCAGTGTGCCGGAGAGATACTTGGTGCCTCTGAGGAGGATAGCTAGAGCAGTTGTATGTTACCATGATCATCAGGCCTAGCTGGCGGAGCGGATGTATTAGTGTCAGAGCGTGGCTTAGTATAGCCAATTTTTTTTAAAACACCCAAGTTTTGGAAGATTTTTTGATGTAACTATTGTTCTGGACATGACATATATATATACATACTTTTTGGTGATTTTGTGTTTTATAGTTTTCTATGTATTTTCAATGGGATAAAAATATATATACCCATGAGTAAATCTTTTATAGTAAATGTGACAAATTCCAATCTAACACATAGTTTGCCAAAGAATCGGCTAATGTATTAAATTCTCTAGGAACGTGCTCAAATGTGATTGTTTGAAAATGAAGTTCTAGAAGTCGTACTCTTAAAAAATAACGCAACAAGACTGGATGACGGACACGGTAGTGATTGTTTAACTGCATAATGACGAGTTGGGAATCTAACCTGACCACTAAATTAGAGATGTCACGAGAGGCCGCTTCCGTGAGGAGTTGGATCAGTGACATGTACTCGGCAACATTATTGGTGGCGCTACCTAGGAAAATTCCCCCAGAACTGAGGAGGTCTGACTCAGGAGTGTAGAGAACCCAAGCAGTTGAAGCAATGTGTCTAGTGTGACGACTAGCACCATCCGCATATCCAACGTATGATAAAGAGGGTGACGGCATCTGTGTGAAAGAAAAAAAAGTTCATGAGAAAAATACCGCGAAAACAAAAAAAAAACATCCAGAGACATCAAAACAATAAGCAAAACTTATATACATAAAATTAGAAAGCATATGCCTAGCGTGAAACTAGGCAAAATACTTCTTTAAGTAGAGCCCGTTGCGGGGCTCCTCGAGTGGAATTCCATTACAGTCCTGAAGTTCGTAAGCTCCTTTTGAGAGAATTTTAGTGATGATGTAAGGACCAAGCCATAATGGTTGGAGTGTTCCTGCCCCCAAGAGGTCGTGTTTCTGATCATAAAGTAGAACTAGATCACCCTCTTGGAAAGAACGAGGCTTGAAAAATTTGTCGTATTGAGCCTTGACTCGACGCTGGTGAGATTCGAGTGCTAGTGTGGCATCTCGACGATTTTTTTCCAAATGATCGAGTGAGAGCAAGCGTTATTCTATGGCGGTGGTGCCGGGTAGGAGTTCAACGACAAGTTTGAGTGATGGAATTTCGCACTAGATTGGAAGTACTGCCTCTAGGCTGAAAGCAAGTTGGAATGGTGTGAAGCCTGTGGCAGTTTTGACTGACGTTCGGTATGCCCATAATGCAGAATACAACTTCCGATGCCAAGTGGTTTTATGGTTTCCAACCATTCGACGAATCATGGTTTTGAGGATGCCATTTACGACTTCGACTTGACCATTAGCTTGAGGGTAATAAGACAAAGAATGATCTTGAAGGAAACCTAGCATGGATGTTAATTCGGTCATCATGTGATTCTGGAAGTGGGATCCATGATCTGTGACAATAGATAGGGGTACGCCGAATCGACAGATTACCTGATTGAACAGGAAGAGAGCAGCGGTTTCGCCATCGGCCTTGAAAGTGGGAAGGGCTTCTGCCCATTTCGTAAAGTAGTCGACCGCAACCACAATGTAGTTGTGTCCATTTTCCGAAGTGGGATTGCAGGTGACGAAGTCAATTCCCCATTTAGCGAAAGGACCAATGGAGATAACCGGGTGAAGGGGGGCAGGATGAGCATGCATTTTCTTTGTGAAAATTTGACAAGGATGGCACTTCTGGACTGCTGCAATATAGTCTTTAAACAAAGTGGGCCAATAGTAACCTGCACGCAAGATTTTTTGGGCAGTAGTTATGCCCTAAAGATGACCACCGCATGCCCCTGCGTGGCAGTCATTCAAAACGTGTTCCGCCTCATCGAAAGTGAGACAACGTTGGATAATAGTATCAATACCACGACGATATAGTGTATCATTTAGCACGAGGTAGTGCTTTGCTTGGTGGCAGATACGACGACGGTCGTCGGACGTGAGAGCCGCGCAAAAGCGTTGGGTTTGTAGGTAGACCAAAATGTCTCCATACCATGGGTCCGAAGAATCAACCAAGTATACAAATTCATCAGGAAATGGATCATGAGCTACTTCTCCTGGGTCGATTTGGGGAAGATTCGATAATAATTCGGCGAAGACGAGGGATTTATTTTCTTTGGCAGTCGTGAAAACCAAATCAAATTGCTGGAGGATTACGATCCATTTGGAATATTTTCCTCCAATAATTTGTCTAGACAAGATATGTCGCATGGGATTCTCCAAAGCAATGACTGTAGTCTGTCGCAGCAATATATAGTGTCGGAGTCGGGTGAACGCAAAAACTACCACCAGAGAAAGTCTCTCCACATGTGAATAGCGTAATTCAGGTCCGACTAGACCTTTGGACAAATATTATATCACATGTTCACTTTCATCATCATGTACTTGAACCAAAACCATTCCAAGTGAGGACAGTGAGGCTGCCAGGTAGAGGAGAAAGTCGCGTGAGTAATCGGGGGCACTAAGGAGTGGGGCTGAAACAAGTGCCTGTTTTAAAGCATCAAATGACCGTTGAGCTTGGTCATCCCACAAATATAGCATTCCTTTCTTCAGTAATCGCATAATTCCTTTCGTCATCTCTGCATATTTAACGATGAAACGATGCAAAAAGTTTGCCTTCCCTTGCAAACGTTGGAGTTGAAGGATGGATTGTGGTGCCGGAAATTCAACAATCGCCTTAACCTTATCAGGATCAACCCTAATCCCATGCTTGGAGACAATGAAACCTAACAGACGTCCTGACTCGACCATAAATACACATTTATGAGGATTCAAATGTATATTGTAGAATCTGCACCTAGCAAAAATTTCTTTTAGATGAGCCAGGTGATCATGTCATTTCTTGGAATGGGTCGGAAGGTCATCCAAGTAAGCCTGTACAATATGTCGAATGTCATGAAAAGCGTAGTCCATAGCCCGTTGAAAGGTTGCTCCAGCATTCTTCACACCGAATGGGAGTTTTCGATACGCAAATGTGCCCCAAGGACAGATGAAGGAAGTTTTATGTTGGTCGTATTCTTTTATTGCAATCTGGTTATAGCCCGAGAATCCATCCATGAAGGAAAAAGATTCGCATCCGGCACAATTGTCGAGAATTTGATCAATGAACGGTGTAGGATAATTGTCTTTAGGACAAGCGGCGTTCAGATCATGATAATCGATGCAGACTCGAATGGGGCCTTGTTTTTTATCAACGGGAACCGGATTGGAAACCCATTCTGTTAAAGGAACGGGATAGATGAAACCAGCGTTTAAAAGTTTTTCTACCTCAATATTGATGGCGGCTACTTTGCACGGGTGGACGGGTCTGAGTCATTGCCGAACTGGTTTGGGATTGTCATAGATCTTGATTTTCTGCTCGACAATAGAAGGGTCTATGCCAGGCATTTCATCATAAGACCAAGCAAACACATCGCAGAATTCCTTGAAAAGGGATGTGAAGCACGCAATTTCCTCAGGATTGCAGTCAGCTCCAATCTGAATATTTTCCACGATACCCGTTTTGACCGAGATATCAATGAGCATTGTCTTAGAAAGATTACCCATGTTCCCTTCTGAATCGATAGTTTGAACAGTCGTATAAGCAGAGGGAACCACCTTAGGTTGGTCAAAGGATGGGATTTCAGTTTTTATCGCCTCCGAGTCAATCATCGAAGCGCGATGGTGAAACTCTCCCCAAGGTCATTCTTCTAGAGACATGATCTCTCGAATAGCTTCGTCTGTAGGCAAGACTTCATTGAGGAGATCCTTAGAGAGAACGGTTATGGGTGGGAGGTTTGTACCGTTGGTCGAAACCATAGCAGTGGAGGGTTCAGATGCGGTTTGGATGGCTTGGTAAGCTAACTCGGCCGGTGAGAGCGGCATCTGATCTCCGTAGGAATCAATTTCTGAAGGTGCCGGAATGATCCATGGGTCGATAGAGCCATCCAAAGTGGTGGATATCATTGCAACCGTGTTTGGGATCAGTGGCGGCGGTAGAGGAAAACAACCCAGTAGGGAAGATGCCTTCAGAAGACCGGTACCGATATTGACGTAAGAGTCAGGAAAGCCTCCTATTAGGGGTATGGTGCTACTTGGTAACGTGGCATAATCAGGGGTGCAAAATGATAGTTGATCCATTGTGACTATTTTCCCATCCAATGGAAATAGGATGAATCAGAAGACCAAAGACACAATGGCAGTCATGGCATAAGACCAACTGCGACCAAGCAATAGATTATAGTCTAGATGGCACTCTACGACTTCAACGTCCACGTTTACCATTTTCCCACTCAGAGTGATGGGAAATCTAGCAAGGTATCCTTTTGGGAGGAACGTGTGGCTATCGAAAGCTTTGAGGGAATTCGATGATGGGGTGAGGGTAGGAGAACCTAAATTGAGCCAGCAAGCTTGTGACATAACGTAGGTCGAAGCACCTTCGTCTATGACAGTGCGATGGATTGGTCTCCATTTCGACACAACCTGCACCTGGAATGTGAGTTGGTGTGAAAGGCGAGGTTTAGCCTTTTCCATATCAAAGATAGCTAGCATGGAATCTTGGGGGTCTATTCCACCAATGGACGAAAGCAAGGCTTTCCTTTGTGCTCGACAGGTCTGTAATACTTCGAGAGCAGACATGGCTGACGGTGCCTGCGCCAAATCTTCTACAATGTTGTATTTTTGGGCTGCACGTGCAGAAGTGTCCCTTTGGGGGGACGAATCACGAGTTCAGTAGTAGTTCGTTCGATATACAAATCATTGGGCAGCAGTGGATTTGAACTAGTTCCAGGTTCTTTAGCATCTATGGTAGGATTTCCATAAAGCTTGGCTCGAGTTTGAAGCTCAACACTCTCAATGCCATAAATGGCAGATGGTCCTTTGCCGGAAGGATGTGAACCACCATTGCCCCGTTGATGGGGTTGTGGCGGATTGTCAACCATGTGTTGATGTTGTTGCTGCTGATTAGGGAAAGGATTATGAAGAACGGCAGGTGTTCGCCCAGAATCCTTGTTGGCAATAAAATCGATGCATTCCTGCAGCCGAGGACATTTGTATGTCAAGTGGTCCTCTGCACATATCTTGCAAGGAAATTTCATGGGTTTATCCTTCCCTTTGTCATTTTTGGCAGTGTTTTTCTGATTAGGGTTATTCTGATTATCCGACTGCTCTTCTGAAGGAGACGTCTTTTTCTTGTTCTTCTTATTTTTCTTGCTAGGTTTTTGTGAGGTTTGCACAGAATTCACCTAAGCAGTAGGAAGAGTAGTCGTTTGGTGAGGGGCGGTGGCAGCCGAAGATGGCTGGGAGATTTACCCCCGAGGCTGCTTTGTGGCCACACCGGAGATTGTGCCAACGAGACCGTCGGCATGTGCTCCGGTTTTCTGAGTGGCCGGAGGATTTGGGTTACCAAGGGCATGGGGGAGCAGATCGTATAGCGTGCCGGATTGTGAATAGATTAAATCCAAATGTTGGGCACGACGAATGCATTGATCTTCTGTAACCGCACTAGAAAGGCCAATGTCTTTAGAGATGTGGGGTAAAAGAGACTTGCAAAACCAATTTGCTAAGAGATGATCTGGGATTGGCACTTTGACTAGCCTCCTCCTACGTCTCCATTCATGAATATGATCGGAGATGTGGGTGGCGGTGTCTTGGCGTAACGATGTTAACAATTCTGTTCTAGTTTCCACTCTAATTGGTAATTGGAAGTTCTTTAGGAACTCCGTCACTAAAGCGCCAAAATTATTGATGGCGGTGCGTGGCAATTCTATGTACCACTTGGCGGCATTGCCTGTAAGGGTGAGGGGAAAGAGTCGAAGCTGGACACTATCATCCACCATGGAATTGGATATAGACCATAGATGAAAGGTAGTGATGTGTGCGGCTGGGTCGTCCCCTTGTTTCCCGTCGAACTTTGGGATGTCAGAAGGAACCTTATGCGGTACAGGAGGCCAAAGCGAGTTGTGATTGATGGGGTCGTTAGTCAGTTTATGGATATCGGGGATGTCCAAAGCTACCAAAAATGGAAATTGTGGGTTTGCTCCTGAATCTAACCAAGGCAGTATGGGCTGACTGCTTGGACCATAGGGTCCCCCCATCAATGTGTTACCAGGAGGATAAGTGGGACTTTGATAAAAAATTCTGATAGGTGGAGGAGTAGGGACATACTGTTGTTGTCCATAGGGAATATTGTATTGCGGGGTGAACGATTGGTTGCCCCCAGTGTAAAAGTTCCCTCCCATTCCAGATGGAGGTTGGGGTTGGTTAGTCCAAATGGATGCAATAGATTTTATCGGAGGCATGCTACTACTTGCATAGTTTGGCAACGGCATAGGCCCTACACCTATATTTGAACCACTTAAGGGAAAAGTATTGACAATAGGTTGTCCCATTTGTCCTAAGGATTGCAGGGGAAGCGAAATGTTCCCTGCTGCCTAAGTGCTGGTGACACTTCCCCCTGGTATAGTGGCCAAGGGTTTTGAACTCAGCAGAGGGTTCCAACCGAAAGGGTTGCTAAAAGGCACCGAAGTAGTCATACTCATGGGAGGAGCTACCGTGGGTCCCAACGTGGTCATGGTAGAAGTAGATGTCGAAGGATTCAGTAAGCTACTGATAGTTGTGATGACCGTAGGGTTGGGAGTAGGTATATGTTGACTACTGGGGTTATCCAGTGATGGCATAGAACTGACCACCGGCGGGGAGGATGGTGGTGAACCTGGGATGGTTTCCATTAGCATCGACCCAGTGGATGCTGGTGGTGAAATGGATGTTGGTGCGGTTGAAGACATATCTTGGCGCGGTGGAATCTGAATTATCACAGGCCCCAACGGATCAGTGAGTGGAGGATTGTAATGAGGTACAACCCCTTCAGTGAAAGGGTCCTCCGGAAATTCCGGATGATATGAGGCTATGTGACAATCAAGATTAGTCAGTGGAGACTGCTCTTCCGTAGAAGGCACGGGTTCACCAAGGTTCAATTCTTCCTCAATAGTTAAAGGAGGTAGACCTTGCTGTCATCTAGACAGACGGCGTGGGTCGGGGGACGCCACGGTGACCTATTTAATTTTAACAAATTTTAATAATTTGTGATGTATTATAAAGTCTCAGTGACAGTAACCACACACCTAAAAAAAAAGGACTCTCTAAAATCAATCAGCAAGCAGCCAGAAAAGGGTGCCTTTATTAAAATTACTACTACATTCTTTGATGATGAAATCACGATATGCACAATAGTATACAGAGAGGGTTGGTTGAAGTCTCGGTTCTGAGTCCTCACGACTTTGGGCCTTGAACGTAGGTGCGCTTGCCTCTCGTGAAGGCAGAATGCCCTCCCTGAGCTAAGAGAACGAGTGGGTGCGTATGTTTTGAGTACCGGAACGGCCCATCCGGATCACCTTGTGTAAGTCCCTAAAAAGTATGGCCACTAAATATACCTCAAATCACGGACATCATCAGGGGGGTCCACGGTCTAGGAAATCATGCTATATGGGCAGAACACCTAGATCCCCGATCTAGTTTTGACATCCCTGAAGGGAACCCCAATATATAGAATGCCCACCAGATGCAGTCGAAGGTCGGCTACCTTCTTGTGCACCCAAGTGTTGTCTCACGCTTAGCTCAAGTAAAGGAGTGGTCTCGATAATATGAGTGCAGTAGGATTTCGCTCATTAATGACTCTAGTTTCAAGTTTTGAGATCTTGGGTAGTTTTCTCACTGCTCCTAACCCAAGATCCTAGCCTGAACTACTGTTTGTGTGAGCTCAAAAAAGAGTTGATTGATTTTATTATCGCTTGATTCTTAGTGTACTTGATTATTAGTCTTGCGGAGGGGGAGTGGACGTATGAAATGTAATGCGACTCTGACTCAAGAAACCATGCAAAACATGCTCTAAATATTCAATTCGATGAAGAGTATTTCTACAAGGAGAGGTTTCTTTTCAACATCCATGCACTAACATTCAAATAACTCAGTTCAACATTAAAGATTAATACTTCTATCTATCTCTTCTTAACAGTCTATAAAATGAAAATTTCAGAATTAACTCAGCTAGATGCAGAAAAAAACAAAAAAAAAAATTTCTTCTCTAAAAAGTAAATGATTTTGACACTAACTTTTCAAACAAGAGAAAACAAACAGAAATGCCAGTTTAGTAAACAAGCGCAGGGATTCAGTCAAGGAGATATACTGATGGCCGAAAAATTCTGCAGCTAAAACACAATCATGGTAGTGAACAACAAGTTTTGGCTGAGTAACACACTGTTTCTGAGTAAAGCGAGTGTTAATCTAGAGACTAACGCACTGTTTTTAAGAAGAGCCGGCATTATAACGCACTAGAGAAACTACATGTGTAGCGTTATCCAGGGAAAAATTCTTCAGATGGTCTAATAGAAACAAGATTGAACTCTGTGAGCTTTTAAAATGTTTATTGGGCATAAGTACTGGTCGGAAGGATCTGTGAATAGAGGAGAGAAGACAGGAGGAAAGAAATAGTCCGGAAACTATGGGGAAAAGTCCCCAGCGGAGTCGCTAATTCTGCTATAGGATAAAATTCTTGGGTTGTTGGTTATCGTATATCCCTCTCAGGGCTTTCCGGTGCCCGAGGCAGACAGTAAGATTAGCTGTAAAATTCACAAAGATGGCATATACAAGTTCATATTAACTTGGAATAACTTGACGGAATGCGATAGAAAATTACCTCTTTGATGATCTCGGAGTCCCTTGGAGAACACCAGGCAGCGAAGCGAGAGTCTTCCTTCACCGACTCCAAATCTTAGTCCTGCAATCAAACAAAGCACCCGTGTAATTTCTAACACAACATATATCCTATCAATCAAGCTAATATATAATGAACATCTAAATTATACCCATCTGAGCCATTCATATCATGCTGGGTGAATATTCAAACAATAATGACAACATTAAGCATTGAATGGACAAAACAAATACAGTTCTATTAATATTGAAAGAAAGAGGATTACAACTGTCGGTTGTACCAAGCCCTCCTCAGCCTCCCAATCTCTCTATATCTTAAGTAGTGAAGTCTTAGTCAACAAGCTCTCTAGGAACCTCTTTGACACTTGGACTTCACACTATAACACTATCCTCTGCTTCACAAGTATTCGGAACATTAGCAATCCTTCGACCTTCAACTAAGAGCCTTCAGCTCCTTTTTATAGGAGAGGGAGAAAGCCATTGTTGCCTTTCTCTTTCCACTAGTTTGGAATAGAAAAAACTAAGATGTTTCTTTAATATCTATGCTTTTTCCTCCTTGGGAGTTCAGTCTTTTATGGCAGTGACCAATAATGAATTTGTGCTTTGCAGTTTCCTTTGTGAACTGTCTCTCTTGTGAGGGAAAGCTGGAGATTAAAATCATTCTCCGTTTTTTCCATTTAAAACTCAAAACACGGGTAACACTTCCCTCTAGTGTAAACAGAGTGTTTCCCTAGCCACTAACGCAGCACATTTACTGGTCTTATGCGTTATAACGCTCCTGCTTTGTTATAGAAAGGTGTTACCTTGGCAGAAATAGGTTTAATTTAGGTCTTTGTATTCCTTCCATATTTTTCTTCTCCTCTGAGCTGATGAGGAGGTATTTTGACCTGTAACAGATGCCCCCTAAAGTGTGAGGTCAGAGACAAAGACGATGGCCGAAATACTTTATACTTTGTGTAGAGATAAAGAGA
This sequence comes from Pinus albicaulis, assembly GCA_034641835.2. Taxonomy (NCBI): domain Eukaryota; kingdom Viridiplantae; phylum Streptophyta; class Pinopsida; order Pinales; family Pinaceae; genus Pinus; species Pinus albicaulis. Next base: position 661,239,214 of record CM076577.1, read on the forward strand.
TTGAAAGACTGAGGAAAACCTGAAACAACAACATATGTCAGAAAATATAGTATCTGCCTTGAGTTGGGCATTCCCATGCTCAGTAGCTTAAACAACATGATTTCTCTAGAATAGAGATATGAAGAATCTATCCACCGATAAGCACAATGTGGAAGTGTCTGTCATAACAGGATCAGGCTGAAGAAGCTGTCTCCATAAACAATATCGCAACTTGGGGAAGGAAACACAATTTTAATGATGTAGCCTTTGCCCCAAGGTCTTGACCGCTGATTCACTTAAACTGCATATTTCTCAACATGTGAATGAAGGAGTTGTCGTCGAACATGTGAGAAATCATCTGATTACCAGTAAATAATGAAAACTGTTAACAGACGCGAAGGTGGCCACTGATAATGATGATGGTCCCTAAGATGCACAATACAATCTAGCGAGTGTGAAAAATGAGTTGAAGTCGAACACTCATAGAATCATTCGACCAGGAGCCAATGATTAAGACCCCTGATCAAACACAAGACTACCTGCCACTGATGTCTGCAAGTATCTGGGTACTGATGGGTTTCTGGATCAACTTCCTAGATAATACGTTGAAGTCGATAGGAAGAGATCTGTTGAAAGGTAGGCACTGAGGCATCCTACATCAGTCAACACGAAACGAAAACTAACTGATTTTTTTTATGATTGAGATAATGAAGAGGAAATGGGGATGTCAGACGACAAATAATTTATGGCATAATGAGCAGTTTGGTTGATAACAGGAGCAGTAGATAGCGATATCTACTTGAACAATAGAAGGCACTCTAGCAGGGTACTAGGCAGCTGAAGCTCGATGAACACCAAAGAGTGTGTTAGGATTTTACCGGTGCAGGGAAACTGGGAAATGAAGGCTAATACTCATAGATGGTAGGGTTCGGCTAACTGCGAAAGAGTTTTCTGGGAAGTGCCATGTTCAAGAATTTTGCTGCCAAATCGACCTTTTTTGAAATGTAACAGAGATAGTATCCATTTTGTCCAAATTTTTCCCCGTCTGATTAAGTTTAACGAGTCCAGACAAGTAAACTCGATGAATAGATCATCATGGAATTTTCACTATAAATTTTTTTCTATGAAGGTTCAGATGCTAAAATAAAAAAACCCATTTGCAAGGAAATCCTAAGGAAATTCATGTAAAAATTTTAGACCTTGGTTCGCAATGTTTTCAGAGATATGATCTGTGGAAGTTAGGGTTTTTGCAGGCTCCTGAATTTCATCTCAAAGAGGTGACCTTGGGAAAATCGCCATAACTCTCTCTGAGCATCAGATTGAATTATGTAAAAATATGCCAAAAGTAAACAAACTTTCATTTTTCTGTGTATCTATTTCAGAGCCGAAGGAGGAAAAAGTGACACGTGGCATGCCGTACAAGTTGACTCTAATGAACCAGTCCATAATTAGGACATTGTGGGAGATTGGGATAACTTTGTATTGATGAATCCAAATCAGGTCAGACCTGTGTCATTAGAAATAAGATTCAGAGGGACAATAAAGGACCAAAGATAAAATCTTAGGGATCTGAAATCATAGAGATACATTAGATCCAATATTGAGCTTCTCAAAAGCAAGAAAAAGTATGTATTTTATTAAAATTGAATAAGTCTTGTTTAAAAAATCAATTTGAAGGGATTCCAAGGGCATATTGAAGCATAGATACAAATATTTCAACACCCATTAAGCCCTCAGAAGCCTCTACTATGACTCGTGAAGAGGAAGAAGTGCAATATGATATATCAAAACTACAAAAACAAGTGCAACAAATTTCATTCTCGCAAAGAGTAACAAAAATTGAAATGGAAGCTAAGATGGATGGTTTGAAGAAATGTGTGGAAGCTAAGATGTATAGTTTGAAGAAAACTGTGGAAGCTAAGATGGATAGCATGGAATCTAAGATGGATGGTGTGGAAGCTAAGATGGATGGTATAGAAGGAAACATGGAAGCTAAGATGGATGGTTTGAAGAAAGGCATGGAAGCTAAGATGGATGTTTGAAGAAAGGCATGGAAGCTAAGATGGATGGTTTGAATAATGGCATGGAAGATAATATGGATGGTATAGAATGAAACATGGAATATTTGAAGAAAGACATGGAAGGTTTGAAGGAAGGTTTGACAAAGTTGATACAAGAAATTATTCCTAATGGAGAAAAAGTACTAGATGAAACTCATGATGAGAACAAAATAAATGTTAATCGTGATTTCATAAACTCTAATGCTGGATTGAAGACCCACCATATTCCAAATATCGATATTAGGAATTTTGGTAGCAAGGATATCATAACATGGATACTACAGATGGAGCAATATTTTGATCTTCATAATGTGCAGAAGACACAAAAGGTACACATTGCAACTTTATATTTAGAAAAAAAATACATTTGTATGGTATTGACAGCTTTTCTCGTGTAAAAAAATTGTCACTTGATGAATTTTTATGGAGGAAATGATAGCACATTATGAGGATACAAAGAGCAACACCTTCTTTAGCTAATTGATAAATCCCAAACAAAAGGGTTCAATGGTGGAGCACATTGAGGACTTCAAATAATTGAATATAAGGGTAACTGGCATTCCAGAGGAACGCAGGATTGATGTCTTCATATGGACTTTAAAGGATAACATCCAACATGAGGTTCGCCTTTGGGAACCTAATTCATTGGAGAAGGAATTCAGGTTGGCAAGAAAAATTTAAAGTAAAATTATGGCGATAAGGAAGCTTACCACTCACATATATAAAGATGGAAGTGTTTCTACTCCTAGACTTCCACAAACTACAAGGTTGACACCACAACAATTGGAAGAAAAAGAGAAAAAGGGCTTATCTATATTTTTGATATCAAATACACTAAAGGTCATAAGTGTGCTGAGAAGAAATTATTTTACATAGATGGTGAAGAGGAGGAAGAAAAGGAATAATAAACTTCAAAATAAGAGGATATACACCAGGAAACAACCCTAGAGGAAGAAGAAATGAATATGACCATATCCTGTAATGCATTGGCAGGAATTACCACTCCTCAAACTCTCAAGATAGAGGGACATATCAAGAAGAAAAATTTAATAGTGCTTATTGATTCAGGTAGTACCCATAATTTTATTCATTGTAAGGTAGCCAAGGAATTGACTTGATTCATATACCCAGTGCCAGAGTGTCAAGTGATGGTGGAAAATGGAGGAACTATAAATTGCTCTAGAAAGTGCCATAATATCAAGCTAACCATGGAGTAATATTTATTGAATAGTACAATTCTTTCCATATTAATGGGTGTTGTTGATTTTGTACTAGGAGTATAATGGTTACAATCTTTGGGGACAATAAATTTTAATTTTCAAGAATTTTTCTTGAATTTTTTCTCGGAAGGAAAGGAAGTTGAATTACAAGGTATCGCAGGGAAGCCGGGAAAGATAATAAGCTCTATTTTCATGACAAAGCTTCTAAAGAAATAAAAACGAGGTGTCATTGCACAATTATGTGCACTATAAGCTCCAACATCAAAATCATCTATTTTCCAGATCTCCAAAAATTCTTGGACAATCATTCCAAGGTGTTTGAAACTCCCAAAGGACTCCCACCTATTCATGGTCATTATCATGCTATTCATTTGATTCTAGGAAGTGTTCCTCCAAACATAAGGCCTTACAGATATCCTTATGTCCAAAAGAGAGAAATTGAAAGTATTATTTTTGAAATGCTAGACGTTGGTATAATTCAACCTAGTCAAAGTTCTTTTTATGCTCTAGTAATATTGGTGCACAAAAAGGATGGATCATGGCACATGTGTCTAGATTATAGGGAGCTCAATAAACTCAGTAATAAAGATAAATTTCCCATTCCTATGATTGATGAATTATTGGATGAATTACATGGAGCAATTTATTTCACCAAGTTGGATCTTCGTTCAAGATATTATCAAATTAGAATGAAGACTGAAGACATTCCAAAAATAGCATTATGAACTCATGAGGGTCAATATGAATTTTTGGTCATGCCTTTTGGCCTTACCAATGCGCCTTCTACATTTCAATGGTTGATGAATTTCGTTTTCAAACCCTTCCTTAGGAAATTTGTGTTAGTATTTTTTGATGATATATTAATCTACAGCATGTGTTGGAAGGATCATGTTAAACATGTTGACAGGGTGCTCAAACTATTGGAAGAGAAATAATTATATGCAAAACCCTCCAAATATTTCTTTGGAGCACAAGAGGTGGAATATCTGGGTCATATTGTATCTCAGGAGGGTGTTAAGGTAGACTCTAACAAAATTAAATCCATTAAGGAATGGAAATTCCCCACAACCATAAAGTAGTTGCGAGGATTTCTCGGGTTAACATGGTATTATTGCAAGTTTTTTAAGAATTATGGGAGAATAACAGCACCTCTAAAAATATTATTGAAGAAAGATGCATTTTCATGGACTCCTGAAGCAACTAATGCCTTTGAACATCTTAAAGAGGAAATGTGCCAAGCACCAGTCTTAGTTATGCCAAACTTCAAAAAATCATTTATTATGGAATGTGATGCCTCAGGAAATGGAATTGATGTTATTTTAATGCAAGAAGTAAGATACATTACTTTTGAAAGTTTTCCAATCAAAAGAAATTATTTACAAGAAGCTATTTATGAGAAGGAAATTTTGGCAATACTACATGCACTAAAGAAATGGTGACCTTACCTAATGGGAAGACACTTCAAGGTAAAAACTGATCATGATATTCTTAAATACTTTTTGGAACAAAGACTATCTTTAGAAGAGCAGCAAAAATGGGTCACAAAGATGTTGGGTTATGACTTTGAAATCATCTACGAAAAAGGGAAGCTAAATGTTGTTGCAGATGCACTCTCAAGAAAGGATGAGGATGTGGAAGTATTTATTTGTGCCATTTCTATTATCCAACCTGATTGGATAACCGAAGTAAGGGAGGAATTGAAGAATGACAAAGAAGTATGGACACTCATTCAAAAGTTGCAGCAAGATCCCAGTACATCTAATACGTTTAGTTGCAAAAATTATTCCTTATGGTACAAAGATCGCTTATATATTTGTAAGAATTCCCAACTGAAACAAAAGATTATTTTGAAATTGCACACCTCTCCCTTAGGAGGACACTCAGGATTTTTAAAACTTATCACAAGGTGAAGAAAGTATTTTTTTAGGATGGCCTTAAATCTAATATTCAAAATTTTGTGGCGGAATGTTTGGTTTGCCAGAAAAATAAAGTTGAGACAATTAAGACCTCAGGTCTGCTACAGCCTTTATCCATTCCAAATCAATGTTGGGAGGAGGTTTCAAAGTATTTTATCACAGGTTTACCTAAGTCTAAAGGAAATAGTTCCATCATGGTGGTAGTTGATATACTTACCAAGTATGCACACTTTTGTGCATTATCTGATCCATTTAAAGCGTGTACAGTTTCTACTGCATTTATGGAAATAATTCAAAAGCTACATGGAAACCCAAAGGTTATTGTAAGCGATAGAGATCCCATTTTCTCTAGAAATTTTTGGACAGAATTATTTTCTTGTTTGGGTAATCAACTAGCTCATAGCTCATCTTATCATCCTAAATCCGATGGGAAAACTGATATAGTGTACAAACGTTTGGAAGGATATCTTCGTTGCTTTGTATATGATAAACAAGCACAATGGGTCAACTGGTTACCTCTAGTTGAATGGTGGTATAACACTTCCTTCCACACTACAGCAAAAATGACCCCATTTATGGCACTTCATGGATATCATTTGTCATCCATCACATCATATTTAAGATAAAATTCTAAGGTTCAAGCACTGGAAGATCACATCTAGTATCAACAACAAGTTCTCCAACTCTTAAAGGATAACCTAAATTTGGCACAAAATCGAATGAAACAACATGTAGATCAACATCACAGTGAGAGAAGTTTTGAGGTAGGTGACTAGGTATTTTTATGGCTACAATCATACAAAAAAATTTCCCTCAAGAAATATAAGAAGGATAATAAATTATCGCTATGGTCCTGACAAGGTGTTGCAAAATATTGGTACTATGGCATAAAAATTGGATCTTCCTACATCTTCCCAAGTGCACCCAGTTTTCCATGTTTCATGCTTAAAAAAGGTTATAGGTGAAAAACTTCCGATTCAAACAATATTGCCAAAACTTGATGAGGAAGGAAAAATCATATTGGAACCTGAAGCAGTCACAAAAATAAGAACTCGGCAGCTACAAAATCAATCAATTTCAGAGTATCTCATGAAGTGGAAGAACTTACCCACTGAAGATTCCACATGGGAGGATGAGAATTTTATACAAAAGAATCCATAACTACTTAAGCGTTGAGGACAACACTCTTTTGAAGGATAGGGGCATGTTGGGTCCCTATATTACTAGTGTAGCCCCTTTATTTTTAATGTTGTACCCATGTAGTCCCCATTTTGTTATTATTGTGCCCCATAATAGCTCACTATTGTTATTGTTGTACTTTTCTCTTGCATATCTAAATCATGAGTTGCTTAACTAAACACATACCTACCATTCTCTTTTTGTTTATTTCTAGTTTATCAAATCAATTCCAATATCAAATGATATGGGATTTGTTTCTGCGTATCTCTTGGGAAACCTCAAGCTATAATTTCTGAAGAAGGTTATGAATAAATGTAATCCCAACAGAATGGTGCAGAGTAAGGGCTCAATACAAGACCATCAGATCCCTTGATGTAAAATACTTCCAAATCCAATGTCGTGATGTTGATGTGTTCAAGAGAAGTTGGCCTCTACAATTTTCAACCGCCCTCTGATTCTCTATCGGTCTTGATTCACAAACATCATATCCCTCTGTCTCGTGTCGATGATGTGGGAAACATTATGGCCCACCTTCGATCAAGGTCACTTCCTTTCGACTTCAGCTCATCATCCGGGAAGTTGGTCTAAAGACTCCCTTCAGGTACCTTGGAGCCTGCATGCCTCAATGGCAGGTTCTTCGCATTCGATGCAAGGTTTTCATTATTGGCCTTCGATCGGATGATTCTGCTGGTGTTCGATGCCAGATCACTGTTCACATTCCATGGATTGTACCTCTTGTACCTTGAGAGCCATTTTCATTATTGGTGGTTTCTCTCGCATCTGTTAGCAGTTTTCATCATTGGCTGGTAATCAAATGATGTTCTTGCATGTTCGAATTCAGTTCACATATTCGCATGCTTGAACTTGTACTTTGTTTGGATCGAGATTGAGCGCAAGACCCTAGATTTTGTCTGATGAAATCCAAGCTGCGGGTTCTTTGTGGATTATTATGACTTGTTACATGACTCTTTTGATTAGATGGCTGCGACCATACCTGAGTCTACTTGTTGATTCTTATTTTACTGGATGGTTGCGTCCATACCTTGGATATCGGTTTTTGTACACTTTATTATGGATGGCTGCACCCATACCACATATCATGTATCAGAGATATCAGTTGTATTGTTATTCGCAGGTCTTCAACGGAAGTGTTTTCAGTTGGACGCATTATCATAAAGCATTTCACCCCTCCCTCTCTCTCGGACCTCATGCTTTAGGGGGCATCCGTTACACATCATTTTGTCATCGTCCTGAAATTCCTCGTCTCGTACATTGGAGGACTATTCCCGTGACCTGTGAACAGTAAAATGTCCTGAAAACACCTTGATGGCATCCTTCTGCATAAGGGAAATAATTCTCCTCAAGAACATTTCCTCTGAAAAACCCTAAAAACAAATGTTTTGGCCTTCGCGCAAGTATCCAGTTCATCACTCGCGCCGACCTAGAAAAGTTGCACTAGGCCCGCGCCACTTGGCACTTTGTCCCTGTGTTGTGCCCGTGCCAAGCCTATTAAGGAATGTTTTTTAACAATAGAAGGTGGAAGTTTGATTCTAACAACTTTAGAACGAATCATCAAAAAGAGGTTGGGCTGTTTGGCTCTGGATCTCCCTGATTAGGAAGTGGTTTTCCACCTCTCATGGAACCTTCCTAAGAGATATGACTCTCCCCCATGATTATAGGGATCTTAACCTCTCCTTCTCCTTCTATAAAATCCTGCCCTCTCTATTTGCTAGCTAGCTGAACTTTTGGGAAGGAAATTATAGCTGAGTGACAATCAAGAGTAGAGCTAAGGAGAACCCTATGAGAGAGAGAGTTTTGTCAAATCCCTGACGAGCTTTGTGAGACACGTCCCACTGGAATCCTGTCGAAGGAAGATCACGACGTCAGAGCACCGGTTGTAATCATTCTCTCGTATCTTAATACGCATGACTCTACTATTGGTTCCATGATTGTGTTTGTCCATTATATAATGAAATTTCATTCGTTCCTCTCTGACTGATCGATAGTTATAAAGTGTGAAATATTACGTTGCATGTTGTCTCTCTTCTTTGCATGTGCACAGGTATCTGGATGCAGCAAGCTCACGGATCGTGACCTGTCCAGCTAGGAATAGAAGCGCCACTTCTTCTTCGAAAACAGCAGTGAAGGAATCACGGTAAGAGATCTATCACAATTCTATCTCTTGTAACTAGGAATCAATAGCTTTGCATGTTTCGATTGTTGCTAGACCCACTCTAGGGCTAGTGGGATCGCCTCTGTCCATAGAGGGGATTTACCTCCACAAAAATCCAACAAGTGGGATATCATGCCAAGTTAACAAGCTTGTTTGCCACAAACCTTGGGAGAGATAAGGTCATCATTGCAGGAGTGAGTTTTACAATTTCAATTGAGGCCATCACCACAGCTATAGGGATACAAAATAGTGGCGAAAAGTGGTTCAAGAACTCAGATTTGAATGTTCAAAATTACAGAGCTTTCATTAAAAGTCATTATAAAGATTCCATTAAGAAAATTTTCCCTTTTGGATAGTTTTTGGACAATTTTTCTCCATGATGAAGGTCATAATGAGGTATTTCACATGTGAGGGTTAATTCTCAAGGTTTTATAAATATCATGTCAGATTTTTAATGCATTTCACAGGGGTAAAAACTCTCAATCTAACCTACCATCTCTACAAGTGCTTGGCTAAAATGGCAGAGAAAGTGCGTATAAAGAGAATGATCGCCAAGCTAGTCTTTTCCACCATGGCCTCATCAAAATAATTATCTTACACTAGCTTACACAGATGAAAATATATTGGGAGACATTCATTCATTCCATTATCTTTTTTCCCCCTACTAGTCAGCCTACTAGCCAAAGTACACCATTAGCACCATCCAAGCCAGAGGAGGTTGGCTCATCTAGCAAAATTTCAGTCAAGAGGACACCTAGGGCTGAGGTGAATCAAATGTATCAAAGAGGAAGGAGGCTTGTGTTTTCTTCAAGCATTGTTGAAAGGGCTAATCCTACATCAACTGAAAATGGATCATCATCATATCATGAAGCACCTTTGCAAGATGAGGATTCATTCCATCTTAAAACTGACATGGAAGACTTGGAGGTGAATGAAGAGAACAAAACATTAGAGCATATCATCATAGAGAAAGATGTCGAGATCATAGAAATTAAGGAGATCTTTTCAAAGGCAAAATTTTTGGTTTCATTCTTGCAGCAAGAGAATTTGCAATTAAGGGTAAATCAACTACTCGTGAATAAGCCTAAAGTTGATTTGAGAAAACAAGATGTAAAGGTTAAATAATTGTTTGAGATAGATGATTCCAATGATTAGGAAGAGTAGGTGAGAATAAATAGACCAAGGACTAGAGGCCTCAAAAGGGCACTTGAGCAACAAAGAATCACAACTCCACCAAGGACCCAAATGATAGTTGATGAGCTAATATTGGCGGAATTTGAGAAAGATAGGGAATATTGGCTTGATAGAGTCAATTTTCACTTGGAGAAACTCCTGAAGAGGGAAAATAAGAACAACAACATACAAAGGCACATGGCCATGCATTACTGCACAATAAATAAGGTCTCAAAGGTAAGGATCTAGCAATTGAAGGAAAAACTCAAGGAAACCCTCATGAAGAAAAAAGAGAAGGGTAAGTTGGATTTGCTTGATGATGCTTCCCTCATAGCATAACATACCATCATAGGTCTTCATGGAGCAATTCTGGAACAATTTTGAGCAAAAAAAATTGACAAATTTTGAAATTATTGGGCATTTTGGCAATTTTACACAGTTTTTGGTCCAAAAGGGTAGCGAACCTCATGATGCGCTTTTTTTGGGGGCATCAAAATGGAAAACTCTTTACATTTTTGGATTTCTCATGACCTCTAAATCAACTTTAGCCCTTGGGAGAGCCATGTTAGCAGATTTTTGTGAGTGAAAAGGTCAAAAAGCCACCTAAAACTCACCTTTCTGACATGTTTTTCATAAGCTCACAACGCTTTTGGAGTAGTTGTGGGAGAATCGATTTTTGGAGGGCTATAAGTAGTATTTTTCAGTTCTTCGGGGCTCTATGATGTAGTAGATAGGCATATATTTCTCCATCATATTTCAATTCCTGCTTTGGACCTCAGGAAGGCCTCCAAAAGTCATTTACACCCAGCATGTTGCGCTTTCTCCTAGCATGTTGTGCTTTCCTGTCAATTCGTTGCGCTTTTGCCTGGAACTCATTTTTCTCAGTTTGCTCAATCTAGTTCGACTTTTGCTGATGTAATTTTTCATTTTTGGAGTTGTAATGATGTAATCAATGGTCAATATGTTGGTTAAAGTGAAAATTAGGTGCATTCATGCTTGTAAATGCTTTTCAAGGTCAAATGTATCAGTTTTTCTATTGTGAGGATATTTTTGTTAACCTCCCTAATCATTAGGCTTTTGGTGAAAAAATAATGTGAACTGTTCCTCCACTCTAGGATTCAACCCCTAAGAGAGGAGAAATTATTTTTTGGTCTATGTGTATGGATTTCTTAGTCATTTTGATGGTTGTACATCAATGGGTGGAACTAATGTAGCTTGCACTTCAGCTTTTTATTCAGGAAATTAAAGGACCAATTGTAGCTATTATCAAGGAATTATCATGTTGTGAGTTTGTGATGTTGTATTTTCTTTGTTATACTTTTATATATATGATATACATGTCTCATTTCCATATCTACTTTCTTCAGTGATTTTCCTAAAAAATTATATGCTGAATTCTTTCATGAAATCTATGTTTTGTTTGGGAATATCATTTTATGTAATCTTCCTTCCTATTTAATGAATTCATGACACATGCTCATTAATATATTCTCACTCTTTCAAACCCTACACTACACCAACAAAATCCTAATCCCATCACAAAATCATAACTATCTTGCTCCTCCATATCTCTTGCAATTGTGACCTTTGATTATTTGACCTAGTTACCTGATTTTCATCCCTGGTCACCAGAAAAACCATCAATTATTTCAAACCCTAGATTTGATTTATCTAGCCTAAAATCCACTCTTGCACCAGTCAGATCCTTGGTTGTGGTTTTTCTATAGAGATCCCTCTCTAGTTTGGTAGGGCTACCTACCAAACTAAAAGCTTGGTTTGAGGTTACCTCCGTTGATATCCTTTTCAGCCTTGGGACATTGTGGAGGCTAACATTTCTGGTGGTGTTACTAGGGATCAAAGTGACATATATTCCTTGGGAAAGAATGAAAATGATTAGATTTTATTTCTAATGGTGAACAATGATCAGACACAAAAATGATGTGGATCTTTCACCTAGCGAGTGCAGTGTTGAAGAATCCAAAGGTTCAGAATTTTCATGTCGACTCGATTGTTTAAAAACCGGTAGTTTGAATAAATTCATGGTGACCTCATTCTTTTCAAGATGGATTCAACTGCTCGAAGGTGTGCTCCTTTGAATCGAGCTCATATTCCTGGTTTTCCAAACCATATTCCTTGTATAGATTAGCAAACTGGGCTGCCAAAATTTAAAGTTAGGGATGGAGATGATGCTAGTTTTCATTTGGTAAAATTTCATTTTCATATTCACAGACTAAAGATTGAGTTTCCTGAAGATTTTCTGATGAATATTTTTAGTTTTCCTTAACATTATCAAATCTATAATTTTTACTTTTCGATGATTGATAATTGTTGTGAGATTTCTAAAAAATTTATTAAATTTCTTGAAAATTTGTATGGGGATGAAGAATGTATGGAAGAAGAGATGTTAGAAGCCCTTTATGATTTTTCCTCCCAATGAGAATCATTAGCTTCCTCATTGATGAAATATATTGGGACCAAAACAGAGAAAGGCCTATTCCTGATCTTGAAAATGAACATCACCAAGCCAATGTTAACTACTATAAAACTCAGTTTTCTCCTCTGCTTGAAGATGAATTAGATCAGCTCCTAAAAGGTCATGTTATAGTCCAAGCTAATGTAGGTTTGCAGCTCTTACAGTTTTCACATATTCAAGAATGTGTGTGTGAAATTTCTTCCATTATTGAAAATGAAAATCTAGGTTTAAATGATGATGGTCGTGGGACTGATGAAATTATACAAGAAGTTGTCGTGAGTAAGCCAATTTTTTATGATGATTTCCTATCAGCTAACAAGAGTTGTTTTCTTTCATGAAGAGGATGGAGTTGTCATATTTTATAATATTGAAGAATTTTTTATGTTCAAGGATGATTTAGGCTATGAATTGGAAGAGTATGAGTCTGGGATAGACAGCATGCCAGAGATAGAATCATATTTTCTCATGCTTGAGGAATTTACAACCAAAACTTAGGTAGTATAAAGTCATACTTCCTTATGCCTTCCTATGGATAAACAACAAAGTATTATTTCATATCAAAATGAAAGGAGTACTTGTATTTTTGTTGGATTTCAAGACAAGCTAACATTTAAAATTATTGAGGATCCTTACATTGATTTGCTACAGTCAACAGGGGAGATGACTTTTCTTGTATTTATTAACCATGAGCACATCTTCGGTGGAAACTCGGAGTGGCCTATCTTTTGTTTTCTCTACCTGCTCAAGGGAAATGTGAGCGTGATTCTAGTAAGTAGTCATTTACTGGATTGGTTACACTAGAAGGATCATTTCACATGATTGTACATATGTCTTCAGCAGGTAAGTGGTTGTCATTAGGATTTGAAGCCATCAAGTCTCGATGATATGTTTCCATCAATAAGTTCTGTAAGTGTTATTGCAGTGAGTAGTCAGTTTTTTTACTCAAGTCAGTTCAGTTTGTTTGTCAGTTTTCAGTATTGAGTTTGGTATCTTGTTTTTGACTCCATGCCCACTGGATAAGCCTACTTGGTCTATGGTTTTCTTGACACTTGCAAGGAGTTGCCATCCCTAGCTGGATCCAATGTTAGTACCTGCTAATTCTGCCTCTCACTAGTGATCAAATATGATCTTACAAGGTTTTTGTTAGGGTCTTAGTCAAATTTTTATGGTTTCAGTAGGTATTTAAATAAAAATTTGGTTACTGGATAGTGTGTCTAGCTCTATTCTACTCCTTTAAAAAAAAATCAGGTTTTGGTCATTGCCATCATTCAGTTGCATGAGTCATAACTACAAAGTCTTCATTATCATCTCAATCATACCACCATGGTCATCATTCAGTCCATTTCATGACATGTCATCATTAGATCTTAGGGTCTAATTCATAAAAAAACTGTCATTTCACCAATAAACTTCGGCATTGGAGGAGTAGTGTTGGTCGGCTTATTTGTCGGACTAAACCTCTCAATATTAATTATCAATCCGGGAGTCGTAAACGCTGCCTTAATGGTCAAAGTATAAATATGTTCCTTTCTAATGATGAACTAGATATTTGAGTGAAACACACGTTTGCTGGTAAATAGACAATCTTGAAAGGAAACCTACTCAACCAATTTCATTCACTGCAAACTCCACACTATAATTAAACTATAATGAAATTCAAGACAATCTTCAATCATTCTCGTACTCAAATTTAAATCCCCTATGATATCTTGAAAACCTTCATCTAATTATTCCTCTCATTAACTTAGAAACTAGCACTTGAACTAAGCTTGAGATAACCAAAAGGCACACATTAAACTAACTCAAAATACTCTTCATAATAAATTCAAGATTCACACTTAACTAAAGAAAGTTCTAATTATTGCTGGAAGAAAAACTACTTTACTCTATGTCAAATAAAATTTAAGATATCCTATTAAAAATAACATTACAATTAATCTATGAAAAACCTTCAATTCAAATATTTAAATCTAAAGGAAACAAATTTATTCAAAGACAAGCTCACTCTTCAAAATTATGCAACTTATAATAAAAACTAAATCAAACTCCCACTCAATAATGAATACTTTAAATCACCGCTACATGCACAATTAAATCTGCACTCAAACTATGAAAAATAAGAGAAACTATAATTTAAAAGGGCTCTAATTATTAGTTGCAGTCTCATAATGCATAAACAAATCAAATGAATATTAAGCCTGCAACATTCAAAAGAAACTAAGGCAAACCATTATTAAAACTCAAAGCATTAAAATTTTTTCTTACTCCTGAATCAAACTCAAGACCTGGAAAACAAAATAATAATCTAAGTGCTGAATTAAGAAATATTAAATACTATTTAAAAAAAAAAACAATTTAAAACAAAAGATAATTCTACAATTTAAACAAAGCCTAAAGCTATGAAGAATGAAGACCCGACTCCAGGTTGCGGGGGATCCTTGTCACTCCCTGGAGCAAGTTCGAAACTAACCCAACCTTAAAAACAAAAATTACAATGGTTACATAAAAAAAACAAATAAATGCAGAGCCAAAATTTATTAAATTAAATCAAAACCATTGCTTCAAACATTAATCAAAAAATACATCAGCTGCTGGGCAATTTGGTGTCGGATCTACATCTTCAGAAATCGATTTTTCATCTAAGAAAATTGATGGAAATTTTGCGCTCTCTACCTTTGGGAAATTTGATTTGACAAAGGAGAAATTATGCTTCTAAAATGACGGACTCACACTCTGCGCTCTCTACATTTCATCTGCGCTCTATCTAATTGGGCAGCTACTCCTTCATTCTAATGGCATAATCCATCGACTCCTTCATCTGCACAACTACCATTCCAATGGATCAACTGCTTCATTCTTGATGCATCACTCTCCTATCTGCACACAGCGACTACCTATATCGACTTTTTTCCTCTATCGACTTCTTCTTCTTGAAAATCCACTGCTTCATTCTACAGTTCCTACATATCGACTTCTTCTTCTTTACAGCTACTCCAACCCCATGTCTTCCGGCAACTGATATATATATACACTTTTAATTACAAAACTGGAGCTTCAACCCAGAAATAGAGAAAATTATTTGTTTTACAAATTGCCCGAATGAGAATTGGTTTGAAACAGATTTCCAAATTCAGGAAATCGTTCCTCTTTTTGTGCGTTGTTGTTGCTGGAAGATGGGTTCGTGGCTTCTGGAGGTAATTCGGACTTCGTTGACTTCGCACAGCAATCCCAACAACGATTTTCATTAAGAATGGCAAAGAGCTCAACGAAGTCTGCGATTTCCCTTTTCCTTTTGTGCCTCTGCTTTCTTAATTCAGTGGCCTCCTTGATATAATGTGCATGAGTAATGATAGCTTTTGGTCAACGAAGAAAGGAGAAGATAAGACCCAAAGGTAAACAAGTAATACCTACTACATCAAATATAGAAAAAAGGTACTGATCCGAAAATTGTAGCAAGAGCAACGACAGATTCAGGAAAAGTTGTGCGCATGGTCCATGTAGTCTCTGAGGATGCACCAGCTGTGTAAGCATCAAACAAATTTGTATTGCCATTTGTTCCTGCTAAACAAGGATGATTTCTTTTGAAAGTGAAAGACTGGACCAACTGCTGGGAAAGTTGGTTGTTGAAGAAGAAAGCTTCCGTACAGTAAAGTCGACTTTACCAACAAAGCCATAAAGAATGCCAAGCGTGAGACCAACAAATACAGCAGTCACAATGACCCACATCAAAGCACTAAAAAACCCTCTTCCCACAGCTCTTGTCTTGATCACCTTCATAGTAAAACATGGCAAATGGTATGACAAAAAAATACTAGCACCACATCAATGATATATACTGCCAACCACAGATCCTTCATAGGAAGTGTTAAATTATAAGCCCCATTATATATATTATTTGAGCAAGCTTGACGATTTTCAACATATGTCGGTAACATGAGAATGGAAATTTCGGCCACTAAAAGGCCCAAAACCACCACTAGCTTTGGAAAATCTGCTTGATTGAGGTCATCTGGGTGTTGATAATTAATAAGTAGGTAAATATTGAAAAGAAACACAACAACACACACCACTGCTGCTATGATAACTAACACCAGGTTGAAGTCACCCATTTTTCTCCTCGAAGTTCAACTTCCCAAATGTTGGCGATTGAAAACTCCTCTAGAGAGGAACACCACACTGTTATGATGAATGAAACTTTGTTGCCTGTGCATCAGTAAGGCCTGATTTTAATGCTTCATTTGAAGGATCACACTCCAAGCCTTTTTTTTGTTAAGAAGAAATTGCATTATCGTATTTTCCAAGCCCAACACATGCTGCCCCAAGCCTGATGTAACCCTTGGACCAATATGCCTTGATTTCGTCTTCTTAGCAACCTGAAGAGCTTCATTATACTTATGTAATGAAGCATATGATGCAGAATGATTTGAATATAAAACATGATTGGTCAGAGCAAGAGCTATGGCTTCAAAGAAATGTTTTATAGCTTCCAGAAGAAAATGCAACATTTCCTTTGGATTTTTCTTCATCCGCCATTTCTTTTTTCAAATTTAACTATTCAAATGTATTTCAAGAGGCATAACCAGAGTAGCAATATTCATAGAGACCCAATACGTTCACGTTCAAGAGTGGTATTCAGTGGAATATTCCCCTTACGATAACTCTTTCACAAAGGTAATAGGAAACATGGTGCTATGAACACAACCCACGTCTCATAATTTAGAGATTCTGCTCCATTTGGTCGCAAATTTGATATTTTCACCTACAGTAATTCAACTACCCAGCTGTTGCTTTTATTCATTTGGTGAATTCGCACTCAAATGCATTCCTGCACCGAACCTTCCTGCAACCAAGAAGAAATTTATTAAAAACACTCATCAAATTAACTAATAACAACAATAATAACTATTGTTTCTAAATTCCTCTAATTAACAACATAATGGATTAATAATGATTACAAACACCAGGTACAAGTATGTATTTATTTGATAAAAAATCATAAAAATTTGGACAAAGATGCAGCTCAACAAGTAGTAATATGGAAATTTCTCAATAAAGTTCTTTCAAGTGTAATTTTATTTCAAATATGGATGTAATATATTTCTAATGTTTCAAAGCTGCAAATTTTTCAAGTCAAAGGTGAAAAAAGACATGGTGGGCCACCACTCCACTATGAAGACAAATTGATTTCCACAAGATACAAATGATCATACAAGCCATTTCTTTCACTCATTTCATTGGAATTGAGCACTTACTCACCATAAACGACAATCTTAGCATAGCAAGCATCGTAGGACACTCTCAAAAGGTGATTGTCACCCTCTCAAGGCAGCCACGCTGCGTTTTTTAGCCTTCACTGTGTTTTCACTCCTAGAGGCAAAAATTCATCTTCAAATGATTTTCAGGGAAAATTGGTGGTTTCATCATCCTATTGACAAGTAATTTTAGCCTCTTGCCACCTCATATCAGCATTTATTTCATTGTTTCATTGGTGAAATATTCCCACAATCCCTACGTTGTGTTTTTGGTGGGTGATCTCCATAGTTTGAGTTGCAAGTAAAAACACCTAATTCACTACATATTCTACCCTTCCCCACACCCAAATACATTTCCCACAACCCTCTCACCCTCATTTCCCTAACCCCTACACCTAACCCTAGCTCCTACATTGCGTTTTTTGGCAGTTTTAGGGTTAGGACTATGTTTTAATTCCCTACACTCTTTTTGTCATCCTCCACCTCCCTAAGATTCCTAAAACACCTATATACTTCCCAAAATTTTCATACCCTCGTATCTTCTCCCTAATCCATTTATCCCCTCCCCTCAACTACTTCCCCTTTCTTTCATTGGGGTTTTGCTTTGTAAATCGTAAACAATGGAGGGATGAAAGAAACCATACAACAAAGGAGGACAAGTGTCAAGGTTTGAGCCACTTAACACTCATGAATTGATGTCTTCATCATTGGTGAAACAGTGTTTTCAAAATGTAGGATGTTTATGGTTTTGTGAGCAAATCCAATAATTGGTAAATCATGCCAAGTTAACAATCTTGTATGCCACAAACTATAAGAGAGATAAGGTCACAATTGCAGGAGTGATTTTTACAATTTCAATTGAGGCCATAGCCACAGCTACAGGGATACCAAACAGTGGACAAAAGTGGTTCAAAAACTCAGATTTGGATGTTCAAAATTATATAGCTTTCATTAAAAGTCATTATAAAGATGACATTAGGAAAGTTTTCCCTTTTGGACAATTTTTGGATAATTTTGCTCCATTGATGAAGGCCATAATGATTTAATTCACAAGTGAGAGTAGATTCTCAAGGTTGTACAAATATCATTTTAGATTGTTAATGCATTTCATAGGGGTAAAAACTCTCAATCTACCCTACTATATCTACAAAAGCTTCGCTAAAATGGAAAAGAAAGTGAAGAATAATGAGATTGATCACCAAGCTAGTATTTTCCACCATGGCCTCATCAAAATAATTGTCTTACACCATCTTACACAGATGAAAATATATTAGGAGGCATTCATTCAATCCACTCTTTTTTCCCCCTCCTAGTTAGCCTACTAGAAAGTACACCATGAACACCATCCAAGCCAAAGGATGTTGGCTCATCTAGAATAATTTAAGTCAAGGGAAACCTAGGGTTGAGGTGACTCAAACATATCAAAGAGGAAGTAGGCTTGTGTTTGCTCCAATCATTATTGAAAGGGCTAATCCTACATCAGCTAAACATGGATCATCATCACGGCATGAAGCACCTTTGCAAAATGAGGAGCCATTCCATCTTAACACTGACAGCGGCAAACTTGGAGGTGAATGAAGAGAACATAATATCAGAGCAGATCATCATAGAGAAAGATGTTGAGATCATAGAACTTAAGGAGAGCTTGTCAAAGGCAAAAAAATTTGTTTCATTCTTGCAGCAAGAGAATATGCAATTAAAGGTAAATCAACTACTCTTGAATAGGCCTAGATTTGATTTGAGAAAAGAAGATGTAAAGTGTAAAGAAGTGGTTGAGATAGATGATTAAAATGATCAGGAAGAGTAGGTAATAAGAAAGAGACCAAGGACTAGAGGCCTCAAAAGGAAACTTGATCAAAAAAGAAGCACAACTCCACCAAGGACCCAAATGACAGTTGGTGAGCTAATATTGGTAGAATTTCAGAAGGATAGGGAATATTGACTTAATAGAGTCAATTTTCACTTGGAGAAACTCCTAAAGAGGGAAAATAAGAACAAAAACATACAAAGGCACATGGCCATGCATTAATACATAAGAAATCATGTCTCTAAGGTAAGGATCAAGCAGTTGAAGGAAAAACTCGAGGAAACCCTAATGAAGCAAAAAGAGAAGGGTAAACTGGATTTGCTTGTTGATGATTCCATAATAGCATAACATACCATCACAGATCTTCATGGAGAAATTATGGAATAATTTTGAATAAATTTGGAAAAATTTTGACAAATTTTGAAGTTTTTGAGCATTTTGCAATTTTACATAGTTTTTGGTCCAAAAGGGTAGCGAGCCTCATGCTGTGCTTTTTTGGGGGGAATTCAAATGGAAAAGTCTTTACATTTTTAAATTTATCATGACCTCTACATCAACTTCAGCCCTTGGGAGAGCCATGTTAGCATATTCTGGTGGGTGAAAAGGTCAAAAAACCACCTAAAAATCACCTTTCTACCATGTTTTTCATAAGCTCGCTGCGCTTTTGGAGAAGTTGTGGGAGAATTTATTTTTGGAGGGCTAGAAGCAGTCTTTTTTAGTGCTTCAGGGTTCTATTATTTTGTAGACATACATATATTTCTCTAGCATCTTTCATATCCTAATTTGGACATTGATAAGGCCTTCAAAATTTATTTACACCCAACATGTTGCACTTTCTCCTGGCACGCTGCGCTTTCCTGTCAATTTGTTGCTCTTTTTCCTGGAACTTATTTTTCTCAGTTTGCTCAATCCAATTCAAATTTTTCTGATGTAATTTGTAATTTTTGGAGTTGTAATGATTTATTCAATGTTAAATATGTCGGTTAAAGTTAAAATTAGGTGGATTTATGCTTGTAAATGCTTTTCAAGGTCAAATGTAGAAGTTTTTCTATTGTGAGGAGAGTTTTGTTAACCTCCCTAGTCATTAGGATTTTGGTGACAAAATATTGTGAACTATTCCTCCACTCTAGGATTCGACCCCTAAGAGAGGGGAAATGGTTTTTTGGTTTATATATATATGGATTTCTTAGTCATTTTAATGGTTGGACATCAGTGGGTGGAACTATTGTAGCTTGTACTTCAGATTTTTATTCATGAAATTGAAGGACCAGTTGCAGCTATTATCTAGGAATTATCGTGTTGTGAGTTTTTGATGTTGTATTTTCTCTGTTATAGTTTTATATAGATGATATGCATGTCTCCTTTCCATATCTGCTTTCTTCAATAATTTTCCTAGAAAATTTATAAGCATAATTCTTTCAAGAAATATCTTTTTTGTTTGGGAATGTCATTTTATGTAATCTTCATTCTTGTTTAATGAATTCATGACACATGCTCATTAAGGTCTTCTCACTCTTTCAAACCCTACACTACACCAAAAAAATCCAAATTCCATCACAAAAGCATAGCTATCTTGATCCTCCATGTCTCTTGCAGCTGTGACCTTTGATTCTTTGACCTAGTTACCTGATTTTCATCCCTGATCCAGCAGAAAAACCATCGATTCTTTCAAATCTTCGAGTTGATCTATCTAGCCTGAAATCCACTCTTGCACCAGTTAGATCCTCGATTGTGTTTTTCATAGAGAGAGCCCTCTTTGGTTTCGTAGGGTTATCTACCAGACTAAAATCTTGGTTTGAGGTTACCTCCATCGATATCCTTTTCAGCCTTAGGACATTATGGAGGCTAACAGCTACGTTCTAAGGAGAAAGAGGTTCATTCATTACCTCAGGTATCTGAAATTTTTTCTTAAACGCCATGGTATGCTAATATTATTCATGTGCTGCAACATTTGAATCCTACTCTCGGGTTGCCTAGCAATAAAGGTAGATCTCTAAAGTTGAAGGCTCTTAATTATTGCATTCTTAACAATGTTTTGTATTGGAAAGACCTGAGTGGAGTTTTGTTGAACATTTTGGTAGAAGGTGAAGTTGAAAAAGTGAAGAATGAGTCATGAATTTCATAAAGGTGATTTTGGTGGTCATATTTTCTAGAAGACTACAACAAATAAGATACCGAGGGCTGGATTTTATTGGTCAAGTTTTTTTTCTAATGTTTATAAAATTTTCATGAGTTGTCATGAGTGTCAAATTTTTCAGGGAAATAGAAAGCTTTTACCTTTGCCCTTAAAACCAATTGCAGTTCAAGCACCCTTTTAGCAATGGGTTCTTGATTTCATTGGCGAGATCCATACTCCATCATCATCTCAACATAAGTGGATATTCATTTCCACTAATTAGCTCACAAAGTGGATGGAAGCCATCCCCACGAGGCAAGCTACAGACATCATCATTATTCAGTTTTTGGAGAGAAATATTCTGTCTCATTTGGCTACCCACATAAAATTATCACTGATAATGCATCTACCTTTAATTCCAAAAATATGATTGACTTTTGCGATAAATATCACATAAGACTCAGAAATTATACAACATAATATCCTCAGGGCAACAGGTTGGATGAATCGTCAAAAAAATCATTGGTGAACATAATCAAGAAATTTATGCAAGAGAACAAAATAAATTGGCACAAAAAGCTCATAATTGCTCCATGGGTAGACAAAGTTAGCATGAAGAGATCAATCAGCAGGTCACCTTTCAAGATAGTGTATGGTGTCAACGTGGTTTTTCCCACTTCTTTAGCAGTGCCGGTGATGAAAATTCTGCAAGAGATCGATAGTGAGCCAAACAACATCCAAAAAATAATCAGTCAAATGATTCATTTACAGCAGTCAAGAGAAGAATTTTTCAATCACACTTCAAAACTTTAGGAGAAAATCAAGAATATCTATGACAAGAAAACCAAAGCTGATGATTTCAAATTAGGAGATGTTATTCTTCGATGGGATGCCCGAAATGAAGACAAAGGCAAGCATGGTAAGTTTGATAACCTATGGAAAGGTCCATACAATATTACAACATTCAAGGGTAATAAGGTGTTTTTGTTAGAAGATCTTGATGGGCAGGAAATTCTGGGAGGACCATTGAATCGTAGGTTCCTCAAACATTACCTTACCTAATCTTGAATAAGAAGGTTCACTTTCACTGTAAATATCATGTTTATTCGTTGTCAAAGAATCAGGAAGTTGTTGCAGAAGTTTGAAGCCCAAGGAGAAGGCCATGATACTTCTATGATCAGATGATGTTTTTCTTTTTAAAAAAAGTTTAAAAAGTCAAGTCATTTTTTAAGTCAAAGTAATTTTCTTTTTTAGTT
Organism: Pinus albicaulis; assembly: GCA_034641835.2. Lineage (NCBI taxonomy): Eukaryota > Viridiplantae > Streptophyta > Pinopsida > Pinales > Pinaceae > Pinus > Pinus albicaulis. The sequence goes on from CM076577.1 coordinate 661,261,818, forward strand.
AATCATTTCAGTTTGTCGAAGTTATTTCAATTTCCAGTTTTGACTCCATTACCAAATGGATGAGGCTACCTAATCTATGGTATTCTTGACACCTCCTAAAGGAGCTTCCATCCCCAGCTGGAGCCAATGTTAGAGTATAAATGTTCAGTGATCAAATACACTCTTTCGGGTTTACTTGGAAGTGGTCCTAGGTCAAAATTTTATGTTTTCAAACCAATTCTCATATAAAATTATGCTCATTGAATGTTTTCTAGGTCTGAATGCTACTCCATTCACTCCATTCATGGTCATAATCATTTCATGGTCATGTCATCCACTATCACCTAAGGTCATAGGTCAGTCAACATGCATCCATCTATGTCATGGTCTATGTCTCTTTGTTTCACCACCACAATGTCCAATGATATCATGAAAGAAGGAAAACAAAATGTCATTTTCACCATACAAATCATTTAAATTAGGAGTTAGAAAAGATAGGAAAATAAGTAAAGTCAATTTGTCTTTCCTTAAATCAGTACGCTACTTGATCAAAAGTTTTTCAGAAAAAAAAAAAATTCAAAAATTAAATTTTTCAAAAAAGTGTTTATGATTTCACTAAAGGACGAAAAAGAAAATGTGTGAGTTATAAAAGGAAAATGAAGCTTCTTGGAGTTCATTTCATCATTTTCTTTTCAAAGAGCTCCTCTCTTATCCTCACAAACGCTCCATAGCTATCAAAGGTTGAAGACATACAACAAAATTGTGCCAAACTGCCTTGTGCTATGCTTATGGACAGTTGTGTTATGCTTGTGTCTTGCTGCGCTATGCTTCTGGCAAGGGTGATACGGTTTTTGTTTCAAGATCCAAAACAGTCATCCAAGGGTCAAATAATCTTGTCTCAAGGTTCAGATACCTCCTAATCAGTAATTGGATACTCTTCATACCTCTTTCAAGTCTAATTCTCAAGAAAAGGGTGGATTCCCTCCTTAGGACTTTCTTCACTAATTTTTTAGTTTCTTCCATGCTTGGCTAGCTTCAGTTGGAAAAACCCTAATATCACCATCTAAAACCCTCATACACAATCCATATACCTTATCCAAACACTACCTACCACTCATATCCCTCCTTGCCACCATTTTCTCTGACAGGTTGCACTTTTCAGGTCATTTCCTGGGATAGGTCGCATTTTTCTGCCCAAAAAGTGCGACCTGGCCATGCTCGTGTCGATTTTCATCATGAGTAACCATATTGTACTCATGTATTTACGGTCCCCACCAGACCTTTTCTATGTGGCAGCATCATCGAGTCGCCCTTCTTTAGAGCATCCGAGTTGAGTCATCATCACATTCATGGAGTCTATCCCGAGTCCCCTTGTATCCTGCTATAGTCCTCCATCCTTCATTTCTTGGTCCCTCTCTCGTGTCACACATTATATCCTTCAGTCCTACTGTCCCCTATCCCCTTTGATACTGTGTCAGTCGCTGCCAGGTCATCCATGCCCTTTATGCTCTAACAAGGGAAGTTGTCGGTCCGCTACACAGTACCCCCCATTTCATCATCATCCCTGGTGTCATTCTGTCAGTCAGTCTGCTATTTTCTCTCATGCCTTAGTTGAGGATCCCTTATTGCCTAACCTACGGTGGACCTCCTTCTGTCGACATCAGCTTATTCATTCCAGAAGACAGGTCTAGAGGGCGATGTACCTTGGTTCCATCTTCCACTCTTGTTCGATTCCTTAAATCAAGAAAAGGGACTCCTTGTAGCCCTTTGACTTAATTGTTTCTCAACTCCATCTCCTTACAGCATGATCGAGATCCGTATACTTGATGGTTCAGTGATGGAGAAGATTGGACCGGTGATTCCCGAGTGTGTGTGAGATGTTTCAGCCCTCATGAGGGGGTGGCCCTACAGGTAGCCCCACACATGCCTAGATGACCTCTTCATTACAGCCTTTGATCCAGCTCCATAGATTTGATGATGTCGACCTCAACCACTTGCAACGCCTTTTTGTTTGCATGTATCAGTCAGATTTTCAAAGCCCTTTCTTGTTTATAGGGGCACTTGGGTTGTATTTATATATCATGTACTTAGATATTATTGTATAATTCTTGGCTATTATCCCAGGCACAGTATGTATGTTGGATTCATTATCATATTTTTATCTGGCTCATGTTTATGCCAGCATGTACTATATAGTTCAGTCCTTTCTTTACTGGACGCATTATTCTTTGTAGTTTGTCTCGGCGGGCATAGGTATGCCTCCCCCGCCACCTATAGCACAGGTACTCACTCATAAAAGATACTTGTCGCACCTGTAAGTCTCACCTCCTCAGGGTCTAGTCCTCTAGCGCTTTGGTCTACCTTATATTTCTCTCTCTGACTTCCCCTTCGGTGTCTAGTGATTGAGTTCTTACAACGTACTTCGTTCATACAATTAGCTCTTAACGCTTGCATGCTGGGGGGCAATCTGTTACACCATTTTTTGGTCATCTAACCTGTTACTATTAGATGGACCAAAGTACACCATGTAAGACCAATTTTACCCTAAGTAAAATTGCTTTCACTATGAAAAATAACTTAGTAAACCACATTTATTAAGTTGTTTATCGTCTAAATATGAAAGCCCATGAGGAAATATTAAATAAATCTACATTTGTTTGATTTTCCACAAAGAATAATTAGTTAAATGGCAGTTTAATTAATATTCCTGGTCATATTAAACCCAAAACAGGAAAATTAATTAGATAAATCATTATTTATCTTATTATTTTCTAGGAATAATTATTTAAACCTTATTTAAATAATATTCCTTGTTAAATTTGACTAAATAATTTATAAATAATTGAATAAATCATTATTTATTTAATTATTAATCAACCACATCCTTAAAATAATAAATAAATCATTTTTTTACTTATTAAATTTCCAAATAAAGGGATTTGACCCAACTCAAATTCTTTTTCCCTCCAACAAATATAATAAAATATTCCATAAAATTTGGATCTTGATTTGGTTAATAATATTTTAATTATGCACCAATATCTAGACTAACTAAATATCCATTCATTCACTACCTTTGGTTGCCTAAAGATCACTCTGGATCTATACTTTTGGTCTAACTTTGATCCACATCATTGTCATATTTTGCTACCATTTTTCTTGTGAGCTCCCTTTGAATTCCATTTTTGTCTGCGTTTTCTACCCATTAAGAGAGAGGGATTTTAGATCTGAAGTGTTGATGACTTACAAGAACCCATCCCGTTGAGGGGGACTGGTAACATCTTTCTATGTTCCCTTCCCAGGTGTCAAAAAATACAAAAATTATTTTAAAAACCTTGTCTTGTCTATTGGATGCATGGAGCAACTCTTGTTTTTATTTACTGCTTAATGTCTTTTAATGCATAGATCTAGATTTTGCAGCATTTATCTTGGTCAACTAATTGCAGATCTAAAGATGTTGGCAGCCATCTTTGTTGTTAGGTATGTTTGTTATGTGCGGCTAAAGTGAGCCTTTTTTGTATGCTTTCGATTAAGATTAATACTAACAACTTGCGACTCCACAAGCATTTATGATTACGACCTTTGTCGTTTTTCAGATCCCTGCATATCTAGCTGCTTCAAACCCTAGGATTTCTCTTCAACTTCCTTTTTTTATTTTCTTTATGTTGTTTTTAACCTATAAAACCCTAAAACATTAAAAATTCTAACTTCCATGTGTTTTCGGACCTATTGCGCAGGTGACAGGCATTAGTCGTAGCTGAGACAACAAATTTTTCTAAAACCTACTCCTGAGAGTGTCGGAAGTGCAGGTCGCACTTTTTGGGCAAAAACCTGCGACCTGAACCTCCAGGACGTAGAAAACAGACCAAAACATGCGACCTCTGCAGAAAACAGGTCAGAAACTGCGACCTGAACTTTTTGCGGGAATTTTTCTGAGATTCTTCTGGGTTTGTCTGGGCCTCTATTCAGGGTTTTCTGACCTCTGTCTCTGCCTGTTTTGGATCTATACTTGTTTTGTTTTACTCATCAAAGTGGGAACCTAGCCCCTTAGGGCTTCAATACCCTCCACCTTTTATGGGTAGTCTGAAATTTCAGTGCGTTCAGCCATTTTTTCAGATCTGATCCCTTACCTTCAGATCCACTTCAGATTGGTTATTTATCCATCCAAAACACCTCTTTTCAGTTTTGTTTGGGTTTTCTTCTAGGTTCCCTTCTGCTTCCCTCTAAGTTATAGCCTTTCGCCACCTCATTTACAACAATATTTCCAATTGTTTTTTGTTGTTTTTCTGCACCTATTTCAGCAGATCTGACCTTTAGATCATTGTCCCTCCCAAATTTATATCTATTGGCTATTTTGGTGTGTTTTGACTAGATTTTTGTCCACCCACATACTAGTTGTTGAGAGGCCCACCTCCTTGGGTTTATATTAATGCATAATTAGTTGTTTATTTTATGTTATTTCAGTTTCATATACTGTTATTTGCAGGTTTATTTACAGTTATACAACACACTTTTTCTTTTTCTCTACAAACTTCTGGGTTTAAAAATTAAAATTTACACACTTAACACACGCACCCTAAGCAAAGAAGAGCCTGGTTAACACCGTCAGGAAAAGACTTTAAAATTTGTAATCAATTGATCCTGCACCTCTCTGCCCTTGTTTCGGCATTTTAATCATTTGATCTTGCACCTCCTTGCCCTTGTTGGTCTCTCTTCCCTTTGTGTAGTTTTTGTGCCTTCATCATTGCGCCTCCAAGGCATTTATCTCGGAGACTTCTTGGCCTTCATCCTCAGTTTCCGGTAGGAAGACTTACTCCTCCGCGTAGGATTCGAGTTAGTCCTCCACCGATTCTGCACTCCGACTCCTCTTTTGGTTCATTGGGTGTCTAGTTCTGCCCCCGGTTCTCCCCCTGTCACCTTCACCATGTCTGGTTTAGGACCTAACGTTGGTGGTAGCCCCGGCCCTAATGCTCAAAATACTACTAGTGGGACCGCAACAATAACTACCACGGTTGCTCCCTTGCTCCCTTATATGGCATGCCTCAGTCTTCCCGATTTTAACCAGTTGATCAATCACCCTATACGCCATGATGTTGGTTGGCCTACTATGCCAACCAAGCTCCCTTCCAACATCCCCAAGTTTTAAGGTCTTGCTAGAGAAGATCCTACAAATCATGTTTGATCTTTCCACATGTGGTGTTCATCCAACTACTTTACCGATGACTCTATCTGTCTTCAGTTGTTCCAATGTACGCTTACTGGCAAAGCTTCTAAGTGGTATGTTGATTAGGCCTCATCCTCTCATACCACCTTTGCGACTCTTGCCCGGGCTTTTATGTCTTATTTCCAGCTTCCCCTTCATTATGACACTAGTACCGAACTTTTGACTTGTTTCCATCAATCGTCTCCGACCCGCCTATCTGATCACGTCCAGGAATGGCGGAGAAGAAAGAGCCTATGTCGATCCCCTACCTTCGAAGACCGTGTCTACATGTACTAGTTCCTTAGATCCCTTTTGCCTACTATAGGCAAAGATATCGCATCACATTTTCCTCAATCGAAGAAGCCTCTCTCCAGATTTCTTTAAAATATGACCTGATCTACGCTCAGTCAGGTTATGTTTATACCATTCTACCTGATCTTCCTAGACCCCATGGTGCCAACGCACTAGGGGCATCTCATGTCGCTGATGGTATCGTTGGAGCTCTTTCTCATCCATATGCTTAGCCTCTTATGGGCTATGCTTTTCCTTAGGGAGGGGCCAGCACCTCCAGCACTTTTCCCCCTCCCAGTAGCATGTATCCAGGATATGGCATGCCTCCTCCTTTTGCCCAACCTCCTGTTTACCAAAATTTTACCCAACCTCTTTATTATCCATATCAGTAGCCTAGTGCTCCATCTCCTCCAGCATTAGCACCTCCACCTCCCTTGCCTTCTCAACCCCCGCAAAAACAACCACTGCCCCCTCAGGGGCAGGTGTATGCACAGCAGGGCATGACTAATCCTCCTCCTTCCAAAAAGAAGAGGAAAGGCACTCAAAATCAGTCTGCTCCTGGTAATACTAGACCTAATCTTCAAGGTAATGCACCTAACACTACTAACCAGCAACAGGACACTCAGCCCAATCAGGAAAAGCCTGTTCGCACGAACAAGCCTTTTTCATGTTGTGGTTTTTATGGTCATTACACTCACGATTGTCCTCTTTTACCACAAATGCGGCAGATGTGGGAGACTCAAGTAGCATCGCAAGGATAGCAAGCCTACCCTTCCATCCCTCCAGATGTTGCGCCTAGTCAGTCAGTTGTGTTTACTAATCCTTTCCCTCAGCAAGGATTTGTGGCTACCCAACCACCTGAAGGTCAGGCGACCACTCAACCTCCTCCATCTGGTACCTCTGATTACCATATTATCATGATGAATTCTGAACAACCTATAACCGTACACCTCAACCTTCAAACTCGGTCCCGTCAGTACAGCAAGCCTCTTGCTACGTTTGCCCTCGAGCCCCCTTCTTCAGGTTCTACAGAGCCTCTTTCAACAAATAATGGTCCTTTGTAGATCCCTCAGCCTAAGTCAGAGGTTCGTACCAAGATCCCTAAGGGACCACTATGCCTAAACGCTACTTTTGGAAAAGCTGCCCATTCATATAGTATAGTATATGATTTGGCGCAATCCCCTGCTGCCATCTCAACGTTGGAACTCCTCCAGTAATTCCTTTCACAACGAAAAGCTCTATTGTCTTCCATGGGCATTGTAGATCCTTCAGATGATCGATTGATTATCTTCGATGTTGACCGGTCATAACATCCTCCTCTTCATGCTTCCGTCACCTTTCAAATCCCAGTCAAGATTCGGAACGCCAATGTTTCTCGTTATATCATTGATGAGCGATCATCCACCTGTATGATGTCTGCTTCAGTTTGGAAGCAACTCGGATCACCAGAGTTGGACCCTTCCACTATCACTCTCCAAGCATGGGATGGCCACTCCTCCAAGCCCATTGGCATGTTCCACAACTATCCTATTACTCTTGTGGGTAAGAATGTTTACGTTGATGTAGAAGTCATTGATGCCCCCTTAGATTACAACATTCTATTGGGTCGTAGCTACACCTATGCGATGTCTTTTGTACCATCTGCAGTTCATCGCAAGATTTCCTTTCCCCATAATGGAAAGATAGTCACCATTAACCAGTTTATATATTACGAACCGAAGTCTCAGACCTCTCCTGAGTCCATCATCTCTTTGGTGGCCAATAATCAAACCGTCGATCCATTGACTAGTGTCTCACTTGGAGTCTACAAAGACTCCTCTTTGCTTGGTACATTCCCTGGTCTTCCTCCTCATGTATCTGATCCTAGTTCATTGAATTTTTGCATGATGCAATCATCTCGGGCTACCCTCAAGTGGATTGCTTCAGCTAGTTAGCAGCCTCGCCCTTCGCAGACTGCTCCTAGCCCTTCGATTCGGCCTTCTGGACCCCCTCCTCCTGGCCCTTTACCTGCAGCTGGTATCCATGAGCCTCTCTACCCTCCGGGGATGATTCCTCCAGGCCTTAACCATCTTGGAGTCGTCCCGCCTGGCCATTACCCCTCTGGTCAGATACCATTCCTAGCTCCCCCTCCGGGAGTGTTCTCGGTACCTGTCATGGCTACCTTATCCCTTCCTAACCTAACCCTAGGGATTCCCGTCTGGTACATCGATATCCCAGCTGTTACCCCACTTGGTCAACCCAAACCTTATCTTGCTTTGACCCTAGTTCAACCGGTCCCGATGACTCCTCCCGCTGCTACTATGCCTCAGTCACCTCAGCAGGAACCTTCTCCTGTTGCGACAACTTCAAGTAAAAAGGGCAAAGCTTGCAAGAGGGCATCAAAAGACAAGGTTACCCCGACTGACCCTGCTCCTCCTCCGCCTCCAAAGCCTTGTGCTTTGTGTGATGTCGTCAGTCATGCCACTCATACCTACCTGAGTTGCCTCGTATCAAGCCCATGGTTAATGTTGCATTCCCTGAGTCTACGGTCCCTGAAGCCTCTGTTTCTTCCTCGACTACATCCAAGAACCCTAAGACTATTCACACCAGCCAACCTTACGCTTTGTGTGATCTCCATGGCCATTATTCCCACCATTTTCCCCGCCTTACGCATTACCGCACCTCTTTGGAGGTAGTTCGGGAGTACGAGATTAAACAGAACCAGTCTGCCTCTCCCTTCCTTGCATAGTATGCTTCAGGCCAGCTTGAGGATTTACCTGCTCCCATTGACATTCACCCTCCTGATTTCAAGATGACAGATCCTGCGGCCACCATCCTCTACCTATCATCATCCATGAGACCCTCGGTGGAAGCTCCCTCTGAATCTTCCCCTTTTGTTTCGCTTGACCTCCCTTCAGCGATCACTCTAGGCTCAACATCGGTAGATCCTTTATCTACTTATTCTTTCGTCATCCCCCGTGACGATGCGCATGTGAACCTCACTTATCATGATCCGCGTCACGTGGTTTCTCTTCCACCAGTCACCCCATCTTCTATTATGATGACGACATTATCGAAGCAGTCACCACCCCTGACTTTATCTATCCCCCCTTACATCGAACCCATGAATTCGAACCACATACACCTTGTGGCCATTACGTTGATGCCCAATGTTTGGGTAAGGGGGCACCCATATTTGAGAGACCAGGAGAATCAATTCTCCACAACTCTCCTAGTGTATTTGGTTGTGTCGACTCTAGTACCATTATTATTCCCCATTTAAAAGAACCTCTAGAGTCCCATATCACTTCAGATCACTCTAGGGATGATACCCCTCATCATTCCTTCCTTTAACATCAACAACCCAGTCCCCTTGACATTGTTGTTGACCAACCTGTGGGTTTTCTAGGAGAGCACCAGTTCATTATCTCCAAATCCTCTTTTTTGGGATAGTGACACCAAGTGTGCCAACACAAAAACTTAAGTCCATTTACTTCATATATGCAGTACCAAAAGAGATTGGTAATCCTCCATTCCCTTTCTCGAACTGCATAACCATAACAAAAAAAAATGGCACACCACATCAGTAAATGTGTGTATATTCCCCCTTTCTAAATACATTTTGGCATAACCATAACATGCTTGGGGGCACCTATTCCCCTCAACCATAAAAAATCCTAAATCTCAGCCAAAACCAACACTAAAACCTCCTTTCTCTGACAGGTCGCACTTTTCAGGTCATTTCCTGGGACAAGTCACAGTTTTCTGCCCAGTACCTGCTACCCAGATCATAGAACAGACCCCAAAAAGTGCGACCTGGCCATGCTCGTGCTTATTTTCTTCGTGAGTAACCATCTTGTACTCATGTATTTACGGTCCCCACCGGAATTTTTCTGTGTGGTACCATCATCGAGTCGCCCTTGTTTAGAGCATCCGAGTTGAGTCATCATCGCATTCATGGAGTCTATATCGAGTACCCTTGTATCCCACTATAGTCCTCCATCCTTCATTTCTTGGTCCCTATCTCATGTCGCATATTATAGCCTTTAGTCCTATTGTCCCCTATCCCCTTTGATATTGTGTCATTCACTGCTAGGTCATCCATGCCCTTTATGCTCTAACAAGGGAAGTCGTTTGTCCGCTACGCAGTACCCCCCATTTCATCATCATCCCTGGTGTCATTCTGTCAGTCACTCTGCTATTTTCTCTCATGCCTTAGTTGAGGATCCCTTATCGCCTCACCTACGGCGGACCTCCTTCTGCCGACATCAGCTTATTCATTCCAGAAGATAGGTCTAGAGGGAGGTGTACCTTGGTTCCAGCTTCCACTCTTGTTTGGTGCCTCGGATCAGGAAAATGGACTCCATATAGCCCTTTGACTTGATTGTTTCTCAACTCTAGCTCCTTACAGCGTGATCGAGATTCGTATACTTGATGGTTCAGTGATGGAACAGATTGGACCGGTGATTCCCGGGTGTGTGTGAAATGTTTCAGCCTTCATGAGGGGGTGGCCCTATAGGTAGCCCCCCACATGTCCGGATGACCTCTTCATTACATCCTTTGATGCAGCGCCATAGATTTGATGATGTCGACCTCAGCCGCTTGCGGCGCCTTTTTGTTTGCATGTATCAGTTAGATTTTCAGAGCCCTTTCATGTTTACAGGGGCACTTGGGTTGTATTTATATATCATGTACTCAGATATTATTGTATAAGTCCTGGCTGTTATCCCAGGCACAGTATGTATGTGGGATTCATTATCATATTTTTATCTGGCCCATGTTTATGCCAGCATGTACTATATAGTTCAGTCCCTTCTTTACTGGACGCATTATTCTTTTTAGTTTGTCTCGGCGGGCATAGGTATGCCTCCCCCATCGCCTATAACATAGGTACTCACTCATAAAAGAGACTTGTCGCACCTGTAAGTCTCACCTCCTCAGGGTCTAGTCCTCTAACGCTTTGGTCTACCTTATATTTCTCTCTCTCTAACTTCCCCTTTGGTGTCTAATGATTGAGTTCTTACAACGTACTTCAGTCATACGATTAGCTCCTAATTCTCGCACGCTGGAGGGAAATCTGTTACACCATTTTTTGGTCATCTAACCTGTTACTATTAGATGGAAAAAAGTACACCATGTAAGACCAATTTTACTCTAGTAAAATTGCTTTCACTATGAAAAATAACTTTGTAAACCACATTTATTAAGTTGTTTATGGTCTAAACATGAAAGCCCATGAGGAAATATTAAATAAATCTACATTTGTTTGATTTACCTCAAGGAATAATTAGTTAAACAACAATTTAATTAATATTCCTGGTCATATTTAGCTCAAAACAGGAAAATTAATTAAATAAATCATTATTTATCTTATTATTTTCTAGGAATAATTATTTAAACCTTATTTAAATAATATTCCTTGTTAAATCTGACTAAATAATTTATAAATAGTTGAATAAATCATTATTTATTTAATTATTACTCAACCACATCCTTAAAATAATAAATAAATCATTTATTTACTTATTAATTACAAATAAAGGGATTTGACCCAACTCAAATTCTTTTTCCCTCCAACAAATATAATAAAATATTCCATAAAAGTTGGATCTTCATTTGGTTAATAATATTTTAATTATGCACCAATATCTAGACTAACTCAATATTTTGTTATAAATAGAAGGGTTTTTCCATTCATTCACTACCTTTTGTTGCCTAAAGATCACTCTCGATCTATACTTTGGGTCTAACTTTGATCCACCATCATTGTCATATTTTGCTACCATTTTTCTTGTGAGCTCCCTTTGAGTTCCATTTTTGTCTGGGTTTTCTACATCATCAAGAGAGAGAGATTTTAGATCTGAAGTGTTGAAGACTTACAAGAACCCATTCTATTGAGGGGGACTAGTAACATCTTTCTATGTTCCCTTCCGAGGTGTCAAAAAATACAAAAATTCTTTAAAACAATCTTGTCTTGTCTATTGGATGCATGGAACAACTCTTGCTTTTATTTACTGCTTAATGTCTTTTAATGCATAGATCTAGATTTTGCAGCATTTATCTTGGTCAACTAATTGTAGATCTAAAGATATTGGCAGCCATCTTTGTTGTTAGGGTTGTTTGTTATGCGCGGCTAAAGTGAGCCTTTTTCGTATGCTTGCGATTAAGATTCATACTAACAACATCTAAAGTCATATGATATGAATTAAATTTTATGATAAAAATAAATAAATTAGAGATTGCTAAGCTAATTAATTAGCTTCTTTATATAGGCTAGGCATTTTCAAATATTGGATAGAACCAATAGTAACAATGGGAAAGAAAATAATTTCTAATTCAACTTGCATTGCATGTGCATATGTAATACAAAGATCACAAGGTTTAACATTAGATAGTGTTGCATTTAAACCTACTAGGCTATAAATAAATGGATTAGTCTATAAAATTTGTGTCATGTAAGAAACATAGAATCCTTGTATTTTTTAAATACTCGTATAAATGATAATTTCAAACTAAAACAACAAATTGATATTAAAATGGAATGTCTACAAAGTAGTGTGAAATAGAATCTATACCATTTCATTGGTCCATACAATCAGAATCTTGTATCCCAATTCTTTATCAAAACACACACAATTTACACGAGCATATTAATGATGTACTTAGTGATTATGATTCAATGTAATATGATATTTTGTATTTGCAAGATATATACATGACACAATTCATGTAAAATAAACAAGTTACAAGCTTCAATTGCATATGAAATTGCAATAAACATGGAGTGATGATACGTTTCAAAAAACATATAACAATCTTGCAATATATGCATTTCGAAGAACAAAATGTAGAGGCTACAATAACAAAATTAATTATTCATGAATTACAAATTGCAATTCTTAACGCTTATGAAACACAATGTGCATCTTTGATTAATATAACCAGCCTAGTTCCATATTAACCTGGATCTATTGAGCATCGAGAGGGATCCAATCTCTTGAGGTGAAAACGTATTTTTTGAGTGAAAATTTTGAGAAAAGGTTGCACCTCAAGAGATTTGATCCCTCTTGGAAGGTGATAGATCCGAGATAAGATGGATCTATCCTGGTTAAATAATACTATATAATATATATATTTGTATCTATGTGTCTCTTTCTTATTCTCTCTCTCTATCTCACCCACCAAACATACACACACTCTCTCCTTATCTATCTCTCTCTCTCTCTCTCTCTCCCTCCCTCTTCCCCTTTTCCTCTCTCTCTTCCCTCCCACTTTCCTCTCTCCCTCATTCTCTCTCCATCACTCCCTTGTCATTCCCTCTCTTTCTCTACCTTTCTCTCTTTATGTCTTCCTTATTCCTTCCCTCTCTATCCCCCTCCAACTCCATATCTCTCTCTCTCTCTCCTTCTCTCTCTTTATTTTTCTCTCTCCCTTTCTCTCCCACCTCCCTATGTATCTCACCCCCCACCAATATCTTTCTCTCTCTATCTCTCTCTCTCTCTCTTTTGCCCTTCTCTCCCTATCTCTCTCCCCTCATATTCTCTCTATTCCCTCCTCTCCTCTCTCCCTCACTCTCTCCACCATTATCTCTTTATGTCTTATCTCTCTCTCTCTCTCTCTCTCTCTCTCTCCTATTATTCTCTCTTCCCTCCTCTCCTCTCTCCCTCACTCTCTCCATTGTTATCTCTCTATGTATTTTCTCTCTCTCTCTCTCTCTCTCTCTCTCTCTCTCTCTCTCTCTCTCCCCATATTTTTGTGTCTATCTCTCTCTCTCTCTTTCCCTTATCTTCCTATCTCTCTCCCCTCTTATTCTCTCTCTTCCCTCCTCTCCTCTCTCCCTCACTCTCTCCACCATTATCTCTGTGTGTCTTTGTCCTTTCCTCTCTCTCTCTCTCTCTAACCTCTAGCTTTGTCACTATCCCCTTCTATCTCTCCCCATCGCCCTATCTTCCCTTCATTTTGTGTGTTGTCAGCACTTGGATCCTTAGTTAAGATTGGTCTATGTCGGTTATTACTAATACTATTTGTATTATATAAACATTACATCTTTTAATGTAAAAGTATTCTCATTTTTAATTTTATTAAAACCATAATTTAATTTATATGGGAATATTTTTAGTAGTTGTGAGTATAGAGGGTTTAGATATATCTCAAAACTAATTATAATATTTTTCTTTAGATTAAATTAAAAAAAATTAAAACTGAATTAAAATAAAATATTTTTATTGTGAAATAAGTTATGGTTTTTGGGCATGTGGTATTGATAATCCATGGCATTGGTCCATGGTATTGTAACAAAGCCTATTTACAAGTTCATAATATACATGGTAAAGTGGGGGTGAATATCGATGGTTAAGAATATTTTCCCATTGTTATAAAAAAAAAATGACTGTGAAATAAGTTATGTTTTTTGGGCATGTGGTATTGATAAGCCGTGGTACTGTAACAAAGCCTAATTTTTACAATTTAATAATATTCATGGTAAAGTGGGGGTGAATATCCATGGTAAGAATATTTTCATATCGTTATAAAATAGTTTAGTTGTGAAATACGTTATGGTTTTTGGGCATGTGGTATTGATAAGCCATGGCATTTTCCCATGGAATTGTAACAAAGCCTATTTACAAGTTAATAATATACATGGTAAAGTGGGGGTGAATATTTATGGTTAAGAATTTTTTCATATTGTTATCAAATATTTTGATTGTGAAATAAGTTATGATTTTTTGGCATGTGGTATGATAATTCATGGTATTAGCCCATGCTATTGTAACAAAGCCTATTCACAAGTTCATAATATCAATCGAAAAGTGGGGGTGAATATCCATGATTAAGAATCTTCTCATATTGTTATAAACTCTTTTGATTATGATCAAAGTTATGTTATTTGGGCATGTGGTATTGATAAGCCATGGTATTTTCCCATCGTATTGTAACAAAGTCTATTTACAAGTTAATATTATTCATGGTAAAGCACAGATGAATATCCATGGTTAAGAATATTTTCGTATTGTTATGAAATATTTTGATTGTGAAAAAAGTTATGTTTTTTGGGCATGTGGTATTGATAAGCCATGGATTGGCCCATTGTATTGTAAAAAACCTATCTAAAATTGGGGTGAATATCCATGGTTAAGAATCTTGTCATATTGTTATAAAATAAATTGGTTGTGAAATGAGTTATGGTTTTTGGGAAGGCAATATTGATAAGCCATGGTATTGGCTCATGGTATTGTAACAAAGTCTATTCACAACTTTTAAAAAAAATCAAACTATAACAAATAGGATTTTATTATTTTTATTAATTTAACTTTTTATTTTAAATGTTTGCACTCATCCCCAATCAATTTTTTTATAATTAAGCCGACATTTAGAATTGTTTACATACTTACATTACACCTGCACATCTACTCTATACAATAACTATTCTTACAAAGGCATTATTTATTGTGCATTTGAACAAAACCATAATCGTTGTTGGATATTTTAATGTTGATATGTTTCAAAGCAACAATAAAATAAAAACACTAGAAAACTATATGCACAATTATAATCAAGATTACTAGAAAAGGTCATGTCTCAAGATTACTTGTTGATCATGTATGGTCAAACACAACTAATGAATAATACAATTTTTTTAGTTAGATACATATTGAATGAATCATGATACTATCTATCTTTCCTTTCACTATTCAAATACAAAAAAATCAAAGTATGTATTAACATATTTTCCTTTGATGGGTTTGGTTAGGCATAAGATCTGCTTATTTTCTTCCTCCTCCCTCCAAATAAAAATTGACACATGGCACTGCAACCGTCATGGAATTCGCTAGGAAGTGTGATGTTGTTTGAATTTTTCTAAATCTCATCCTAAAAAAAAGAGAGAGAGATTCTAATCTCTAAATCTTGAGATATTTTGATTTTTATTGGTTTCTAAGTTAATTTATTATAAAATTAAGTTTTATGGAGCTTCGGCTAAAGTGTAAGGAAATATTTAATTCTTGTAGATTAATCATGGAGTAATGTGCCTTTTGTAAAAAAATTAATATTTATTATACATTTAATATATAAGTATTTTTTGCACTTTGGCACTGCAACCTTCATTGAATTCGGTGGGAAGTGTGTTGTCCTATAAATTTTTCTAAATCTCATCCTAAAAGGAGAAGAAAGATTTTAATTTCTAAATTTTGAGATATTTTGATTTTTCATTGGTTTTTAAGTTAATTTATTCATTGAAAAGTTAATTTATCATAAAATTAAGTTTTTGGGGGTTTTGAAAAACAAATTTTAAAAATATTAGTCTAATAATTTATGTTTTTTTTTATATTTAAATGTTTTACAATCAATTTATAATTAAAAAATAAATATTTATA
Source organism: Pinus albicaulis (assembly GCA_034641835.2). NCBI lineage: Eukaryota > Viridiplantae > Streptophyta > Pinopsida > Pinales > Pinaceae > Pinus > Pinus albicaulis. The sequence goes on from CM076577.1 coordinate 661,277,643, forward strand.
ATACAAAATTTTAATATATATTATTAATATATAAGTGTTTTTGACAAGTGACATGCAACTGTCATGAAATTTGGAAGTGCAATGTTGTTTAAAGTTTTCTAAATCTCATCCTAAATGAAAAAAAAATCTAATCTCTAAATCTTGAGATATTTTGAGTTTTCATTGATTTCTAAGTTAATTTATTATAAAATTAAGTTTTATTGGGTTTTAAAAAATAAATCTATAAAAATATTAGAATAATATTTTTTTTAAATTTTTTAAAGTAAATTTATAATAAAAAAATTGATATTTATTATACAAAATTTTAATATATATCATTAATATATAAGAATTTTGTATTATTTTATTATGATTATGTTGTATCATGATATCATAAAAGAGGGAACAAAAAGATTTAGCAATAGTGAAGAACGACGCAAAGATGTGATGGAGCTTTAGTTAGACTGTAAGGAAATATTAATTTTTTGTAGATTAATCATGGAGTAATGTTGCTTTTGTGTCACCTTCGTTTAATCAATCTGATGGACTGGATGTGCCTATAATCTATCAAAGCTTTGGCCAAAATCACTGCCATTGTGCTACTTTTACCCCAAAATGGAAATTTATGGGGACTTGGATGGTGATTTGAAGCATTCAAGGATTGATAGTTTTATTTGCAAGCCCAAGCTTGAGATCACAAACGGCGTGCTTGGGATTTCACAGGCATGGCCTAGAAATTGGTTGGTGAATTCAAGATTGTCTACTTCAGAATATAACTCCTATTCCAAAACAAATTAGGTAATTGCGGTCACACAGGTGAGATGTGCTACCCATTTTGCATGAATATATTGTTTTTCTTCTAAAAGGACTTTTATATTATCATGGTTCCCATATTTACAAAAATTAGAACCTAGAAGTTCAAAACTAGACAAAAATGAACTTAACGAGAAAATGATTAACGAAATTAGATTGTTTTTCCTCGAAGAGTGTCTCTATTTACACCTCTAGAAGAGCGTCACTCTACTCCAGTTCCACCTCCTCTGTTGTCGTTCCCATTCCTCTTGTTCTGACACTCGATTGTACCAAAGGAATTGACAATGATGTCTTTTTGAATACTGAAAATGCCTTCTTCAATACTAATAGTAGCCTAATTCTGCTCATCAGTCATTAAAATCTAATAGGTGGAGTCCTCTTCAGAGATTTGTATGCCCCTTCTAACGTCTCTGAGTCATTTTAGATATCTTTCATCTACATATTCTTATCGAGAAGCAATTTTTCGCCACTCATAGAAACGATTAACAATGCTTGCATTGGACTGAGTGGCGAGATAATTTTCCCAAATATTCTATTCCTTCGGTGTACCTTTGCACATTTAGGGGCAATTTCTAGTATTAAACTTAAAAATTATATTGAATATACTATAATATCCCCTTTTATTATTTATGTTAAAATATTAGGGATTTTACGACAGCAAAAATCATACCATGAATTTATCCAAAAATACCATAAAATTTCACCCATTTACACAATATAAATTGTCAACAAACTAAATAATGTAAAACCCAAAAATTAAATAAGCGTTGTTGCTCCAACAATTTTATTTATAGATTCTCGGGAGAAAATTACGTAATATTTTGGAGATAGAAATTGGTAAATGAACCAAGAAAATGTTGGTCCTTGGACTTCTGATCTCCTTGACAACTTACCTCTTGAAGCATCACAAATTTGTTCTCAACAAATATACAATTCGGCCCCTCATAATATAATAAACTCGGCCTCCACCCAGCAATAAATTAATTCGTTATTGCTCAATGATGTTGGACCCTTATTTGACAACTTCCACCTCTTGATGGATTCAACTCAATTTCTTTGCAAAGATCACAATGGCTAGCTAGGGTGGCTTTGTGACCATCGAAACCAACCGCCACCAACTAGGGTGTGTATTTCAACACCGAAACTAGGAAATGTAATGAAGGTTTCTCCCTCCCACTGTAAGCCACTAGAGCTCCTAATATAATTAAAAAAATATAAAATACTTGTTAATGCTCCCAACGAACTCTCATCTTTCTTTTATAAGTTTTCCCCATCCAAATATCATGTGTCAAATACCATGGGTCATTGTTTTTAAATAATAAAGTGACTTTATGAGTTTTATTTCACAATTAAATCAAAGTCACTTAATAGTCCCATTTTTAATTTAACTATTTACTATCACCTTTAAGATGACATTAAATAATTAAATTAATTATTTTTGATCTCTTGTTCTCATAAAAGGGACATTATAGTCCTCCCTTTCCAAGATTGCTTGCCCTAAAGCAATCCCAACTTATATTCCTGGGTCCCAGATAAGCCTAGTGAATCCATGTTGCACACAATTTGAAAGTTGCAAATCTATACCAAGATTCCAAGCGTGCATGTTGAATGTTGCAACATATATTTGTTCCAAGTGATCCCAACATCATTGTCAAGCTCTGCCATATAGTTTTCTTCAATAGGTGCAACCTCTCTAAATGTTTCCTTGGTAGTTTGACCACAATTTTTACTTTCGATCCTTGAAACAAAAAGAATTGTCTCTCCTACATCTTGTTTATTTTCCCCAGGTGAAACTTCTCCCAAATCGTCCTTGATACATTAATCATGGACTTCCCTTCAATATTTTTCTTACCTACATTTGCAACATGGGGGCTGTGATTTTATACAACAATTGTATGAATATCTTCAACTGCAGTTCCATCATCTTCATATTTGCAACCTTCTTTCTAATTTACTGCTTCAAGTCTATAATTTCATTTTTCCTTCATCGTCATTGATGATGACCATGCTTCAATTTTATCTACCATTCTTGTGGAATTCTTGCTTTAATCTTCAATTCTTATTTCACATTATTTGTTGTAATCATCAAATCTTTAGGTAATTTTTAAATTATATTCTTCACATTTGACGATGTAATCTTCATTATTTTGAAATATTTGTATGAACAATTTCTCCTGTTGGTTTTGAAACATTCTCATAAACCCTTCAAGTTGCAGGAAGACTAAATCTGATACCATTATAATATCCCCTTTAATTATTTTTGTTAAAATATTAAGGATTTTACTAAAAAAAATAATACCATGAATTTCATCCAAAATTACCATAAAATTTTCATGCATTTACACAAAAAAAATTGCGAGCAAATTAAATAATACAAAATCTAGAAATTAAATAAGTGTTGTTTCTCCAACAATTTTATGTTTAGGTTCTCAGGAGAAAATTATATAAAATTTATGGAGATAGAACCTCATAAATGACCCATGAAAGTGTTGGTCCATGGAATTTTGATCTCCTTGACAAATTTACCTCCTAAAGCACCAAAAATTTGTTTTCGACAAATATACAATTCGACCCCTTAGAATGGAATAAACCTGGCCTCCACCCAATTGTAAATTAATTCATTGTTCCTCAATGATTTTGGCCCCTTATTTGAGATTTTCAGCTTCCTAATGGCTTCAACTCAGTTTATTTGCAAAGATCACAATGGCTAGTTAGGGTGGCTTTACAACCACACAAACCAATCGCCACCAGCTAGGGTGTGTATTTTAACACTTAAACTATGAAATGTAATGAGGGTTTCTCCCTCCCACCATAAGCGACTAGAGCTCTCAGGACAATTAACAAAATATAAAATACTCAATCATGCTCCCAATGAACTCTCGTCTTCCTTTTTATAATTTTTGCCCATCCATATATCATGGGTTGTTAAAATTCCATGGGTCACTTTTTTTAAATAAAGTGACTATGAGTTTTATTTCTTAATTGAATTAAAGTTACTTAATAGTCCCTTTTTTAATTTAATTATTCACTGTCACCTTTAGGATGACATTAAATAATTAAAGTAATTATTTCTGGTCTCTTGTTCTCAGAAAAGGGACATTAATACCTTTTAATTAATTTCTAAAATATTCGATAAATATTCTCTTTGGAATTCTTTAGACAATTTACACAAATACTTTTTCCACAAAGTTAAATAACACGCATTTTTGCAAAAAAATAGAAAGAAAAACACAAACAATATTTATTAGAAACTTAGCCTTATTTTATTAATTGAAATATGATATTACTTGCCAAATATGGATTAGAACCCATTAATGTTAGTTTTTGTAGCATCGTATGGTGCTCTAGTCCCGAAACTTAATTTGTGGAGAGGCTAAAACACAGGAGTTCTCCAAAACCCTGAAATCGTTTATGGAAATTCCACCTTTAGATAGCTCAATTAAATTAATTGACCACCATTTAAATTTTCCTATGTCTAACTTAGGAAAATTGGTTAATTAATAGTAATTAATTGAGAAAGGTGAGAATTCTCTAGAAACTCACACAGATCAACTTGGATATGATCTCCACCATCGATTAAGTTTTAATCTTGGTCATTAGAGTCCCAACTAGAGATTATATGAAGAATTTGATGGGTAGATGGAGAAACATACAAAGTGAGAGCCAGTAGTGTGATTTCCTTGATAGGTCGAGCTATCCAGCTTCAAAGGTCAAGCAGAGGAAGGGAGTTCGAGCTAGAAGGGACACAAAGGGGTAGACATAGTGATTTTGGAGGAGGATTCCAATTTTCGATAGTCGGGAGAGGAGGACGATTGTATTCTCTAGGAGGTTGTGCAAGGGTTGCACATTGCCTTAAGAGGAGCAGTTCGATTTAGTTGTGGAGAATTTTGATTCAGTTTTGAGGGGTTGGGAAGTCTTCCAGAAGGACAATTGGATTGTTTCCAAAGTGGCAACAGACAAGACGACTTGTTTTAATAGTGTTTGTCAACCTCATTTGTGGAGGCTAGCACAGGAGCAACACAGAGGGGTTTGTGTAGGGGTTGGATGGCTAGCCTTTAAGAGGGAGTCGTTTGTTAGGATTTCTTCGAAAGGAGGATAATTTACCTAAGTAAATTTTTCCCATATTTCCCTCAAATAGAAAACACTAGTTTGGCTTCATTTTATTGTACTCAGAATTTCACTATTGCATAATAATAAAACCCTCAGCTTCTGCACCAATTTTCCCACATTGTGTTTTTTTGGGGACAATTGTCCAAAAATAATTGCATCATATTTTATGTTTGTGTGTTAGCATTTCTCAATTCCAACATTTCTATTTCCACAATGTTTATTTAATTTGTTGAAGAAATTGTAGTGTGATTATTTTGATATTAATCAGAAAATTAATAAATGGTTAATCAGTCGAGAGAATTAATTATAGTTGTTGCATTTCAAGAGAATTTTCACAAGTAAAACACCTGTTAGAGTCAATTTTTCAATGATCAAAAATAGTTCTTTTGAGATTTTTTCATTCGGTCTTTAGTCAAAAAATTTTACTTTTTTAGTTAAGTCTTCAACAATAATTTTGATCATTGAATGAGTCTTATTAAGATATTCTACTCCTTCACACTTTTTCATCTCCATTCAAATGTCTAAAGTCATGTCATTTCATCTCATATAGGTCAAGTTGGGGTCTAAACTACCATGAAAAGTCTTCAGTTTTTCACTTAAAAAAGATAGTCAAAATTCCATTTCATTCATAAAGGTCTTGTGGAAGGAGTTAGCCTATTTTATAGTCCAAAAATAAATTGTGTCATGGGAAATTCTACGCTTTGTTGCTATTTTTCGAAGAGAAATAAAAACTTTGCTGAAAAAGTATATTTTCAAAATTACATTATATTAAAGATTTATCTTCAATATTTCGAAAATAATTTTTTAAACCATAGGTTTTAAAATCCTATGAGTTATATTTTGTTGTTGTCATACTCCACTACCCATTATCCTCCATCGCTATCGTGACACGTTGCATTCATTTATTCGCTTACCATCCATATCACATCACTCTCGTCATACCCCTACCAGGCCAATCAATCACCTCTGTCGTACGTTAATCCTCCCTCATCTAGCCAACCATCCATCACATTACAGTTTAATTTGACAGCATGTATCAGAATTTCCCCCCCCCCCCCTCATCGTCCGAGACTTAACGGCGGGAGCGGGGGGGGTCCAAAAAGAGTGGTATTGTGCAGTGATACTGCTGTTATGTGTCACGGCCATGTGGTTTCACACCCCCTCCCCACACGAAACCACTTCCCGCTCCAACACCCCTCTGAAATCCTGCCCACCCACTGATATAAAACCACCATTCCTCCCGCCAATAAAGTCATGCCAACGTCGACTGGCCTATCCAATCAATTTAATTCTCGTGTTCTCTTGACCGTTAGCCAATTAATTCAATGGCTAACCGTTAGGCAACATATTCGCACCCAATTTCAAACAGAAAACAAGCTCAATAGCCCATAAATTCACCATTGCATGCATGTTTAAACTTTTACTTTGTATTTTCAAACTGCTCTGCACAGGTTTTCGAATTTAAATCCATTACCAGAGTTCCAGAGAATCAAACTCATCATTATTTGAAGCTTTTCTTGCAAGTACCAATTTTCCTCTAGTTTCAGAGACTTATCCTCGATCTCAACTTCTGTTGTGTATCAAATACTTTATGTTTTCCGCCACTCCAACAGAATCAACCTTGCCTCCAAAAAAAAAAGGACCTGAGTAACCAGTAAGTCTGTTATTACATCCTTCAGTTGATTTTCACCACATTCACTTAGCAGACAAAGATTACAAAATACATGAAACCTTGATTGATATTGAGATTATTGAGTTATATTGTTGGTTATAAGATAAATACGTGGATAAATCAAATGACATAGGACTATGGGACTCTAATATCCCTCATTTCATCTTTCCTCTAACCCATAGTTGCCCAAATTTTGTTAGGAGATGTCAAGTTTGGTATATGCCATACCATAGAGTTATTATCGCTGCTACAGGAGAGGTTTTAGTGACCATTGATTCCCAAACAATTGAAAAAATGATGCAAGCCCCAAACACGGAAGATGCCACAACATTTTCCCGAGAAGCCTTGATAGAAATTTACCATAAGTTAGATTTTGAAAAGAGCTCAAACTCTTGAGTTATTCATGACTAAAAATAGCCCATTACCTAAGAAAAACCCTCCATTTCTAGCATCCATTTTCCCTGAAAGGTATAAACAAATCATCACTGTCATTTCCTACCTTCTTGGTTATTATTCAGACCAATGAGTAGATGAAGCCATCATAGGGTTTTTGTCCATATTTTCCATTGATTCCAAGCCCTCCATCATTTTCAATTTTAGCCAGTTTATTGCAGATGTTGTCCATGATCAGTTTGTGAAATTCACAATTAAAGAGGCTTTCTGTTATGCCTCGATGTTAGTCTATTTATTATTGTACTCCCGGAGAGACAAATTTAAGTTTTCTCTACAGAAATTGGATGAAGAATTCAACCAGCAGTCAATTATTTTCTGGACTTCATTAGTCATGGAGGAACAGAAAGAGTATTCTTATAAACAGTTTGTGGAATTGTTTCTTCAGTCAAAACTTAGTTTGTTGAATAGCACTCCAGAGCCAAGAATTAGTGAAGATATTAGGAAGGTATTGTAGTTGTCAAATCAAGCTAGAACAGGGGATTGGTATATTTACCAAAATTATACATAACTCAAAGTTTATGGATGTGAACTTCCCCCTTATAAGTTGCCCAAATTCCTCCCCATGAGGATTTTTTCATTGGAGTATATTAGACAAATTATTATTGCAAATGAAGTGCATTTTGTCTTTTCAAAGAAGAAATCACAGTCTAAAATTAAAACACGGATAGGTCCTTTTATTTGTAATAGCAGGACAAAAGGAGAAGAGGCAGATAAATTATTGAAAGAAATGCAGTTTAGCCCAATTTTTACATGGTCTTATGATCCATTTGGTGTCATTTTAAAACTAAGAGTGGAAAATAAATCTACAACATATTTTCATACACCTAGACCAGAGATTGAAAAATACATGAATCAACTTGAATGGACAGAAGGCACACTACAAAAGGATGAGGAGCAGACATTGTCTACATCAGCATTACAGACTACAATTGCACAGGAAAGAGCAGGGAAGAGAGTTAGATAATATTATTCATCTCCAATGACTGATTCATCAAGCAAAGATTTCAAAATTCACTATAGGAAGAAGACAAAGCTAAATCTGAAGGTCAATTCCAACAAGGAGTCAGAGAAATAAATAATCATCATCATTGAATAAACACCTCCTTCTACACAAAAAAGTGATAAAGGTACCATTGCTACTCCTACTACTTCTACTATTTCTAAAGAGCAGCAAATAGCAACTCCTAAAGATCAGCAAACAACATCTTCTCAAGATCAGCAGAAAGCCATTTAGATTAGAACAACTGCTACAAGGGAGAAATAAAAGGAGAATATTGTCTTTGATACTTTCAAAGAAACGAATTTGAAGAATGAGATGTTGAATACAAGTACCTATAACCAGTTTTGGAAACAAACTCCTAGTTCACAAAGTAGGTTTCTTTCGGCCTTTGATTCTGAAAAGGGAAAAATGCATTTTTCATTTCTTCAAGCACGGATCTCATAGCAAAAGTTAGAAGAAGATTGTAAGAAAGCTACATTTGAGTTTGACACAAAAGAAATTCATCCAATATACCAAATGGAGCTTCATAAGCAAACTGGTGAGATGATTTCATCAACTCTCACTAATACTACTTTGAGCTTGTAAAAATTTCAGGTTTCATTGGCAAATGTGCAGTTACAGCTGAAATTGGAGAAGGTGTCTTCATTTCCAAAAGACACAAGAATCAAGACTTTAGAAGATCTGGTATTAAATATTGGATATGATCCATCCAATGTGAATGCAATTGAAGAGATCATTAAGAAGAAAAATTATGATATTGCAACATTGAGAAAGAAATTGAAAATACCAACTACAGAAGATCCTTTGGCAAAGGATATTAAAGAAAATGAAACTCAGAAAATAGATATGATGAAGTTGATAATGGAGCAGAATGCTCAATTAAGCAAATAGAATTAGAGTTAGAGAAGATGATAAAGGAAAAAAGAAGCGGCAATGAAGACATCAAAAGTTCCTTTAGAAGTAGCACCACTAGTAGCCATTCCTATAACTCAAACTTCTACAGCAAGCATTACAGATGGAGCTGAACAACTCACCAAAGCAGTTCAGAACATCTCAATTCAAGAAGAGGAGATCAAAAAGTTGCAGGATCAGGTAAACTTGTTGCAATTACAGAAATATAATGTCGAGAGCTCCCATGCAACTGAATTACAGAGGGATAAAAAATTGATTGAAATATTGTAGAAAGAGAAAAAAGAGTCATCCATTGGTAATATTTTGGGCCAGGCGAAAGAGATAATATGGGAAGACATCACAGAATCCATCACTGAAATTTGGCCAAGCATACAAATCATCTTTGAGAAAAAAAAATGATCTAGAAGGCAAATGAGGTCATTATAGCAATCAAAGAACAGCGGGGAGATAAGCCTACAGTAGGTAACAATATCGTCAGATTTATGAATTCAAAGAATAGGTATGAGCTAGATGAATTGGGCATTGATGATAGAACAAAAACCATCCTAGATGTGAAGAAAGTGCTGACAAAGAAGAATTCGATTCTTCAACTTGAAGAAAAATGCCACAGTCTAGAAGTTACAGCTCAGAGATTCTTCGACAGTATAAAATATCTAACACAGAAAGGGTTACCTTCCCTCTTTGTAATTAATGATAAACTGATGACCAGAGATGACTATGGAAAGAGACTTTGGGAAATTTCCAAGTATACTGCCAAATTTGCAAATATTAAAGGCACATTAACAGAAAAAGCATTGTTGGGAGCAATAAGCAATGATATTTATATTTAGTATGAAATTAAACATGTCTTTGTTTTGAAGCCAAATTTTGCTAAATACACTGAGGCAAATGAAATTTACCGCATGGTAACTAAATTAGTTATCCCTGATGAAGAGCACTGGGCAAATTTATGTGAGTTTCATGAGTAATTAGAAAAAGCAGAAAAGTCATTTTTGCCAGATCAATAGTCAACAGAAAAACAATGCAGCTCGTGATTATCTTCTTCAGCAACAGTTTTCAGTTACATCCAGCGCCAGCACAGCAGATGCAATTTATTTCCATGATGTAGTTAGAGCTAGTTAGCAAATAAAGCGCTATCAATTTGGATAGCCTTTAATGTAACAATTGTAATTTTATTTTTCTATATATACTTCGTTGTACGAAATATTATTGTTGGATAATCGAGTTCTGAAACTATGTGTATTACTGTGGACCTGGTATTAATGAAAATCAAAGGATTTTGCAACAATTGTGTGAGATTCATGTGGTATTTTTATTGAGCACTGTGCCTTTCTATGTTATTTCATTTCCATTCCATTTTCTGTGTAAAATCTTATTCATTTTATAAGCATAAATAAGTCAAAAGTTTTGTTTATTAATTTCTTACAATGTTTATTTCTTCTAATGAATGAATTCATGTAAAATGCTCATTTAGAGACCTTTATTTTCTACCACTATACACCAATGATAAATTAAATGTGCTCAAATAGCTTTCCTATCTTGCCTTGCTCAATTTTCTGCAATACAGTCTTTGAAATCAGTTTTAACTTTCACTGATTATAAATTTTATCCAACAAACATATCATTAAACAAATTCTAAAACAAATTAATTTATATCCAGCTCTGGTACTCAAACCTAAAATTGAATAATTAAAAAAGTGACACAGAGAGAGCCCTCTCTAGTTAGGTAGGGCTAGCTACCTAGCTAAAATTTGTTTTGTGGTTACCTTTCTTCATTCCTAATTTCAGCTTAGGAAGTTGGGGAGAGTGATAACATTTCTAGCATCGTTTCTGGGGAACAATTGTTAAATATTCCCTAGGAAAGATTTTATGAACAAGCTGAAGTTAAAATTTGAGCCAAAACATATCATTTTGATCTTAAACTGGCTCCTAAAAGATATAACACATCAAACCCTGATCCTAATCCATCACCCCTGGTATTTCTGAGAAAACAAAAGACTAAGTCTCGATAATCAAGAAGATTTTTTCCTCCACTAATTAAATCAAATTTCCTGCCTACGAGGTTTGTCTCTGAAGATTTAGCTTTTTCTCCATCACCTTAAAAATATTTAATTAGAACCAAGTCTGAAACTTTTCTCTCAAAAGCTACTATTGAACTTTTTTATTTTGAGTCTTTTTCACAATTTTCTGAAACCTTTGAGTGTGAAAATGATACTAAATTTTGGTCCAATTTCCATAAACTTAAAGGCTTAGTAGACAAATTTTAAGAAACCTCTGAAAAAGCCTATATTCAATATCAGAAACAAGATTTTGGTACTTCTTTTACCTCACCATCTCATGCAGCTACATCATTTGTTCCTCCTTTCATTCCATCTTTACCTTTGCAAACTTTTATTCAATCCACACCGCAATTCACACCGCCACCACCTCCTCCATTAATCATGGCCAGATTTGCTCCACTGATTCTACCAGGTCACCTTACTGCTTCACCTCAAAATTATGGTCAGAGGCTGCCTTTATTTGATGGAACATCAGAAATTACAACCCATCAGCATGTGGCTAAAGTAACTGATTTTATAGATCTTGAAGAATTAGACAATGACGACTTTAAGATGTGTATTATTGCTCAAAGTTTTTCTGGAGAAGTAAAGAAATGGTTTTGCTCTATTGAAGCTGGTACAATTGGTACATCACAACAATTAATTGATTTATTCATGGAAAAATGGGAAGAGAAGAAAAATCCATTGCAAATCATAGCTGAATATATTGCACTAAAAAGGAATACAAATAAATTTGTCCAATAATTCACATCTAGATTTAATAAGATATAGCATTCAATTCCTAATAATATCAAACCACCCCCAAGCCTTGCTTTACTCCATTATCCTAATGGTTTTGACCCCGATATGGCCTATCAGCTAAAGGAGAGAAACCCATCAACTTAGGAGGAAATGCAAAGGAATGCAGTGAGTGTAGAGGCAAATATGATTATTAAAAAGTCCAAGGTTAAAATAGATAAAATAGTCACAATTAAAGAAGAAACATCCACTTCATCAAAGGAAAAATTGATACTTTGATTAAAGCTATGGAAAAAATTATGGATAATATTTCTAGTGTTGATGGCCAAGTTGAACACTCTATCATAAATCCCAATTTCAAAGGTCAAAATCAGCAACCCCAATACAGAATTAAACAAAGGGAACATGAGGGGTCAGGATCCTCAAAGTCAACATAAAGTTAGAACACCTTTCCAACAGAATTATACTAAAGGCCCTGATGAAGATGAAGAAGAATAAATTTATGGAAAAAACCATTTATTTGAGGAAAATCAGCAACCTTTTTTCCTCGTTGAAGAAGATCAATATTCTGCAGAAATTTGTGCATCAGAAGACCAACAAAATGCCATGTCAAATGAATATTTAATGTGTACTGAAGATTATCAGAGAGGTTATAAAAATGTCCTCACACAAGTTCAAAGACGGTGTGGTTTGAGGAGCAGAAATGTTCCGACAGTTGCTAATCAAAAGAAGCAAAGCTCTCAAACTAATACTCAGCAAAAAGAAGTTGTTGCACCAAACAGAGGCAAAGAAAAAGCACCTGCTTCTTTTACTTCTCTTAAAGCTAATGAAGCATCCACTAGAAATCAAAGAAAATATGAAGAAGTTCAATAAGGAGGGAAGAAGAAATATTCTTCATCCAAAGAATTGCCTGAAAAGAAGGATACATCACTAAAAGAGGTAGAAAAACATCCTACTCAATTCTCCCTTGAAAATGAAATTGCTAAACTGAAAGTTTCTATTCCTCTAACTGAGATAATAAAGAATGATAAATACAAGTTTCAAGTAAATAAGTTTCTTAGAGTTGATCAAACATCTGATATGGTTAACTTGAGTGATGATCATCTTGAGCTTCTTTTTGGTCCTGTTGTTGATGGCAAATCATAATATAGTGAAGTTCCTCCCTTCTATTTAAGTCAAGATCCATGATTTTATTCTTCACAATGCAATGCTTGATTCTGGAGCATCTCATAACCTCATGCCTAAAGCCATTATTGACAAGTTAGTACTTGACATCACAAGACCTTACCGTGACCTCTACTCATTTGATTCAAAGAGGGTGAAATGTCTTAGTCTTATCAAATATTTAGTGGTTTCATTAGAATAAATTCCAACCAACAATGTCCTCATGGATGTTGTTATGGTTGATATTCCACCTAGGTATGGAATGCTACTTTCTAGATCATGTGTGTAGAAATTTGAATAACTGTTAAATTATTCACCGAGATTATCCTGATCACACACTATTTGAGCTTCATGCATAATACATAACCTCTTCTACTATTGATCATCAATTTGCGGAAATTAAACAGTCACATGCGCACATTAAAACCATAAACAATCACACATATAAACACAGTATTTATGGGAAAGCTTAAAGCTGAAAACCCCCAACTATCTGTATATTATAATGATAGAGATCATGTAACAATCATTTTGCAAACTCCTCACAAGCTCTCAGTACAATCTCTAATTGTTACACACTACACAAGCTCAGATCATACAAAACACATGCTCCAATCTGCTCCACCCGTTAGCCAGCCTCTACTGCACAATCCAATATGGATAATTTACCAGATCATGGTTAAAATCCCACTGGTATTTACTGTTCAATCCTCATTGGCTTCTCCATCAATGTGTGTGCAAATCTCTTGCACCAGTATAGTCACAACTGATAGTCACACTTGCTCTTTCACCTACCTCTTCACTGGTCTCCACTGAAACTGTCCATGCACTGCAGTTAACTGATGTATTCTTTAGTTGATTTATGATTTTATAATTAGTGAATTAATTAATAATTAATTCACACCACTCCTCACTAGTGTATTTGTCAGTTAGACTAAATACAACTAGTTCAACTAAGTTAAACCGAACACAACTCCACCAACTGTCTCATCAACTCCACCAAACTCTTCCACATGAGTTCTAACTGAAGTCAACCATGCAATAGCTCAACTAACCCTTAGGAAAAGCATATTTCCTTCTGTCAGCTGCATGTGCCACATCCAAGCATCAAACTGAAGTGCTCCAAGAGGATAAGATAATGTTTAGAGTCCAAATATTATTAAGAGCTAATAATATTCGACATATCTATTTTTAGACTAGAAATCTAAAAATAGATTCCGCCCAATATGTCTAAAAATAAAATTCCATCTATTTTTCCCGACTTGACCAACCATCCACAAATAGCATCCTGTAACTCATAGAACATGATCCATATGTCTAAAAATAGACTTTGCGCCAAAAATACCCTGTGGGCCCACTTAGTGAAGGTGACTCCTTTCCACTAAGCTCATCATATTGTTGCAATCTAAACACTCCCTCTCAACAAGATATGGATTATCTGCAAACCCTATCCTGCCTCTGTGGTATTCGAATTTGCTCCTGGTGAGCGCCTTCGTCAAGATATCAGCATCCTGATCCTCCATAGGAATGTATGAAAGTTACATGATCTTCCGCTGCACACAATCTCTGATATGATGATACCAATCCGTGAAGCCATGCTGCCTCAACTGATCCTCCTGTCTGTACCATGATCCATATCTCGATGTGCCTCTGAGATATGTGTCTCTAAGATATCTCACTACATGCTTGCCTGCCTTCCAGAAGAGCTTGGTTGGCTTAACCATAGCTTGTGAAAGCTGGTTAACAGCATAGCATATGTCGGGTCATGTATTGACCAGATACATAAGTGACCCCACCAACTGTCGATAAACAGTGGCATCCACTACCTCCGCTGAAGTAGCATCCTCCTTCCTCCAGACAGCAGGAAGAGGAGTATCAACAGGCTTGTAGCCATGCATGTTTAACTTCTCCAGTATCTCCCGGGCATACTTACCCTGAGAAACAAATAGTCCATCACTGCACTGCCAAATTTCCAATCCTAGGAAATAATGAACGAGGCCCAAGTCCTTCATCTCAAACTCTTTTTCAAGATCCTCCTTGCATGAGAGTATCAACAGCTCATCACCTGTCAAAATAAAATCATCTACATAAAGTACAATGATCAGCAACTTACCCCCCACCATAATCTGGTATAGGTTCGGATCCGCCTCACTCTTGGAGAATCCAAGTCCGGTGAAATAACTGTCTATCCGTGTGTACCAAGCACAAGGTGCTTGTTTCAACTCATACAACGCTCTCTTGAGCCTGCACACATGCGACTCGCTGCTGAAGATCTAGAAACCTTCAGGCTGCTCTATGTACACCTCCTCCTCAATGACTCCATTGAGGAACGCAGTCTTCACATCCATCTGATGAATGTACCACCCCATCTACGCTGAGAGAGCAAGAATCGTCAGTATGGAAGAATACCTTGCGACAGGTGCAAAGGTCTCCTCATAATCGATCCCCTCTATCTGTGAAAAGCCTCGGGCAAAAAATCTTGCCTTATACTTCTCCACACACCCGTCAGCTGCCTGCTTCACTTTGTAGATCCATCTCGAACCCACCACTGATTTCCCTTCCGGCCTCGAGACAACCTCCCATGCATTGTTTCTGACAATCGAATCATATTCTTCCACCACGGCATCTACCCATGCGGGATCCTCCACAGCTTCCTCGAAAGAGGATGGCTCTGTCACGATACACTTGCTCATAAGAGCCATGTATCCAAGATACCAACCGTGTGACTATCTCTGCCTCGCCGTGGATGTAGGTGCTCCTACAACCTTCGTATCTTGAGCCGGGGCCGCTTCGCCCTTCTGTAGTGCACTTCCGCCCTCTGATGGTTGGCGCTGCATGAGTGGTCTCTTCCACTCCATGAACTTCCTCTTGTGGCTGATCCACATCCCGAAGCTCATCCTTAGGAACTAATAGCTCCTCATCTGCATGCAAGTGTGGCTCCCTCTCAAGCGAACACTTCATGGCTTTCTCCTCCTGAAATTTGATATCCCGTCGCACAACAGTCTTGCGACTGTCTGGAAAATACACACGATAGTTGTGGGGCGTATCAGTGTACCTCACAAATATCCCAACCTCTGAGGTCGGCTCCAGCTTCTTCCTGGCATCCTTCGTCACATGAATGTAAACAGGTGAACCAAAAATCCTCAAATGGGAAATATCAGGCTTCTTACCAGAAAACGCCTCCTTGGGTGTACTCATGCCAAGTATCCTGTGAGGACAACAGTTCTGCACATATACTGCAGTATTGCATGCCTCCACCCACAAGTGAATGGGTAGGCCCTGATCATGCAACATCGCCCGTGCAGCACCCACGATCGTTCTGTTCTTCCGCTCAGCAACCCCATTATGTTGTGGGTTATGAGGTGCTATGAGCTCTCTTCGAATTCCTTCTGTGCTGCAAAAGTCCTTGAATTCGCCAGAGATGAATTCACCACCATTGTCGCTCCTAAGAGCCTTCACCTGCTTCCCCGATTATTTCTCAACCAATGCCTTGAACTCACAGAACTTTGAGTATGTCTCGCTCTTCTTCTGCATGAAGAAGATCCAGCACTTACGAGAAAAATCATCAACAAATATCACATAATACATGTGCTTTGCTGTCGAAGCTACTGAGAAAGGTCCACACACGTCTGTGTGAATTCTCTCAAGGATTGTCGTGGCATGACTATCCTTCTCGTGAAAGGTGGCTTTCACAAATTTTCCCAAGGTACATCCCTTGCACTGATCTGACTGCGCAAGAGTACCCTTAGGAAGCCCAATAGAAATCTGCTGCAGTATCTTCAAAGCTCCATGGTGAAGGTGGCCCAATCTCCGGTGCCACAACTCGCCATCATCCCAGCTCACCACTCCTTCTGCCTTGCCTGCCATTGCTACACAGCCATCTACCTGTAATTGATAAAGGTTCTTAACTCGAACCCCTATCCTCCGGGTCTCACCAGTTGCCTTACTGCGCAGGAAAGCCTTTCCCTCGCTAAAGACAACATCATATCCCTTGTCTTCTAACATCGCCACAGAGATAAGATTCTTCTTCAATCCCGGAACATGCATCACTTCCTTCAATACGAAGGGTTTACTAGACTCCCTCTCAAAGGAAATGGTACCGATACCGGTCGCACTGTATCTACCATCATCGCCCATCTCGATGTGCACTCCAAGATCTTTCTCATCCAGATCAGTAAACAAATCTCGATCTCCTGTCATGTGAAAATACGCACCACTGTCCAGAAACCACACTGATCCCGCCACACTTGAGACCAAGCATGCGATCAGCAAAAAATCTAGCTCAAACTGTGAGGCTAAGGCCTCTCCAGCTGTAGATCCAGCAGCCTGCTTATTTTTCTTCTTCTGCGGACAATTTGTGGCATAATGTCCGTGTTGGTGACAGTGAAAGCACTTCACCTTGGACATGTCCTGCTTCTTGCCTTTCGCACCGAAATGAGAAGCTTTCTTGCTCTTCCCCTTCTTTGCTTTGGCAGCCAAAGCGCAATTCTCTTCATCAAATTTCCTTGATGAAGATCCGTCCCTAGTACTCCGCCTTATCTCCTCTTGCACAAGATCCGACCAAAGTCGCTCCCATCCTGGAAATTTCTCTCGACCATTGACAGAGTCCTGATAGGAGTGCCAACTCTTCGGAAGCCCAAGGAGAGCCAAGCTCACCAAGTCCTCATCATCAACAGTCACCCCCACACTTCCCAGCTCATCCCTGCATTGGATGAACTTCGTGAGGTACTTGGGCATACTATCGCCTTTCTCCATCTTTATGTTTCTGAGTTTATCCTTGAGCGCCAACTTCCTCTGGTCGCTCTTGCTTTGGAATAAATCTGTCAAGGCTTTCCACATCAAATATGGAGAAGCCTTACCATGCAGGCTGGACACTATGTGATCCTTCACGCCCTCCAACAAAATCCTTCGACACTTTGCTGTCTTCTTTTGCCAAGCCTCAATTACGGCAGCATCACTAGAAGTAGGCTTTGGGACTTCAGCATCTATGAACTCCTTCAACCCATTGTCATCCAGCATTGCCTCCATCTTGTCCTTCTATGAAATATAATTCGAGCTTCCCTCAAGGGCATACTCCAATCGCAATTCGTTGAAAGACA
Source organism: Pinus albicaulis (assembly GCA_034641835.2). Taxonomy (NCBI): domain Eukaryota; kingdom Viridiplantae; phylum Streptophyta; class Pinopsida; order Pinales; family Pinaceae; genus Pinus; species Pinus albicaulis. The sequence goes on from CM076577.1 coordinate 661,295,643, forward strand.
TCTCAGCTTCAACACCAAGAAAACACTGCTGCAAATTCGAATTCCACCAGCACAAAACTCAACCGCTTCAATGTTTTGCAATTGCTCCAATGATCAATACTGCTCTAATACCATGTAGAAATTTGAATAAATGTTAAATTATTCGCCGATATTATCCTGATCACACACTATTTGAGCTTCATGCATAATACATAACCTCTTCTACTATTGATCATCAATTTGCGGAAATTAAACAATCGCATGCGCACATTAAAACCATAAACAATCACACATATAAACACAATATTTATGGGAAAGCTTAAAGCTGAAAACCCCCAACTATTTGTATATTATAATGATAGAGATCATGTAACAATCATTGTACAAACTCCTCACAAGCTCTTAGTACAATCTCCAATTGTTACACACTACACAAGCTCAGATCATACAAAACACATGCTCCAATTTGCTCCACCTGTTAGCCAGCCTCTACTGCGCAATCCAATATGGATAATTTACTAGATCAAGGTTTAAATCCCACTGGTATGTGCTGCGCAATCCTCATTGGCTTCTCCATCAATGTGTGTGCAAATCTCTTGCACCAGTATAGTCACAACTGATAGTCACACTTGCTCTTTCACCTACCTCTTCACTGGTCTCCACTGAAACTGTCCATGCACTGCAGTTAACTGATGTATTCTTTAGTTGATTTATGATTTTATAATTAGTGAATTAATTAATAATTAATTCACACCACTCTCACTAATTGTATCAATCAGTTAGACTAGATACAACTAGCTCAACTAAGTTAAACTGAACACAACTCCATTAACTGTCTCATCAACTCCACCAAACTCTGTCACATGAGTTCTAACTGAATTCAACCCTACAATAGCTCCACTAAACCCTAGGAATAGCGTAATTCCTTCTATCAGCTGCATGTGCCACATCCAGGGATCAAACTGAAGTGCTCCAAGAGGATAAGATAATGTTTAGAGTCCAAATATTATTAAGAGCTAATAATATTCGACATATCTATTTTTAGACTGGAAATCTAAAAATAGATTCCGCCCAGTATGTCTAAAAATGGAAGTCCATCTATTTTTCCTGACTTGACCAACCATCCACAAATAGCATCCCGCAACTCATAGAACATGATCCATATGTCTAAAAATAGACATAGTCTAAAAATAGACTTTGCGCCAAAAATACCCTGCAGGCCCACTTAGTGAAGGCGACTCCTTTCCACTAAGCTCATCATCTTGTTGCAATCTCAACAATGTGGAGCAAAGCTTAGAGGAACTCTGCAACAAAACTTTTCATATGCAACCATTCCTATTTTTGGACAATTCAGGGAACTTTACAGAGAAATTAAGATGAAATATATGATCAATACAAGAGAAAGGCCTCAAAATCATCCCATTCATGTTGTACATACATATTTAGAGTCTTTTATTTTATTCAATGAAGAATGCTCAGCAGCTTCAAACTTTTCGATTGAAGAAAAATCAGAGAATCCAAAAAATTCACATTCTGTTTTAGAATTGGCAAAGACGGAATTTTGTAAATTAGTGCGAAACAGTTTGGAAATAAAGACATCTTCTCAAGAAAAAAATAAGAAAATAGTATAAAAAACAGAGATTTTGAATACAGCAAAGGTATCCCAAACAGAAATTAAAAATCAGCTATCTGATTTACACTTTCCAAATGAAGAAAATAGTCTTTGGACTATGGAATTTGATGGAGCCATGGGAAAAAAAGGTGTTGGTATTGGAATTTAGATTCACAACCCAATTAATCAATCATCGGATATCCCTCCAAATGTTAGAATGTCTTCTTACAGACTAGAATTTGACTACACAAATAATGAAGCTGAATATGAAGCCTTAATTGTTGGTCTAAAATTTTTGAAAAAGCTTGGTGCAAAGAAAATTTGTCTATATGGCGACTTCGAGTTAGTAATTAAGCAAGTTAAAGGAGAGTACCAAGAAAAACATCCTAGAATGAGAGCTTATATAACTACAGTCTTATATATCCTTAAACATTTCCAGAATATACTCTGTCATTAATTCCTAGAAACAGCAATGTTATTACTGATTCTTTGGCCACTTCTGCTAGTATGTTCAAAATTACTCTATACCCAAACAAAAAATATGAAATAAATGTCAAACATCGTCCTGTTGTCCCTAACAATGTTCAATATTGGAAAGTGTTTCAAAATGATGAGAAAATAATAACCTCTTGCAGACATAAGAAGAATTCATAAATGCCAAAATAGATGACCAAGAAATTCATGATACAGAGATGCAAGTACTATAGCTTAAGAATAATTCTACTCCAAGAAGTTTTGTACCTTTGGAAGAACTTTTTGACCAATATGATTTTGCAAGGAAGCCTACTATGTCACCAACAGAGGTGGGTGTGGAAGATTCAAATATTGGTACTTCAGAAAATCCAAATATGGTACATATTTCTAAATCCTTGAGTCCAAAAACGAAAGCTAAGTATGCAGTACTTATGTCTCAATTTTCAGATGTTTTTTCTTGGGAATATTTGGATTTGAAGGTCTATGATAAAAGTATTATTCAGCATATTATACCTTTCAAGCTAGATCAAAAACCATTTCACGAGAAGTTGAGAAGGATGAATCCTAAATTTCTGCCTTCTATTCAGAAGGAAGTAAATAGATTATTCACTGGTGGAATAATAGTTCCTATCCATTTTTATGACTGGGTGTCTAATCTAGTACCTGTGAGAAATAAGATAGGAGAAATAAGATTGTGCATTGATTTTAGAAATTTTAACAAAGTGTTGGGTATGTGTTATATTCTTTCCACAATTAGCCCCACGCGCTGTATGTTGCGTCGGGCGTAGCTGGGGGGTCACGAGGGGCGAAGCAGTCCCCACCGTTGGGGTCCGGGGCAGCGCCCCGGCCAAAATTTGTTTTTGTGCGGACCCACTCATAGGCGGATCCGCCCATGGTTTTGTGCATGGTTTTGCACATGGTTTTGGGGTTCGATGGTTTTCGGCCCCTGGTATTTTTGTAGATCCGTTCAAGGGAACTACGGTTATGTTCTAATCCAGGGTTAATGGATTGGGGTTTATGTATGCTCCGGCATGTATATATATGTGTTGTAACACTAAAAGGAATATAATGAAAAATCAAGCTGGTCGTCCCGATTTGGGATCCAGGGGAAAATCTCCGTGTTTATCTGTTTTATGTTTTATGCTCTCGCTATTGTTTATTTTCTGTTATAAGATTCGTGTGTAGATAATTTCTGTTCAGGGTTAAAACCTACATTTGGTATCAGAGCTGTTTCGGCTTCAAGGGGACGCCTTTGTTGTTGAGGGTTTTTTTTTGCTCGGGCCTGTGGTAGACCCTGTGCAGTGGGAGATCTGCGGGATCGATTCTTGCGGTGAAAGAATATGGCGAGCAGCGGGAAGATAGAGATCGAGAAATTTAATGGTCAGAGCTTTGAGTTATGGAAGCTCAAGATGGAGGATCTGCTGGTGGATAAAGATCAGTGGATCGCGGTAGATCCAGGTACTAAACCAACGGCAATGTCAGATGAAGACTGGAAGAAACTGGATCGGAAGGCTAAGAGCACAATACAGTTGTGTGTATCAGATTTAGTATTGTTGAATGTATCTGGGGAAGCTACGACGAAGAATTTGTGGGAAAAACTTGGGACTTTGTACCAATCTAAGTCTCCGGTGAATAAGTTGTTCCTACGGAAAAAGCTGTATAACCTGAGGATGAAGGATGGAGACTCAAGGATGCAGCATCCGAATGCCTTCAATATCGTGGTAAGTCGGGCTGTCGTCCGTTGATATTAAAATCTCGATGAAGATAAGGCATCAGTTACATAGGCACCGCCCACTCGTGACGTTCCTGTTATCAGACAGTGGCACACAACTACCTTAACTTATTACTGTCCGTGGTCAGTGGCTGAATTGAAGATGGATGAGTTGGGACGAGGAACTCCAACAAGAAAACAAAGAATAAGGTTTCGAGTGGGAGATCTAAATCTAGAGGGAGATCTAACTCTCCTGGAAAGTTTGTAAAGGTGTGCTGGAAATGCGGAAAGGAAGGGCACTACAAAAAGGAATGCAGATCTAAAGCTCCTGAGAAAGGAAAGGGATCCGATGAAGGTCCTTCTGCAGAGGCAAAAACCACCTCGGATGAAGGTGGGGATGTGTATTTGGCTTCTTCTTCAAATACACATGTAGATCATGAGTCATGGTTGATTGACTCAGGTGCATCCTTTCACTTCACTCCCCATAGGGAGTGGTTCTGCGAGTATGAGAAATATGATGGTGGTGATGTCTTCCTAGGGAATGATAGGAAGGCCAGAATCGTCGGACGTGGAAAGGTCAAGCTGAAGCTGCAAGGTGGGAGGATTAGAACACTTCCTGGTGTTCTGCATATTCCTACATTGGCCAGAAATCTGATTTCTGTAAGCAAGATGGATGATGCAGGTGTAAAAACAGTGTTCGAGAAAGATGCCTGCAAGATGGTTCGGGGAGCACCGGTATTAATGCGGGGAGTTCGGACTGGAACTCTATACAAGCTACAAGGTAGCACTGTTATTGATGGGTGTAACAGTTCTGTGGTTCCTGAAAGTGGGACGGAAAGTCTAGCTGTCTCTGGAGAAAAGACCATGCTATGGCATCGAAGGCTTGGACATATTGGAGAGAAGGGCCTTCGGATACTACATAGACATGGTATGGTAGAAGGTATGTCTAATTGCTCTCTGGATTTCGATTTCTGTGAACATTGTGTATATGGGAAGCAGAATCGGTGAGTTTTCCTTCTGGTGCTAAGAGGGCGAACAAGATATTAGAACTTGTGCACAGTGATGTGTTTGGACCTGTGTCAGTTCCATCACTGGGAAAGTCTGTGTACTATGTTTCATTCATAGATGACTTCTCAAGGAATATATGGATATATTTCTTGAGGAAGAAATCTGAAGTCTTTGACAAATTTAAAGAATTTAAGGCTCTGGTGGAAAACCAGACAGAGAAGAAGATAAAAGTGCTGAGGACAGATAATGGTGGGGAGTTCTGCAAGAAGGAATTTGAAGAGTTCTGTAAGAAGTGTGGTATAGCACAGCAGAAGACTACTCCATACACACCTCAACAAAACGGAGTTGCAGAAAGAATGAATAGAACACTGATGGAAAAGGCAAGAAGCATGCTCAGTGGTACCGGGTTAGGACAAGAATTCTGGGCAGAGGCAGTGGAGACTGCATGTTACTTAGTTAACAGATCACCTTCATCAGTGTTGGAGGATAAGACCCCACATGAGGTATGGACTGGTAATAAACCCTCTATTTCACATCTAAGGGTATTTGGATGTGATGCATATGTACACGTTCCAAAGGAGAAAAGGACCAAGTTGGATAATAAATCTAAAAGGTGCATCTTTATTGGGTATAAGGATGGTTTAAAGGGTTACAAGCTTTGGAACCCAGAAACAAGGAAGGTTGTGTACAGCCGAGATGTGGTGTTTAGAGAAGTGAAAGATGTTGTTAAACATGAAGTCCTACCAAAGGAACCCGAGAAGATAGAGTTTGAGCTAAAGGAGGATGAATCAGACTCTACAATAGAAGAAGACTCAGAAGATGAAGAGCCACAAACTCCAGCTTTGAGAAGATCAGTTCGGGAAAGAAGGCAACCAGAAAGGTATAGTCCATTTGCTTTCTATTCAGGTTTTGCCTTAACTATAACTAATGATAAACCCATAACTGTGAGGGAGGCAGTAGATTCAGAGGATGGAAAACTCTGGACGGAGGCCATGGTTGATGAAATGGCATCCTCGCACAAAAACGATGCATGGGATCTGGTGGAGTTGCCGGCTGGAAGGAAGCCCATTGGGAGCAAATGGGTGTTTAAGAAGAAGATGAATGTAGAAGGCAAGGTGGAGAAATACAAAGCTCGATTGGTAGCAAAAGGTTATTCCCAGGTGCCGGGAATTGATTTTGGTGATATTTTTTCTCCTGTTGCCAAAGTTACTTCTATTAGATTATTTTTATCTGTTGCTGCTGCATTTGATTTTGAGATAGAACAGATGGATGTGAAGACAGCATTTCTTCACGGGGATCTAGAAGAGGAGATCTACATGAAGCAACTTGAAGGCTTTATGGTGAAGGGTAAGAAAGAACTGGTATGCAGGTTGAAGAAGTCTCTGTATGGGTTAAAACAGTCACCAAGGATGTGGTATCAGAAATTTGATACCTATATACGGGGACTTGGCTTCACCAGAAGCAAGGAGGATCACCGTGTTTATTTTAAATTAATTGGTGACCGTGTTATTTATTTGGTCTTGTATGTGGATTATATGTTGTTGATTGGAAATGACAAAGAAATTATCCAAGATTTGAAGACCCAACTGTTCTCCAAATTCGACATGAAGGATCTGGGTGCTGCAAACTATATTTTGGGCATGGAAATTAAGAGAGATCGGGCAAGAGGAAGCTCTGGTTAAACCAGAGGAATTATGTCGAGAATATATTGCAGAGGTTCAATATGCAGGATAGTAAACCGGTGAATGTTCCTATTTCTGTAGGTGTAAAGCTGTCTGCTGAACAGTGTCCCAAGACACAAGAAGAAGAGGAGTATATGTCCCGTGTTCCATATGCAAGTGCAGTGGGTAGCATGATGTATGCAATGGTCTGTACTAGACCAGACATTGCACATGCAGTGGGAGTATTGAGCAGGTTTATGTCAAACCCAGGGAAGGAGCATTGGATAGTAGTGAAGCGGGTTTTCAGATATTTACGTGGCACTAGTGATTATGGCTTGTGCTACTAGGGAAGACCAGGATTGGAAAGAATGTTGGACATTTATGGTTTTGTTGATGCAGACTGGGCTGGAGATCTGGACCAAAGAAGATCTACAAGTGGGTATGTGTTTAGCCTATTTGGAGGCGCAGTCAGTTGGATGAGTAAAAGACAGTCTGTAGTGGCTCTTTCAACTGCAGAGGCAGAATACATAGCAGCCACTCATGCAAGCAAGGAAGCAGTTTGGTTGCAGAGATTGTGTTCAAGTATGGGGTTGGTACAACAAGCTATAAGGATAGACTGTGATAGCCAAAGTGCAATTTTCTTGGCTAAGAACCCTGTTTATCATTCAAAGACAAAGCACATTGATGTTCAATATCACTTTGTTAGAGATATGGTTGAGGCTAAAAGGGTGTTGCTGGTAAAGGTGGACACTTTGAAGAATGTTGCAGATGCATTGACAAAGTTTGTGAGCACTCATAAGTTCTCTTGGTGTAGAGAAACAATGGGTGTTGAAGAATTGGCCCAATGACTAAGCTCTCCTGTGGCCCCCTGTGGAAAGAAAACAACAAGTGGGAGAATGTTGGGTATGTGTTATATTCTTTCCATGATTAGCCCCACGCGCTGTATGTTGCGTCGGGCGTAGCTGGGGGGTCACGAGGGGCGAAGCAGTCCCCACCGTTGGGGTCCGGGGCAGCGCCCCGGCCAAAATTTGTTTTTTGTGCGGACCCACTCATAGGCGGATCCGCTCATGGTTTTGTGCATGGTTTTGCACATGGTTTTGGGGTTCGATGGTTTTCGGCCCCTGGTATTTTGTAGATCCGGTCAAGGGAACTACGGTTATGTTCTAATCCAGGGTTAATGGAGTGGGGTTTATGTATGCTTCGGCATGTATATATATGTGTTGTAACACTAAAAGGAATATAATGAAAAATCAAGCTGGTCGTCCCGAATTGGGATCCAGGGGAAAATCTCTGTGTTTATCTGTTTTATGTTTTATGCTCTTGCTATTGTTTATTTTCTGTTATAAGATTCGTGTGTAGATAATTTCTATTCAGGGTTAAAACCTACACAAAGTATCCTTAAAAGACAATTATCCACTACCAAAAATGGATCACATTCTGCAAAGGGTAGTTGGAGCATCTAGACTTTCTTTGTTAGATTGATACTCAGGATACAATCAAGTTCTTGTCCACCTAGATGATCAAGAAAAGACAGCTTTCACTACATCTTGGGGTACTTTCATGTATGCCAAAATTCCTTTTGGTTTTAAGAATGCAGGAGCAACTTTCCAAAGAGCAATGGACATAGCTTTTTCCAATGAAAAGGATCTATTTTTAGTTATTTACCTTGATGATATCACTGTTTTCTCAAAAAGAGATGAACAACATTTGCAGCATCTGAAAAATAGTCTTTGAAAAATGTTGAAAGTTTGGAATTTCATTAAATCCAAATAAGAGTCTCTTTGTTATGGAAGAAGGTAAATTGTCGGGGCATAATATATCTAAATATGGCATAAGAGTATATCCTTCAAGGATTGAAGCAATTCAGAATTTAGATTATCCAAGGAGCACAAAAGAGATTCAATCTTTCAATAGTAAAATCATTTTTCTGAGAAGATTTGTTCCCAATATTGCTAAACATTTGATGTATATTACTGATATGTTGAAGAAAGATATTGAAGTAAAATGGCCTGAGGAAGCTAAGAAGTCATTTAATCAAGTCAAGTTAGATATGTCTCATGCTCCTATTCTTATTATTCCATACCACGCACTTGATTTTATTGTTTTCTCATTTGCTTTAGAGCATACACTTGCAGTTGTTTTAGAGTAGAAGAAAAATCAAAATACAGAACAGCCTATTGCTTTATTTAGCATAACAATAAGACATGTTGCTTTAAAGTATAACATCATTGAGAAATAGGCTTTAGCTTTAGTCAAAGCACTGAAATATTGCAGAGTGTATATTTTACATTCTCATGTCATTGCTTATGTGCCAAATGTTGTTGTTAAAGAAGTACTTACACATAATGATCCAGAAGGTCATAGAGGAAAATGGATTGCAACCTTGCTAGAGTATGATTTGGAAATTAAGCCCACAAAATTGATCAAAGGACAAGTCCCAGCAAAGCTGATGGCAGATTCTAATCTTCATGCCTTAGACATAAATTTCATTACTGTAATGTCTAATGAACAAACTACTGAAACATTACCTGAGATAGCTAAGATTTTTTCTTTATCTCCTTGGTATGCTGACATTGTATATATTATACAACGTTTGAATCCTCCTCCTGGTATGCCAAGTAGTAAAGCAATATCACTGAATTTAAAAGCTCTGAAATACTGCATTTTGAATGGTGTTTTATATTGGAAAGATCCTGGAGGGATATTTCTGAATTGTTTAGTTGAAGGTGAAGTTGAAAAAGTTATGACAGATTTCCATAAGGGTGACTGTGGAGGCCATATTTATTAGAAAACCACAGCAAATAAGATCTTGAGAGCAGGTTTCTATTGGCCCACATTGTTTTCTAATGTTTATAAAATAGTTAATAGTTGTCACGAGTGTCAAGTATTTCAAGGAAAAGGGAAACTTTTACCTTTGCCTCTTAAACCAATTGAAGTCGAAGCACCATTAAAGCAATGGGGACTTGATTTTATTGGTGAAATTAATCCTCCATCTTCAGCTCAACACATTGAATGGATTCTCACTACTAAAGATTATTTTACCAAATGGATTGAGGTTATTCCCACTAGGCAAGAAATTGATTCAATTATCATTCAGTTTCTTGAAAAATATTTTGTCAAGATTTGGTTGTCCATACAATATTATCACTGATAATGCAGCTACTTTCAAATCCAAGAAGATGATTTATTTTTGTGATAAATATCACATTAGAATTGGTCATTCTACTGCATATTATCCTCAGGGAAATGAGCTTACAGAATCATCTAATAAATCTTTGGTGAATATTATTAAGAAAATGTTGCAGGAAAACAAAAGGAATTGGCACAAGAAACTTACAAATTCTTTGTGGGCTAGTAGAGTGAGCACAAAAATATCAATTAATTTGTCTCCATTTCAACTTGTTTATGGAATTGATATTGTTTTCCCTACTTCTTTAATTGTTCTAGTAATGAATATTTTACAGGAAGTTGACAGTGAGCGTAATGATATTTAGAGAAGGATCAACCAGATGAGACATTTACAAAAATCAAGAGATGAAGTTTTTAGTAATACTTCAAAGTTGCATGACAGAATTAAAAATATTTTTGACAGAAAAACAAAGGTTGATGACTTCAAAATTGGAGATATTGTTCTAAGATGGGATGCCAGAAATTAAGAAAAGGGAAAGCATGGGAAGTTTGACAATATGTGGAAAGGAACTTACAAGATTGTGGCATTCAGAGGAAATAAAGCATTTTTGCTAGAAGATCTTGAAGGACAAGAAGTGTTGGGAGGACCTATCAATGGTAGGTTTCTAAAGCACTATGTTTCTTGAAATCCTAAGAAATAAATTCACTGTCATTGTATATACCATTTTACATTTCAAGTTCAGCAAATAAAAGGGAATGGTTGAAAATTTTTGAAGCCCAAGGAGAAGGCCATGAGACTTCTGAAAATAGTCAAGTTTTAGTCTTTTGTCAAGTTAGAGTCAAGTCAGTTGTTTTTAGTTAAAACCGTTTTCAGTTTGTTTCAGTTTTTCAAAGTCTAGTTGACTCCGTATTCCAATGGATAAGGCTACCTGATCTACGGTGTTCTTGACACCTCCTGAAGGAGATGCCATCCCCAACTGGAGCCAATGTTAGAGTTAGTTTTTCAATGATCAAAGATAGCTCTTCTGAGATTTTTTCATTAGGTCTTTAGTCAATTTTTTTTCTTTTTTCAGTTAAGTCTTCATCAATAATTTTGATCACTAAATGAGTCTTATTAAAATATGCTACTCCTTCACACTTTTTCATCTCCATTCAGAAGTATAAATTCATGTCATTTCATCTCATATAGGTCAAGTTAGGGTCTAAAATTCCATGAAAAGTCTTTAGTTTTTCACTTAAAAAGATAGTCAAATTTCCATTTCATTCATAAAGGTCTTTTGGAAGGAGTTAGACTATTTTATAGTCCAAAAATAAATTATGTGTCATGGTAAATTCTATGCTCTATTGCTATATTTCGAAGAGAAATAAAAACTTTGCTGAAAAAGTACATTTTCGAAATTATGTTATATTAAAGATTTATCTTCAATATTTCGAAAATAATTCTTGAAACGATAGGTTTTAAAATCCTATGAGTTATATTTTGTTTCTGTCATACTCCACTACCCATTATCCTCCATTGCTATCATGACACATTACATTCATTTATTCGCTTACCATCCATATCACATCACTCCTGTCATACCCCTACCCAACCAATCAATCACCTCCGACGTACATTAATCCTCCCTCATCTAGCCGACCATCCATCTCATTACAGTTGAATCTGATGGCTCGTATCATACTTTGGCCCCCCTCATCCTCTGAGACTTAACGTCAGGGTGGGGGGGGTCCAAAAAGAGTGGTATTTTACAGTGATCTCGTTGCTACGTGTTAAGGCCATGTGATTTCGCACCCCCCCCCCCCACACACATGAAACCACTTCCCGCTCCAACACCCCTCTGAAATCCCACCTACCCGCTGATATAAAACCACCATTCCTCCCGCTAATAAAGTCATTCCAACGTGGACTAGCCTATCTATTTAGTTTAATTCCCGCATTCTCCTGAACATTAGCCAATTAATTCAATGGCTAACCATTAGGAAACGTACCCGTACCCATTTTCAAATGGAAAATAGGCTCAATTGCCCATACATTCACCATTGCATGCATGTTTAAACTTTTACTTTGTATTTTCAAACTTATTTGCACAGGTTTTCGAATTTACAGGCATTACCAGAGTTCTAGAGAATCAAAATCATAAGCATTTGAAGCTTTTCTTGCAGCTAATGATTTTCCTCTAGTTGCAGAGCCTTATCCTCAGTCTCGGCTTCTGTTGTGTATCAAAGAATTTATGTTTTCCGCCACTCCAACGAAATCAACCATGCCTCTGAAAAACAAAGGACCTGAGCAACCAGTAATTCTTCTATTACATCCTTCAGTTTATTTTCACCACATTCCCTTAGCAGACTAAGATTACAAAATACATGAAACCTTGACTGATGTTGAGATTTTTTAGTTATATTGTTGGTTAGAAGATAAATACCTGGATAAATCAGATGGCATAGGACTATGGGACTCTAATCTCCCTCATTTCATATTTCCTCATACCCATAGTTTCCCAGAGTTTTTTAGGAGATGTCAAGCTTGGTATATGCCATACCAGAGAGCTATTATCACTCCTAAATGAGAGGTTTTAGTGACCATTGATGCCCAAACAATTGAACAAATGATGCAAGCCCCGAACATAGAATATTCCACACCATTTTCCCGAGAAGCCTTAATATAAATTTACCAGAAGTTAGATTTTGCAAAGAGAGATCAAACTAGTGAGCTATTCATGACTGAAAATGTCCCATTACCTAAGAAATACCCTCCATTTTTAGCATCCATTTTCACTGAAAGGTCCAAAAAAATCATCACTTCCATTTCCTACCTTCTTGGTTATTATTCATAGGTCCGATGGGTAGATGAAGCCATCATAGGGTTTTCATCCATATTTTCCATTGATTCCAAACCCTCCATCATTTTCAATTTCATTCAGTTTATTGTAGATGTTATCCATAATCAGTTTTTGAAATTCGCAATTGAAGAGGCTTTCAGTTATACCTCTGTGTTTGTCTATTTATTCCTGTACTCCCAGGGAGACAAATTTAATTTTTCTCTACATAAATTGGATGAAGAAGGAAACCAGCAATCAATTATTTTCTGGAATTCATTATTCATGAAGGAACATAAAGAGTATTCTTATAAACAGTTTCTGGAACTTTTTCTTTAGCCAGCACTTAGTTTGTTGAATAGCACTCCATATCCAAGAATTAGGGAAGAGATTGGGAAGGTATTGCAGCTGTCAGATCAAGCTATAACAGAGGATTAGTATATTTACCAAAATTATATAGAACTCAGAGTTTATGGATGTGAACTTCCCCCTTATAAGTTGCCCAAATTCCTCCCCATGAGGATTTTTTTCATTGGAGTATATTAGACAAATGATTAATGCAGATGAAGTGCATTTTGTCTCTACTAAGAAGAAATCATAGTTTAAAATTAAAACACAGATAGGTCCTTTTATCTGTAATAGCCGGACAGCAGGGGAAGAGGCAAATAAAGTATTGAAAGAAATGCAGGTTATCCCAAGTTTTACTTGGTCTTATGATCTAGTTGGTGTCATTTCCAAACCGAGGGTGGTAAATAAATCTACAGCATATTTTCATACACCTAAACCAGAGATTTAAAAATACATGAATCATATTGAATGGACAGAAGGCACACTACAAGAGGCTGAGGAGTAGAAATTGTCTACATCAGCATTGCAGACTCCAATTGCATAGGAAAGAGTGGGGAAGAGAATCAAAGAAGATCAGTCATCTCCAATGACTTATTTATCAAGCAAAGAGTTCAAGATTCGCTACAAGAAGAAGACAAAGCTAAATCCGAAGATCAATCCCAACAAGGAGTCACAGAAAGAAGTAATCGTAATCACTGAAGAAACACCTCCTTCTACACAAACAGATGATAAAGGTACTATTGCTACTCCTACTACTTATATTGTTTCTAAAGAGCAGCAAACAGTAGCTCCTAAATATCAACAAACATCGTCTTCCCAAGATGAGCAGAATGTCATTCGGATTAGCACAAATGCTACAGGGGAAAAAGAAAAGGAGAAGATCATCTTTGATACTTTCAAATAAATGAAGTTAAAGAATTAAATGTTGAAGAAAAGTACCTATAACCAGGTTTGGAAACAAACTCCTAGTTCACAAAGTAGGCTGCTTTCAGCCTTTGATTCTGAAAAGGGAAAAATGCATTTTGCATTTCTTCAAGCACATATCTTACAGCCAAAGTTAGAATCATATTATAAGAAAGATACATTTGAGTTTGACACAAAACAAATTCATCCAATAGACCAAATGGAGCTTCACAAGCAAACTAGTAAGATGATTTCATCAACTCTCACTAATACTAATTTGAGCTTATCAAAATTGCAAGTTTCATTGGCAAATGTGCAATCATAGCTGAAATTGGAGAAGGTGTCTTCATTTGCAAAAGACACAAGAATAAATATTTTAGAAGGTCTGGTAGTAAATATTGGATATGATCCATCCAATGTGAACGCAATTGAAGAGATCATTAAGAAGAAAAATGTTGATATAACAGCATTGAGAAAACAATTGAAAATCCCAACTACAAAAGATCCTTTGGCAAAGGATATTGAAGAAAATGAAACTCAAAAAATAGATATGATGAAGTTGATAATGGAGTAGAATTCTCAATTAAATCAAATGGAATTAGAGTTAGAGAAGATGATAAAGGAAAAAGAAGCAGCAGTGAAGACATCAAAAGTTCCTTTAGAAGTAGTGTCGCTAGCAGCCATTCCTATAACTCAAACTTCTACAGCAAGCACTACAGATGGAGCTGAATATCTTACCCAAGCAGTTAAAAACATGTCGATTCAAGAAGAGGAAATCAAAAAGTTGTAGGATCAGGTAAAATTGTTGCAATTACAGAAATCTAATGCTGAGAGCTCCCATGCAGCTAAATCACGGAGGGCTAAAAATTTGATTGAAAGACTGCAGAAAGAGAAAAATGAGTCATCCATTGGTAATAATTTGGGCCAGGTGAAAGAGATAATATGGGTAGACATCACAGAGTAGATCACTAAAATTTGGCCAAGCATATAAATCATCTTTGAGCAAAAATAATTGATCCAGAAGGCAAATGAGGCCATTATAGCAATCAAAGAACAGCCGGGAGATAAGCTTGTGATAGCTAACAATAGCATCAAATTTATGAACTCAAAGAACGGGAATGAGCTGGATCAATTGGGCATTGATTACGGAACATAAACCATCCTAGAAGTGAAGAAAGTGCTGACAAAGAAGAATTTGATTCTTCAACTTGAAGAAAAATGTCACAGTCTAGAAGTTACAATTCAAAGATTCTTCAGCAGGATAGAATCTCTAACACATAAAGGGTTTCCTTCTCTCTTTGTAATTAATGATAAATTGATGACCAGAGATGACTTTGGAAAGAGACTTCGGGAAATTTCCAGGGATACTGCCAAATTTGCAAATATTAAAGGCACATTAACAGGAAAAGCACTGTTGGGAGCAATAAGAAATGATATTTATATTCATTATGAAATTAAACATGTCTTTGTTTTGAAGCCAACTTTTTCTAAATACATTAAGGCAGATGAAATTTACTGCAGGGTAATTAAATTAGATATCCCTGATGAAGAGCACTGGGAAAAGTTATGTGTGTTTCAAGAGTAATTAGCAAAAGCAGAAAAGTCAATTTTTCCAGATCGGCAGTCAATAGGCAGACAATGCAGCCCGTGATTATCTTCTTCGGCAATAGTTTTCAGTTACAACCAACACCAGCACAGCAGATGCAATTTATTTCCATGATGCAGTCATAGTTAGTTAGCAAATAAAGTGTTATCAGTTAGGATAGCCTTTAATGTAACAGTTGTAATTTTATTTTTCTATATATACTTAGATGTACGAAGTATTATTGTTGGATAATCGAGTTCTAAAACTCTGGGTATTACTGTGGACCTACTATTAATTAAAATCAAAGGATTTTGTTTCAATTGTGTGAGATTCATGTGGTTATTTTATTGAGCATTGTGCCTTTCTATGTTATTTCATTTCCATTCCATTTTCTGTGTAAAATCTTATTCATTTTATAAGCATAAATTAGTCAAATGTTCTGTTTATTAAGTTTTTACAATGTGTCTTTATTCTAATGAATGAATTCATGTAAAATGCTCATTCAGACTCCTTTCTTTTCTACCACTATACACCAATGATAAATTAAATGTGCTCAATTAGTTTTCCTATCTTGCCTTGCTCAGTTTTCTACAATACAGTCTTTGAAATCAGTTTAACTTTCACTGATTATAAATTTTATCCAACAAACAAATCATTAAACAAATTCTAAAACAAATTTATTTATATCTAGCCTAAAATCTGGTACTCAGCCCTAAAATTGAATAATTAAAAAAGTGACACAGAGAGAGCCCTCTCTGGTTAGGTAGGGCTAGCTGCTTAACTAAAAGTAGGTATGTGGTTACCTTTCTTCACTCCTAATTTCAGCCTAGGAAGTTAGGGAGAGTGATAACAAAACCAACAATATATTTGAATGGTTGATAATATCTCCTTTGATCTTATGCCCCTGTGAGAGATTTGATTGACCTATCCTCACGATCTCCACATTAATCCCAATGAGAAGATATGATTTGATCCCTCCTCTTTTGAGTGGCTAGGGTATATGTCTCAATACCAAAACCCCTCCTCACTAGATCAACTAGTGTGACCATTGACCATCAAAACTAACCCTTTACATAATGTGGGATTTCACCAAGACAAGGGTTTCAACCTACATCAAAATTTCTTGGTCTTGGAACAAATGATAAACCTTCCACTGTTAATTCCCTCAAGCTAGTAGGGAAACCAGCTCTAATACCACTGTAATATTCCTTTTAATTGTTTTTTGATAAATATTATCTTCAAAATTATTTAGAAAATTTACACAAATAATTTTTCGAAAATTTAGATAACACCATGGATCTTTGTTAAAACTTATCAAGAAAAACACAAATAATACTTATCAGAAATCCAGCTTTATTATTTTAAATATCGATCTGGAAATGCATGCCAAATACCATTCTAAGAACCTGTTAAAACTACAACAAGCTATCTGAATGGTTAACGATAACTCCTCCAATGTTAATCCCCTACAAGAGATATGGCTGACCTCTCCGCATGATCTCCACATTAAACCCAGTGAGTGGATTTGATTTGATCCTTCCTCCTTTGAGTGGCTAGGGTATATGTATCAATACCAAAACCGCTCACTATATAAGCTAGGGTGGACCATTGACCTTTGAAACTAACCCTCTACATAATGTGGGCTCTCGCACACACAAGATCTTAGAGCTCAACTCAACAACAACAAAATAAGAATCTCAAATGCATGCTTAAGGAGTGAGCTCTCATCTCCATTAATAATCATGGACTATTGGAATACCACGGGTATTTTTCTTCTTTTATTAAAGTGACTTATAATATTTATTTTTCTTAAGTCACTTGTAATCAATTAATTATCCCATAACCCATAACTAATTTTAATTGTAACCCAAGCTAATGAGATACTCTCATTTCCCATAAAAAGGGACATTACATATACTTTAGGAGATTAGTGCAATATATATTTTATTTGTAAAAAGTATTATCAAATATTTTCCATTGCACCTCCTACAAATTCAATCCCACATTAAACTAATTTTTTAGTCTAAAATACATTAAATAACCCATCAAGCTTATAAACGAAAGGAAGAAAAAACATAGGTGTTACTAAATTTGTTTATGTTTCTATTATTTTGCAATCTATTAGAACTATAAACAAAACAAAACACAAAAGGTATTACTAAATTTGTTTATGTTTCTATTACATTAGGACTATAAACAAAATAAGCAAAAAATTAAGTATTACTAAATTTGTTTATGTTTCTATTACATTGCTTATGACATTGAAAAATAAAAATACAAATAATAGTTTATTATTTTTGTTTGCATATTTGCATTTTCTAATTAATTGTTTATTATCATCATATTATCTTATATGATTCAATGCCAAAATCAGAAAAAACATATAGATGAAGCAAAAGAAGAAGAAGTTGGGGGAGGGGGGTGGGTTGGTCACTATTAACCTCATTGGAATAATTGAAACATATTTCACATAAGACTTGGTATTTCATCCAAAATCATGCATAATCTTAAGCTCTATTTCAAGGATTGTGATTAACAAATGGCTTTGGTATTCAATCATTTATTATGGTGGGTGATTCAAAGGTAGTCATAAGTTATATGACTCTAAACTCTATGTTAGATGATAATTCTCTAACACCTATCATAACTAGAGATAAGCAAGAGGTAGATGATTTCATCAAAATCTTATTCTACCATGTTTTGTGGGAAAACATCTATGAAGTAAGTCAATTTTCTAATATGAATCAACTTTAAAAGTTGGGGTCCTTACTGTCAATGGCATCACTAATTAACATCCAATTACTTGATCATTAATCGCAAGTACAAAGACATGTGATAGTCACTTGACCCGTCACATGGATTGTACCATCAAATTTCAAACTCAATGTTGGGAAATTCATATGATCATATGTGTGTTCCTTCATCACATGCTTAAGTTATCAACATGCATAACTTTGAATGCTCAACTATTTATCTCCCTAATCATGGTGGGATTAGGGACAATTTTACTAAGAACATGTGTGGGAATCTTATAAACCTACTCTACATGGTATGTGAAGTATTAATGTGTGTATGGTAGGGGTTGTGTTTGTTTTTCTCCTTTTGTTTCTTCTTGGTCTCTAGAGGAGCATCCCTCTTCGAGACAATGTAATGCATGGGGGACTCTTGAATTTTTAGGTTGTTTCTAGCTCAAACTCTAGTAGCTTGGTCCCCCCTTTTACATTTTGTTTTTTTATATTCAAGTATTTTGTTGTCATATTGCACTCTATAAACTATCCTATATCATTTTGGATTGAAGGAGTTATAGGTCCAACCTTGAAATTGAATGTGCGGCAAGGGAATTGGAAATTGAGTTATTTTTTGGAACTTGGATATCATTGGCAATTTAGATCTACAACCCTAATGTATTACAAAGAGTTATAGTAAATTAGAGGAGTCCTTAGAAATCATGAGGAGCTAATTCAATGTAATAGGACTTCAATATTCTTTATCACTTCAAAAGTTTTCAAGAACGATCATCATGCCAATTATAAAAATGTAGTAATCATGAGTACTCTTGTGGAACAAAACCATTAGATTTCTATCTTTGTAGCATAATGAAACCTTCTCAGAAATATGATAATCAAATGAGAAAGGGAGACCAATCAAAGACATATAATCAAAGAATAATAGTTAACTTAAAACTAGGGGAGCTAAAGGAATATTAAACAATGCACTAGCTTGTTGAACACATCGACATAAAAAATCAAGACTCAACCCCTCTAAAGTTATCTAAGAAGAAGCTACCAGTTTCTATACCTTTTGTTAAGTATAATTTTTTTAGTATTGTGAGAATTGTGAGTTTATATTGTTGAATATATATAGTGTTAAATATTTCTCGGAAATTTCGTGTAATGATATAGAACGTATTTTCTATTACAACGTAGTAGGAATGGATTTTTATTCAAGAATTTCAAATAACAACTATTATGTAATCTTACTACAAGCATACTTTTAGTTTAATTTATATAAATTTCTCTAGTTATGTGTAACCCCCCACGCCACATTTACCCACTTTTACAAGCTCTCCAAGGTAAATGTGAGCTAAGTGTCACTATGATATGACGCAACCTCCAAGTTCTAGTTATGGAAATGGCGCCTACAAACCAGAAGTAAACCAACATTCCTCAGAGACTACAGATCACTCAGGATCCTACCAACCACCCTAGGTGATCAATCCCTAAGTTGGAACTCGGTTTCACTGACTTGACACCCCAACCACACCCATAACACATCATGCATGTGGCTAGGAGGCTATAACCGTACGCACAAGCCTGTTGATCTGGGTAAATTTATGCTACCCTTTAAACCAAGACCTTTTATTTTGGCTGATGTGTTAGAATTGCTTCAAAGAATTAATGAACATATTTGCATGTTGTAAAGAAGAGGAACATAACAAGCATTAGCAACAAAAGATATTGATAACGAATTTCATCCAGGAGGGACTATGTCTTTGGGCCTTAGTGTCAAGATGGTGTAGGCCGTTGCATTAAGTGTTGGGAATAGTGATGATGTACATGGATGGTATTTTCTCTGTCATACAAGGAAAATTCCCTCAAGCGAGAGTGGTTGGGCCTCTCCATGAGATGTTCCGCTACAGGAACTCTCATTCACAAAAGGAATCCTATCAGCATGACAATCTTACTCAATGGTGACTAAGAGTATCCCGCCAAACATGGCAACAAGGGGATCTCAAACAACATAAACCAACTCCATGATAGAAATTACATCTCACATCAAGAACAAAACAATATCCCACATCAAACATCAAATAGGAATCTATACATAACAATGCATCTCATAGCAAAGAGACAAAGAATTCCATGATCACACTGCATATACCTCACATCCTGGAGCTATCTGAAGAAAAGGATGATAAACTATTGGATCTGGTTGTGCCATCAATCTCATGGCATCGAATATCCTGAAAAAAATTGCTCACACATTGAATTTTGACACCTGCAACTCCACTTTGAAAAGTGGTCAAAAAACATAAGGCTCAGATGGAAAATCTGACTACACTGCTGACTCTCGTGCCACCAAGAGGTGTAGGATTGACTGTCAATTTATTGAATTCTGACATTGTCAAAATCTGGGCCTTAGGGAATATTTTAGATTCCCCCTAGATTCCTCAAAAATGTTGCTCCGCAGGGAATATGGGAATATGCAACTCAAAACAGGAATCTGATCTCAACATTGAGATCCTTCTGAAATTCTGAGAAGAATGAGTATAAGTTTGACCTCATTTTGACATCGGTGAATTTCAGCCTCCAAGGAATCTGAAATATTCGCTCAAGATTCCTGAATATTATCCTCCACAGGGAATCTGCAAAAATGCTACTCAAAAGGTGAATCTGACCTCGCCATTGTGTTCCCTACGAAATTCTGGTTAAAATTCATATAAATTTCAATACATTCTGACACAGGAAAATTTTACCTCCATGGAATCAAAAAGATTCTCCAAGCATCCAAAGGATTCTGTCTCGAAATTCATGCCCCATCCTACCTCGAACTATGTTTTGGGTCTGCCTCTGCCTAGCCTAGGCACACTGGTGAAAATTCAAGTTTAAATAACAAATTAGGGGCAAACTTCACAGCGAAGTTCGTTGGGTGCAATGGTATAAAAAAGGGGTTTGTTAAGGGGGTCGGGGGATCAAATCCCACCTCCCCCAAAAGTCGCATCATAACTGTTTTGGCGTGTTAGGTTATTTTTTGAAATCCCACGAGGGGTCGAACCCACATTGGGCAGCCCGCCCTAACCTTGTGGTCGTGGGTTTATGATGTCGTATTGGGTGGGTGGGGTTCGCAACCCACGGCCCTGACCCAACCCTTTAAACCACCGGCATATATTTAAAACACCGTATATATGTTTCATATACCATGTGTCTGCAGTGGTGGGGGTGGTGGGGTTGACCACCCTC
Source organism: Pinus albicaulis (assembly GCA_034641835.2). NCBI lineage: Eukaryota > Viridiplantae > Streptophyta > Pinopsida > Pinales > Pinaceae > Pinus > Pinus albicaulis. Next base: position 661,316,829 of record CM076577.1, read on the forward strand.
CCCATTAATCAAACTTTAATTTTTATATATGTCGATTTTGTGTGGGGTCTGCATGGGTGGCAGGGGTCATGGCCCGCCACTCCCCTTTTTTTAATATTTTTGTTATTACAACAATAATGGAACTTTTTGAACTTTCTCGAATTTGACCATAGGAGTCAAATTAAGGGTCCCGCAAATTTTCCCAGGATACAGTTGGAGCTGGTCGGAATTCGGTCGTCGGATTTCTGCGAAAATGTGTCCTCTTTAACCTGCCATGTCACATGGTCAACCCTAGAACTTTGACTGCCTCTAACTTTCACATACGAGCTCGGTTTGATGAACCGTTCACACCGTTGTAATCAGGACGATGAGATCTTAAACTTGAAACTGAGTTTTCCATGTTTCCGTCACTCTGATTTTTGAGCTTCCATAAGCCCTCTTTGTCCTATGTGTGTCTCTAGAGCCACCTGGATCATTCCTCTCCATTGAGGAGCTTTTGGTCCTCCAAAAGCATCTACAAGAATCTGAAAATACTATGTACTATGTCTGCACCACAATTGTCTTGAAAAAGGCCATCATTCCATCTCCTTCACCTTTGTTCTTCGGAGCCTTAAGCGATGAGCCGAAACCTACATCCACTGCAAATTTGTAGTACAATCTCCTACAAATTACATGCTCAAATTATGACCAACTATGACCCAAACATTTCCATACTTGCCATGAGTTTATAACACATACTCGGTGGTCAAGATTACATCAAATGGAAATCACACCCCAAATATCATTACAAGGCCAAAAACATCATTGTCGTATTTCGAAGTGATGGCAAACACATCATCACTTTTACATAAAATAAATGCATCACATGATTTACCAAACAAATCCAAAATATCATGGTCGCTTAACAAGCGATGGAAAACACATCATCACTTTTACATAAATAAATGCAACACGTGATTTACAAAAATAAATCCATGACAAGCTAACATGTCTAGAAAAATCCCTCTTTAGCAAAGCGAATGGGTCATCCCCCGGTGGGAGAATTCGCTTGTTGATTAGCTCTTTCGACTGGTTTCTACATGGACATTTTGTCTTTGAGGTGTTGCTCTAGATGGAGTCTCCAACACGTGGTTCTTTTATGGCCACTTCGGTCGCAATATATGCAATGAGTCTTCTTATTCCATACCTGCTTAACCAATTTCTTTCCCTGCTGTGGAGAATGATTTTCATGCCTCATCCTGCTTTGTGCTGCTATTCTTTTCCAACACTCAGCAATGACATGGTTAAGTAAACCAAAAAAATGACAAGTTTTCTTATGCCATGATTTACGTTCATGATTAGAAACATGCTTATAATCAAAATGAACATGAGAATATCGAGACTTGTTATACCTTTCCTGGTGGTCTCTCGTGTGATCATGCTGATGAGAGATTGTCTCAGCTCTTCTAGTGCGACATGCACTTCCATGGGATGATGGTGAAGTGTTCCCATCATTATTTTCTCCTTACGAGTCCAACAATGTATGCTTGCCTCTGATACCATCATGGCGATGAGAGCTTGTCGTGTCTCTCTCTCTAAAATATGCGCTACCATAAGATGATGGTGAAGTGTTCCCATAATTCTCTTCCCTCGACGGTTTCATCAATGTCATGGGAGATTTTGACACCTTTGAGAATTCCCTTTCAGTGTATCCCAAACCTGCGTAACGAGGTCTATGCACAACCTCCAATGGTTGAGTTATGTTGTAGCCATGAATGCCATTTCCTCCTCCTTTGTACCCCATCCTGGTAAGGAGTCTCATGTCGATTCCTGTAATGGGGATCTCCACATTTCCAACAGAAATAATAGAATGTGAATATGAAATTGAAGAATGAACACAACTGTTTACCTCATATGTTGATTTTGAAACAGGTGAATAGGGCTTCTCTGAGCCCTCATTTCACTTCACTTCCTCCAAGGCCTCTATCGCAGCTTGTACCTGAAGCTGCAATTGTTGCTTCTCGTTCTTCTCTTCTTATAGAAGGGTCTTTGATGCCTCATGATCTGCTTGAAGACTTTCATTTTTGCACTTAAATTCCTCCAATGCCTCTGTCGTGGCTTGCAATTGAAGGTTCAATCAATGTTTTTCCTCCTTCTCCTCTTGTAGAAGCATCTTCAACTCAACGTTGTCTGCTACTTGTTTCTCATAAGCTTCGTACAACATGTCCACCTTTTTGGACACCCTGAGCATGGTCTCATAAATGTCTTTGACATCCTCCATTGCTCAATGCAATGAATGTTCAATGGTTCACGCCTACAATCAAAATTAGCAAGAATATCGCTCTAATACCACTTGATCCAGGGAAATTTATGCTACCCTTTAAACCAATACCTTTTATTTTGGTTGATGTGTTAGAATTGCATCAAAGCATTAATGAACATAAATGAACACATCTGAATGTTGTAAAGAAGAGGAACATAACAAGCATTAGAAACAAAATATATTGATAACGGAGTTCGTTGAGGAGGGAATATGTCTCCGGGCCTCGGTGTCAAGATGGTGTAGGTTGTTGCATTAAGTGTTGGGAATAGTGATGATGTACATGTATGGTATTTTCTCTATCATACAAGGAAAATTCCCTCATGCAGGAGTGGTTGGACCTCTCCACGATATATTCCAATACAGGAACTCTCATTCACAAAAGGACTCCTATCATCATGACAATCTCACTCAATGGTGACTAAGAGTATCTCGCCGAACATGGAAACAAAGGGATCTTGTTGGAGAGGGGTTTCCTAGCCCCAATTGTTTCCAAGTTTTGTAATATTTCCATAATTTTTGGTCTAGCGAATGGGGTTTGGGGTGGGTCAAACCCCCAATGAATTGTAATGGGTCAAAAGGGTAGACCTAGGGTCCGCAAACGATGGTTTGTGGACCATAGGATCGTGTAGGCTAAGGTGCTATAAGTATATGGGTAGATTGATTCTAGAGGTAGGCTAAGACTAATTGATGCTAATTGTGAAATATTGAGATCTATTTTGGGTTGGATTTGGGTAAGGACTCTGGTTGGGTGTGTGCGCGGAGATCCTTAGACCTGCTGTGTGCGGACCCTGCTGGCTGTGTGCGCGGGTTGGGAAATGGGTCTGTAAGTGAATTTCAGAAGTTGATGAATGATAAATATGTTTAATCATATCTCTCTATTATAAGAAATAGCGATGTTTACGGTACTATGATGATTTAGTTTGTTGACTAATATTGATGCGCACGTGGATGCAAAGGTATTACTGAGATCTGATTAGTAATAGTTTCTTATTTATGCTAAATGTGGGTTTATGCACTTCGCATTCTACACATATATTGTTAAAGGCTATCCAATAAGATTTCGTCTGCACAAATATGATAGATCTTAACAAGGCTACCTCTATTAACCCTCTTTCTCTCAGGGTGTGAAAACCTTGTTCCAACACCCTCCCATACTACTTCGAGTGAGACCTTGGCTTGCGCTAGCAGGTCATTACTGAAAGGGCCAATAGTATGGTGGTTTGTTGGCAAACCTTAAATCTGAACCTAGGTCAGGACCCCTCAAGCCAACAAATGGTTCCATTGCCAGGACGGGGAGTATTTTGAGATAAATCAGGTAATACCACAAGGTCACTGGTGGCCTGAGAAGTCTGAGCTTGAAGATTGGTTCAAGAAATGGATCCAGGAATTTTCCTTAAAAGAGAATCGAAGTAAAAGGTTGACTGCCAAAGAGTGGAAAAACAAGTATATCTTTACAGAATTATATGATATTTTCTTTGTAACCTTCGCACACAAACTACAAGAGTGGTTAGCAAGGTTAGCGGAGTTCCAAACATGTGGAAAGAGCGATCAGGTTATGCAGTGGACTCCTGAATTGATCCAATGGTTGGGGAGGGTTGATAACAAAATCACCCGAACTGTAGATCACTAGGTGGATAGTGTTTTGGGAGAATGTGTAACGGAATTCGTCGTTGATCAATTCATACCTTATTCTGAAGCTGAGCAAAGGTTCTTCAAAGGGTTCCGAGGTAATTTTTTGCAAACATTGCTGCTACTAATTAAGATAATATTGTGTGGAAAATGTGTGTTGTGTAGTCACACCACATGAATGACCTACGATCAGAATGAAAGTACAACACGAAGTGGTAAATATTATAGGGTTAATCAAGAAGGGGATAGATCAGTATATAGTCCCTTAAGGGAAAGAATTATCCTACCCAACCACCACCGCCGGAAGACGACATGGCCACGCACATGAAGCTACCTACCTTTAAGGGTGTGGGGGATGAGGATATGGAACGATTTTGGTTCATTGCATAATCAATATGGACTGCGCAAAATGTTTCTAGCGATGTTGTAAAAAGGGCACAACTATCCCTAGCCTTTGAGGGAAAAGCCTTAGAACGGTTCATGGAGTACGTCGGCCAGCACGTGGATCTAACAATACAGGGAATTAAGGAAGCCTTAGAGAAACAGTTTCAAAAGCCAAAGTCCTATGCTCAACTGGTGATTGACTTGAAATATTTTCGACAGGGACCTACAGAATCAGTGTGGGAGGCCGATTAGTGGTTGAAGAAAGTTATCAAGGATATATATTTTAAGTACGAAGTTAGACAACACATAGAATGTTTCATTGCCATGTTGTTACCACATCTGCACAGACCAATGGGCTAGCATACGATTGACATGCAAGAAAAGGCCCTGGAAATTTTCATGAAGCTAAAAGATGCACCAAGGGATGATGCCCAGTTTGGGGTGTAGTAGATTCAGGGCCATTTGGAGGTGATGCACCTAGAAATCCATAATATATGGAAAGAACGGGGAAAAGAAGCCAGCATAGACGTTTGGTGCATACGATGCAAGGTGTGAGGCCACACCAAGGATCAGTGCCCTTTGTTATTATACTACACGCAGGCTCGGGGGCCTAACCCATTATGCCCCAAAGAATTTGTGGGACCAAGCACCCCCACATTATGGTTCGCTGACTGTCGAGTAGTCGAATTGCATGAGACAAACCACTGCCCTCGACTTGGTGCCTATGTCCCAGAATTGAAGCAACAGTGGTGCAGATTCTGTTCGTCTGTAGAAAATGATTAGCACAATTGTCGGACATATGATTTGATGATAGATAGAGGAAACTTGTATAGGGTACAGACTGACCCTTCCACACCACTATCTCCCTCTAGACGAGGAGGCTCCCCAGCAAGAGGTTGAGGGGGAGGGAGAGGTGGAAGCATAGGACGGGGAAGAGGACAACTGATCTATTATAACTATGAAAAGGTGGGACACTTTGCAAGGGACTGTTTGAACCCTGCACGACAATATTGTAGGTATTTCAGGCAGTTGGATCATGTGATCGAAGACTGTTTTGTACTAATAGAAAAGATGCGAGAAAAACAACAAATGCCGATATAGAATGTGCAAATGGTTAAGGTAGAACCGCGCGATGAGGGGCCCAGTATTAACATAACTACGCGCAGTGGCATGGCCATGAGAGGAGCTGAGGAAAAGGCCACCGTCAAACCACTTATCAGGAAAACCGCTGACAAGAGGGAAAGCTTGGACTTATAGAAAGAGAAAGAAACCTGCCTTGAACCTGAAAAAGAATTTACCAAAAATGAGGCATCTACCTCCAAGACCCCAACAAAGCTGAAAGCACACAAAGAAGTGAAGCCATTCCTGCAGGCATGAATGAAGTTACTACGTAGCCAGAAAGAAGTCGAGAACCTCCAAGCATTAATGATAGACAGTTGCGCGGAAAATATTTCCCCACCAACAGAAGTGAGAGATGTCAACAAACTTTATAAGCATAAGAAGAGAACCGATCGGGAAATGCGGCTAACTGCGCAGATTGGAGATTATGAAATCGATCAGGTCATCCTTGATTTAAGATCTGATGCAAATGTCCTGCCTAAATATACTTGGCAGAGGATGTGAGAGCCCAAGTTGGATGGTCTAATATACAGCTACGCATGGCAAACCAAACAAATATCATACCGCTAGGAAGGTTATTAAAGGTTATGGTAGACATTGGGGGAGTTAAGGTATACGCAGATTTCGAGGTGATTCAAATTGTAGATGATGCAGACCCTTACCCTACACTTTTAGGACCGGATTGGGCTATAGACATGGGAGGTATTATCAACTTAAAAAGGTGAAACATGGCTTTTAAAAATGAGGGTACGCGAGTAATAGTTCCTCTAGATCCGGCAAAGGGCGAGCGCTATACAAAACCAGTGAGAAAAGGGGATGATGTTGATCAGATTTACAAGTTGATTGCCTGGAACTAGGATTGGATCAACCCTACCACTGATGGAATTCTCTATTTGGAGAAGGATAGTGAATATCTTTCTGACTCAAATGGGGACATAGAAAATTGGTAGAACCGATTACATGACGTATCTACGATATGATGCCGAAGATCACAAAGAACTTTCGATGTATCTCCTCAGAGGTAAGAGAACTGCCCTATTTTTATGATTATGATAGTGTTAGGTATTTTCTTAGATAATTCGAAGCAGAATTCCCAAGGGAACAGAGGATGTGGGCGCTTAACCTAGCTATGCATGTGACCCATGCGCGGTGGTGGGAAACTCATAAGGTGACTTTCCAGGATTAGGAGGAATGTCGCAGAATGTTGATCCTACGATTCAACCCTTCAGTACACCTACCCATGGAGATTTTCCTCGGCCGCGGGGACCCACGCAAGCACTTGTCAGTATGGATGGAAGTACAGTGCGAAAATACTTGGGACAAATGGGTCCACATGTTTATCCACACCTTGGGACCTATCCCCAACACGTGGTATTTGGATGTAGAGCCACATCAGCGCACTCGCCACTAGGACACCATGAGGGAATATTTTTTCGGGACGTTCGGTTTTATAGGTGGAACTGAGAAATTAGACGAAGCTCTATAGGACATAGATGCTCTAGTATTTGATTAATTGCACCCTCGCATAGAATTTTGGGAAACAGCTTGGGATGCGAATATGCAGGATATTTCCAACTCTCAGAATCTGTCAGTAGAAGAGTGTGACAAGGACCCGCGAAATCTCACTATCCCGGAGTCTGAGGGTGAACGCACAGTTTCTAGACCCCCATTACAAGCAGTAGACGTGACTAAGCCTCTCAAATTAAAGGAAGTCAACATTGGAACTGAAGAACAACCCAAAATGGCTAGAATTGGGGATTACTGGGATGATGATACCATTGGAAAAATTGCGGAACTACTCACTGAATATTAGGATCTTTTTCCCGCAAAATTTTCAGAGCTCAAAGGTATTGTAGCAGACTTGGGTGTCAAGCGGATCACCTTAAAACCAGATGTGCACCCTTTCAAGCAGCGGCCTTATCGATTGAAACCCAAATACAAGCAGAAGGTCAGAGAAGAAATCGATAAAATGATAGTCACAGGTATCATCGAACCGGTAGAACAATATGATTGGGTAAGCCCTATGGTGGTCCAAGAAAAGAAGACAAAAGGGGAAATAATAATCTGCGTAGACATGCACAAATTGAATGATGCTTGCATACATGATCCCTTCCCTACACCATTCTCTGATGAAATCCTTGACAATGTGGGAGGTCAGGAAGAATACTCATTCACTGATGGGTTTTCGGGCTACCATCAGATCAGAATCGCACCCAAAGTTCGCAGTAAAACTACCTTCCCAACAGAATGGGGATCCTTCCAATACACCATCATGCCCTTTGTGCTCAGAAATGCCCCTGCCATCTTTTCCCGTGTGGTGGTGGTAGTGTTCAAGGAATTCATTCACAAGTTTCTGGAAGTATACTTTGATGATTGGATAGTGTTTGGACTAGTAAATAAGCATGTATCGAACCTACGCATGATGCTGGATGCCTGCAGGAAGCACCAAATTTCCCTAAACATTAAGAAGTGCATATTATGTGTACCTTTAGGGATCTTGTTAGGACACGTGGTCTGTTAGCAAGGATTAATGGTTGACTGAGCCAAGGTGGTAGTTATCATCAATTTAGCAGTCCCCACAACTGAGAAGCAACTACGCTCCATCCTTGGTCACACTGGCTACTATAGGAAATTTATTCCAGGGTATGCACTGATCACGGCACCAATGGAGAAGCTGCTAAAGAAGGACGTATCTTTTTTCTGGAACGCGGAGTGTTAGAAGAGTTTTGAGTTGCTAAAGGAAAAGATGGTCTTTGCACCTATCCTAATATTTCCTGACTGGGAAAAGGTTTTTCATGTCCATGTGGACGCCTCAAGGACCGCCCTAGGCGCTGTCCTTACGCAGCCTGGGGAAGGGGACATTGAACACCCGGTTGCATTTGCTAGTAGAAAACTCTCTAGTGCAGAACGTAATTACTCTACTACTAAGTGCGAGGGACTGGAAATGGTGTATTCTGTACAGAAATACCGGCATTATCTACTGGGACGGCACTTCAAGATGTTCACGAATCATTCAGCTTTGAAGTACCTAGTAAATAATCTTGTGTTGGGGGATAAGATTTTCTGATGGTTACTACTGTTTCAGGAGTATGATTTTGAGATCATTGTAAAGCCGAGGAGACTAAATGCTGGACCATACCACTTGTCCTGAATCGAGAGTGGTGAAGAACCAACTAACCTAGAAGAAGGCTTGCTCAATGCACAACTATTTGTTATTAAGATGGTTTATGAGCACTTTGCAGATGTTATTCAATTCTTAACTACGGAGATGGCACCTACAGACTACTTGGTACAACAAAAAAGAGAATTGGTCACCTTTGTTGCTGACTTTACCATCATTGCGAGCCAATTATACAAGCTGGGAGTTTATGAGGTGCTACGAAGGAATGTACTAGAGCATGAAAGACAAGCAATTTTAGCAGAATCCCACGGAGGAGTTCCAGGAGGTCACCATGCCAGAAAAGAAATTGCCCAGAAGGTACTGAGAGCTATGTTGTGGTGGCCCACATTGCATAGTGACTCCCACGCATATTGTAAATCCTATGACACGTGCCAATGGACAAGGAGACCTTTGCGTCAGGATGAGATCCCCTTGCAACCACAGATGGCCCTGTAGGCATTTGATAAGTGGTCCATTGACTTCGTAGGCCCCATTAACTCCCCCGGTAAGAAGACAAGTGCTCGATATATCATTATGGCCATAGATTATGTTACCAGGTGGGCCGAAGCTGCAGCTGTCAAGGAATGCATTGTGGATATAGCGGTGCACTTCCTTTTTGAGAATATCTTAACCAGGTTTGGGTGCCCCAGGGTCCTAATGAGCAATGGAGGGACACATTTCATTAATGAAACAATTAAGGCGCTGACTGAGGAATTCCAGACCCACTATGCCAAAAGTACCCCATATCATCCGCAGGCAAATGGAACTGTAGAGGCATTCAACAAAATTTTGGAACAAGTGCTCACCAAGGTTTGTAACGCACAACGGAGTGATTGGGACGTGCGTATCCCCTCTGTCCTCTAGGCCTATATAACCACGTGTAAGAAGCTCACGGGAAAAATGTCGTTCCGCCTAGTCTAGAGAAAGGAAGCTATTATGCCTATGGAATACATTGTTCCTAGCTTGTGAATCTCGGCCTTCACAAATATGGTCAATCCCGACATTATGGAGGAGCACTTGGTACAACTGGTAGCATTGGAAGAAGATTGGTTCATCACCTAATTCCACCAACAGGTTCAGAAGGCACGGGAGAAAGCGTGGCATGATCGCCATATCTGGTAGAAGGACTTTTCAGAGGAAGCATTGGTCCTACTATATGATAGCAAATTCACAAAATTCCCATGGAAATTCTAACAGCATTGGTTAGGTCTGTATGTGGTCAAATAAATTACCAACGGCAGAGCGGTCCAACTGGTTACACTGCGCGGAGAATCCCTACCAGGATATGTTAATGGAAGTTAGCTAAAGCCCTATCGGGACTTCGCGGTGCCGATCAAATGACTATATGGCCAGAGTAACTATACCATGGACACTACACGTAGGAAGGATGTGCAGGAATGGATGCGCAAGGATGGTGCGTAGGCCTGGATGCACGAGGGTGATGCGTGGGACTGGCAACACAGGGGGGTGCGAGATAGGTGCAGGTGCTGCGTACAATGGACAAAACTAGCCGTTGGGATGGAGCGGGAGCATGGAAAACCACGCTTCATGTTTAATGCCATAAGTAACTGGAAATTAATGAGGCAATTTATGAGGACTTTTTACCATTTTCATAATGATGGAAGGCAATTAAGGGTCCAATGGCCATTTCTCCCTCACGGACGCTATAAGCTCGAGACTGTTTGTCCTACGGGGTTAAACTATTGCTCATGTTTATCACACCTCAGCCTCTCTAGTATATACCATTTTTTTTTTCTACCTGTCGGCCACATGACTGAGCAAGCTCCGATGTTCGAAAGTAGCCAGGTTGAATTCATCTTTCAAGCAAGGATGACCTCTACCAACCCAAATGTGCCTCCACCTGACACAACGTCTGAAGAAATAGGATTTGATGAGGTCCGAGAGGTCATCCCTACAGCAGAATAAATTGGCTTGACTTCAGCACCTCGGAAAGGCAAGGGAAAGGAAAAAAAGATGAAATGGGCTGGTGGGAAGCCTCGTACTTCCCCTTGAATTTTGCGTTCTCCCCGGAAGGTGCCTCAAAAGCAATCACCCACCGCACCCCCGAACCCGATGGAGCTCGCAGCAGAAAGATTGCAGGAAACTCCGCTGACCTGGTTACCCCCTTATTTTTAGCCACACAGAATGGCAGCCTGTATGCGCAACATAGATGTCGTATGTTCCTATCTTCAGATGCCTCTAGTCCACGAAGAAGTGCCCTAGCGGGGAGATATGTTTGGATAGTTTCCCAACATAAAGTTCGATGACCATGACTTGGGGAACCTGGACGCTTTTCCTTTGTTAGATATGTAGTTGTACTTGGAACAGGTAGTTGATGATGGTGTGCCCAAAGTAGAGCCAATGGTCTGGATCAAGGGATTAGCCGGGGCAGGCATCCTGAACTTGATGCACCTTCCCCATTTTTGTCGCTACAACATAACCAGCCTCATCATTTGCCAACTATTGGCACTTGTCCATGATGGTTGCTTGTCGCTCAAAGGCCGCATACTGATCAATTCTGCCCTCATTCATCGTATCACAGGCCTCCCTATGAACGGGCCTGACCCTAGGGACAGAACGAGCAAGAAATTTGAGCACCATACTATTGATGTTGTCTGGAAGAAGTACAGGGTTGAACGCAATAAGTGAGGCTTCCTGATTGATACCATCAATGACCCAGGGATGTGCATGGGCACTTTACTGCTTGCCTGCAAATTGATGTGGAAATTTCAGGCCGCAACTATTCCTACTTATGTAATTCAAATTTTCGACCAGTGCAAAAAGGGAGTCTGCTACAATTGGTCCTAGTACCTGGTTGAAGAATTTATCGATAATGTGCGCGAGGCTCAGGAGTAGGAAAAAGCATTCTACTACTCATGTATGATCCTTCTAATCATCTTAGTTGTCTTGGAGACCCCGGAAAAAGTGGTCTTCCCCCCTCTGGAGGCTGGCATGTGCGAAGGGGCACGGTTTGCCAACCTGTGGGACTCGAAGGATCCCAAGCAGGTGGAGGAAAACAAGTTCTTCTGGCTAATCTACGATGGGGCTATCTATGCGGCCATTAATTCCCAACTGCACCTATCCCTGGGTGTCTATGACAAGTATAAGCAAATAGCGGCATTTCAGATAACCATGCACAATGTGAAAATTTTGGCCTAAAAAGCTCACACTTGGCATGTTCTTCCACACATGACTACTAAGGTTGAAATTTAACAGGTAATCACCACTTGGCCACCAGAGTGGAAGTTCGGAGCTCCGCCAACTGCCCTAGATGCAGCAGGTACATCTGGCCCCCCCGCAGTTTCCAAGTCGACCATTTCACTCGGCCCAACAACAGAGTCCGTGCCTCCAGCATCCACGCTGCAGGCGACCCCCAGAAGCACCACCGCAGAGCCAAAACCAGACTCCCCTCTAGATCACCCCATAAATGATGTTGATGACGTCGGTACGTCTATCCTGCACACACTTAAGCGACTCTGCAAATTGTCTCAAGGGCCTAGAAAAAAAAAGTAATGCCACTAAGATGGGAACCACCACGAAAATTACCCTCACAAAGGATGACCTTGATCAAATTAGCAATGTTGTCACCACTGATTCTGTTGATCGATGGAATACTTGGGAGGAACAGCGCAAGGCTACTGTAGATGTTTTATAAGTTGAGCTACACGCCCTCCAACTCAAAGCAGACACACTTCAAGTGAGCGTGGATCAAGCAAGGCAGAATCAAGCGAGCGTAGATAAAGTGAGGCAGACTCCTGTGGGCTCACTGGCCCCCGTTATAGCCCTGGCCATCATCGCAGATAGTCGGATCTACCCCCCTCCCCCCCTCCCCTCGGTGCTTCCTTTGTCCTAGAACCCGCTGAATTATGCGCCCAAGTCCAGGTATACTCCTCCATCGGCCTTGAGGTTGGCCGATTGGCTGGTGCGCAACTGCAAGAATTTTTGACCACTATCACCAGTGAAATCTAGCACCACGAACTCCAAGTACAGCAGCACCTCAGCACAGCCGAGCAGACCATTCGACCCCAATTTGTCGAATTTTCTCAAATCCAGGTCGCGCACATTGCCACCCTCGTGTAGTGAGCTTCCTTAGAACGATCAACAAGCTCTATGAGGACATTCCAGAAGTCATTCCTGCCTCTACTAAGCCCCAAGACAAGGTCGAAGGATTGGTCTCTGCACTAAAGGCATCCTGGACTGAGGTACAGGTTTCCAAGGCTGAGTTCAAACTTCAGCTTGCATCTTTACAGGCCAAGCTACAGCCGGAGACCCCTCCGGAGGTACGCTACCAACAAGCCACATTAGTTATGGAAGCCAAGACCACTATTACAACGCATATCAGTCAGGATGTCACTATGCTTGAGCAGGCTATGGAATTATGGTCCCAAGTGCAGCACGACCCTCTCCTCCGCGAAATTGATCAGGATTTAACGCAGAAGGAGCAAGACTTTGAGCAGCTGGAAGTTACGATGCCCACTCTAGTCCCAGCCCAACGCTTAGCTCGTCTCAGGACCAACCATGCACTTAACACATAAATTATGGGGTTATGGCGTAAGAAACAGGTACTCAGTGACAATCTCACACCATGGTTGAACAACGCCCTCAAGCTATCCTAGGACTTAGATAGGGTGGTGAAACAATTGAACCAGACTCTCAACAGCGTCACCGCTGCTATGGAAGGACCGACCTCGCATAAATTGGTGGACATCACGTAGACTGCTGCAGTGCAAATAATTCGCATTTTACCTCTGCTCACGACTTCACTGGAACAACTCAAGGAACAGATGAAGACCCCACCGACGGTGTGACTCGGAACGAGTCACAAGATTGTGTTGGGGGACTATTGGAACAGGGTTTCCTAGCCCCAATTTTGTCCAAGTTTTGTAATATTTATGTAAGATTCGGTCTAGCGAAGGGGGTTTGGGTGGGTCAAACCCCCAATGAATTGTAATGGGTCAAAAGGGTAGACCTAGGGTCTGCAAACCATGGTTTGCAGACCATAGGATAGTGCAAGCTAAGATGATATAAGTAGATGGGTAGATCGAGTCTAGAGGTAGGCTAAGATTGATTGATGCTAATTACGTAATATTGAGATTTGTTTTGGGTTGTATTTGGGTAAGGACTTTGGCTGGCTATGTGCACAGAGATCCTCAGTCCCGCTGTGTGCGCACCCTGCTGGTTTTGTGCGCAGGTTGGGAATTGGGTCTGTAAGTGAATTTCAGAAGCTGATGAATGATAAATTTGTTTAATCATATCTCTGTGTTATAAGAACTAGCGGTGTTTCTGGTATTACGGTGATTTAGTTTGTTGATTAATATTGATGTGCACGTGGATGCAAAGGTTTGTTGATTTATGCTACCTGTGGGTTTATGCACCTCGCATTCTGCACATATATTGTTAAAGGTTCTGTGATAAGATGTCCTCTGCGCAAATCTGATAGATCTTAACAAGGTTTCCTCTATTAACCCTATTTCTCTCAGGGTGCGGAACTTGGTTCCAGTACCCTGCCATACTAATTTGGGTGAGACCTTGGCCTACGCCAGCAGGCCATTGCCGAAAAGGCCAGTAGTATAGGGGTTTGTTGATAAACCTTAAATCTGAACCTGGGTCAGGACCCCTCAAGCCAACAGATCTCAAACAACATAAACCAACTCCATGATATAAATTACATCTCACATCAAGGATAAAACAAGATCCCACATCAAAAATCAAACAGGGATCTATACAGCACAATGCATCTCATAGCAAAGAGACAAAGAAGAACTTGATCACATTGCATATACCTCACATCCTAGAGCTATTTGAAGAAAAGGATGATAAATTGTTGGATCTCATTGTGCCATCAATCTCGTGGGGTCGAATATCATGAAAATGACTACTCACACATTAAATTTTGACACCTGCAACTCCACTTTGAAAAGTGGTCGAAAAACATAAGTCTCAGACAGAAAATTTGACTGCACGGCTGAACTCGTGTCGCCGAGAGGTGTAGGATCAACTGTCAATTTGCTGAATTTTGACACTGTCGAAATCTGGTCCATAGGGAATATTTTAGATTCCTCCAAGATGCTGCTCCACAGGGAATATGGAAATCTGCAACTCAAAACAAGAATATGATCTCACCATTGAGATCCTTGTGAAATTCTAAGAAGAATGAGTATAAGGTTGACCTCATTCTGACATTGGCAAAATTCAACCTGCAAGGAATCTAAAAGATTGCTGAAGATTCTCCTCCACATGGAATCTGCAAAACTGCTTCTCAAAAGGCGAATCTGACCTCGCCATTGCGTTCCCTATGAAATTCTGGTTAAAACGCATATAAATTTCAATACATTCTGACACAGGAAAATTTTACCTCCTTGAATAAAAAATATTCTCCAAGCATCAAAAGGATTATGTCTTGAAATTAGTGCCCCATCCTCCCTTGAACTGCGTTTAAATTCTGCCTCTGCCTGGCCTAGGTGCATTGGTGAAAATTTTATTTTAAATAAAAAATTAGTGGTGGACTTCACAGCGAATTCTGTTGAGCGCAATGGTAAAAGAAAGAGGTTGTAGGGGAGGTCAGGGATCAAATCTTGCCTCCCCAAAAAGTCGCATCATAATTGTTTTGGCACGTTAGGCTATTTTTTGAAATCCCATGGGGGGCCAGACCTTGTGGTTGTGGGTTTGTGATGTCGTATTGGGTGGGCGGGGTCCGCAACCCACGACCTCGACCCAACCCTTTAAACCATTGGCATATATTTAAAACATCATATATATGTTTCATATACCGTGTGTCTCCGGTGGCGAGGGTGGCAGGGTTTACCACCCACCCCCTCAATCAAAATTTGATTTTTATATATGCAGATTTTGTGTGGGGTCCGTGGGGGTGGCGGGAGTCATGGTCCGCCACTCCTTTTTTTTTAATATTTTTGTTATTACAACAATAATGGACCTTTTTGAACTTTCTTGAATTTGACTGTAGGAGTCAAATTAAGGGTCCTACAAATTCTCTCGGGATCCGACTGGAGCTGGCCAGAATCCGGTCGCACGATTTTTGTGAAAATGTGTCCTCTTTAACTTGCCATGTCACATGGTTAGCCCTAGAAATTTGACTGCCTCTAACTTTCAGATACGAGCTCGGTTTGACAAACCGTTCACACCATTTTGATCAGGATGACGAGATCTTCAACTTGAAATTGATTTCCCCACGTTTATGTCACTTTGATTTTTGAGTTTTGATAAGCCCTCTTTGTCATGTGTGTGTCTCTGGAGCCACCTGGATCACCTGTCTATGAGCGGTTATGACCCAAAATCCTTAGTTCAGAGCATGCAGTCACAATATCTATGCCACGTTTTCAAGCTAGCATCTAGACCACTGCCCAAAAATGCTTGTAACTTTCCATAATCATGACAATGATGATAAAAATTCTAAACAACCAAAAATTGAGCAATATCTTCACCAATACATACTTAATGCAAGATAGACATTTCATTGAACAAATATTAAACATATAAGCTACAAGTCATGAATGCATATCTGATGCAGCCTAAGACTGCCACACCCACATCTACACATATAAAATGAGTTTTCAAATTAAAACCCCAAATAAATCTCGGATAGGGGTAACCTTCACAAGCGGAAGTTGTTTCCTTGTCTTAACCCTATGGTTATAAACCATATATCAAAACCCATTTCATGAAATTTGAATTAATATTCCGACTTTGGTTAAAATTACCAAATATTTCAACAATAACAATACAGACTTTCGGCCACATTTACCAACCATCAATATTCGAGCCCATGCGAACATTTCATTGATTCAAAAGTTCGACTTTGGTTAAAAACCCAAAGCATCAGCATAATATTATATCTAGCCCCATAGCTTTATTAACATACCTCTGTCATTTTGTGCAATACAATCTCCGTTGTCCATTTAACCACTCCAGATCTGACAGACAGCGCTTGATATGGCGCTCCAATTAACTCGGTGGGACCTCTCCTCTTAAATCCCCTTAACAAACATTATATCCATACTTCATTCTCTGTCATCAAATTGATTTTGTTTCTGATCAGATGGTGTTCGTGCTCCAACCCTCTGCAACTTATGCGAAAGATTACCACGCGATAAAAGTGGTTTTGGACATCCACGTGTCGCTTGTGGAGGCGTATCGCGTTCGATCCAACAATTACCACTTACCATTCTTTTGCTACACGAAAACCATTAGTGGTTTTAAAAACCACCTTCATTGTTCTGTCTTTGCTATTGATTCATGGTTCCAAAACCTGCTTCACGGTTCCGATTCTTCTGCTCAGGAAAATCGAAAACCCCTTTATCGAAACCCCTTCCTTTAGGGATCTCTTCACATAATTTCACGAGCTTTAAAATTAAAGATGGATTTAATTCATCCACCTTTCCTCCATACGTCGATCCACTATTGAATTCTTCTTGCCACAATAAATCTGCTTTCTTTCACAATACCAAATCTACCTATACAGTTCTGAGATTTAACACTGTCACACTACCCATGGTTCGGGTTGAATTACCAAACTCAACCAATCATTTATATGTCAACTCGTTTGATTTGGTTGTATCAAACAGAACAATAATTAATCATACATAGATTTCACAATGCATAGAAGAACAAAACAAATCACACCGCATTCAATCCTTCATTAATCAATAATTACACAAATATCAGTAGAACCTTCTTTACAATCAGGATTTGGCCTGATATGCCCTTATATGGCCTTTCTCCCCTTTACAGTCTATGCCCATAGGCTTTAAAATTAAATTCCTTCTATCATCTATCTCACTGTCATTCCTCTCTGTCCCCTTTAATGCTTCAAAAGCTCACTATTTATAAAAGAAAAGGATTCATGAACCAATTTAGTTCAAATCCAAAAATCTCTCACTGTCTCCTAAATTATCTCTTCAGCTCCTCTCTTTATTCAACAGAATCCTAGATTAGATTTTTTTCAAATCCCTCAAATCCTCACTATTCTTAGGATTCCTTACTCATCCCTAAGATTTTACAACTCACGAGATATTCTCCATAAATCAATTTACAATTAAATTTCCTCAAACTCAACTAAACTTAGGAAAATAAATAAAATGATTAAGGGAACCCACTCCCTTTAGTAAATGAGAAATAAGACTCATGGGTCTTATAATTTTCGAAGAATGCTCCTACATCAGACTCCCTAGGTTGAAAAAATTCATGAACTCCTGTTCATGAGTCACCCAACTACTTATGTTGTAAACTTCATCAAATTTCATCTTCCAACTGGTTGTCTATCCTCTTTCAATTGCAGGTGCTTTTGTTGCCTTCTCTCCTTCTCCTAGATGCCAAACTCTGTATTGTGGATGTCCTTTTGCTCTATTGTCATAATCATCTCTTCTGCATAATGTTTGGATGTTGATATCCTGCATAAAAAACTTCTCAAACAATATAAATTTATGCTCCCTGGTATGCTGTTGTCTTGCCATTATCTCAATAAAATTGAGTTCCAACTTTATGATTTTTTTTCTGGCCTGTACCTGACTTTCCATCATCTTTGTAATTTCCATCATCCACCTATCTAATAATTTAAGTAGCATCTTTCCAATCTCAAAAGAAGAGTGTTTCTTGTTTGACACAAGAACATATAACTTCCCAACTACATACTGTCCATCAAATGCAAATAATTCAGTTATTGAACTTGGTTCTTCTGATTCTTCGAGTTCTCCCCCTACTTCTGGTTATCCCCCTGTTACCTTCACCATGTCTATTTCAGGGCCTAACGCTAGCGGAAACCCCAGTTCTACTGCTGGGTCCATTTCTAGTGGAACCACTACAGGAACTACCTCGACTGTCCCTTTGCTCCCTTATATGGTCAGTCTCAGTCTCCCTGATTTCAAGCAGTTGATCAATGATCCTATCTGCCACGATGTTAGTTGGCCTGCTATGCCAACCAAGCTCCCCTCCGACATTCCCAAGTTCGAAGGCCTTGCTAGTGAATATCCCTCCAACCATATCCGATCTTTCCACATGTGGTGTTCATCCAATTCCATTATTGATGATTCCATCCCTCTTAGATTGTTCCAACGCATGCTTACCGGCGAAGCTTCTAAATGGTATGTTGATCAGACCGCCGCGTCCCATACCACCTTTGCAACCATTTCCTAAGCCTTTTTATCTTATTTCCAGCTCCCTCTCCGATACGACACTGGTACATAATTCTTTACTTCTTTCTGTCAATCCTCTTCGACTCGCCTTTCCGCTCATGTCCAGGAATGGTGAAGAAGAAGGAGCTTATGTCGAGCTCGCACCTTTGAAGATCGGGTTTATATGGACCGGTTCCTTCACTCTCTCTTACTTGCCATCGGAAAAGATGTCGCATCTCAGTTCCCTCAAACTGAAGAAGCCACCCTCCAAATCGCCTTGAATATGACCTCATCTATGCTCAATCTGGTTATGTTTATACCGTCCTTCCTGACCTCCCCAAACCCGGTGGCGCTAACGCCCCGGGGGCATCTCACTCTGCCGACAGTATCATTGGAGCTCCCTCACATACCTACGCTCAACCTCCTATGGGCTATGGTTTCCCTCCGGGAGGGACCAGCACCTCCAGCACTTTCCCCCCTCCAGGTAGTATGTATCCAGGATACAACATGCCTCCCCCTTTTGCCCCCCCTCCTTCTTACCTCAATGTTGCCCATCCTAACCCTTATCCTTACCCACAGCCTGGTGTCCCAGCTCCTCTAGCATTTTTACCCCCAACTCCCTTTCCTTCTCAACCCCCGCAACAGCAACTACTACCCCCTCCAGGACAAGTATTTTCATAGCAGGGCGCGACTAATCCTCCTTCTTCTCAACGAAAGAGGAAAGACAATCAAAATAAATCTACCTCTAGTAATCGTGGATCCAATCCTCCAATTATTGATTCTAACACTGCTAACCAGCCACCGGGCTCTCAGCCCAAGCTGGACAGGCCTCTTCGCACCAATAAGCCTTGTTCGTGTTGTGGTGTTTATGGTCATTACACTCTAGATTGTCCCCTATTACCATAGATGTGACAGATGTGGGAGTCTCAGGCTACATTGAGGGGACAGCATACCTCCCCTAATGTTCCCCCCAATGCAGCTACTTCTCAACCAGTCGTGTTTACCGATCCTTTCCCTCAACAAGGATTCGGGGCTACTCAACCACCTCATGCCCCGGTAACCACTCAACCTTCCCCTTTTGGTTCCTCCGATTACCAGATTCTAATGATGACTTCTGACCAACCTCTCACCATCGACCTTAACCTTCAAACTTGGTCTCGTGAGTACCCCACGCCCCTCGCTCCGTCTGTCCCCGAGTCACCTTCTTCAGGTCCTACAGAGCCTCTTTAGACAACAAATGGCCCCTTGCAGATCCCTCAACCCAAAGTTGAGATCCCTATCAAGGTTCCTAAGGGCCCATTATGCCAAAATTCTTCTTCCGGTTGAGCTGCTCATTCGTATAGCATAGTAGATGATTTGGCACAGTCTCCTGCTGCCATTTCAACACTAGAAATCCTCCAATCATGTCCTTATCAAAAGAAGGCTCTACTATCTGCCATGGGCGCTGTAGATCCTGCTGATGACCAATTGATTATTTTTGACGCCTGCAAATCAGATCATCCTCCTCTTCCTGCTTCTGTTTCTTTCCAAATCCCAGTCAAAATCCGGAACGCTAACGTCGCTCGATGTATTATTGACGAGGGGACGTCTACCTGTGTGATGTCTACTTCGGTTTGGAAACAACTCGGATCTTCTGAGCTGGCCCCTTCCACCATCACCCTTCGTGCATGGGATGGCCATGCCTCCCAACCCATTGGTCTCTTCCGTAATTTCCCTAACACCCTTGCAGGTAATACGGTTTACGTTGACGTTGAAGTAATCGACGCCCCTCTTGATTATAACATTATTTTGGGGCGTAGCTACACCTATGCCATGTCTGTTATCCCATCCGCGGTTCATCGCAAGATGTTTTTCCCTCATAATGGAAATATAGTCACTATTGACCAGTTGACATATCATGAGCCAAAATCTCAAACCTCCCCTGAGTCGATCATTTCTTCTGTCATCAATAAGCACACCGTCGATTCTTTGACCAGTGTCCCCCCTGACGTTTACAAAGACTCCTCCTTGATTGGAACCTTCCCTGGTCTTCCTCCTCCACTTGTCTCTGATCCCATCTCAGCGAATGTTTGCATGATGCAATCGTCTCGGGCTGACCTCAAGCAGCCTGCTTCGGCTAGTCAGCAACCTCAACCTCGCCCGCCGCAACCTGCTCCTAGCCCTTCGCCCCCGCCAACCAGACCTCTTCCTTCTGGCCCTTCCCCTACAGCTGGTACCCATGAGCCTTTCTACCCTCCTGGGTTAGTTCCCCCAAGTCTCAACCATCTTGGCGCTGTCCCTCCTGGCCATTACCTCGCTGGTCAGATACCCTTTCTTGCTCCCCCTCCCGGAGTCTATTCGGCCCCCATCATGGCCACCCTTTCCCTCATCAATCTGACCCTGGGAATTCCCGTCTGGTACCTTGACCCTCCAGCCGCTACCCCACCAGGTCACCCAAACCATACCTTGCTTTGACACCAGATCAACCGATTCCCTTAGCTTCTTCCATCGCTACAGTGCCACCAGCACCTCAACAAGACCATCCTCCTGTTGTGACAGCTATAGGAAAGAAAGGAAAAGCTCGCAAGGGGGCATCCAAAAACAAGGCCACCCCACCTGACCCTTGTGTGATGGTGTCGTTCATGCCACCCATACTTGTCCCGAGTTGCCCCGTATCAAACCCATGGTTAAATTCACGTTCCCTAAATCTATGGTCTCTGAATCCTCTGTTTCTTCCTCATCCGCAGCCAAGAACCCAAAGACTCTTCGCACCAACAAACCCTGTGCTCTGTGTGGTGTCCATGGCCATTATTCTCACCATTTTCCTCACCTCGCGCATTACTGAGCCTCTTTAGAGGTCATTCGCGAGTACGAGGTTGAACAAAATCAATCCGCCTCTCCCATCCTCGCGCAATATGCGTCCAGCCAACTCGAGGATCTCCCTGCTACCATTGACATTCCTCCCCCTGATGTTGAGATGTCGAAACCTGCTGCCCCCCTCCTATACCTATCATCATCCGTGTGACCGTCAGAGTACATTCCCTCTTAATCCACTCCGTCTGTTTTGCTTGATTCCCCTTCAGAAACGTTCTTGAGCTCTACATCCTTTGACCATATTTTTACTTGTTCTTCTGTCATCCCCCATGATGATCCATATGTGAGCCTTTCTTCCCATGCTGATGATTTAGGTAGCTTTGCAGCGTCATGTGGTTTCCTCTACCTTTTCCTTCCCACACATACCCAGGATGATACCATCTGTATCTATGATGTTCTCCGCAGCATGAGCTCCAGCTATTCCTCCCATAGCCCTCATACATCACCCTCTAGTCAGTTTATGAGTCATAGCCATCCTACCCAGACTACTCCCTCCCATAATTTTCATTGGATGTCTACCCTACACTCACGCTGCCATCATTATTCTTCCTCCTCCCATTTCTTGTCTTGTGACACTATTTCGCTGGACCTCTCCTCCACACATTATATTGGCTATCCCGATGGGGCAAGTCGCTATTCCCAGAATCTAGCCTCGGTAGCCTGGGCCATCTTTACCCCCTTGAATACCCTCGTTCTTTCTAATGGGGTCTGCATTCGTAATGCCACCAATAATCAAGCAGAATATGATGCAGTACGTGGCCTCTTAGCCGATGCCCTCTCTCATCGCATCCTCCATCTGCACGTTCGTTTAGATTCTCTGCTTCTTGTCTTACAACTCAATGGTGTCTATCGTGTGCATAACCCTATCCTGTTTAGACGATATTTACGAGTGAAACTTTTGATACGTGAATTTAGATTCATTACTTTCAACCATGTACCTAGAAGTCAAAATCACTACGTAGATAGCATTGCAAACCATGTTCTAGCCTGGTATTTATCACACACATGACAATAACATTTCACATCATCAACACAATACATATGCATAATATATATCATATAATATGTTTTTAGAGTCCATCCACTTTGATACATATGACATGCCCATAGCATGTTACAAAAAACAAAACTCAAAACTGGGGGGCACCACTTGCCCCTACATACACACTGGGGGGCACCACCTGCCCTACATCTAATCATTCTCCGGAGGATCTCGAGCCAATGGCTATGCTCCCGCAGCTCGTAGATCACGCACATTCTGACCAACCATCGCCATGCGCCTCATGAAACCTCGCCATTCCGAAGGTAGCCCAATACATAGCTCTATGTACTGGTCGTCTAAGTCTTGCTAACCACGCTCTGAAACATCGGTCAGCAGCCACTCACAACTACGACGAATGTCCTCCAGAAGAGCGGTCATATCCTCATTCTGTGCCATTCTCGATCCACTAGCACCTGTAGTTCCTGCTACTGTGGGTCGTCCCATACATCCGGCCGATTTCACCGGAGCTATATCTGCATACCAAAAGTATAAGGATCAGTACCATAAATACTATTCACAAACTTTAACATGCACGTAACATATTAGTTACTTGTCACTTACCATCAGCCCCCAAAACTCGACCAGGCGGAAGCGGCAAGTCCGGATCTCCCCAATAACTCATCCCACTATAGGGATAGTCGTCTATGTACAATGGCATCTGATCCCAATGGGAAAAGAACTCTGGTCGGAACACCCGTCCAACCACCCCTCCTCCTCCTCTGCACAGTAGTCACCCCCACCAATGCATCATGGGTTCTCTCAGACCCCCATCAGGTAGTTGTACACGAGGTTGCAAGGTCGGGATCTTCTCAAAAAAGGAGCACAATATAGTCCCATAAGAACAATCATGGTTCACTTGCCGCTTGCAAAGCGACAGCTATCGTTTCAATGACACCAACATCATCTGGGCCCACCCATAGTAGGTCCCACTCAACACACTTTCTACAATCATCATCTGCCCTCCAGTGATGTGATGGAGCGCCTGGCTGCCCAGGATCTGTAACATTGCTGCCGCCACTGCACGGGTCTCCAACCTCTCTAGCTCCCCAATCGATATTCGAGTCCCTTTGACTCGATCACCTGGTCGACAATGTCGCTCTACGAACTCCATGATGTTATGCCCCTGCAGTAACACTGGCTGTGTATTTCCCACCATCCCTAATGCTGGGAGACCAGTCAGGAAATACAGATCCTGGACTGTCAGCTCAATCCTGTGCCCCTGCACTATAAATACCTCATGATCTGGATCCCAATAACTGACAATCCGGGCCAACAAGGGCTCCCCAGCTCTCATCAGAGGGTTCTCCACAAATTTCAGAACCCCAAACCTGGCCAATGCACGACGGACACTCTGATCCACTTGGATTTCCGACCGTAATGTACCCAGGTCTCTCTCTCTCCACTTGATCCATATATCTTCCATATCTGCACAAAACCATCATCTTTGTCAGTCTACAGATAGGAAAAACTGCATTCAATTACACAAAACCTTAATCTCAACCCACAACAGCACTAAAATCACCTCCATCTGACAGGTCGCACTTTTTGGCCAAATCCTGGGACAGGTCGCACTTTTCAGGCCCAAACCTGCTTCCTAGGTCGCAGTTTTTTCCCCAAATAGTGCGACTCGGCCGTGAAGATGATGGAGGGTCTGTTCCTGAGATTTGGGACCCTAATCTGAACTTTCAATCCATTAAAAAGAAAGAGTAGGATTAGGCCTCTTACCTGCAACTGACGGATCTCAATTCCAGCGGTCAGTTTGTCCGCTACAATCACTGCATGATTTAGGGCCTTCTCTCCTCTCCACATTCACCACAGCTACACAAGCAAATGAATGCATTTGGAGGGAAAATGCCTTATTCGAAGAGAAACCCCTGATTTTTCTTTCGCCCGCTACGACCAAACCGTAGCCCCATTTGACACACCATCTGCACCGTTGGAAAGCTCTCACCGAGCACTCAAATAGGGTATCTGTTAGTTTTTCATGATTTGATACCTCACCGGGACACATTTTTTCCATGGAGGGTCCATTCGCCTCCCCTTCAAATCAGATTTCCTCACTTACAACACTTGTATTTGGGGCACCTCTTTGCCCCCATACTTTTTCTTGTTCGTGTTGAAATTTCGTCATGAGTTACCCTCTTGTACTCATGTTTTTATGGTCCCTCATTGGACCTTTACTGTGTGGCAGCACCATCGCGTCGCCCTTGTTTAGAGCATCCGAGTTGAGTCATCATTCCATTCATGGAGTCTATCTCAAGTCTCTTTGTACCCTACTATAGTCCTCCATCCTTCAGTGCCTGGTCCCTCTCTCGTGCCGCACATGATGACATTCAGTTCCATTGTCCCCTATCCCTCCTGATATTGTGTCAGTCGCTACCAATTCATCCATGCTCATTATGCTCTAACAAGGGAAGTCGTCCTTCCGCTACTCAGTATCCCCCATTTCATCATCGTCCTTAGTGTTAGTCTGTCAGTCGCTCTACTATTTTCTCTCGTGCCTTAGTTGAGGATCCCTTATTGCCTCACCTACGGTGGATCTCCTTCTGTCGACATCAGCTCATTCACTCCAGAAGACAGGTCTAGAGGGCGGTGTACCTTGGTTCCAACTTCTCCATTCGTTTGGTGCCTCGGATCAGGCAAAGGGATTTCTCCTTACCCTTTGACTTGATTGTTTCTCCACTCCAGCTCCTTTCAGCACGATCGAGATCCGTATACTTGATGGTCCAGTGATCCAACAGCAGTTATTGGTGATTCTCGGGTGTGTGTGAGATGTCTCAACCCTCATGAGGGGGTGGCCCTGCAGGTAGCCCCCCACATAATGACCTCTTCATTGCAGCCTTTGATGCAGCTCCCTATATTTGATGATGTTGGCCTTAGACGCTTGCAGCACCTCTTTGATTTGCATGTATCAGTCATATTTTGCAATCCCTTCCCCGTTTATAGGGGGCATTTGGGTTGTATTTGTATCTCATGTACTCAGATATTATTGTATAAGTCCTGGATGTTATCCCAGGCATAGCATGTATGTGGGATTCCTCATTATATCTTTTATCTGGCTCATGTTAATGTCAGCATGTACTTTATAGTTCGGTCCCTTGTTTACTAGACGCACTATTCTTTTGTACTTTGTCTCGGCGGGCATAGGTATGCCTCCCCCGCCGCCTTTAGCACATGTACCATCTCATAAACTAGAGACTTGTTGCACCTGTAAGTCTCATCTCCTCAGGGTCTAGTCCTTTAGCACATTAGACTACCTTACATTTCTCTCTCTGACTTCCCTCTTGATGTCTGGTGATTGAATTCTTACAACGTACTTCGGCCATACGATTTGCTCCTGACACTCGTATGCTGGGGGCAATCTATTACACCATTTTTTGGTCATTTAACCTATCATCATTAGATGGACCCAAGTACACCATGTAAGACCAATTTTACCCTAAGTAAAATTGCTTTCACTGTTAAATAATTTAGTAAAACACCTTTATTAAGTTGTTTATGGTCAAAACAACAAACCCCAAAAGGAAATAATAAACAAATCTATATTTTTTTATATTTCCTCAAGGACTAATTAGTTAAACATCAATTTAATTATTATTCCTGGTCATATTTAACCCAAAACAAGGAAATCAATTAAATAAATCCTTATTTATTTGATTACTTCCTAGGAATAAGTTATTTAATCCTTAATTAAATAATATTCCTAGTTAAATTTGACTAAATCATTTATAAATAATTAAATAAATCATTATTTATTTAATTATATTTCCACCATTTCCTTAAAATAATAAATAAATCATTTATTTGTTTATTATTTATAAATAAAGGAATTGACCCAAGTCAAAAATCCTTTCCCCTCCAACAAATATAATAAAATATTCCTAAAAATTGGTTCTAGAATTTGGTTAATAATATTTTATTCATGCACCAAGTTCTAGACCACCCTAATATTTTGTTATAAATAGAAGGGTTTTCCCATTCATTTGTCACCTTTCATTGCATTAGATCACTCTGGATCTATACTCTTGGTCTAACTTCGAGCCATTATCATTGTCACATTTTCCATCATTTGCTTTGTGAGCTCCCTTTGAGTTCTATGTTTGTCTGGGTTTTCTACACCAACAAGAGAGAGAAGTTTTAGATCTGAAATGTTGAATACTTTCAAGAACCCATCCCAT
Organism: Pinus albicaulis; assembly: GCA_034641835.2. NCBI lineage: Eukaryota > Viridiplantae > Streptophyta > Pinopsida > Pinales > Pinaceae > Pinus > Pinus albicaulis. The sequence goes on from CM076577.1 coordinate 661,343,602, forward strand.
TGAGGAGAATTGGAAACACCTTTCTTGTTTTCCTCTCAGGTGCCCCTTTAATACAAAAATTCTTTCAAATATATTGTTCTTGTCTTATCTATTGGATGCATGGAGCAACATTTTATTTTCACTGCTTAATGTCTTTTATGCATAGATCTGGATTTGTGCAGCTTTATTTGAATCAACTAACTGGATATTTAAAGATATTGGCAGCCATAATTGATGTTAGGGCTATTTGTTATGCATAGCTAAAGTGGTCTTTTTCCGACGAAAGATTCATACTAACATCTGATACCACAAATGATGCAGCCTAAGGCTGCCACACCCACATCTACGCTTATTAAATGTGTTTTCAAATTAAAACCCCAAATAAATATCAGACAGGGGTAACCTTCACAAGCGGAAGTTGTTTCCTTGTCTTAACCCTATGGTTATAAACCATATATCAAAACCCATTTCATGAAATTTGAATTAATATTCCGACTTTGGTTAAAATTACCAAAGATGTCAACAATAACAATACAAACTTTCGGCCACATTTACCAACCATCAATATTCGAGTCCATGCGAACATTTAATTGATTCAAAAGTTCAACTTTGGTTAAAAACCCAAAGGATCAGCATAATATTATATCTGGCCCCACAGCTTTATTAACATACCTCTGTCGTTTTGTGCAATCCAATCTCCGTCGTCCATTTAACCGCTCCAGATCCGATGGACAACGCTTGATATCACGCTCCAATTAACTCGGTGGGACCTCTCCTCTTAAATCCCCTTAACAAACCTTACATCCTTACTTCATTCTCTGTCGTCAGATTTATTTTGTTTCTGATTGGACGGTGTTCGCGCTCCAACCCTCTGCAACTTACGCGAACGATTACCGCATGATAAAAGTGGTTTTGGACATCCACGTGTCGCTTGCGGAGGCATATCGCGTTCAATCCAACAATTACCACTTACCATTATTTTTCTACGTGAAAACCATTAGTGGTTTTAAAAACCACCTTCACTGTTCTATCTTTGCTATTGATTCATGGTTCCAAAACCTGCTTCACGGTTCCGATTCTTCTGCTCAGGAAAATCGAAAACCCCTTTATCGAAACCCCTTCCTTTAAGGATCTCTTCACATAATTTCATGAGCTTTAAACTTCAAGATGGATTTAATTCATCCACCTTTCCTCCATATGTCGATTCACTATCGAATTCTTCTTGCCACAATAAATCTGTTTTCTTTCACAATACCAAATCTGCCTACGCAGTTCTGAGATTTATCACTGTCACACTGCCCATGGTTCGGGTTGAATTACCAAACTCAACCAATCATTTATATGTCAACTCGTTCGATTTGGTTATATCAAATAGAACAATAATTAATCATACACAGATTTCACAACGCATAGAAGAACAAAACAAATCACACCGCATTCAATCCTTCATTAATAAATAATTACGCAAATATCAGTAGAACCTTCTTTACAATCAAGATTTGGCCTGATATGCCCTTATATGGCCTTTCTCCCCTTTACATTCTATGCCCGTAGGCTTTAAAATTAAAGTCGTTCTATCATCTATCTCACTCGCATTCCTCTCTTTCCCCTTTAATGCTTCAAAAGATCACAATTTATAAAAGAAAAGGATTCATGAACCAATTTAGTTCAAATCCAAAAATCTCTCACTATCTCCTAAATTATCTCTTCAGCTCCTCTCTTTATTCAACAGAATCCTAGATTAGATTTTTTTCAAATCTCTCAAATCCTCACTATTCTTAGGATTCCTTACTCATCCCTAAGATTTTACAACTCACGAGATATTCTCCATAAATCAATTTACAATTAAATTTCCTCAAACTCAACTAAACTTGGGAAAATAAATAAAATGATTAAGGGAACCCACTCCCTTTAGTAAATGAGAAATAAGACTCATGGGTCTTATAATTTTTGAAGAATGCTCCTGCATCAATATCTGGTCATAAAATTTTGAACTTAATCTTAAAATCACTAAGAAGGCTATATTCCCTCTCTAGCTAACTGCAATAACACTTCTTAGCCCACGCATTTATCAACCATCTAGTAACTTACCAAATCATGAGAGAGATCCATAGTAAGAGCACATCATAAAACCATGCATATAACCAACATATAACCTGAATAGAAACTATGACAATTCAATCATAATATCACCATAATAACTAGTACAAGTGCTCTTAGATCACAATAGGAAAATAACTCATATTAACGTATTAAAATGCCAACCACGTCAAGGACTTCCACATACCACCCAACCATAGATTAGGATGAACCAAATCTCTCTTTCATACAATCACCCTTGCACCATATTCCAAGCATGAATGTGGGATCATAAGGGTTAAACCAAAATAAAATCAACCATGACTTCCAGAGGCCAAACCATATCAACCCTCAACCACAGTTATTTCATATATGTAGTCCATAAATCACTAAAATCAACCATATTCGTCTCTACCCAATATGTCTAGGGCTCCAATAACTAATAACTCAACCCATAGCCTCCAGGGAACCCGAGTTGTTTCAGGGCTCCTGAGCATTTGTCCAAACCCACAGGCTCGAGGGACTAGTAGCTCAACCAACAACCTTTAGGGAACCCAAGTTGTTTCAAGGATCTGGAGAATTTTTTCTAACCCACATCCATAGTAAATCTGAGAACTAATAAAAAAAAAACAAATGGGGAACCCCTTCACCATGGTTATCTAGGAAATGGCAAGGCAAGGCTAAAACCATTGTCAACCTATGCAAATCTCCATGCCAGTGACAACACATAACCAAGGAACCACATGCATATACCATGCATCCAAAAACCAACAAGTAAATCACACATGCAACCTATTACCTGCAAAGTATCATTGTTATAGTTGTTGATCCAACCTACTCCTTATGCTTCATAGCTTTCCTTTGCTTTCTTTCTCCAATCCAAGTGAATGTTAAAGTGCTCCAAGAATGCTCTAAGTGTGCAAGAGTATGAGAGAATGAACAAGAGATAAAGTCCAAACTGTAAAAAAGCTAGCAACTAATTCTCTGATGTATTCTTATTATTGTTATCCCATTTCCTTCATTTTTCTTCTAATTTCCCTTACATGCAAATTTGTGTCTCTTCGCCTTCTTTTTCTCTTGTTTTCCTTTGTTTTAATAATTAAATTCCATTTATTTTCTCTTTGTATTTGCCAAGGCGGCTTCCAATTTCCATGGCCATTATTAAATTACAAGTGATTCCCACTTATTTTCCCACCATTCAGCTTGGAATACGTGTCGCATGACCTTGGTCTTATTTTATTTACAATGAAAATCAACGGGGGGTTATTACAAGCCCCTCCCCCTTGGGATATAACCATCCTCAGTGTTCAATGATGCTTATAACTAGCAAAACATGTTGCCTGTGGAGCTTTATAACACAGCTCGATGCAACATTTACATCATACCAAACTGTTGAAGCGGTGAACACCATACTACTTATTGGAGCTTTATAACACAGTTCAATGCAATATTTACAATATATTGTTTATTAGAACTTTATAACACATCTCCTTGCAGTATTTACAATATATATATATATATATATATAACCAAAACACATATACCAAACACGTCTACTTAACCAACAAATAAAGAAGGCTACAAAGCTTACATCTGATCAACCATCTCCCATGTAGCTTCATCGGGCCCAAAGTGATTCCACTGCACTTTAACTTGGTCGATTGCTTGGTTCTAGACCATGAGATAATTCTGCTGCAAAATGCACTGAGGTTTTGGTTGGAACTCTCCCTATGCTTCCACATGTAATACATACCAATCAATCACATGATAAACATCTTAGACATATCTCTTAAGCAATGAAACATGGAAAACGTCGTGGACTTTCACTGTTGGCAGCAGTGTAACTCGGTAGGCCACTGATCTAATCCTCTCAAGGATCTCAAAAGGCCCACAATACCGAGGTGTCAGCTTGGCACATGACCCAATCCTTAAGGATCTCCTTTTGGGCTTTATGTGCAAGTACACATTATCTCCAACCTAAAACTTCATGAATGCTCTATGTTGATCTACATAACTCTTCTGTTTGTCATTTGTTTCCTTTAAATTCCTTTTGATAGCATGCATCTCCTGCTCCATCTCATCCAACATATCTGGCCCAGTCAACACCTTGTTCACTGGATCACTCCAACTTATAGGAGTATTACAACTATGCCCATAAAGAGCCTCAAGTGGAATCATCCTCAAGGATTCATGATACCCATTATTATTTGCAAACTCCACCAGTGAAATATACTCCTCCCACATCCTTTTCTGATGCATGACATACACCCTCAACATATCCTCAAGAATCTTGTTAACCCTCTCTATATTTCCATTTGTTTGTGGATGATAAGTTGTACTAAAAGCTAACTTTGTCCCCAATCCTGGAAACAACTCCTTCCAAAACCTATAAGTGAACTTAGAATCTCTATCTGATATGATCTTCTTGGGAACACCATCCAAATTGACTATCTCCTTGATGAAGGTTTGAGCTACCTCACTAGCTGAATTAGTAGACTTCACTACAATTGAGTGATCAATGTTGCTCAACTTGTCAACCACAACTATGATGGAATCATGTTTCTTCGATGTCCTCAACAAACCTATAATAAAGTCCATGGAAATGACCTCCCATTTCCATTCTAAAATCAAAATAGGCTACAACAAACTAGCTAGACTCTTACATTTTTCTTTCACCTACTGAAAGTATAAACATCTCGCGACAAAATCAACCACCTCTTTCTCCAAGTTCGGCCAATGATAGAAATTCTTAAAAACTGTCAAAGTATTCTAGTATCCTGGGTGATCTAAATATGACTTGACATGAAACTCCCTCAAGATAAGCTTCTTGAGCTCACTGTTATTTGGAACATAAATCATGATCCTAAATCTCACCAAGCCATCTTATGTCAAGTGACACTCCTCATCTCTCTCACCTTCACACTGCTGATACAATCTCTACTTTAGCTAATTAAACCTCTCACCATTTGACCCTCCATGCAAGATCCACTCTTGCAAATCTATCCCATAAGAGATCATAGATGAAATGTGATTCACTTGAACTCTCCTACTATGATCATTTGCAACCCTGTTCTCCTTGACCTTGATGTACCTGATCTCAAAATCAAACTCACTAAGGGTATCCAATGATCTAGCTTGCATGGAATTAAGATTGGGTTAGTCAAACAAGTACCTACACCCACTATTATCACTCATCAATACGAACCTCCTGCCAAGAATATAATGTCTCCACATCTTTAATGCATGAATAATAACTGCCAACTCAAGATCATGAGTCACGTAGTTTCACTCGTGCTCATTCAGCTTCCATGACTCATAGTATGCCACCTGCCCTTCCTACATTAAGACTCTACCAAGTCCTCCCTTTCAAGCATTTTTACAAACCAAAAACTCCTTATCATGATCTACAATCTTCAAGACTAGAGAATTTGTAATCAAATGCTTCAAGTGCTCAAAACAAGTTGCACACTCCTCAATCCATTCAAAAAAAAATCCTTTCCTCTAAAAGGATGTAATAGGATAGCCAATCCATGATAATTTCCTAATGAACTAACTGTAATAACCTGTCAGTCCCATGAATGATATGACCTCATCCACATTCCTAGGAGTTGGCCACTCCATGATATATTTAATCTTTTCCAGGTCCACTAATATCCCCTCCTTAGAAACAACATGTCCCGAGTAAAGAATCTAAGACTAAAAGAAACTGCATTTGTTGAGCTTGGCATACAATTGGTACTCTCTCAACAATCTCAACACCGCTACCAAGTGTTTTGCATGTTCTTCCTCATTCTTGGAGTATATCAATCTATCATTAATAAATATTATCACAAACTTGTCCATGTAAGGACACAACACATTGTTAATCAAACACATGAAAGTGGCTAAAGCATTGGTAAGACCAAAAGGAACCACCACAAACTCATAATGTCCATACTCCATAGAAAATGCAGTCTTGTATATATCTTTTTCTTTGATGTCCACCTTATGATATCCTGATCTCAAATCAATCTTTGAAAACACTACTGCTCCCTTCAACTAATCAAACAAGTCATCAATATGTGACAATGGATACCTGTTCTTGATACTCACCTTGTTCAACTGCCTATAATCAATGCACAATCTCATAGTACCATCCTTCTTCTTTACAAACAATACTAGTGTACCCCAAGGTGACACACTTGGCCGTATATATCCTTTATCAAGCATTTCCTTAAGGTGCAACTTCAATTCCACCAACTCTGGAGTGCTCATCCTGTAAGGTGCCTTAGATGTTGGTGTTGCTCCTGGCATCAACTCAATAGAAAATTTCACCTCTTTATAAGGAGGGAACTTTGAAATCTCTATAAGAAACACATCCTGGAACTGTTGCAAAACATGATACCTCTTCAGGACTTCATCATCCTCAACATCCTTCCCTTTGTCATTAGAAATATGCACTACAACCAATAAAGATCCTTTTCGACAACTACGCTTTTCCTGCATAGTTATAATTGTCCTCATTGATGTAGGATTCTTCTTTGCCTACAAGATTCTCCTTTCCCCATCATCATACAGGCACTTAATAGGCTTGTCATAGAAATATACCTTGGTCCTGTGAATGAACAACCAATCCATTCCCAAAAGCATACTATATGATCCCAAAGGAACCACATTTTTATGTGTTGATGTAGGCACATGATTTAACTCAAATGCATAACATCTCACCCAATGATGAACTATTCTCTTGGTCCCTGTAGCCAACTACACCAACCAATATTTTGCATGCACTTCTTTATTCAAGAAACACTTATCCACCAGGTCAGAACTTATGTTACTATAACTACATACAGGATGAATCAAAATAGAAACAACTTGATCACAAATCTTACCTTCCATCTCAATACTGGATTATGAATGATCAGTCTGCCTATTATTCATTGTTGCATAAATTCGAGGAATAATTTTCCCAAAATATCCAAATTTTTGTGCATCCTGAGCACTATAAATCTGAGGTTTGCCACCCTAGTGTTGTGGACATTCACTCCAGTGATTCTCTCCACCACAAGTCCAACACCTCAAAGGCTTCCTACCATCACCCTTATTCTGCTCCTCGGCCTTAAATCCATGTCCTCTATCAACTGCATTGAACTTCTTATATGTCGTTATATTCTCCTTATCACCTTCATCCTAAGGTATTCCTCGCTTCTTAGCCCACTTTCCTTTGGTATTCTTGATCTGAATTGGATCACAATATTTTTTTCATCCATATTGATGCATTTGGAGTGGAAAAAGTGGAGGAATAAGCTCATGGTATCATTTTTACCAGCGGGACCAAGTTTGGCGAAACGAGGTTTGAAACCTTTCGGGAGAATTTTGAGGCATAAAACAACATTTTTTGGGGGAAAACTATGTTGCTTTAGCACCGCACCATTTTAAGTTGTTCTGCACACAGAGATCTGTCCAACGGTTCATGAAACGCGTCAATCAGAATTTGTATGAAAACGTTATGCCACTTAGAAGTTGACCTTCCTGTTTTCACACCTATAATTCGGGAGGATGTCGTGTCAACCCCAATTATTCATGGGAAAGGGTCTAGCCACATGTTTTTGATGTAAAATACTCTAGAAGATTCTATATTGTAACTCTAGTTAAGAGTTGATGTAGTCAAAATTAACCACTAGTAGGCTATGGAGTCGTTTTATAGCCGAGCCACTAGGAGGAAGAGGCGTTCCATTCTTTCAAGAGAATTTTGTTCCATAATTGAGAAAAGATAGCTAGGAGAGATAGGAGGTAGAGCACACAAAGAGTATTTGTGCATTGTAGCAACCCACGAGCCATAAGCATTACTTCTTTGTACCTACAACCATATTTTCCAAACAGAGAAAGAGCTAAGTGACCTCACCATCTAGTTGGGTTTTCTCCCGAAAGGGTTTCCAAAAGCATAATTTGTGTCTTATGTGTGTTTGTGAGCTTATTTTGTCATTATCTACTTTTCTACATAATTTCCATTCGCATGCATACACTAATTACAGTTAAATTTACACATATCTAGAGGTTTAATATAACTGTAATAATGTAGAATTTTCATATTTCTAATATAATATTATCAAATATGTTGTGACGAACTGTCTAGTAGAATATCCATGTCATTTTACAGATAATTTTGGTATCATAGTAGGTTTCTTTGGGTATTTTGAGGAGATTGATGGGATCTAGATCGGCGGGGCCGAAAATCATAAAACTCTAATCATGGTCAACGAATTTGTAAATGAACCTCGTGATCCTGTAGAGGTGAGGTTTACGCGGTTGGAACAACAGGTTGCATATATCAACCGCAATATAAGCCTCCCCATGGCAGCCTTAAATAGAAATATGGGGAAATTTGGAGAAGATGAGGGTTTGAATGAAGAGAACAAATCATAACGAGGATCAAAATATTGGGGAGAAATGAGGAACTAGTCAAATAAAGGATCTGAAAAAGATCAGCCCAATTCGAGTGCAATGAACCAAGCATAGTCCCTATTTAAAATGGAATAAAAATTCAATATCACGTCGTACCATGGTGATATTGAGGCTTTGAAGTTGAACCACTGGTTGCAAACACTAAAGTTTATTTCAGTGTCCATCAAATCGAGGAAGGGAAAAAGACATCATTCACGTGACTGAAATTAGAGGGCCATGCACTGCCTTAGTGGGAGAGCCACACAGAAACCCTGAGGTTGGAGGGAGAACCCCTAGTGAATAAGTGGGAGGATTTAAAAACCCTCATTAATTCATATTGTTACCGCATTAGGTACATGGAGGACCAATGGATCCGGTGGAATTACTTCAGGCAAAAGTCGGTCCAAAGTTTGCAGGAGTACACCACGAAATTCATCCTGGTGGCTATAATGTTGGGCATCTCTCCAAAGAAACCAGATGTACTCCTCAAGTATTTGGAAGGTCTGCACTGCCATTTGCATGAGAAAGTAATTTTGTTCAATCCCAAATTGGTGGACGAAGCTTTTGTACATGTGCAATACCTGGAAAACATAGACTTAAAGAGAGTGAAAACAAGTGGATCGAAGCAGAAGGAGAAATATGATGCTTATAAAGAGGGGAAGAAGAAGAAAAATGGGAGAAAAGATAAATAGACGGCAGCCACAACACACCAGTGCAAATATCCCAGAAACCAATACAACATTGATGGCCATACATAGGAGAAGTGTTGGAAGTTGCATCCATAGCTAAACCCGAAGAACAAGAAGAAGAATCTTACACTACAAGGAAAAGACCCTCTAGCAGATGTTTTTGAGGAACCACTTATAAAAATAGCCCAGATATCCGTTTTTAGCCGAGGTTTCTAGAGGAGGTTGGCAGGTGGAGGTTTTTGTGGATGTTTTTTGTCTGGTGTGTTTCTCATCCTACACCGCACTGGTGCATTCAAAAAGAAAAGAACCGGTGCGTACTACAAATTGGCACATCGGGACACCGTGCTCTCCGTACAAACCCTTTCGGTGCATTTAATTATTGTAGCACACCGGTGCGCTACACATATTTAGCTCCAGTGCGTCATAAAAACCTGTGCCAAAATTGAAACAACCCGGTGCGTTTGGAAGAAATCGCCTGGTGCGCCTCAAAAACCCGCGTACTAGAACAGGGTTAAATAATAATAATCATAATAATAAATTATGGCCAAAAAAACGCATTTCCACTTCTTCAGTGCTTCAGAGCTCTCAAGCACCGGTATGAATTTCCCTTGTGTGAGGTGCCCTGCCATCTATGCTCCCATTGCACGCATTGCTGTACAATCCATTGCCCGCCATCTCGATTTCAAATTTTGGAAAACAGTGGGCAAATCTAGTTTTGCAAATTCTATAGTAAATAATCCTCCTCGACACCCAAATGTACAGGTATTTTACTTGTTTCTCCATAATTAAACTTTTTAGCGGATTATTTTTGTAAAAAAACTTAAAATTCACCATTTAAAAAATAAAATAAAATTTTGCGGTGCACTCGAGCCGTTTGGCTCGCACTGGTTCGCGGTGTTGCCTGTAAATTTACAGGCTGCACCGCGACCAGTGCTAACAGTAATCACATCGATTCTAGTGCGGTACCAAAACGACGCACCGTGTTTTTTTTTAAATACATAAATTGCGGTGTTGGCGGTTACTCGACCGCACCGTTGACTATGTCCAAGTTCGGGAGGGCGGTGCACTGACCAAACTATGTGCCCCGTGGAAGATGTTTTGGTCAGCGCACCGCCCTCCAGACATCGGTCCATAGTCAATGGTGCAGTCATGTAAACGACCACACCATTGACCATGTACTGATTTCAAGAGGGCGATGCGTTGACTAAACTATACGCCTCGGGGCACATATTTTGGTCAGCGCGCCGCCCTCCCGATACTGGTACATAGTCAATGGTGTGATCGGTTATACCATTGCACCGTTGACCATGTAATTATGCCATTAGGATGGTGCCCTGACAAAATTTTTCGCCCTAGGGCAAGTAGTTTCGTCAACGCACCACCCTCCTAAATTTGTACATAGTCAACGATGCGATCAGTTAAATGACTGCACCGTTGACCCTTAACTAATGTTTGGCGGTGCGTTGACGTAATTATCCACCCCGGGATGGATAGTTTCTTCAAAGAACTGCTTAAGAAAGTACACTTCATGTTGTGTGGTACACTGAAAATTTCCAGGCGCACCACGGACGGTGCACTGAAAATTTCCAGGCACACCGTGGACAGTGCACGATAAAAACAGACGCACCAGTACTTGTGCATGACTATTTTTTTTTGCGCACTGACTATTTTTTTTTCAAAAAAAAAATAATAATATATATATATTTGTAAATACATGTCTCATTTAATAAATAAAAAAATTTATTTAATATGTGAATCATTCAGCAACCTCAAAGGAGAGAAGAGAGGGAACAACAAGAACATATGGCAGACTAGTATAACGTGGTTCACCTGTGGGAGGCACGAGAAAGGGAGAGACTTATGCACCCTCACCCTATTATGGCAGCTACCTAGGCACTCCTAAGGGAGGTAGGCCTCCTCAAGTTCTATGAGGAGGCTACATACCTGAAGGGCCATAATGAGTTATTGCAAAAGCTTATCTTCAGGTGTAATTCCCACCGAAAGGATTTCCAGGTTGGTCGTAACCAGTGGTACGCGCCCACTGAGGAGGAAATGTATTTTATTACTGGCCTATCGAGGAGAGGGCAAGATTTTCGCTCGTTCCAAGAGGTCCCCATCGGCTATGCAGCGGGGAGTCAGTTGGTGTAATCCCAGAGATACATTAGCACTCATATATTGTCTCCTGTATATTTTCAGGTTTCTGGTGGTCATTTATGTATTGATTCGTTTGGTGGAGAGGAGGTGAGGTGCCTCTGAATATTGATTTCAACCATTGCACACGATACCAGTGACAGGAAATGCATTAGTTGCCCACTTTTATTTTATGTTGCTTATTTATTACAGACGCCATGACTTGTGAGGTGGTCTACGATTTTTTTGTGTCAGCTTTGTACAGCTTTAGATAGATGTCGTGATCAGACACAAGGGAGGGTGAACTTCCCTTTTGCTTCAAAGCTATTTTGTCTATTATTTGAGAGGTTTCCAGAGACGAGGCCTACTTTTCTTCGGCAGCCTTGTAGGTCGATGTTGCAGGTATGGATGCAGATGTGGGCACAGATGATGCCCAAGAGGGGCAAGTATGACTTTTCCTCGAGGATATCTCAGGATGCACTGGAGTTGCTATCAAGTGTTTATGATCATGCCTTCGTTTTGGTCCCATGTTCGTATGCTGGTTTGGATTCGCGAGGGTGTGCCAACATCCTATTCAAAGTTGATGAACCACCGAATGATAGATGTAATATTAGTGTTTCCTTTAAATTTATTCTAACATGTTCTTTAACTTGTTTTTATTAAATTGTCTAATGAAATTGTCTAATTATTGTTGTGTACTTATATATATTTTGTATATATTGGGTCATTTGTTGGCAATGAGATTCCATCGCCACCAAATGATCCAGGTGTAAATCCTGATGACGATCAGGAGATGGAAAATGTGGAGGATCAGGCCGGTGACAGACCTGTTCCTCATGATCATGCGCAGGTACCGATGGGTGTGATGCATAGGCTTGACACTAGATTTAGGATAGAGTTGGGCGACCACATTTTTCAACTCCTGGTGGAGGAGGGAATCAAGTCAGCCACTATCAGAGAGATAAAGGTCGATGATAGGCTAACAGCGATATGAGGAGGCATGCCACGTGATATGTTGACCCTGATGCAGCATGTCGTTGGAGCTACCAGCTTAGTGGCACAGTTGAGGAGGGTCGTTCGACGTAGGCATGGTGGAGATGTAGTACGTCAACAGTCGAGCAGCGGTGCATCATCTGATGATCATGATCAAGAGAGTGATCATCATTAACCTCCCGCCAAGGATGAGCAGCCTGCAGCATCCAGTAGTCATGATAATGAGCAGGCTAGACCATCCATGTCGAGTCATCATGAGAAGCCTGTAGCATCCAACAGTCATGATCATGAGCAAGCTAGACCATCCATGTCGAGTCATCATGAGCAGCCTGCAGCATCCAGCAGTCATGATCATGAGCAAGCTGGACCATCCACGTCGAGTCATCATGAGCAGGCAGTTGATCCTGATCTGCATGAGGCACCTCCAGATTAGCAGGCACCTGATGATCGACATCTATCTGAGCTTGTCGAGGCTGCACCATTGACTAAGCAGGCCTCAACTGGTACTACTATTGATGTACCACCAACTGGTATTTGATGTTTATATTACAGTTGTATATTTTTGACATTATATATGTGTGTGTGTGTGTGTGTGTGTGTGTGTGTATATAGTCCATGTATTTTATGTTCATGTTGTAGTTTTACTTAATTTACATGTTGGTTATCATCATGATGTGTATATTGTTAGGTCATGTTAGATATGTTCATTTAATGTGCAGCTTGCAGATAGATGTGTATGTGATAGCAGTTATTTGACATGAGATGCATTCAACAAGCCAAAGTTTGCTTTCAAGTTGTACAGTAACATCGTTGTCCCCAACTAGGTAGACTTTGACTGAGCACCAAGTCTAAAGAGGGGTAGTGGAAGAAAATTTAAGGCTTTCGAAAAAGGTGTCAGCGATATGAGCATCATCCCCTAACTGATCATCGTTCTAGAATGCATATAACAACATTGTCTCCATGGCAGTTGTATCCCTTAAGTAATCATCCATACCAACCTCTATTTGATTGCCTCCATTGTCAGCTTGTGAAGAACTACTATTGTTGTAGTCATTCCTAATTGGTGAATCTGGACATAGTGGGAATTGAATAGGTCAACCATTCTTGGTATCGTTCCTCTCTGATTTTTTCTCTTAATTCAGCCTTCTCCCGATTTGACATTGTCGTGGGGTGCAACGGAAGATGGTAAGTAGGTCGCTCATCATCACTAGAATCCTAATAATTTCAAAAAATATATTTGAACATGATTAGTACAAAATTTATGATATCAATTAGTAAGCATGTTGACAAACATGATTAATTCGTTTGACGTTGAAATAATTACATTAATATACCAAACAATTGTTATTGACATAATTGTCCCAAGATTGTTGCTAGAAGATGCAATATTGTTACAATTGGCAAGGTGAAGCGGTTGTCCATTTTCATCTATCAAACGAGATTTGTAGTATGTTGCTCCTGATAAAAGCTTCGACGTTTTGGAGTTGTTTGAATATTTTGTGCATCAGAACTCGATTTTGAATCTACATGAACTTGCAAATTTTTATACATTATAAATTTTATTAAGTTGATTGACATGGATAAAAAACATAAATTCAATTAGATAATGAAAATATAAATAAAATCTGAAGTAAATATTACATCTCAAGATGGATAGGGAGAACTACGCGATGGACTTTGAGAAATATTATGGAACGAGCTGGATTTTGAAGAAATGTCCATTCGATATAATTACAATATTTTCTCCCTGCATTTGAGAAAAATCAACAATAAATTTTGATGTACACACCTAAAAGTAATTTCAGTGCCTTCAAAATGCACTTATTGTTATCAATGCTAATGTATAGATAACTGCACTGGTGCATTTTAATTACTGCGCACCAGTGCAGTGTTATTAATTGACGCACCGGTGCCGAATAGCCGCAAATAAAAAAGTGCAACTTTATTTTTTTTAAGTGAAAAAAAGCGATAAATTGAAAAATGGGCAGCAAAATATTTTTGAAAATCTAATTTCCTAAAACAATTCTTTAAATAGTAAACACTTTTCATTATTTCATTACTTTTGCAAAAAAATTTAGGGAGAGATTTGCACGAGACATACCTAGAGCAAGAGAGCAGAAGAGCACTATGGAGCAGCGAAATACTTTTGAACATAACTATTCAGACAATTAGAATTTCAAACCTATGGTGATTCAACCCTGTAGCATAGAATTTCAAGCCATATGGTGATTAAATTTTATCGTTTTTTTTACATTTTCTTTAGTATTTTTTATGCAGTAAATAAAAAATTAAATTTACTGTTCATTTTCAGAGGAAAAAAAAAAAAAGAGAGAGAAAAAGAAAAAAAATCTATTCTTACGCTAAACCCTTGATTCTTTTTGTTTCTGCCCTTGCTTATTCCTATTTCTGTGATTTCAAAATTAGGGCTTTTCATTTTAGATTTATAGGGTTTGTATTGCTATATATATAGGCCTATGACATCTAACCCACAGGATGACTTGCATAGTCGGATCCCAATCCATGTCGACCCTTACGTGAACTTTAAAAAAAAAATTAATCGGTGCACCTTGTGTAAACTAGCACACTGGTACATTGTTTTATCACAGGGTACCACACACGTAATTTTTGATTAAAAAAATTAAAAACATATTTTATTTTTAATATGTGCGCCATATGTAAAATAGGGCACTGGTGTGCTATTTCATTACAGCGCACTATGCATGTACTCTTTGAAAAAAATAATTTTTTATTGTATGTTTGTGTTAACCGATGCACCATTTAACATATAACGCACTAGGTCTCCCTTTTGATAGAGAACGTCGTACGGTGGTACCCTGTTTTCGCGGTGCGTTTATAAGAATATACCACACCGCCCCATCCACAACATCGTATGCTACAAAAACAAACACTAGAGGATTTTTATTAATTTGTTTGTGTTAATCAATGCGCTGGTTAACATATAACGCACCGATGCTCCTTGTTGACATAGAGCATCGTACGGTGTTTCTAATATTTTGGCGGTGCGTTTATAAAAACACGCCGCAACGACGTCGGTGCGTACATAATTAAAGGCACACCGGTTTCTTGAATTTTATTTTTTACCTGAAAATTTTATGTTTTATTTATAAAATATATTAATGAATGGTATGGTATAGGTTCTATATTGATAAATAAATGGCTGACAAGAGATCAAGTAACAAAAATATTGATAGCACTTCAAGAAAAGCAAAAAATGCAAGTTCTCTGTAAAATTTTTACAAAAATTATTATTTTTAAACTATATGTAAGTTTTACTAATATGTATTGTTTACTATGTATCATGGAGAGCCACAAAATGACGAAGCTCGATAAGATTATTTTCTGATCTAAGACCAGAAGAACATAAAATCTTGATGGAAAAATTGCAAAAGGATGAATCAGGTGAATGAAAAAATACTATCGATCCAATATGAGTTTTTTTTTCTATTTTTCATTAATAATATACTTAAAACTATTACATAACATGTTTCAAACAATCTATTAATTCACATATGTTTAATGTTCTACAGGGACCAACAACTCAAAAAATGAATGATGTTCTAAGAAAAGAAAAGAAAAATAGAATATGCAAATGAAAATGAATTGCTCCTTAGCTCATCTGGAGTGGTGTTGGAGGTTAACGAAAGGGGGAAAAACTTTTACAAAACTTTGATGGATCTAGTGGAACGAATCTATAAACGTTATTTCCACTTACAATACAAAAATCAACCAAGAACCAAATTTTATCTAAACTACAGGATGAGTTTCCATAGAATTGGTCAATGAGACATGTCAGAATTTTAATAGCAAAAACATACAACAACAAAAAAGAACGAATGAAAAAGTAATATTCCTTTAAATTTTTTTCTAGAATTATATGTATACATTACTAGAAAGAAATCATTTATAAATATCATTTTTGTTATATTTACTTTTCATATATTAATATAAAACTTAGATAGTTTATTGTCATGTTACATTTTCAGGAAGATTATGAAAATCTCAAAGGATGAACGAGCTGATATCAGAAATATTCCAATAGGAATGTGTCTGCTCAACTTAGTATTCCTAAATTGATGTCATAAATTGTCAACCAGGGCTAGTAAACTGTTGAAATGAAGTGCACTATATGTGCCTAGGTATCTATGTCTCACTACATTGTGTTTAGTGTTTTTTCAATGTTTTTCGTTTTGTGTTTTTATTCTAAGAGGAAAATAACTAAGTGTTGGTAAAGAGAAGTTGTTGGTCACACTAAAACAGAGCAAAACCTATTCTAAACTATGTATGGCACTTGAGAACAGAAAATGCAAAACTTTAACAAAAAAAATAACTCATAGCAAGAACTAAATAACTCCTAACATGAACTCAATAACTCATACCATGAAATCAGTCCAATTCATTCATTAGAAATATGTTGGAATATCTTGAGAAAAGGATAAGTTTAATGCAATGAGGTTCTTCTAAGTAAACAACAACTTACAATATCACAAAAATCTCATCCATGGTTAGAAATTTATTGGAACACAATTGGAAAATATTATTTGTAGCATAGTAAGGAACTCTACTCTAAATTAACCTATGACACTGAAATTAATCCATTCTACAACTCAAATTGTCACTACTAAGCCTCATTCGAAAGTTAGAAATATTTTGGAATAGTTTTGGAAAAGGCTATTTGTAAAATTATAAGAGATTGCAGAACAGTCAAGGCCTTGAACTGATATCACTAATTCCTGTCCATATGATGATGTGTTGGAAGAGATTAATAACAAGAGTAGTTTGTAAATAATGAAGGCCTTGAAGTCTAATAGAATAGAACTAGCATACAACTAACTAATGAAACTTGAAATACATTAAACGAAACTGAACAAGAATGCAATCAATCAAACTTGAAATAAAGTGAACAGAATTGAACTAGAGTGCCATTAACCTCCGGAGTATTACAACTAAACTAAAATGCAACTAATCTCTAAAATACTACAGCTATATCTCATTCAGTGTTAGTGATATTTTGGAACAATTCGTAAGAACAAGACTAGCTGTAACATTTGATGTGAATGAGCATAAAAACATAAAGTTTAGAAAACTACTTGAATTAGGAATGAAACAAGGCTAAAGTTACTTATCTAAACAATATGCACAGAGCTTCTCGGGCAGTAGGGGCCCTCTACCACCGGATTAGCATACAAATCTACTCAAGATTGCTTTAGATTTGGTATTAAAGTTTCTCTTCTTTCATTAATGGAAAAAATACTTCAGAAACAGAGTATTACGGTCTTTTGAGATCTAACCACAAAACATCAATCTAGCTAACTGTCTCTTGGTCTCCCGAGTCATTCTTATAAAATAAATACATAAATACCCTTGAGAGGAAATAGGGATAAGTGTCTTTCCAAATTAAAATCAAATTAGAATTCTTGTGGAAGCCTCGTACTCTTGCTGGAGACATCTGTAGAGTCCCTTCCTGTTAGGAATCTGCTTCTTAGTTTTGATCTCTTCCACGTGCATAACCACCTGTAGATTCTTGCTCAGACTTCGTAGAGAGAAATAAATGATGGGGAAGTGTTGTGGAATTCAACCATATGTGTTTTTCCTTTAAGTGACACTTGTAACCTGTGAGAACATGAAGATAGCTACGGAATAGGCGACTAGCTACAGAATGGCTGCATTCTGTAGCTGAGTCTAGTAAAAAATTACTATAACAACAAAACCATGAAAATATAGCAAGTCAGTCATTGTATACATTCCTAAAGTGACTTTAATTAATCCTATTGATCATTTAAGCCTGTAATTGATAAGGGACAAAGGAAATGAAGTGAAATTTGGTGAAAGAAAAGGACATCTTTGGGGCTCAACATACCCCCACTGCAAAGTTTTTGCATGTCCTCATGCAATCAACTCATGTATTCTGAGACTTATGCTAGGACATCTAGGCTACTTCTTCTGCTTTGCCTGATATTCAATGGCCTCCTAGGCTTCCTTATGACCAACTTGAATCTCAAATTTATAAGTGCCCTGCTCAACTTTTTGTTTTTCTTCTTCAATTTCTCACTAGCCTTGTACAATTTTTCCATTTGTAGAGAGAGAGTTGTATTCATATCACTTTTCAGCTTAACCTGCTGCCTTAAAATTTCATTTTCATTCTTTATGTGCCTGTTGAGTACTTCTAATTCATATTTGTCTCTTCTTAGTACATCAATTGCAGACTTTGGTGGGCTAGGAGTTCTTCATCTACTTCCTGAGGCTCTCTTTTCTAATGACTCAACATAATTATAGATTTGTTGTTGTGCTGGGTCTATCTCTGGAGTTCCTTCATCAAGATCCTCTTCGTACTGGTACTCAGGTGATCTAGCAGTTGGTGTCTCTTCATCCTCAATGTTTATGATTTCCGTTTGTCTAACCTCTGTTTTCTTCAATATACCTCTAAGCATGTGGCTTCGTCTTGGTTGAGATGGTCCTTCACCTTTATCCTTGGCATACCTTCTTATCATCTTCTCCTTTTTAAGTTGTTTCTTAATTTCAGCCAATTTCTCAGAAATTATCTCCTCACTGTCCTCTTGTATGGACTTACCAGTTTTAGTTTCAACAAATTTGGAAATTTTCCTTCTCCTTCTTCTTCTTGTAAGTTTGCCTTCAGATGGAGATTCCTTGGGTTCTTCAAAGTGATTCCTCACTAGAAACTCATCCCAATTGTCTCCCACCTTTCTTAAATGATGTTCAATTAGGATTTTAACTAGGCCATGGTGGTACAAAGTGTTTCTAGGAATTGAACCCTCTTTTGAACATTAGAGGCCATTCTCTTCAGACTATGAAGTAGGAAAAAGGGTAAATTGATTTCTTCATCTAAGAAATGCATCATTAGCCGAATATGATACACATATAGGGTACCAAACCTTCCCTCACAAGTTATAAACTTTTGCAAAATGAGCAACATATTCCGCCATTTATTCTTCAGTGTTGAGCTAGGAATGCACTTCTTAAAAATGGAAATATCCATACCTGGTGTTTTGAGCATTTGCCTCCATGCCTCATTATGAAATTCCCTATTTTTTAACCATCGTTCACCTTTCCTGGGTAATTCCGCTCCTTCTGCAATGAAATATTCTGTAATAGTGAATTTAACATCTCCTATTTCAACTTCGGCTCCATTGAAGGACCGTGCAAATGTCTTAGTTACCTCTTTATGAAAACCATTGAATTTTTCCAAAAATTGTAACCACCCAACCTGCTGTAGCATTTCTTTAATCTGTGAGTAACCCTTTAAGTATTTGGTTTCGACTGGTTCGGACCTTAATATAAGACCCATGGCTTCTTTTCTCAACCTTCAATTTACTGCTCTTCTATCCACGGTGAAATTGGTTGTTAGAGATTTGTTTTTACCCCAAAGGTGCTTTCTTTGTTTATGCAGTAGGAATTAGCTACGGAAGGATGACATGAAGAGGTTATAGAATGAGTGAAATATGGTGAGGGTGATTCACACGAATTGATGAGTTTGAGAGCCATCTTGGAAGAAAATACCGCGGAAACATTCTCGTGAGAAATTCAAAATCATCACTGAATACTTCGGGCTAGTGACGTGACCGAATAGGTCACTTCAGTACTTAACCGTTAAGTTTTAAATGATGATTTGAAATGGCGGAATGGAAGGGATTTTGTCCAAAGTTTTTATGATAGGTTTAATAGGCATGATCAACACGAACAATCAAAACAACTTTTTGAATCATACATGACTTAACTATATTATAACTTTCATATTCTGTCATCATAATAATTTTACAACTTTACCTTTGCCTTTCCTTTAATTTTTGTGGTTTTGATATGCTTTGTCTTCATTTGAAAATCATTGATTCTTCAGTCTTCATAATCCCTTTGATTTTTCTTGTTGACATAGGTGTGCAAGGTCAATTTGCTGCTGAACAAGTGGTTGCTGGATAATTGCCTTCAGGATATCTGGCTGCAGAATGTCTAGCTGGCTACAGAATGTCTGGCTGGCCGTAGAATGTCTGGCTACCTGCAGAATGTCCGACTGTAGAATATCTGGCTGCAGAATATACCTGTAGGAGCTTTGAAACATGGAATGGAATGTTGTATGAAGTGAATTAGAATGGACCATGAAATATGGTGTAATGGAGCATGAGTGAAGTGAAATGTAATAGAATGAAATGGATTATAAATGTAAAGTGGAGTGAAATATGAAAAGTGGTCTGCAACTTATGATTTGTAATATTCAATTGCAGAAAGAGATCAAATTTTAAAAATCTAAAATGAAAATGAGGTGGACCATGGAATGGAGTGAATGAAGTATGGATGAGTGGAGTGAATGAAATACGAATGAATGGAATGAATGAAATATGAATGAATGGGGTGAATGAAATATGAATGAAGTGAGACATGATGGAGTGAGACTTATGATTTTGTGATAGCTGCTTGTAGAAAAAGAACAAATTTGAAAATCTAAAGTGTCAAAAGGATTCTGATTTTCACTTTATCTTTTCTGTATAAACATGTTAATCAGTGATTAGTTTTCATGTTTATACTTTATTTTTATTTTTTATTTTTTATTTTTTTTCATTTGAATTCATAGAATTCAGCTAAGTTGATGAAGAAGAAAAATTCTTCTTCATTAACTTTACATCATTTTTTTCTTGGAATCTCTTGACAAATTCTTCTCTTGAAAGTGGCTTATGATACAGCTTCAATCTATGACCATTTACAAGAAAAGTGACCTTCTCTTCATCTATTGTCCTGATTTTTATTGCTCCATTGTCAAAAAAAATCATAATTTCATATGGCCCAAGCCAATGTGTTTGGAATTTACCTTGAAAATCTTTGAACTTTGAATCAAACAAGAGAGCCCAGTAACCTTCTTTGAACTTCTTTTCCTTGATGTACTTATCATGCCATCTAGTCCTTTGTTGTTGGACTAAACTTGTTTTCTGGACTGCATCTTGTTTGATCTCATCCAATTCATTAATCTGCTCCAATCTGTGCTTTTGTGCCTCTGTTAGATTCAGTCCTAGCTGAACTGCCATTTTAAAAGTTTGAATCTGAAACTCTATGCGAAACAAAACTTGTTTTCCATAAACAAGTTCATAAGGATTATGGCCTATTGTGCTTCTCCATGTAGTTCTATAGGCCCACAAGGCTTCAGGAAGCCTGTCTTCCCAATCTCTTATATGTAAATGAACAGTCTTTGTTAGGATCCCTTCAATGACTTTCTTGGTAGATTCCACTTGACCATTTGCTTGTGGATGATAGGGAGTAGATTTTTTGTGCCTGATTTTGTACCTTTCCATCATTTGTTCCACTAGCCTTGATGTGAATTGAGCTCCTTGATCTGTAACAACTTCCCTTGGGACACCAAAACGAGTAAAAATAGCCTCAAAAAGAAAATTAACTACAGATGCTTCAGTAGCAGAAAGTAATGGCTTGGCTTCTACCCATTTGGTAACATAATCAGTGCAAACTAATATATATTTCTTTTGTCTTGATGGAGGACTAATAGGTCCTACAAAATCTAAAGCCCATTTTTCAAAAGGTTCAATATGTACCTGAGGCTGCAATGGCATCTCACCTGAAGGAGAAGGTTTCCCTACCCTTTGGCAACTGTCACACCTTTTGACATACTCTTTAGCATCTTTGAAAAGGGATGGCCAATAGTATCCTAAATGAAGGACCTTATAAGTTTTCCTTTTATCAGCAAAGTGTCCGCCACAAGGTTCATCATGACATGCCTTGAGGATCTCAGGCATCTCATCTTCCCAAACACATCTCCTAATGATAAAATCTGGACCTGTTTTGTATAACTCATTAGCAACCCATGAATATTTTGCACTATCATAAATGATCTTTGTTTTGTCTCTTGCATTCATTATTGAAGGAAATTTCCCTGAAACTAAATAATTAGCAATGTCAGCAAACCAAGGAGTTTGAGTAGAAATTGCAAAAAGATATTCGTCAGGGAATTGATCTTCAACTAGGGTGTGGTCTTTGATGTTTTGGAGTCTAGATAGGAAATCAGCTACTGTGTTTTGTTTTCCAGGCCTATCTAGAATGGTAATGTTAAATTCCTGTAAAAGAAATAACCATCTTATAACTCTGCCATTAGTAATTGATTTGTTCGTTAGATATCTAATTGCAGAGTGATCTGTGTGAACAAAAGTTTCATAGCCTATTATATAGTGTCTGAATTTTTTTATGGCATGAACAACAGCTAAAAACTCTTTTTTAGTTACAGTATAATTTAACTCTGAAGGAGTCAAATTTTTACTTCCCAATACTGCTCCTAAAGTTGTATCTGAGGCATCTGTTGAAATATGAAAAGGTAACTTCCCATTAGGTCTCCTTAAAATAAGTGCTTCAAAGATTTTTGTTTTCAAGGTCTCAAAGGCTAACTGGCAATCAGGATTCCACTTTAATTCACAGTCCTTGGTAAGTAATTTGAAAAGTGGAGATGCTATCTTGGTGAAGTTTTCTATAAACCTTCGATAATATCCTGTAAATCCGAGAAAACTCCTAACATCTTTTTGACAACTTGGAATAGATAAGTTAGAGATGACTTCAACTTTTGACTCATCAACTCTAATCCCATCCCCTAAAATGTGATGTCCTAAAACAATTCCTTCAGAAAACATCATAAAACACTTCTCATGACTTAGTGAAAGATTTGCTTCTTTACATCTCTTTAAAACTTTTTCCAAGTTGCTAAGGCTTCTTCAAATGTGTTTCCATAAACTGTGAAATCATCCATATATACCTCTACACAATCATGTATTAGATCTGAAAAAATTCCTAGTACTGCCCTTTGAAATGTTGCAGGTGCATTGCATAATCCAAATGGCAATACTCGATAAGCATAGGTACCCCAAGGACAGGTAAATTTGGTTTTATCTTGATCTTCAAGTGCTACTTTAATTTGGTTATAACCACTAAACCCATCTAAAAATGAGAAGTACTTTCTGCCAGCTAATGTATCTAACACCTGATCTATAAAAGGTAGGGGAAAATGATCTTTAAGAGTAGCTTTGTTTAATTCTCGGTAGTCAATACATACCCTCCATTTACCATTTTTATTTGGCACAATTACCAAAGGAGAAACCCACTAACTATCTGAAATGGGATAGATAAAGTTGACATTTAACAATTTCTACAATTCTTCTTTAACAATTTCCCTAAGATTTGGATTCATCCGTCTCTAAGGTTGTCTGATTGGTTTACAATTTTCCTCTATGTAGATGTGATGAGTGCAAGTCTTGGAGTTTATCCCTTTCATATCAGTGTATTCCCATGCATATGCAGAAGAATGTCTCTGTAATATCTTGACTAGCTCTTCTTGTTGGGATTTCTCTAGGTTCTTGTTTATGTTTAAAATTTTGCCTGGAAATATATCAATTGTAGAGCTGCCAAATTTATCCATGGAATAGAGAGACATCTGTCTTGATGATAAAAACTCAATGTTGGATTCTTCTTGAAATTGTTCATGTTTGTATTCCGAAGAGGATTCAAAATTTTCTAAGGTATTTAGAATCTGACTATCTTCACTAATTTCTGAAATTGTGAAGAGAGGTTGTATGTCTTCTTCATCCTCAATCCATTGAGTATCATCTAATTCTGTAATTGTTTTTGCTGGAGGATACAAGGTAAATTTCTTGGTTGAACTACCATCAGAGATGTACATATCATCGGATCTACAACTAATGAAAGCATCAGCTGTAGCTAACCAAGGTCTTCCTAATATAACAGGATGCCCCCCTAGATTATTCTTAGGAGTTAGGATCATAAAATCCACAGGATATTCCCAAGAATCTAGGGACACTGGAATGTCTTCTATTACCCCATCAGGTTTGATCACAGATCTGTCTGCTAATTGTAATAATGTGGGTGTAAAAAGAAGATTAGGAAGTTTCAGTTTATCCATGATTTGTCTACTCATGATATTGATTGTTGCTCCTAAATCAATAAGTGTGTTTTGGATCTCAGTTCCATTGATGTGTATTTTAACAACTGGATTTCCTGGGTCTAGATACTTTGGAATGGAAATCTTACCCATCATGATATCTGTTATTTTTCCTGCCAGCTGAATTTTCTTTGTCTCTCTTATTCTTTTCCCTGTTTTCTTCATGCTCAACTCCTTTATTGTCTTTTCTAAGATTGGAATTTCCTTGATAGCTTGCAATAATGAGATCTTAATACAAACATTTCTCAGCTCATCTAGGAAATCATAATTAGGCACCATAATTTGTTTTTCTACACCCCTATCAATTTGTAATCTTTCTGGAAATGGAGGTGTAGAAGTGGATGTTGATGGCTGCTCTAATATAGGAGTTGAAATTATTGGTTCTTTTTGTTTTGATTTTTCAATGTTTGGGTCTTTGAAAGGTGTGTTCTCTTCAAGACTTTTATTCATCAATAGAGAATCTTCCTTAGAATTGTTTTTCTCTTGTATGATTACAGAAGGTTTGTTCTTTTCAAGTATTCTTCCGGACCTAAGTTGAACATCACTAAGGTCTAAAGGAGTAATCAAATAAGTTGGAAACTGTTGGCCTTCTATCATGTATGTGTTCTGAGGATTTTTATTGTTGGGGTTTGGTATGGGTTGGGCAGGTAACTGATTTTTTTTCTGAGGAAATGGTAATGGAAGTGGTGAATTTTGATGTTGTGGATTTTGAGGATTCTGTTGAAAATTTTGTTGAGGAGGGAAATGTGGATATGGTGGATAGGATGGTGGATATTGATAGTACTGAGAGTATCTTCCATAGGGATTTTCTGCTCCTTGTGCCCAAGTTTGAGATTGATTCTGGAATTGGGACCAAGGTTGCTGCCAAGAATTCCAATTTGGTGGGGATTGATTATACAGTTGATCATGGAATCCTTGTGTTTGAGGTCCTTGCCAAGGATTTCTAGAGACAAAATTGAGAGATTCTATGGAATTTGTAGGGATTTCTTCTTGAAAGACAAATTTAAGACCAGGAAGTGAAGGACAACTCTTGGTCTCATGTTTTTCTGAACAAATTACACAGGTATCTACTACTTTTGCATCCAAAGGACATTCTCTCAAGGCATGCTTATTTGGGACAAAAGATTGCTAAGGCATCATATTCAGTTTTCTGCTTGTTTTGTAACTTAAGGGTGTCTATTTGTTCACTAAAACTCCCTAAAATATCAGATTTGAATTCATCAAGCATATGTCCTATTTCTGCCCCACTTACTGTCCCAGAAGCAGACTTACTTGCCCTTGCAAGAGCAGGGTCTCTTGGTCCTTTCACAGTTTTAGATTTCCCTCTTGAAAGCTTGATACCTAATTCAGCTATTTCAGGTAATGTGAGTTGAGATATATCCCCTTTTCCCATCATGTTAAGGATATCTAACCATTCATCCCTAATTGTCTTCAACAAGAGAGCTTTCAAAGTATCTTGGTCTGAGTTTTCCATTTTTGCCCTCTTGATGTTATAGTTAAACCTCTCCAAAAAATCTTCCAAATTTTCATCATCTTTTTGTAACATTTTAAACACTTCCTCTTTATGGTTGACTGGCATACAGTAATCCAAATACCTCTCTAGAAATTCCTGTTTCATGTCTTCCCATGTCCTAATAGAACTGTTGATCAAACTCATAAACCATTTTAATGCTACTCCTTTCAATGTTGAAGGGAACAGTTTAAGTTTTTGGGCATCTTGCAAATAATCATAGGTTCTACATAGGACTTCAAATTCAAATAGGAAGGTTTCAGGATCTTCAGTTTTGAGTCCATAAAAGTTTGGAAGGACAGAGGGTGAAATTTTTTTCATAGTTGCATTGGTTTCTTCATCTACTATAGGAAACCCAAAAGAGCTTCCCATTTCCCTTCTACCTCTACCTCTGCCTCCTTCTTCACCTCTACCTCCTTCTCCTTCTACACCTCTACCTCCTTCTCCTCTACCTCTACCCCCTCCAAATAGTGTGTGTTCTCCATTAAAGACTCCTCCTCCCCCTTCTTCTGCCATAGTTGATTCTTCTGTGGAAGTTAAAAAGTTTGTCCCTAACAGGGGTCCCAGAATCTTCTTCTAAGACAGGTTCAGTGGATGAAGTAGAAGGTCTTTCTAATGGAATATCTGATCTTAAGTTCTCTAGAAGTCTAGGATCAGTAAAGGATGGAATGTGGGTTTGAGTTGGGGGTGTGCTGGTTTTTGGTCTTAGTGAAACAAGTGGTGTTCTAGGAATCAAGCTTATGCTTCTTATAAATCTACCCCTTGAGTCTCTTTCTCTACGCATATCATTATTTTTGGGAGGTAAGAAACAAGGCTACCTAGTTACACTTCCCCGGCAACGGCGCCAAAATGTCTGCTCAACTTAGTGTTCCTAAATTGATGTCATAAATTGGCAACCAGTGCTAGTAAACTGTTGAAGTGAAGTGCACTATATGTGCCTAGGTACTTGTTTCTCACTACGTTGTGTTTAGTGTTTTTTCAATGTTTTTCGTTTTGTGTTTTTATTCTAAGAGGAAAATAACTAAGTGTTGGTAAAGAGAAGTTTTTGGTCACACCAAAACAAAGCAAAACCTATTTTAAACTATGTATGGCACTTGAGAACAGAAAATGCAAAAATTTAACAAGAAAAATAACTCATAGCAAGAACTAAATAACTCATAACATGAACTCAATAACTCATAACATGAACTCATTCCAATTCATTCATTGGAAATATGTTGGAATAACTTGAGAAAAGGATAAGTTTAATGCAATGAGGTTCTTCTAAGTAAACTTACAATATCACAAAAATCTCATCCATGGTTAGAAATTTGTTGGAACACAATTGGAAAAGATTATTTGTAGCATAGTAAGGAACCCTACTCTAAATTAACTTATGACACTAAAATTAATCCATTCTGCAACTCAAATTGTCACTACTAAACCTCATTTGAAAGCTAGAAATCTTTTGGAATAGTTTTGGAAAAAAGCTATTTGTAAAATTATAAGAGATTGCAGAACAGTCAAGGCCTTGAATTGATATCACTAATTCCTATCCATATGATGATTTGTTGGAAGAGATCAATAACAAGATTAGTTTGTAAATAATGAAGGCCTTGAAGTCTAATAGAATAGAACTAGCATACAACTAACTAATGAAACTTGAAATACATTAAACAGAACTGAACAAGAATGTAATCAATCAAACTTGGAATACAGTGAACAGAATTGAACTAGAGTGCCATTAACCTTTGGAGTATTACAACTGAACTAAAATTCAACTAATCTCTAAAATACTACAGCTATATCTCATGCAAGGTTAGTGATATTTTGGAACAATTCGTAAAAACAAGACTAGCTGTAACATTTGATGTGAATGAGCATAAAAACATAAAGTTAGAAAACTACTTGAATTAGGAATGAAACAAGGCTAAATTTACTTATCTAAACAGTATGCACAGAGCTTCTCGGGCAGTAGGGGCCCTCTACCACTAGATTAGCACACAAATCTACTTAATATTGCTTCAGATCTGGTATTAAAGGTGCTCTTCTTTCATTAAAGGAAAAATACTTCAAAAATAGAGTATTACGGTCTTTTGGGATCTAACCACAAAACATCAATCTAGCTAACTGTCTCTCGGTCTCTAGAGTCATTCTTATAAAATAAATACATAACTACCCTTGAGAGGAAATAGGGATAAGTGTCTTTCCCAACCAAAATCAAATTAGAACTCTTGTGGAAGCCTCGTACTCTTGCTGGAGACATCTGTAGAGTCCTTGTCCTGGTAGGAATCTACTTCTTAGTTTTGATTTTTTCCACGTGCATAACCACCTGTTGCGTTTTTCCTTGAAGTGACACATGTAACCTGTGAGAACATGAAGATAGCTGCGGAATAGGCGACTAGCTACAGAATGGCTACATTCTGTAGCTGAGTCTAGTCAAAAATTACTACAACAACCAAACCATGAAAATATAGCAATTCAGTCATTGTATATATTCCTAAAGTGACTTTAATTAATCCTATTGATCATTTAATCCTGTAATTGATAAGGGACAAATGAAATGAAGTGAAATTGGGTGAAAGAAAGGGACATCTTTGGGGCTCAACAGAATTTCCAAAAAGGTGTACAAGGAGATGGTCAAATAAATGGACATAATTGCATCGCATGAGGAGCCATCTCAACAACAACGTGCTTCAAATGTAATATGTAATCATTGAATTTTTCGATTATGTACAATAAATAAACAATGTAGCATTAAATAACAATTTTCAAGCATTTTCTTGCAGAAAATAAAGGAAAATGGAATCCATTCAGCACATAAAACAAGACGACAAGGAAGAAAAGGGTTGATATCTAAGTTTGTGAGTAATTGTTACTTCCTTATAACAACTTAACTATATTTAATTTTTGTATATTTTAAGTTATTTTACAACAATCAAAATTGAATGTCTTCAAACAGGTGTTAACATACAAATAAGAACCATCAGACGAATTGATTGACATTGGGTTAAATATGGGTTGTCAGTATATGTTGGCATATCAGAAATTAATTGTGGAATTTGTAAGCATCTATCGATCTTGTTTTACTTAGCTTCGTTTATAATTAATAGAACAAAAAAATATTTTATATTAGATATATGATTTGTTATGGGGTATATAACTTGCAAGAAACAAAGTATGTAACTACGCCAACAAATGAAATCTTGAAAGATGGCATGAAATTTTGTTTTGAAAGAATGTGTATAGTTAATGAGTCAATTTTTGCTATGGTACATCATTTCTTTTCAATTTACATTGATGTATATTTTTTTTTTGTAAGCTATTCTAAATTCTATTGATTAACAAAATATTTTACATTCCATGGTCTGAGCTGAGGAACTTATCCAATTTATGCTCTCAATTATGTCCAAAATTTCAAAATGAGGGGCTACCCATGGCAGGGAAACCAACCCTTTGATTGTCTAGAAACGCTTGAAGCATCTACATTCGCTAAAACACTATACAAAACTAAAAAAAATATAGATAATAGGAATGTACATAAGTGAACTGAGGTGCAAAAACCTTTAGTATTTATGTGCTTCCCCTTGTTGGTCTACATCAGGTGTCGAAGGTTCTACCTTAATCACTCGACACCCATAAATACGAGCAATTTCCTCCTCATCCTCCGTGAGGACGTGAGGGAATAGCTCCATCAGCTCACCTTTCTCATCGCACTTATGCTAGCCACTTGCAGTGTAATGTCAAATATTGGGGATGTACAAGGAGGAGGCCTTAACATGCATACGTTCTAGCTTCTTGGGTGAACATGTTACAGAGTGGGGAATGGTGGATTTGTAGCACTTCTCTTGATCCTGGACTGGGGTGACACAGAGGGCTCAGCGAACAGGATGAGGGAGGCAATGGGTGGAACTGAAACAACTAAGTAAGAATAGGAGTCGTTAGTATTTAGGGCAGCGGATTGAGGGAGGGGAGTGGAGGAGAGCGCCCCTAATGCTTCCTCTATGAGGCTTCTATCTCTACCTAGGTTCCATGGTGATGTAAGCACATAAGGAGACTGGGTTGAGATGCAGAGAGCATGCCAAGTCATGAGGAAGAGTCACGACTGAGCTATACTGGAGAGCAGGGGGAAGAATGTGTGGGAGAGCACAGTGGAGAGGATTTATAGCTCATTGAGGCCACAACTAGTCGTCACCTACAGCATTAAAAAACATTAACTGATATCTTTTTTCGATGTGGTGCGACCGACCTACTATGGCGTCGCCATTCCTTTGCTTGTTGTGTCATTGCACACCTTGGGATGGCCCATGCGTCGCGTCACCCGGATCTGGGATACATTGATATATATTATTTAATATTGCAATTTTCATTATTCTCACCAATGTATATACACTCATTACAATTTATTTTTATGTTTGTATATGGAAGGTGAAGAAGAAGAAAACAATCAACACCCTGAACAAAACATTCCTCAAAATAACTCACGTCATGGCAGTAGCTCGAGTAGTTACAGTAGTTCAAGTGAAAAATGATGATCATTATGTTTGGATATCAAAGCAAGGGGTTGTATATTTTGAAATATTTGTCTGTGAAATCAGACATTTTGTTTAATGTAATGGACATAATGTCCCAATTTAAAGACAAAGGGATACCAATAACTGTCACATTTTGTATGAAAAAGAGTGTCTTATTCATATATATATAATAAAATACGTTTTAATTTATTCTCTTGTGTTCTCCATTGTCGTTTTGAAATGTAACACCACTGATTAAATATATGGATGATTAAATATTATAATGAAGTGATGTGAAATCTGATGATATGTGTGTATTTGTGTTTGGTGCACGAATGTACCAAATCACACCTGCTTAAGAGGAGTGTTTTTCCCCCTTAAGTTCTTGGTCACAAGCAGAAAATAAAGGGAGTCAAGCAAGTTAGGGAACATGCTAAGACATAAACATACTAAATAGTGAAATAACATGCATATTCAAACATAAAAACTAAACTAAAACAAATAATAAAAAAGCTCTAAATAGATTCAAAAAACTTCAATAATCCAAAGGGTGGCACTTACGTCCCCTCTTATTGAGGCCTGGTAGGAATAAAGGATGAAATGTTTACCCACTTTCCAAGGGGCTCTTATAACTAGGGAGTTTTTAAGTCTCGATGCAAGGATGTGTTTACTTCTGAGCTACCTTGGCGCAAAGTCTCCCTCTCTCTACTCCGAAGGACTAGAGTTGTTGGATGACCAACAACTGAGTCCCCTCTATCTCTACTCCGGATCACACACTGCTGGATTTCTTGGGGCAATTCTGGCCAGCATAACAATGTGTTCTCCTATTGTTCATCTCTTGGTGGCCTTTTATAGGAGCATTCAAACTCTCCTTCCCTCCCTTGGTACATTGATGGATGGTGATCCAAAAGAGGAGGGTGATTCCATTGTGTGCCACATTTATTCCATTGTGTGCTCCCTTGAGTTCCTAAGGAGGCTTGGGCGGTTGTCCTTAGGCGGCCTCAAGTGTGGTATCAATGTCATGGAGTGTACCTTGTGGTCCCAGAAATTGACTTCTGCCACTCTCAGGTCCACACGGATTTTTGAGGAAAAGTCATGCAAAGGCACACTTATCGAATAAAATTGCACGCAAAGGCGCATTTTTCTGGTTCCTTCAGTGTGCAATTTGATTTTCCTCTTAGAACTTAAAGATTTTTAAATACTTCAGATTCTCTAATGTGTCTCAACCCTATAAATCCTTATGTCTGACATTAAATAATGTCACATTTTCTTGTCTAATTTTCCAGTGATAACAGTTGCCCCCTAATGTGTGAGTTCTAGGAAGAACTGTATAGCCAAAATACATTATAGTTTCTTTTCTGTGTATTGTGTGGAGAGAGAGAGAGACCTGCGTGTAGCACAGAGTTGGAGACATATTACACCGGGTCGAAGAGCGACCATGTCCTGTGGGAACCCTGCAGGCAATGGTATAATACAATAAATACAATTTTTCTACGACGCAAGCATGTCCCATGCTCATGATGCTTTGGCTAGCTAAACAAATCTACTTGACAGATATAAATTATGTCTATGTCACTACTATGGTAGTGATATGTTGGTTGATGACGACGACTGTTGACGCCCTCAGGGGCGTTTTTTCTTTGACAATAGGTGGAATGTGGTACCCATATGTGTAAACTTGGCATGGCATATAAATGCGCATTGTACGCATAGGTGTATGGTTGGGAACTTCCCGTGTAAACATTGCTGAAAGAGACGCTTATAAAGGCACGAGTCATCAACGAATTTGAACAAAGTGAAAAGGTTGTAAGGTACGATACCATCTTGACATGAAAGCTTGTGTTGTAGTCGAATGTCAGGAGGATCAATGACATCTGTGGGAAATGTGTCTCCCAAAGTGCCATCTGAGGATGTCCCTTTTGTGGAGAGGGGTGATCCAAGCTACCGCTTCCTTTTTGGAAAATAGGTGTTAGTGTCAACAAAAAGGAAGCCTCAACCAAATGAGAGAGTCACTGATACAGGGGATCAGGATCCTGGATGTGATGCATTTCACATAGGCATGATGGCGAGGGGTGACTGAAAACTAATGATGGGGAGTCAGTGGCCCAAGGTCGGAGAATAAAAAGCAGCTTGGCAATAGCCATACTATTTCTGATGGGGAAATCCCTCGAGTCGGTAGGACATCCAGGGTGGGTATATTTTGGTTATGAATGTCATGGTGGCTCATGCATGAGGGTCTGATACTTTGACCAAGGGTGACCAAGGATTGCTCCCATGGGAGAAAAAATGGATGGGTAGGTGGGGGACATAGTGCCCCATTTACGGTCTTTGTACACTTACCAAAAGAATGAAATAATGGGGTTTGGTTTGTACAAAACCCAGAGACGACTGCCCCAAAACATGAAAGTGTTCGCTCACTGATGATGTGAGGAAGGTATTTTTACTAAGGGTTGGGGCCCCATTGGTTGGTCTCATGTGTGGGGTTGATGAAGAGGATGGAACATGTCGTAGATGGGCTATGCTGATGGAGATATGGTAGGCTAAATGCGAGGCACGGTAGTGTGCTTTAGATCTGCTTGAAAAACATGGTAGTCCGAGAAAGGGGTTTTATTTCAATATGGTAAAACTTGACCTGATGCATGATGGGTGAATGGGCATGAGGTTCTTCTCGGACTAAAGTGGTATGGCCATGGCATTATTATTTTTGTGATATATGGTCTACTATGGGTGACGGGCACCATGGAAGGGAGGCTCTACTGACCAACGAGGATGTTTATCATGTGCAAGGTGGGGTGATGAAAAACATGGTTGGGTGTTTGGAACCTATGGTTAATTTTTGATGGAGAAATGATGTCAGGATATGCAAAGTTTTTCTAGGACTCTATCATGCTAAGGGTAGAATGATACTTGCTCTGGAACTTTTAGTGGATGAAGTGGTGGATGGTTTGCACACTTCTTGCAAAAAAAATACCCCAAGTGAAAGCATCTTCTTTATTCAAATATTATCGAAATACATGTGCTTTAAAAAATCAGATGAGAGAAGGCATACTCGTCGGCACTGAAAATTTAATTTTTAAGGGGTGCAAGTGTGCGGCAATGCCCTTGGGAGTTATGGAGTGCTAATCATAGTGCTACTTTCGATCCTGTAATTGGGCCTTCTGAGCTCTCGTTATGGTCCTCCAAAGTTACCAAAAAGGGTGACATATACGTCAATATGGCTCAATTCAATTCATTTGTGTCAGTTGAGGATTTGAGGTGTTGAGAGGTCAGAAGCTTTTGCGGAGCTGTTCTTGTCATTGCAATCAGCCTGAGTACCCGGGACTAGTGATTTTTGAGTCAGGTAGGCTCCTTGATGTCCTACATTTTAATTGTTTCAGTGTGTTGGTACGAGGGTCCGTATAGTATGGGTTTTTACGGATCCTAGGCTAGTTTTTGCCTTGACCGCGCGGGCGATCAAGGTACAAGCGCGCAACTTGTGCGCACTTATCGCGCTTGTCTTAGATTTAGGCACACCCTTGGCACGTCTGTGAGAGAAACAGACGTGCTCTCCTCGCACCTGTCTAAGGAACAGGCGCACAGAGGGCCGATGTTATTTTTTGCAAAATTTTGGGAATTTTTGTCTGTTTTTCAGTGTGACTGATGTGTGCCTATTTGATGATAGGATGTTGTGGAGGAAGAGGGATTGGCCTGATATCTAGGCTACTTTCACTGCTGATGGCCATGCAAGCCAATAGTTGGCGCGTTAGGGTCTTCTAAAATTCATGGAGAATGACCTGCTACGATCACAGGATCGTCTTCTGCGCTACCTGATCTAATGTTGGAACATGCGGCGCAAGGTGATGGTGTTGCGAGGGTGTGTGCTTCTTATCCGTCCCGAGATGAATATCTATTTTGTGACCGGGTTTTTGCCTCAAGTTGAGGCTCCGTTTCTATTATGACGAGATGTTGGCACAACTTTACAAGCTCTGGGATGGATCGAAGTTGTTCACTTATGCTAGCATTCTATGCAGCATCATGTATGAGAGAGTGGTGCTTCTGAGACCTATGGTGGTTGTGCCTGCTGGGGGGCCACGGGAGCCTCGCATGAGGAGGTGGGCCCCTATGATGCCTCACGAAGGGGGAGGTAGGGTGGGGAATTATTGGAACACCACCACATAGGCTTGGTTTGAGGCCAATCCTTATATGTTTCTGTAATTCCCTTATGTGGGGATGGACTTCCGGGGAGACCCAAACATGGGTCTGCCCAGTGGATATGCTTGGGGGCCAGCAGGTATGTTTTTTGTGTTTTCTGCATTTACTTGAGTATTTATGTTTTGTATGCGTATTATGATGACACTGACATAGTTTTGTTACTCTTGCAGATGTTGGCGAGGTCGGACATCCTGTGGCTCGGTTGGTTAGACACCATCCGATTCGGTGACCTCGAGGAGCTCGTGGGGTACAGGGAGGAGCTCCAAAGTAGCCTCTAGGTGGAGCACCTGGTAGGGGGCTGGTCCCTCAGGGGAGGGTAGTAGCTCAGTTGCTGCTAAGCTAGCTCGTGCCGAGGCGGCAAAGGCTCGCGTTGCTGAGTTGACAGAGCAGGTGGCTACTCCAGAGGTCAGAGCTCGGGTGGTATAGGATGCATGGGGTCTAGTGGACCGCTTGACCCAAGGGATGCCTACCCGAGGTTTTGTGGATGACCTCGATGATGCATGGCTAGAGACACTGATGGCCGAGGAGAGGGGCTATCGGCCGATTTTACGCCAGGTGGCGTTCTCTATTTTGACGGCAGCTCTAGTACTGATACCAGGAGAGGCTGTGGGTCCAGGTGTCCCTCCTGGGGGAGCACCGTCCTAGAATATTATTAGACACGAGGAAAGCACCCATTATGAGGATGCTTCCCCTGTTTTTGTTGAATTGTACTTGTGTATATTTTGGGCTAACTTACGGGTCAGAGACACTATTTTTTTACTGAGACGCATATATTTTTTGGTATATATGAGAGAGATATTTTTTGTGGCTCTACATGGTGTGCCTCTTGCTTTGTTTATGGATTATTCTATGTTGATGGATATCTGTGTTTTCTATGTTTTTTATTTTTTATGTATGATGGTTTATCCAAGATGCATTCTAATTTAGAATATTGTTAGTTATGTGATCAGCTGTTTGGTTTTGATTTCTTGGTACATGTGTGAATGTAATGTGGTCAAACTATCGGCTTAATATTTTTGCATGCAAGTATTTTCTAAATAGATGTGAATCCATTATCTCAAATGCTTGGTTTAACTGTGACACTACTAACTAGGAATCAAGGTAGATATGCATATGTTGTATGCCCTGATTGAGGGCATCACACATAAGTTCGATGACGACATTATATTCTGCCTGATTCTTTGTTGTTGAGCCGATACAAACACCATTGGTGCAGAGTGGTGATCGGTCAGGGTGATAGATAACCCAGGGGGCAACTAGTAAACTTTGAGACCATCGCCATGCTCCATCAGCAAATCTGAAGTAATTTTTTGGTTGGTAATCCATTGTGACACTAGAGCGTGTTTTGTGACAAGTCTTTTGGTCAAAATTTAAAGTGTTTGGGTCTGTGTACGTTGACTCTAGGGGTGGAACTTATTGGCCCTTATGGGTAGAATTTCTTGAGATAAAGGCCATTGACAGGGTTGCTGAGGCATGCTCCGTCCGACTTAGTCAAGATGTATGCCCCCTTGAGGAGGCAATGTTTTATGATGTAGGGTCATTTCCACAAATTTTTGAACATTCCTAGCCCTAGGGCTTCTTTTGCAACATTGTAGCGGAGGACTAGCTCTCCCTCAGTGAATGAGCGAGGGTTGATGTGGCAGTCGAATGATGCTTTTACCTGTTTCGTATGGGCCTCGTTGTGTTGCAGCGATTTTTTTTGGCTTTCATCGACGAACTCTAGTTGTACTAAACATTGTTCTAGAGGTTGGGTATCATCGAGGAGTTCGATGGCGGCATGTAAATTCAGGATCTCACGAAAGTCGATGCAAAAGGGTAGGGTGCCCTAAGTTTTCACGATGGGAATAGGATTGGAAACCCAAGATGTGTGGGCAGCCTGAGTCCTGGTTCCAATATATGATGATGCGAATCATATTTGGTGTATTGTGTCGTCGGTGTTTGGTGGGGGGGGGGATTTCCGTGATGGGAGCTTGTGTGAGCGCAAGGCTAGATCCCTCGTTAGGATGAAAATTTGCGGTAGGTGGAAATTGTGTCTGTTGCAGAGGTGCTTAAATGTTTCCATTAGCGGACACGCCTCTGGTTTGTGGTTATGGCCAGTGCAACTGGTGCATGGTACCATTTTGCCAACTGAGTAGATTGTGTGGGAATCAACACTACTCTTCGTCCTCGACATGGACGCTTGGAAAGGATATGATGTAGAAGATGAGATCTTATGCTTCCCTTTCTGAGTTTTTGGCTTGGGTATGTCTAACTCTTTTGGGAAGTGTAGACTTAACACTACTCTTACCGCTCTAAGCTTTGGGAGATCCTCACATTTTATTGTATGATGAAAGTGCGAAATGCGGCAATAGTTGTGCGTGCTCTTCCCTTGGTTAGAGAGAATTCTTTGCGGGAGACAAGAGACTGTGTGAAAACTGTTTGTGAGGTGCTTCATTTCTTTGCACTAATTAACCCAGTGGCCAATCAGGTCACATAGTCTGCATGTTATCCTAGGTTGAACCTCAGTCTTCGTTGGTTGGCTCAGCTTCCTAACTTGCCCCTTATGGTGACCTAGGTATGGAGTAGATTGCCTGGGGGCGTTATGCCTTCCATATTGGTTGAGAAGATCCTCTTGTTTCTTCTCTAATGTACGTATCATGTTAATTAGAGGAATTAATTGTGGGATATAGGTACAATATTTTTCATGGTGATCGCCCTGACATACTAGGAAAAAAATCTTAGATATGGGGTTCCCGTCCTTCTCACTTGATGGTGTGACTAGGTACCAGCGGTGTAGCACTTCTAAGTCAGGGAAAGTGGCAACCACATGATTGGGCATTTTAGACAACACACATGTTGGTCTTGTCTGTGGATTACAGCTAGGGGTAACTAAGGGTTCCCTGATTGGTCGTTTTTCGAATGACAAAAAGAGGATGGATCTACTCGTCACATCTTCTTTAGTTGTCGAGTTGTTCATAGATTCTGAGTCAAATCCATCTTCTCGGGAGAGGCGAACTATAGTCGATCACATACAAGCTAGTGTTGCACGGAATCTAGGGATATAGTGACAATGGCGTAAAGGATGATTTCCACCGCATATATGACATGAATACTGTGTATCTGGGTCAGTGCGATACACTACATGGACTGGATACCATCGCTGAAACGTTTCTAGAGCTGGGAAATCGGTGATGAAATGATCGCATTCATCACATAGTACACAATGTTCGATAGGGGGAGGGGGAATGGCTAGGAGTCTCTCTGGCGACTGTTGTTCCTCCTGCAGGTATAGAATGGCATGAGGTTCATCTCTGGCTGACTGGGTGGAGGGATCCTCATGATAGGATTGCTCTATGGTGTGTAAGGCATCCCTATATTGCGGGATCTCTGGGAAATTATGGGTACACTGTCCATAATTGTTGCAGATAGTGCATGCATTATTTGTAATTTCTCTTTAATGAAAGAAGCATCATTTCCTTGAAAGCGTTGAGTCAATTTTGAAGTAGATTTCGTGCTACTCCGGTGGTAGAGGGCCCCTGCTACTTGAGCAGCCTTGTTTATACAGTTTAGATAAGTATTTTAGTCTCGTTTTCGTTTCTAGCTTAGGCAAATTTCTGAAGTTTATGTTCATACTTGTTTACATTAATTATCACAGCTAGACTTACTCTTATAAACTCTTCCAAAATATTATCACGATGAATAAGGCATAGCTGTGGTATTGTAGGTTTTAGTTGCATTTCCTTTCGAATTTTATGATTTATGCTTGTTTATACTAAGTGTCACAGCCGGTCTTACTCTTACAAACTCTTCCAAAACATCATTAACAATGAATAAGAAACAGCTGTGGTGTCTTAGATTCTAGTTGTCTTTGCTTTCAATCTTATGTTTATGTTCAATTGCATTGAATAATACATCCAGACTTGTTTTACAAACTCTTCCAAAATATCATTCCTATTGAACGAGATGGGCTGTAGAATTCCATAGACTAGTTGCATGTTAATTTAGTTATAGCACTCCGAAGGTTGATTGCATTTAGTTCAGCTCTGTCACTACATTTCCAGTTTGATAATGGAATTTTAGTTTAACTCTGTTCACTGTACTTCAAGTAGATTAGAAGCACTCTAGTTCAGTCTCAGTTCATTTTGTTTCAAGAAAAGATTAATGGCATTCTAGTTTAAGTTGTAGTCACTGTCTTTTAAGATTGATAGACCGCTTTCTAGCCTAGGTTATCCATTATATTTCAAGTAGTATTAGTTGTCAAAATTAGTCTTTCGGCCTTCATTATTTACAAACTTACTTTTGTTCTGAATTTATATTGATACATCATCACATGAACAGAGGTCAGTAATATCAGTTTAAGGCTTTGATCACTCTGAAAATATTTTACAAACTCACCTATAGCCTTTTTTCCCAAGCATTATTTTAGAAAATCTCAAACTTATGAATAAGGCCTAGAAGTGATAAGTCAAGTTGCAGAATAGGGTAACTTCAGCATCATAGGTTAATCTAGAATAGAAACCTTACTGTGTTACAAATAATCATTTTTTTGTAATATTGTGAGTTGATTGTTTATTTAGGAGAACTTCATTTACACTTAACTTGTCCATTTCTCAAGCTCTTCCAACACACCTTTAATGAATGAATTGGATAAGTTCAAGCTCATGTTGTGATTTATTTTCTTGTAATGAAGTCATTATCAAGATTTTAATTTGTTGTTTGTCATCCATAGTTTAGGCTTTGTTCTATTTTAAATAACCAATAGCTTCTTTTCACGAGCACTTAGTTCTTTCCCTTTTCAAACTTAAAACCATAAAACCAAAAACATCATAAAACACCAAACACAACGTAGTGAGAAACAAATACCTAGGCACATATAGTGCACCACACTTCAGCAGTTTACCAACCCTGGTTGACAATTAATGAACTCAATTTAGGAGCACTAGGTTGAGCACAAACATTTTGGCGCTGTTGTCGGGGAAGTGTAACTAGGTATCCTTGTTTCTTAACTTCCAAAAACAATGATATGCATAGAGAGAGAGACTCAAGGGGTAGATTCATAAGAAGCAGAAGTTTGATTCCTAGAACACCACTTGTTTCACCTAGACCAAGAGCCAGTAAACCTCCAAATCAGACCCACATTCCATCTTTTACTGATCCTAGACTTCCAGAAGACTTAAGATCAGGTATTCCATTAGAAATACCTTCCACTTCATCCACTGAACCTGTCTTAGGAGAAGACTCAAGGACCCTTGCTAGAGATACAAACTTTTCCACTTTCACAGAAGAATCAACTATGGCAGAAGAAGGGGGAGGAGGAGTCTTTAATGGAGAACACACATTATTTGGAGGGGGTAGAGGTAGAGGTAGAGGAGAAGGAGGTAGAGGTGCAGAAGGAGAATGAAATAGAGGAAGAGGTAGAAGAGAAATGGGAAACTCTTTTGGGTTTCCTATAGTAGATGAAGAAACCAATACAACTATGAAAAACATTTCACCCTCTGTCCTTCCAAACTTCTATGGACTTAAAACTGAAGATCCTGAAACCTTCCTATTTGAATTTGAAGTCCTATGTAGAACTTATGACTACTTACAAGATGCTCAAAAACTTAAACTATTTCCTTCAACAATGAAAGAAGAAGCATTGAAGTGGTTTATGAGTTTGATCAACAGCTCTATTAGGACATGGGAAGATATGAAACAAGCATTTCTAGAGAGGTATTTGGATTATTGTATGCCAGTCAATCATAAGGAGGAAGTGTTCAAGATGATACAAAAAGAAGATGAAAACCTGGAAGATTTGTTGGAGAGATTTCATTACAACATCAAAAGAGAAAAAATGGAGAACTTAGACCAAGACACCTTAAAAGCTCTCTTGTTGAAGACAATTAGGGATGAATGGTTGGATATTCTTAACATGATGGGAAAAGGGGATATATCTCAGCTCACATTACTTGAAATATCTGAGTTATGTATCAACCTTTCAAGAGGGAAATCCAAAACTGTAAAAGGTCCAAGAGACCCTGCTCTTGCAAGGGTAAGTAAGTCTGCTTCTGGGACAGTAAGTAGGGCAGGGATAGGGCATATGCTTGATGAATTAAAATCTGACATCTTATGGATTCTTAGTGAACAAATAGACACCCTTAAGTTACAAAACAAGCAAAAAGCTGAATCTGATGCCTTAACAATATTTTGTCCCAAATGTAGAAGGAAGCATGCCTTGAGAGAATGTCCTTTGGATGCAAAAGTTGTAGACACTTGTGTAATTTGTTCAGAAAAACATGAGACCAAGAGATGTCCTTCACTTCCTAGTATTAGGGTTGTCTTTCAAGAGGAAACTCCTACAAATTCCATAGAATCTCTCAATTTTGTCTCTAGAAGGCCTTGGTAAGGACCTCAAACACAAGGATTCCATGATCAAATGTATAACCAACCTCCACCAAATTGGAATTTTTGGTAGCAACCTTGGCCCCAATTTCAAAATCAATCTCAAGCTTGGGCACAAGGAGCACAAAATCCCTATGGAAGATACTCTCAATACTATCAGTATCCACCATACCCACATTTCTCTCCTCAAAGTCCTCAACAAAATCCTCAACAGAATCCTCAGAACCCACAACATCAAAATCAACCACTTCCATTACCATTTCCTCAGAAATCAAATCAGTTGCCCGCTCAACCCATACCAAACCCCAACAATAAAATCCTCAGAATACATACATGATAGAAGGCCAACAGTTTCCAATCTATTTAATCACTCCTCTAGACCTTAGTGATGTTCAACTTAGGTCTGGAAGAATACTTGAAAAGAGGAAACCTTATGTGATCATACAAGAACAAGACAACTCTGAGGAAGATTCTCGACAGGAAAATAAAAGTCTTGAAGAAGACACATCTTTTCAGGACCCAAACATTGAAAAATCAAAACAAAAAGAACCAATCATTTCAACTCATGTATTAGAGCAGCCATCAACATCCACTTCTACACCTCCCTTTCCAGAAAGATTACAAATTGATAGGGGTGTAGAAAAACAAATTATGGTGCCTAATTATGATTTCCTAGATGAGCTGAGAAATGTTTGCATTAATATTCCATTATTACAAGCTATCAAGGAAATTCCAATTTTAGCAAAGACAATAAAGGAGTTGAGCATGAAGAAAACAAGAAAAAGAATAAGAGAGAAAGAAAATTCAACTGGCAGGAAAAATAGCAGACATTATGATGGGTAAGATTGTTATTCCAAAGTATCTAGACCCAGGAAATCCAGTTGTTAAAATTCACATCAATGGAATTGAGATCCAAAACACACTCATTGATCTAGGAGCAGCAATCAATATCATGAGTAGACAAATCATGGATAAACTGAAACTTCCTAATCTTCTTTTTACACCCACATTATTACAATTAGCAGATAGATCTGTGATTAAACCTGATGGGGTAATAGAAGACATTCTAGTGTCCCTAGATTCTTGGGAGTATCCTGTGGATTTTATGATCCTAACTCCTAATAATAATCTAGGAGGGCATCCTATTATATTAGGAAGACCTTGGTTAGCTACAGCTGATGCTTTCATTAGTTGTAGATCCGGTGATATGTACATCTCTAATGGTAGTTCAACTAAGAAATTCACTTTGTATCCTCCAGCAAGGACAATTACAGATTTAGATGATACTCAATGGATAGAGGATGAAGAAGACTTACAAACTCTCTTCACAATTTCAGAAATTAGTGAAGATAATCAAATTCTAAATACTTTAGAAAACTTTGAATCCTCTTCGGAATACAAACATGAACAATTTCAAGAAGAATCCAACGTTGAGTTTTTGTCATCAAGACAGATGTCTCTTTATTCTATGGATAAATTTGGCAGCTCTATAATTGAGATATTTCCAGGCAAAACTTTAAACATAAACAAGAACCTAGAAAAATCTCAACAAGAAGAGCTAGTGAAGATCTTACAGGGACATTCTTCTGCATATGCATGGGAGTACACTGACATGAAAGGGATAAGCCCCAAGACTTGCACTCATCACATCTACATAAAGGAAAATTGTAAACCAATCAGACAACCTCAAAGACGAATGAATCCAAATCTTAGGGAGATTGTTAAAGAAGAATTGCAGAAATTGTTGAATGTCAACTTTATCTATCCTATTTCAGATAGTCAGTGGGTTTCTCCTTTGGTAATTGTGCCAAAGAAAAATGGTAAATGGAGGGTATGTATTGACTATCGAGAATTAAACAAAGCTACTCTTAAAGATCATTTTCCCCTACCTTTCATAGATCAGGTGTTAGATACCTTAGCTGGCAAAAAGTACTTCTCATTTCTAGATGGGTTTAGTGGTTATAATCAAATTCAAGTAGCACTTGAGGATCAAGACAAAACCACATTTACCTGTCCTTGGGGTACCTATGCTTACCGAGTATTGCCATTTTGATTATGCAATGCACCTGCAACATTTCAAAGGGCAGTATTAGGAATATTTTTAGATCTAATACATGATTGTGTAGAGATATATATGGATGATTTCACAATTTATGGAAACACATTTGAAGAAGCCTTAGCAAACTTGGAAATTTTTTTAAAAAGATGTAAAGAAGCAAATCTTTCACTTAGTCATGAGAAGTGTTTTATGATGTTTACTGAAGGAATTATTTTAGGACATCACATTTCAGGGGATGGGATTAGAGTTGATGAGTCAAAAGTTGAAGTCATCTCTAACTTATCTATTCCAAGTTGTCAAAAAGATGTTAGGAGTTTTCTAGGATTTACAGGCTATTATCGAAGATTTATAGAAAACTTCACCAAGATAACATATCCACTCTTCA
Organism: Pinus albicaulis; assembly: GCA_034641835.2. Lineage (NCBI taxonomy): Eukaryota > Viridiplantae > Streptophyta > Pinopsida > Pinales > Pinaceae > Pinus > Pinus albicaulis. The sequence continues at coordinate 661,386,867 of CM076577.1, forward strand.
AATTACTTACCAAAGACTGTGAATTCAAATGGAGTTCTGACTGCCAGTTAGCCTTTGAGACCCTGAAAACAAAAATTTCTGAAGCACCTATTTTAAGGGGAATTAACTGGAAGCTACCTTTTCATATTTCAACAGATGCCTCAGATACAACTCTAGGAGCAGTATTGGGACAAAAAGACCTGATTCCTTATGCCATCTACTATACCAGTAAAAATTTGACTCCTTCAGAGTTAAACTATACTGTAACTGAAAAAGAGTTTTTAGCTGTTGTTCATGCCATAAACAAATTCAAACACTATATAACAAGCTATGAAACTTTTGTTCACACAGATCACTCTGCAATTAGATATTTAATGAACAAATCAATTACTAATAGCAGAGTCATAAGATGGTTATTGCTTTTACAAAAATTCAACATTACCATTCTAGATAGGCCTGGAAAACAAAACACAGTAGCTGATTTCCTATCTAGACTCCAAAACATCAAAGATGACACTCCAGTTGAAGATCAATTTCCTGATGAATATTTTTTTGCAATTTCTACCCAAACTCCTTGGTTTGCTGACATTGCTAATTATTTAGTTTCAAGAAAATTTCCTTCAATAATGAATGCAAGAGATAAAATAAAAATCATTTATGACAGTGCAAAATATTCATGGGTTGCTAATGAGTTATACAAGACAGGTCCAGATTTTATCATTAGGAGATGTGTTCGGGAAGATGAGATGCCTGAGATTCTCAAAGCATGTCATGATGAACCTTGTGGTGGACACTTTGCTGATAAGAGGACAGCTTATAAGGTCCTTCATTTAGGATATTATTGACCATCCCTTTTAAAGATGCTAAAGAGTATGTCAAAAGCTGTGACAGTTGCCAAAGGGTAGGGAAACCTTCTCCTTCAAGTGAGATGCCATTGCAGCCTCAGGTACATATTGAACCTTTTGAAAAATGGGCTTTGGATTTTGTAGGACCTATTAGTCCTCCATCAAGACAAAAGAAATATATATTAGTTTGCACTGATTATGTTACCAAATGGGTAGAGGCCAAGCCATTACTTTTTGCTACTGAAGCATCTGTTGTTAATTTTCTTTTTGAGGATATTTTTACTTGTATTGGTGTCCCAAGGGAAATTGTTACAGATCAAAGAGCTCAATTCACATCAAGGCTAGTGGAACAAATGATGGAGAGGTACAAAATCAGACACAGAAAATCTACTCCCTATCATCCACAAGCAAATGGTCAAGTGGAATCTACTAATAAGGTCATTGAATGGATCCTAACAAATACTGTTCATTTACATAGAAGAGATTGGGCAGATAGGCTTCCTGAAGCCTTATGGGACTATAGAACTACATGGAGAAGCACAACAGGCCATACTCCTTATGAACTTGTTTATGGAAAGCAATTTTTGTTTCCCATAGAGTTCCAGATTCAAACTTTCAAAATGGCAGTTCAGTTAGGACTTGATCTAACAGAGGCACAAAAGCATAGATTGGAGAAGATTAATGAATTGGATGAGATCAGGTAAGATGCAGTTCAAAAAACAAGTATAGTCCAACAACAAAGGACTAGATGGCATGATAAGTACATCAAAGAAAAGAAGTTCAAAGAAGGTGACTGGGCTCTCTTGTTTGATTCAAAGTTCAAAGATTTTCAAGGTAAATTCCAAACACATTGGCTTGGGTCATATAAAATTGTGAAATTTTTTGACAATGGAGCAATAAAAATCAGGACAATAGATGAAGAAAAGGTCACTTTTCTTGTGAATGGTCATAGATTGAAGTTGTATCATAAGCCACTTTCAAGAGAAGAATTTGTCAAGAAGTTCCAGGAAAACAGTGATGTGAAGTTAATGAAGAAGAATCTTTCTTCTTCATCAACTTAATTGAATTTTCTGAAGTCATTTTATTGGAAAAAATAAAAATAAAGTATAAACATGAAAACTAATCACTGATTAGCATGTTTATACAGAAAAGGTAGATTGAAAATCAGAATCTTTCTGACACTTTAGCTTTTCAAAAAAAAAAAATCTGCAAGCAGTTGTTACAAAATCATAAGTGCAAATCCATTTCACTTATGGTCCATTTCATTTCATTCATCCATACTTCATTTCATTCATTCATCCATACTCCATTTCATTCATTCATCCACACTTCATTCATTTCACTCCATGGTCCACCTCATTTCCATTCTAGATTTTTTTTTAAAAGTTTGATGTCTTTCTGCAATTGAATAATACATATCATGAATTGCAGGCCACTTCTCATACTTCACTCCATTTCATAAATTGTGATCCATTCCACTCCATTATTTACTTCATTCCATTACATCATATTTCATTATCCATCTTCACTCATTCCATACAACATTCCACTCATGCTCCAAACCATTCCATTTCATGTTTCAAGTTCTCTATATGTACATTCTGTAATCAATCAGACATTCTGTAGCCAGTCAGACATTCTGCAGCTAGACAAACATTCTGCAGCCAGAGATCCTGAAGGCACTGTCTAGTAATCACCTGATCTGCAATAAAATGATCCTGCATATTCATGACAACAAGAAAAATCAAGAAGGTTATGAAGACTCAAAAATTAATGATTTCCGGGAGAGAAAAAAGCATATGAAGAACACAAAAAAAAAAATCAGAGGAAAGGCAAAGGTAAAAGTTCTGATTATAATGACATATCATGAAATATTTTTGTATAGTTAAGTTATGAATAATTCAAAAAGTTGTTTTAATTAATTTTGTTGATCATGTCTAACAAACCTCCCGCAAAAAATTTGGATAAAACTCCTTATATTCCACCATTTCAAATCCCATATCCGATCATCATTTAAAAATCTAAATGGTTAAAGTGCTGAAGTGATTGGATTAGTCACGTCACTAGGCCAAAGCATTTAATGATGATTTTAAATTCGTTACAAAATATCTCCGCGGTCTTTTCTTCTGTGATATCTTTCAACTCATATACATCATCCTCACCTCATTATATTCATTCCGCAATCACTCCATATCATTCTTTCCCGTAGCCAACTCTTAACCATTTCAGTCTGTAAAACAGAGGAAACGTCTGTGGGGTAAAAACATCTCTGTAACAGCCATTGTCACCGTGAACAGAGGAGCAACAATTTGAAGGTTGGAAATAGAAGTGATGGGTCTCATAGTGAGGACAAAACTGGTGGGAACTAAGTACTTGGAGGGTTATCCTCAAGTCAGATAAATGTTACAACTAGCAGGGTGGTTGAAATTCTTTGAAAAATTCAGTGGGTTTCACAAAGAGGTGACCAAAATGTTTGCAAGATCCTTCAACGGAGCTGAGGTCGAGATAGGAGATATTAAATTCACCATTACAGAAGCTTCCATTGCAGAAGCAACCAAATTGCCCAGACAAGGAGAAAGGTGGTTCAAGAATAGAGAATTTCATAACAAAGCATGGAAGCAGATACTCAAGTCACCAGGTATGGATGTTACCATTTTTAAAAAGGGTATCCCTAGCTCTGCACTAAAGAACAAATGGAGGAACATGTTGCTTATCTTGCAAAAATTCATCACTTGTGAAGGAAGATATGGTACTTTCTATGTCTATCATATTCGATTGATAATGCATTTCCTAGAAGAAGAACTCAATTTGCCCTTTTTCTTGCTTCATAGTTTAAAGAAAATGGCCTCAAGTGTTCAAAAGAGAATTCAATTTCTGGAAACGGCCTTATACCACCATGGTTTAGTCAAAATTTTGATTGAACGTCATTTGAGCAAAATGGGAGATGATTGGGAAGATTTCTTAGTGAGAAATCACTTTGAAGAACCCAAGGAACCTACAAAAAGAAGCAGAAAATGGAAAACATCCAAAACTGAAACTGGTAAAACAATACAAGAAAGTAGTGAAGAAATGATTTTTGAGAAATTGACTCAGATTAAGAAGCAACTTAAGAAAGAGAGGATAATAAGAAAATTTGCCAGAGAGAAAGGAGAAGGGCCATCTCAACCAAGAAGGAGCCACAGACTTAGAGGGATACTAAAGAAAACAAAGGTTAAACAAACTGGATTCATAAACATAGAGGATGAAGAAACACCTACTGAGGAGGATTTTGGTGAAGGAGCTCCTGAAATAGACCTAGCACAACAAGAAATTTACAACTATGTTGAGACATTAGAGAAAAGAGCTTCAGAAGGAAGAGACAGAACTCCTAGTCCACCAAAATCTGTAGTCGATATCCTAAGGAGGGATAAATATGGGTTAGAAATACTCAACAGACATATCAAGAATGAGAATGAAATTCTGAGAGAGCAAGTTAAACTGAAAACTGATATGAATTCAACTCTGTCTCTACAAATGCAAAAGTTACACAAGGCCAGTGAAAAATTGAAGAAGAGAAATAAAAAGTTAACCAGGGCACTCACAAATTTGAGATTCAAGTTAGTCATAAGGAAGCCCAGAAGGCCTTTGACTGCCAGGCAAAGCAGAAGAAGATGGTTGGATGTCCTTGCAGAGGTCTCAGAGTTTATGGAATAGTTGCATGAGGACATGCAAGAATCTAGCAGTGGGGGTATGTTGAGCTCCAAAGATGTTCTTTCTTCCACCACATTACACTCCATTTCCTTTGTCCATTATTAATCACAGGCTCAAATGATCAGTAGAATTAGTTAAAATTTCTTTAAGAATATATATCATGACTAACATGCTATGTTTTTATGATTTTGTCATTGTAGTACTTTTTGAACTAGATCTAGCTACAGAATGCAGACATTCTGTAGCTAGTTGTCGATTCTGCAGCTGTCTTCATGTCTACGCAAGTTCCAAGTGTCATCTCAGAGGAAAACACATATGGTCATATTCCACATCATTCCCTCATCATTTGTTTCTCTCCACGAAGTTTGAACGGAATTACGTAGGCGGTTGTGTACGTGGGAACTCAAACTAGGAGAGAGACTCCTAATAGGACAAGGACAGTCTAGATGTCCTTAATTATATTACGTGACCACCATCAGAGTCCTAGTTTGGTTTTTATTTGGAAAGACAATTATCCCTAGGTTGTCTCAAGACAGTTATGTAAATTTGTTACAAATATGGCTCGGGAAACCGAGGGACAAGGGAGATTTTGTGGTTGATTGCTAGATTTCAAAAGTCCGAAAACACTTTGTTTTTGAAGTAATTTCTCTTTAATGAAAGAAGCATCATTTCCTTGAAAGCGTTGAGTCAATTTTGAAGTAGATTTCGTGCTAATCCAGTGGTAGAGGGCCCCTGCTACCTGAGCAGCCTTGTTTATACGGTTTAGATAAGTATTTTAGTCTCATTTTCATTTCTAGCTTAGGCAAGTTTCTGAAGTTTATGTTCATACTTGTTTACATTAATTATCATAGCTAGACTTACTCTTATAAACTCTTCCAAAATATCATCACGATGAATAAGGTATAGTTGTGGTATTGTAGGTTTTAGTTGCATTTCCTTTCGAATTTTATGTTTTATGCTTGTTTATACTAAGTGTCACAGCCGGTCTTACTCTTACACACTCTTCCAAAACATCATTAACAATGAATAAGAAACAGTTGTGGTGTCTTAGATTCTAGTTGTCTTTTGCTTTCAATCTTATGTTTATGTTCAATTGCATTGAATAATACAGCCATACTTGTTTTACAAACTCTTCCAAAATATCATTCCTATTAAACGAGATGGGCTGTAGAATTCCATAGAATAGTTGCATGTTAATTTAGTTATAGCACTCCGGAGGTTGATTGCATTTAGTTCAACTCTGTCACTACATTCCCAGTTTGATAATGACATTTTAGTTTAACTCTGTTCACTATACTTCAAGTAGATTAGAAGCACTCTAGTTCAGTCTCAGTTCATTTTTTTCAAGAAAAGATTAATGGCATTCTAGTTTAAGTTGTAGTCATGATTTTTTAAGATTGATAGACCGCTTTCTTGCCTAGGTTATCCATTATATTTCAAGTACTATTAGTTGTCAAAATTAGTCTTTCGGCCTTCATCATTTACAAACTTACTTTTGTTCTGAATTTATATTGATACATCATCACATGAACAGGGGTCACTAATATCAGTTTAAGGCTTTGATCACTCTGCAAATCTTTCACAAACTCACCTATAGCCTTTTTCCCAAGCATTATTTTAGAAAATCTCAAACTTATGAACAAGGCCTAGAAGTGATAAGTCAAGTTGCAGAATAGGGTAACTTCAGCATCATAGGTTAATCTAGAATAGAAACCTTACTGTGTTACAAATAATCATTTTGTAATATTGTGAGTTGATTGTTTATCTAGGAGAACTTCATTTACACTTAACTTGTCCATTTCTCAAGCTCTTCCAACACACCTTTAATGAATGAATTGGATAAGTTCAAGCTCATGTTGTGATTTATTTTCTTGTAATGAAGTCATTATCAAGATTTTCATTTGTTGTTTGTCATCCATAGTTTAGGCTTTGTTCTATTTTAAATAACCAATAGCTTCTTTTCACGAGCACTTAGTTCTTTCCCTTTTCAAACATAAAACCATAAAACCAAAAACATCATAAAACACTAAACACAACATAGTGAGAAACAAATACCTAGGCACATATAGTGCACCACACTTCAGCAGTTTACCAACCCTGGTTGACAATTAATGAACTCAATTTAGGAACACTAGGTTGAGCACAAACAATTCTCCTGAATGGCTGGGGCCTGCTCAGGATTGATAGGGATTAACCCTGTAGAGGTGATGTGTGTGGCTCTTGTCCTAGTAAGTGGGACTAGGGACCAAACTGGGATTGCAAAAGATAAATTTGGTAACACCACGGTGGCCAAGACCTGTTGGGATACAAAACCAGCTAAGGGATAGAGAAAATGAGTTTCGGAGGTGACGTAGGCTAGAGAGGTTATTGTGGCCAAGGACTCGGTTTCAGTACTACTCATATCTGTGTCTTGGCTGGCTTCGGTGCTAGATGTGGACATCATGCATACCGAACCCTCTGTGATGCCAGATGTTGGCTATGGGATAACAGGGGGATCTCCTAGGAATGACCCAAGGATGGACGATGATTTGAACTAGTCGGGGCTATATTCTTGGTACCTTATACGCGTCTCAACGGATGTTTCTACGTAGGGTAGATTAACATTGGTATTTGTTAGGGGAACATAATAGTTCGGAAGATGGAGGAGGCTATGGTTGACATTAAGTACATATAACTCTGGCCAAGGAGTATATTGTAATCCAGTTGGGCGTCCAAGACTTCAATGTCTATAAGGACCGTCTTGCCAACTAAGTAGACCAAGACATTTTGGTAGAGACCAACAAGGGCTGAGGGGCATCCATCGTATGCTCTAAGCGTGATGTCTGATGGCTTAAGTTCGGGATACCCTAACTTCTGTCAGACGTTCTTTAACATGATGCATGTGGATGCACCCTCGTCAATTATACATCGGTGGATGGTGATGTTTTGAACTGACACTGATATCTGAAAAGTGACCATCAAGGGAATCCTATGGGTGGATTTATCCATCAGATGTGAATTGGTAGGGTCTATGGCACCTAATGCGGAAAGTAAGGCTTTCCTTTGCTTTGGGCATGATTGTAATACCTCCAAAGCACACATAGTGGTGGGAGATTGACCTAGATCATCCACAATGCTATAGTTATGGGTTTCTTTGGAATGGTTTCCTACCCGCATAGTTGGTCCCTTAGACATTTTTGGCAAAGGTTCAATAGGCTCTTTGATATGGTTAAAGGTGTTGTTGGTGCAGTTGTACTAGCCCCTGATGAATTGGTGTCTGGTGGGGTATCGTAACTTTGGTTCCGTGTCTGAAAAAACATTTCTTCCCCAGTCATGTAGATTTCATTATTGTTATTTCTGGAATCGTTAGGACTTTTTGTTGTTCCTGAGTGCTAATTGTCCCTTGATGGGGGAAAGGCTCTTGCATGACTGTTGTCTCTTGTGAGGATCCCCCTTATCCACAGTTACCTTAAAGCTTCTTCAGCTTAGGGAGGTCGAGACAGTGGTGAGTGTAATGACCGTACTCACCACAGATTGAACAAGAGTGGTTTTTCTGAAGATTTTCCCTCTTGTTCTACCTTTGGGGGTTACTTGGTTCCCAGTTTTGATTTTGGTTGGAGTTTCCTCCAGCCTGAGATTGCAGAGGGCGTTGTTGATTGTTGCCCCCCTATCCAGGATTTCCTTTAGGCTTGTTTTTCCCTTTTTTATTAGTCGTGTTGGGAGGAAAATTTGGATTCTCTTGATTGTATGGTTGGCGCGGTTGGGCTTGGGAAGGTTGCACAAAGTTCACCTGTGAATTATTCTGCATGGGTGTGTTTTGTGCTGGGGACTGGGCATATTGCGGTCCTTGTCCCTGGTTTATAAACGACTGTTGGGGGGAAGCTCTTCCTTCAGCATGTCTAGCTGCATACTAGGTCCCCTAAGCCAGAGGATAGGGTCCTCCATGCTGATGGTGGTACGATGAAGCCCTACTGGTCAAATTTTGCGGAGGCGCAGGATGACTTTAGTAGCTGGGTTATGGTATGTTCTCGGTAGAATCATATGTGTAACCGGGGTATGGAATGTCGCTGATTAGGTGATTTTGGGTGTTGGGGTTCCCATGTTTTGGCCAGATTGGCAAGACCAAAATATGAGACAACATCAAAACCACTTTCAGACCTCAGGATCTAGCCCTCCTGGGTCCAGAGAGGGATCTCTCTATATGAGCCAAGGTTTTGTCTTTGAAGCTTGAAGTTATGATATTAGGCTAGTTATAAGGCTCAGAGTTTGTTTGTTTGATTGTTGGTTTGGTTGTTGGTAATCAAGAAAGAAGAGTTCAATATAAGACAAGAATGAGCAAAGAGGATTTTAGGCAAAGGAGAGATATTCCAGGGAACATTCAAGACCATTGGGAAATGGAGTCAGGAAAGGCATTACTTGCTATTCAATATGCAGGATTTCAGTTGGGCTAGTCATCTAAAGCATTGGATCTTAAAGATGATAGTGTGGCATGCAATGGTAAGAGAGGAGGAAACAATAAATATTTTGAACACAAAGTTAAAGACCTGAGATCAGAGAGAGACTTTGAACTCTCAATGCTTCGGCCTCCAGCTTGAGGGATCTTAGAAAGGTTAAATTAATTGAAAAGGATCCTAGTGAGGTAGAGACAGAGTTCTAGACCTCCCAGTGTTCCCAATTCATTCAATTAAATCCTAACAAGAACATCTAAGAACAAATTCATTTAATTCATACATCAGCTAGCAGGAAATGACATCCACTACACTGGTTAAATTAACTGAAATCAACCCTTAGATAACACATTTAGTAGAAAACATTAAATGCAAGGAGAGAAGAAACATAGGGTACCTAACAAGGGTAAATCCTATGCCAGATTTCTGGTGCAAGCTAGTAGAAATGAGATGAAATAAACTGCAAGTTTAAAACAAATACAGAGATAGAAAAACATCGCCACTGCTTTAGATCAGGATCCAAAGAAATGTGCTTGTCATATTAAAGAGCAATACCATTAAGTAAAACATTACCAATAGCTGGATATTTCAGTCTGAAAACAACTTCCTCAGCCTATCTTACAACTTTACACATAGACTATGTCTCAAAAGAAACAGCTTGTAATTCTCTGATAACTGATCAACAACAACCTTTACCATGAGCTTCTCCATGAAATTTATAGCTCAAAGATGAGAAGAGAAGGTAGGTGAAAACTAAATTTAGCATTAAAACTCCGAAAAGAAAGAGGGCCGAAGCCCATTCAGTTTTGAATTTTGTGCATTTATCCCTGGTACTCCTTGGATGAAACGATGGTCTTCGTCAGGCCTCCACTTACTCCAAGTATGCCCCTGATGTACTTTGGCTGCAGTACTCTGTAGTACTCTGGTGAATAAACAAAAAGGCAGATAAATGAATTTGACGTTTGCCATGCCGCATAACAAATGCTCTGGTAGCATAAGGACTGCTGTCAGGGTTGAAATTTCTTTGGGAACACGATAGATAATGGAAACAATATGGGCTATTCGTCCTTTCTGTGTGCTTTATGAGGGCTTTGACTTGGTACTTGGCCTTAAAATATTGAATTAAGGCTTGCATATTTCAATGATGTGCAAAATAACTTCCTTAAACTCTATACTGATACTCTTTGCCACTTCGAATGTCTCTGTCAGTGAAAAACCGAGCTTTGGTGGCGCTGGAAGGGTTTCATACAGTTAAACTCAGTGCTTTTGACGAAAATCACTCTCTCTGTGATATCAAGCTTTGAACCTCATTTCACTGAGCTATGTGTCACTGTAACAGTGCCTGTGGACCATGGCGGTGTTCACCGCTCATACCCTGCAAAACATGCAACTTTGTTATGAAATCCATGCATAGGGAAGGATGGCTATGGAGGGTGGGGAGAATGGTAGCGCGACGGTGGTAAAAACGGTGGTTTTAGATGAAGCAATGGTGAACAATGCAGTAATATGGTGTAACTGCGACTGATAGGGTTTCAGTGGAGAAATGCACGTGGGCCGTTCGATCATGGTCTGGTGGCGAAGATCGTCGGTGGAGACTTAAACAGTGGGATGGTTTATGAAAGTTGGGTGGAATGCATAGACTCGAATGTAAAACATTAAACTTTAATGTACATCACGAGAGTTAGAACTTAGGCGAAAATGCAAAGAAACGAATGAAAATGCAATGAAATTGGTCGTGCGTGGTGGGACTCGGCATGGGTGGAGAGTGGTTCTTTAGGACTGTCGGATCTCAGGAGGAGATCGACGGCTACGATCCAATCGGAGGGGATAAATGGGGGGGGTCGACACTTCGATGAACGATGGCGCGATTATTTTATGACCGTCAGATCTTAGATTAAACGGACGGTCGAGATCAGATCGGGGAATCGCAATTGCAAAGGGCGGACGGTGGCATCGTTTGGAATTTGCGATTGCGATTGGAGCGGGAAAGCGAGGACAGTTGGATCTTGGATTAAAAGGATGGCTGGGATTGGATCGGCGGATCTCAATCGGCGATTGCAGTCGGGTGGCACATTAAGAACTTGCGATTGCGATGGGAGCGATTGAGCGCCAGCCGTCGGATTTGGTGGGGAGATTGACGGTTCAAATGCGATCGGAGGGGCGAAATGAGAGGGGCGATGGAGTGTGATGCGATCAGCGCTGGACCGTTGGATCAGACTGTGAATCGACGGCCCACATTGTGACAGGAGCCGATAGAACAACGCTCTAATCACATCGGAGTTTTTTCGTATAACACAGAGATGCGCCCACCGGATGGTCCGATTGCGATTAGCACCCAGACCATTAGCGCTTGGTCCTGGGCGTGGGGTCACATGGGGAAGTGGTTTGCGGGGCTGGCGAAAAAGGGGCTAAGCCTGATATAAGTTAAAAAGTGGGTTTTTGCCCCTTTTTAATGCATTTTGAGACTAGGAAAGGGTAACGGTAGGGGGGGAAAAGGGGAATTGGACCAAACAAGGGGTGTATGTAGGATTTAAAGGGGATTTTGAGAGGATTTAGAGGGTAAGAGGGGAATTTGACAAAGGGAAAAAAGGGTTAAAATGGGACATTCTGCAGGGATACAAGGGGAAAATGGAGGCCTTTTGGAGCACAATTTTTTACGATCAGTGAGAATTTTTGGATGGAAACAGCAGAGGAAAATAATCAAAGGGAAGAGGGTACAAAAGAGCTTTCAAGGATGATGTGTTACCAAGGAAATGCATTCCTTGAAGGGTCAACAAATAATTTAGCCCCCTGCTTGCTTGTCAAGGAATTTATATGGGGCTAACATTGGGTCAATGACCCAATTAAACTCTCTGCGGAGTTCGACGTGTTGAACCCTTAGTTAAACTGAGAGGGGGGGGGTGAATTAGTTTAACACATACATGGACTTTTAAAATCTTTTCTTTTAAAACTTATTTACACCTTTACTTCATGATCAACTTAATATGTGAGCAATCTTTATTAGTGAGCAGCAAGTATCAAACAGATTTGTTATGTAACAGCAGTCTTAATATGTGAGCAATAAGTATTAAGCAGATTAGATAAACCACATCAACACATAGACATCATGCACAGAGACGCCAGATATAAGTGGAAACCCATGAAGGGAGAAAACCACATCTTATTATTGTTGTGATGCAAAGGCAAGCTCCAACTCTCTCTCACCACTGTTTTTCTAAAGGCACCAACCTACAGGAGGCTCCAACCTCAATTCTGCAAGCTACAACTTGCAAGGAAGCTCCAACTCCCATTAATTTTCTGCAGGCACCAACCTACAGGAGGCTCCAACCTCAATCAGCTCCAACTGACATCTATCAAGCTACAACTTGATAGGGAAGCTCCAACTTCCTTACTCTTTCAAAAGAGAAACACTTGCTGATTTACCTTGGATATCAGCTCTGTTCTTTTCATTTGCTCTGCTGTTCATCTATTCTCATATCTGCCCTGTATCATCTCTGCATCTTTTCAGATTCTCTATCAACTTCTCCTTCTTCTCTACTCAGCTCCTCCTTCTTCTCTGCTTCACTGCTTCATTTCTGCATTCTCTTCACTCACTCTCTCTAACTTCTTGCAGCTTTCTCATTTTCTTCAACTCTCTTCAATTCTGCTGCACACTCTCTTCTTCTCTCACTCTATTTTCGTAACCTTCTCCCCTTGGATATTACATTGTTTTATACAAAAAATAGCTTCATGACTGTTTGTATTCTACTGGGAATTCAAAATGGACAGCCATGTCTCTTTGCCTTCTGCCTTCTCATCTCTTTTCAGCTCACTCAAAAAAATGTAACTGTAGGTGCTTATTTTAATATTACAGTGGGATATTTGCTCTCTTCCGGAGACTTGCCAATGCATCACAAACAATAAAAATCAATTACAACATTTACATTTTCAGTTACACAAAGACGATTTCACTCAGCCCATTTTTGGCCTTTGGCTTTGCTGGGTTTGTCATTTTTTGTTGCTATTAAGAACCTGTTCTGCACTCTCTATTTATATTGCACTAATGTAACCGCTGCATATATATGATTTTCCTTTTAATATAACTGCGCTACCCATATGTATACTTTGCCAAAGGTTTATGATTGGCATTACTCGTCGGACCCACATATTCCAAAGTCTTCAAATTTAAAACACCTTTTGAATAGTTTCTACTGCAGAACCCTTGGTTTAATCAACTCTCGACATCTTCAAAAACTGTGGTCAAACCATAATAAAAACCCAACCTTAGCCTTTAGTACAGTATATAAATATATATCGTCCTTTGGCTCCGGGCCCATGATGCATTGCACCGTGCCTTTATATATATTGCGCACTATATATATATATATATATATATATATATATATATATATATATATATATATATATATATAGTTTGGGCCTTTGCATATAAGGCACATCCCTAATTAATTTCAGCATGCTCTTGATATAACTCAATCATATCATATAACCCTCGGCAGGCACATATACTTCCTCTTTCTCCTTGAAGAATATATGGTTTAAACCATAGTCGGATCAACTCGCATCAAACGGAGCTCCATTCCTTTTAAGTTCCGCGGGGGTAGCAAACTTGAGCAGGTAGGGAAGGAGACCCCCCCCTGGAATAAATGACGTCATGTATGCATATAATACCGCCTCCGGAATTACAGACTTCTGGTATGGTTATTAAACCCAAGGTATTAACTGGCCTTCCGCTGGTTATTAAACCCAAGGTATTACTTTACCGTTGCCATATAACATTATAAACAAAGTTTAATAAACATTACCAAGGTTTTTCGCGCCTGGCTTATCTCACCTTCTTATCCGACGGCTGCTATTGCATTGCCAGATCCAACAGATATCGCACGGGCAACTTGCGCGAAAGATAACGCGCGATGGCGCGTCACATCTGGACTATCGTTCGCGCACCTTGTTTAAACTCTGGGCAAGTCCGACGCACGATCACCGTCCGATGGCCCTCTTCCAGATCAACGGCTCATGTCAATTTCGCTCAGCGTGTCTGGTCGATAGTTAATGTGCGATGGCGCAAGTTAAACGGTGGTTTTACTGTTCATCCAGAGACACGCGTCGATCAATCAATGGAATCGCTGTGAAACTCCAAAATACCGCCTTCCATATAATAGTGGTGCAATGAAATCCACTGTTCGCTCCAAACCACTGTTACTGTTCATCAGGTCACAGTTCCGCTTCCTCACGCAAGGTTCCATTCTCGTCCTTTTACTCCGGGTTTCGTTCTCCTCCTTTAAACTTAGATTCCGCCCGTTATACATTAAAGGGTTCTTTTATACTCTGACGCAGAGTTCCACCACTTTCTCGGTTCCGTCTATCCTTATGCAGAGTGCACACAACCACTCCTCAAGAACTCATGTATTCACACGGAGTTAATTCGACCATTACACAATAATATTAACTCAATGTCTCATGCACAGAGATTCGCACTATACATAATTACAGGGAATAATCAACCAACGTACAATACGCAAGGTATTCCTCACACAGGGTTTAGACAACAAATGCACAGTTACACTGAGATAATTTCCTCATATAATCCGACCAAGAGGGCATAAAGTCACATACGAGATTTATAAATAATTCTTCATAAACATATATATATATATATATATATATATATACACATGGGATAAATCTCAAAACAATTCTTACAATTCATAACAGGCCAGATATTCAGTTTCGTGGCCATTATCCTCCTATTCTGTTGCTGAAGAGGTTCTCTGCCTCTCTCCAGCTCTCGGGCTCTCTTCTTCAGCCCTCTTCTACCATTTAAGCAATGCTCCAACTCATCCCCAAACATATTAAGTCTTTACCACAGGGTTTTAGTCTTCAATCAATGTCTATGCCATACAGACTCAATTAATGAATAACTGCTCAATAATTCATCTGCAAACTGTATTACACCCCTAATTCATGAATAAACCTATGTATTACACTCCTTAAGGCCTTTTCAACTCCACTACTCTGTCTCTAATTCCTTTGTTTCTTCTGCTTCAATTCCTTTGTTTCTTCTGCTGCCTCTGCAACCTCTCTGTCTCTTTTGCCTTATGGATAGTTTAGGTGTTGCTCCTGTCTTTACCTTTGCCATCAATGACAACATTTCCAACACGACGCGCCTAGCAATTCTATTTAATTTTGCAGGCGCGGTGCGTTACGCAGGATATTGTAAATATACCCTGACTGCATACAGATCAACTTGAGCTGTTGGACCTTAATGATTGCGTCCTCTTTGGATACGGACCTCTGCTGCGCCACATCCTTTGAAATATCTACAGTGAGAGTTTTCAGGAACAGGTTTAACAATAATCGATCGTCGAGTTTGGCTTTTCACAAACTACGACGCCGCCGCCATTCGTGGAGATGGTCCGAGATATGGACAGCGGGTGTTTTCCTAAAGTAGGTCAGTAATTCCATTCCAGAATCATGGTGGATGGGTAACTAAAAATAGGTCAGGAATGCAGTAGCGAGGGTGCTAAAGGTTCCATGTGTAGTAGAGGGTTGCTCCACATACCATTTCATGGTTACTCCGGTTAGGATGCATTGAAATAGTCTTAGCTAAATATTATCGTCAACGGTGTTGTTCCACGAACACCACAGGTGGAAAGTCATAACATGATTTCTGGGGTCTTCCGCTTTCTTCCCTTTGAACTTTGGAATGTCTGAAGGGAGCTTCGTGGGCATGGGAGGCCATGTGGGGTTGTGTGCAATGGGGTCGTTTTTCAACTTGGTTAAATATAGTCGATTTAACAAAGCTAAGAAAGGTGATTGTGAGTTTTTAGTCATTGCAATTTGTGAAAACATAATTTTCTGGTTAGGAATAGGGTTTTTTTGTGACGTACCCTGCTGTGCATTCACCTAGCTTCCAGAATGGGTGGTACTCCTCTGTCTCGTAGGGGTTGTGGGAGGAGTGGTATGTAGTGGCCCTATGGGTGTGTTCACCAATGTGGCGTTGGGTGACCGACGAGGGTTCCCAACTAATGATGCCCCAATAAAGGATGAACCAATAAGGGTGGCAGTGTTTCATATTTGACGCCTAAATGGCGAAAGACCTGGAACCCCTCCCGGTAATGGGGGGAGGTCCAAAAGACATCTAGATCGACAAGGTCCCGTTGGGTCCTTTCTAGCATCAACTAGGTATGGTTTTGGAAATATTTGAGAGGATAGAGATTATAATCAAAGCAAAACTCTGATCGCATACATAAAACAAAGCGAAAATAAAAGATAAATTTTCCCTTTACATTAATGTGATCAGTCAATCAAAAAATATGGTTTTTTGTTGTTTGCATATGATACTCAAATCCTAGAAGACCTAATCATCCTCACACGCTCAAATGTAACTAGGCCTTGAGAAGATATCTTATGAATGTTGGCACAACAACCCGAAACAACTAGCGACGCCCCCAGTCAACCGAAGAAAATCAACCAAGGTAAGGGTAAAGGATTTAGTGCTGCCTACACCGTCACCTATAGGGAAGGATGCCCTAGCTTTGGCGACTAAGTACCATCATCCCACGTGAGTGTTTGAGTCTTGATATTCTTGGTAATTCAGCTACTAGTACCGAGTATTAGACAAGTCAGGCAGCCTCGAATAATACCGCATGCACTGGGGCTAAGCTTAACCCCCTCTGAATAAAGTCTCTGCTGCGCTCAGGTTTTCTTTGCCGTGGGCGAATAGACGGATTTTGAAGTTCCCTAAACAGTCAACTTCTATGTTTCAATATGTAGACTGACCAAGACGACTTATTGTATGCCTACCCCCTTGGGTCGTAACTTAAACTATAAATTCTCTTGTGACCCCTGTGGGGAGCGTTTAGTGAGTTTGGTTAAGTTAGTTTTAGGTGGATTTAATTTTCTTAGGGCGTAAATGTGCATGAACAAAAGGTGAATAAGCGCATAGTTTGAACATCTGGATATGCGGTGATACTTTTCAAAATATCCTATTTAAACTATGTTTGGTTGTTCCTTGCTCAAAAGAAAAACATGTGCAGATATGGGCCACTTCCAATGTTTCCTAGTTAATCTAAATGATCGACTATAGGGAGATGGTGAGTTATCGATAGAGAGTGTTCATATGCTTACCTAGGATCACCCAAAGGTGCAAAGGTAGCAGAAATTACTTGCTCTCTAAAGACAATTCGATCCTCGTCCTGAATCCTAGTGCAAAAAATTGAACTAAAAACTAATGACTTTTACACTAGAAAAATGAAAAAAATATTTAGCTAAGCATGCGTGGACTAGGGCCACTTACTTTAGTTAATTAAATAAGTGTTTTTTTGTGCCTAAATTCGCAAAACATAAATTATTTCGGAGTGCAAGTTTATTTCCCCCTACTTAAACTGTGTGTTAACTTTGTGAAAATAAAATTGAAATAAAACTAACACCTAAACTACTAAAACGCAGCTAAAAGTGAGCTTTAACAAGTTGTGGGACACCTCAACCAGTGCTGGAAGATTTATTATGGTTTTCCAGTCACTTTACAAGCAAGAAAAAAATGGAAATAGTAGCAAATTACTACTTCTAGTTTCCGCGCGCAAAAGGCTAAGACAGGCGTAAAGGCTGCATGCAAGTCACTATTGAACGTGCGTGGTCGGGCACGTCTATCTGTGGAAAAGCCGTGAAATTTTCCTGCAAAGAAATTTTGGGAGCTCTTCAACTTTAGCCTATCATTAAGGGTGAATCAGGCAGTGAAGGAAAGAAATGGGGCAGTTCCGACCCAACTCCACAGCAAAGAAAGAGGTCTCTACAAAAATGCCAACCACATAAACTTTGAAATAAAAGTAGTGGAGTCACCAATCCTATGTATGTGTGTTTGGCGCACGAATGTACGAAATCACACCTGCTTAAGAGGAGTGGTTTTTCTCTCTTAAATTCTTGGTCACGGGCAGAAAATAAAGGGAGTCAAGCAAGTTAGGGAACATGCTAAGACATAAACATACTAAATAGTGAAATAGCATGCATATTCAAACATAAAAACTAAACTAAAACAAATAATACAAAAGCTCTAAATATAGTCAAACAACTTCAATAATCCAAACAATGGCGCTTATGTCCCCTCTTATTGAGTGTTGGTAGGAATAAAGGATGAAATGTTTAACCACTTGCCAAGGGGCCCTTAGAACTAGGGAGTTCTAAGTCCCAATGCAAGGATGTCTTTACTTCCGAGCTACCTTGGTGCAAAGTCTCCCTCTCTCTACTCCGAAGGACTGGAGTTGTTGGATGACCAACTACTGAGTCCCCTATATATCTGCTCTAGATCACACACTGTTGGATTGCTTGGGGCAATTATGGCCAGCATAACAATGTGTTCTCCTATTGTTTATCTCCTGGTGGCCTTTTATAGGAGAATTCAAACTCTCCTTCCCTCCCTTGGTACATTGATGGATGGTGACCCAAGAGAGGAGGGTGATTCCATTGTGTGTCACATTTATTCCATTGTGTGCTCCCTTGAAGTCCTAAGGAGGCTTGGGAGGCTATCCTTAGGTAGCCTCAAGTGTGGGATCAATGTCCTGGAGTGTGCCTTGTGGTCTCGGAAAGTGACTTCCACCACTCTCAGGTCTGCGCGGCTTTTTGAGGAAAAGCCATGCAAAGGCACACTTATTGAAGAAAAGTGCGCGCAAAGGCACATTTTGCTGGTTCGTTTAGTGCACAATTTCATTTTCCTCTTAGACCTTAGAGATTTTTAACTACTTCAGATTCTCTAATGTGTCTCAGCCCTGTAAATCCTTCTTCCTGACATTAAATAATGTCTTCTTTGCTTATCCAATTTTCCAGTGATAACAATATGATATAAAAAATTAATCCAAACATCACATTCAAATGCACTAATAAAAATTTAATTGATATGAATATTGTTATAATATATGTGTCGTCTTTTGATGAATAATGAATCTTAAAAAATCACTATAATTATGATATGATATAACAAATTAATCCAAACACCACATTCAAATGCACTAATAAAAATTTAATTAATATGAATATTGTTATAAGATATGTGTCGAATTTTGATGAATAATGAATTTTAAAAAATCACAATAATTGCACTATCACAGGTTGATGTTTCTAAAAAATACAAAAAAACATCGGTGTGTGTCAGTTACTGTGCACCGGTGTGTTTGTATTCTAATGTGCACCAGTGTATTTATATGACCTATGGGCACCGCACAAATACCAATACCAATTATAACTCTCAGTGCGTTTGTGCGATATTGCGCACTGGTGTGTTTATGTGAGACTACTCACCGGTGCATTTCTATGACCTATGGGCACCGCATAAATACCAATTAGAATGATTAGTGTGTTTGTGTGATATTTCACACTGGTGCGTTTGTATAATACTACGCATTGGTGCGTTGATACGACCTATGGGTACTACACAAATCCCAATACCAATAAGAACGATCTGGTTCATTATATCACCTATAGTGCGCCCGATGCGGTTTTAGACCTTAACGGCCCGGTGCATGAACCTTTGACCACCTCAGGGCGACTGTCTGGATGAAACACACTAGGACGTTTCTAAATGCCTCGTGGCATCCTATATTTGTTTTCCTTCCTGGTGCTTGGTAGGTTTGAAGTAACAGTGTGTTCACTCTAAAACGCACCGGTGTGTTGACACTTGATTAACGCACCGATGAGAAAAACATCCGTAATAACCTTCGGCCGCCCAGTTTTTTTAGTTGTGTTGAAATTCCGTTAGAAGCTCCGCCAAAACCTCTTTTACCGAAATCATATGTTGTATCAAATGTTTTTTTGACAATTTTGGCCAATTTTATAACACTAAAAACCTCTGTTATAATCTTCGCTAGAGGGTCTTTTCCTTGTAGTGTCGTGGCCACTGATTCGAGAAACCAAGTTGAAATCAACTTAGACATGGATGAGAATATTGTCTGTACATCAGTGCAGAAGGAGGTGAATCTGAGTAGCCTTCAGCAGCAGGAAGAGAAATAAATGACCAAACTCTTCCATATAAAGATACAGGTCAAGAATACTAATATTGATGCTTTTTTTTTACTCGGGATCATAGGCGAATCTCATTACAGTAGATCTGGTCAAGAAGTTGGGGTTGCAAGTTCGTGATCATCCAAACCCATATCCATTAGGATGGGTAAATAAGGATGCAGAGTTGAAGGTAATAAAGAAATGTAAAATTATATTTTTTATCAGTGTTGATTTTATTGATGAAGTAGATCTAGATGTGGTTCCCATTGATATATGTGGAGTCATGTTTGGGAGTCCATACATGTAAATGTGTGATGCAATATTCATGAGGAGCGCTAAGCAGTATCGACTCTTCAATGATGGAAAATCATTCATCATCAATGCGCAAAAATGCAAGTCAAAAATTTCACTGGTAAGTGCCAATCGAGCCAAAAAAATTGATCAGTTCCAACAAGAAGTATGTTTTATTGTTTTTAAGAGAAAGTTAGTCCATATAGGAGTCAATAAGAGGAAATGCATCCATGGATGGGTGTAATATGAAACATAAACAAAAATTGGATGATTTGTTACATGCATACATGGGTGTGTTTTGAGAGCTTAAAGGGTTACCACCTAAGAGAGAAGTGTAGCATGAGATCCAACTATTTCCAGACTCCTCATTGCCAAATATTGGGTTCTATAGGCAGTCTGTTATAGAAGTAAGTGAGGTGAGGAAATAGTTGCAGCAACTACTGGAAGAGTGTGTCATTCGACTAAGTACATCACCATGTGGGTCACCCATCACCATTATGTCGAACAAGGATGGGACTTGGCAGATGTGTATAGATTACAAGGTGTTGAAAAAAATCATGCTCAAGAATAGATACCCCCTACCCAGGAAAGATGATTTGTTGGATCAATTGCAGCAATAAAAATACTTCACCAAGTTGGGCTTGAAGTTTGGATATCACCAGCGTTGAGTTAAAGAAGAAGATACCTGGAAAATCACCTTCAAAACTAGGAAAGGTTTGTATGAGTGGTTAGTCATGCCATTTGGCCTATGTAATGCACCAGATACATTTATGAGATTAATGAATGATGTATTCAAATCTTTTATAAATTCATTTTCCATCGTCTATTTAGATGATATATTGGTATATAGTGCTACCTGGGAGGAGCATATGTCACATTTGACGTAGGTGCTAGAAACATTGAAGAATCACTAGCCGCTAGAAAATCTTAAGAAGTGTGAGTTTGTGTAGCAGTCTTTGGTGTATTTGGGGTATGTGATTAGTGGAGGAGAGCTGAAAATTTGTCCTTCCAAAATGGGGCCATCATGAAATGGTCAGTGCATATTAATTTTTTTTAGGTCAGGAGTTTCATTGGGGTAGCACAATACCTAAGGAAATTCATAGCCCCATTTAAGTGGTAGCATCATCGCTCCACACCATAACAACAAGTGGCAAGAGTTTCTAGTGGGTAAAAGGTCATCAAAGGGATTTCGAAGAGCTAAATAAGAATATCAGCCAAGCACCAGTTCTGGAATTACCAAACTTGTAGTGACCCTTTGAAGTGGAGACAAACGCGAGTGGGAATGTTATGGGAGTTTTCTTGATGCAAGGAAGAAGGCTTGTATGCTACCATTCTAAAGTATTTCATAGGGTAGCTCTTAACTACCCTACCTACAACAAGGAGTTATATGCCATGGTGCAAGTTGTGAAGAAGAGGAAACATTAGTTGATGGGAAACGAGACAATAATCCACACAAATCACCAACTTCTACAGTACTTGCGGGCCCAGAGTAAGCTACAACAAACCAAGCATTACAAGTGGATGGGTTTTTTACAAAAAATTCATTTGGTAATCAAATATAAGAAGGGAAATACAAAAAAGTTGGTTGACATGCTTTCAAGGCCATCCACATCAAAGATTACAACTTTGGGGACTCTTATACACATGGATCCGTTCACCCATGATGCATACATAGAGGCATATTCATAGGACGAGGACTTCAAGGAGGTGTATCAATAATTACAGATTCAGAGTCATGTGCAAGATGACGACATCACTGTTTACTACCATCTACAGGATGGGTTACTGATTGGAATCTGGATTGGGGGCAAAAATTTGTTAAAAATTTAAAGTGCTCAGAATCGCTCCAAACCAGAAAGACCAGATAGGTCTCGTTGCCAAGAATATGGTGCACTTCTTTCAGTCAAATTGATTCTTTATGAGGAAGATAGAGCCTACTTTTCGTTTTCCTAAACAGCTAAAAAAATTTGCAGAAAAGGAAAGAAGGGTGACATTGTAGCCTAGTCAGCAAAAAGGAATATCCTGGGAATTTTCTTTCACTTTTCGCCCAATGACACTATGCCAAGTTTCAATCTATTGTTGAATGATGTGTGGGTGATTTTTTCGATTTGTATTGGATTTTAGAGGAGCCAATGGGAAGAGGACATGTGGAAATCTCAGAGGCCACCACGTCCCCCCTCCCCCCCCCCCCGCCCACACTCAAAGGCCGAATTAAAATTTATTTCATGGTCGAATTTTATATGGTGGGTCAAATTTTATATGGTGGAATATTTTCGTAAGGTTTAAACCTTATGTTAAACAATACAAAATTATTATTGGTGGAAGGGCAGAGGTTGGGGCTTGACCCCACGATGTCCCCCGCATTAATCACAAGTCTTACCACCATACCATAATCGAAGTTCTTAATATATAATGCTTGTGGTATCTATTTTTTATAACACCATTTGACCAAAGGGGGTAAGGAGGGGGCCAGCCCCCTCATTATATAACCGTGGTGGAGGCCAGGACTAATGGCACAAAGGTTAAGTTTAAAACACGTTTAATTAGTTGCTAATCATGTGTTATGTGTGCTAATCCGAATTTAATTCACTTTATGTTAAAACACACTTAGAGTGCTAAACATGTTGGGCGTGGAGCCTAATTATCTTCATTATTTAGATGTGTCACAACGTTGGACCCCTGTTCTTAACAGGGCGGCAACGCTGCCTGGTGGGTCTAGGGGGGGCAGCGCCCCCAAAGCTAAAAACATATGTAAAATTGCCTTGTAAAAGTATTGTAATTTCTGGTCAACCTAGGTCATTCATTAGGCAGATGATCTCACAGTAGAAGTTATGTTTAATTTAGGGTTTTTTTCCCTAGAAGGCAACCCCTCGTTTTGTATGAGGGAATTGTATTGCGGCTATGCATTGTATGTGTATTATCAGAGCAAGAAATAGATAAGGAGACTATGAGAGAGAAAAAAGGATATTAGAGCAGATCTGTTGTAGGTTGTGTCTCTTCATTTTGCTGGATAATAGAAAGGAAGGATTGGATATTCGGGGTGGACGTAGCCCAAATTGGGTGAACCACGTATATTTGTGTCTCTCTAGTTTTATATGTTTTCTGTGTTTGTGTTTCCACATATTTTATGTGTTGCACTGCTCTGTAATATATAATTTCCTAACAATTGGTATCAAAGTCGAAGGTCTACTTGGTTGATAAACTCACAGGAAAGAAGGGTTCCTGGTTCGAGTGGGAGCAATGGTGGAAGATAGTAAGTTTAAGGTCGAGAAATTTAACAGCCAAAAATACCAGCGAGCATGACAAATGCAGAATGGGAGATTCTCGATAGAAAGGCACTTGGAACAGTATGATTGTGCCTCACGGCATCAGTAGCCTTCAATATTTCGAAGGAAACAACTACAAAGGGTTTAATTAAGGCATTGGCGAAACTATATGAAAAACCCTCGACCTCAAATAAGGTATTTATTATGAAACATTTATTTAATATGAAGATGTCGGAAGGTGGATCTGTTGCTGACCATTTAAATGATTTTAATATGGTTACCAGTCAATTAAGTTATGTAGTGGTAAACTTTGATGATGAAGTTAGGGCTGTGTTATTTCTATGCTCATTGCCAAAAAGTTGGAATGGTTTAGTTATGGCCACTAGTAAATTTGGCTCTGGATCTAGTACTTTAAATTTTGATGATGTTGTTGGTGCTATCCTTAGCGAGGAAATGTGACGGCAAAGCTCCAGTGAGACATCCATTAATGATTTGAGTACAGAGACTAGAGGAAGAAAATTGGAAAGAGGAAAGAGCTCAGGATATCACAGTAAATCAAGGAAAGACATATCCAAGTCCAGATCGAGGATAGTGTGCTGGAAATGTGGAAAGAAAGGACACCTAAAGAAATATTGTAGATTTCGAAAGGGAAAAGAAGGAGACACACAGCAAGAAAAGAATCATGAATCAAATGTGACAGGTGATGTGTTACAAGATGCATTGATTCTTTCTTTAGAAAATGTCACTAATTCCTGGGTGGTAAACTCAGAGGCCTCATTCCATGCCACACCTGATAAGAAATATTTTCATGACTATATTCAAGGAGATTTTGGACAAGTTCGTTTGGGTGATGATAAACCTTGAAAAATTGTTGGAATGGGTAAAGTTCTTGTAAAACAACAGAATGGAAACCAATGGTTATTAAAGGAGGTAAGGCATGTTTCATATCTGAAGAAAAATCTGATTTCAACAAGGCAATTAGGCGATGAAGGTTGTGCGACAACTTTCAAAAATAAAACTTGGAAGATCACCAAAGGAGCCCTGGTAATAGAAAAAGGTGAAAAGGTTGGTACATTGCATTTATGAAATGGTACTTTTAACTCTGTTAATGCTTTAACTTCCAAAGGAGCAGATGGAACATTATGACATCATAGGCTCGGACACATGAGTGAGAAGGGGATGAATATTCTTCACTCAAGAAATTTATTGCCGGGCTTGAAGAATATTGATTTGGATTTCTGTGAGAATTGTATTTATGGAAAACGGAAGAGAGTCAGATTTCTTAGAGTTGGGAAAGAAAAGAAGAGCGAAAAATTAGAGCTTGTGCATATAGATGTATGGGGACCTACTCAGGTGACATCTCTCGGTGGGTTTCGTTATTATGTTACTTTTATTGATGATGCAACTAGAAAAACTTGGATTTATTGTATTCAGAATAAATCTGATGTATTTGATACTTTCAAGAAATGGAAAGCTTTGGTTGAGATTGAGACAGGAAAGAAGTTGAAGTGTCTGAGATTAGAAAATGGAGGTTAATATTGCAGCAAATATTTTGATAGGTACTGTTCAGAGCATGGATTTCGCAGAGAGAAGACAGTTCCAAGAACACCACAAGAAAATGATGTGTCAAAACGGATGAATAGAACAATCATGGAGTGTGCAAGGAGCATGAGATTGCATGCAGGATTGCCTTTACAATTTTGGGCAGATGGTATATATACTGTTGTTTATCTAATAAACAGAGGGCCTTCAAGTTCCTTGGATGGTGGTATTCCAGAGGAGGCACGGACAGGTAAAAAGGTAAACTACTCTTTATTAAAGCCTTTTGGTTGTGGGGCCTTTGTCCATATTAATAAAGAAAATAGAGCAAAGATTGAGGAAAAATCAAAGAAATATATCTTTATTGGATATGGTGTTAATGATTTTGGTTATCGCTTATATGATTATGAAAATCACAAAATCATTAGGAGAAAAAATGTAATATTCAATGAAAAGGTCTTGTATAAGAATCAGTTGTAGGAAAAGAAACAGGAAAAAGAAAACAAAGAATGCAAAGTTCTTGATGAGATCACATAAAAAGTAAAGGTGCCTGAAAATAATAATAATCAACAACAACAACCACCACAAGAGAACAATGCACCTCAAACACCTGAAAGTGGTGTCACAATATCTACCACGATAAGTAGACCCCTTGAACGATACTCTCCTTCATTATATTATTTATTGTTGATTGATTATGGTGAACCCGAATGTTATGAAGAAGCAATGTAGGTCGAAACTAGGAAGAAGTGGGAGCTATCCATGAAAGAAGAGATGGACTCCTTAATACATAACCAGACTTGGGACTTAGTCAGGTTTCTTGCAGGTAAAACATTGCAGGATAAATGGGTTTACAGGCTGAAGGAAGAAGATGGAGGAAAACAAAGGTATAAAGCTAGACTTGTGGTGAAGGGGTTTACACAGAAGAAACGTATTGATTTTGATGAAATATTTTCTCTTGTTGTTAAGATGACGTCAATCAGAACTATTCTAAGTCTTGTAACAACAGAAGATTTGCATCTTGAACAGTTAGATGTAAAGACAACATTTCTCCATGGAGATTTGGAGGAAGAAATCTATATGCAGCAACCACAAGGATATGAGGTCAAAGGGAAAGAAAAATTAGTGTGTAGGTTAAAGAAGAGCTTGTATGGCTTAAAAAATGCTCCAAGGCAATGCTATCTAAAATTTGACAGGTTTATGTCTGAACAAGGTTATACTAGATGTCACTCTGATCATTGTGTTGATCTGAAAAAAGAAAAATGATGGCAGTTATATTATATTGTTAGTGTATGTAGATGAAATGCTTGTTGCAGGGTCTAACATGTAGGAAATAAATGTGCTCAGAAGAAAATTGGCAAATTCATTTGCAATGAAGGATTTGGAAGCTGCAAAACAAATCTTTAGTATGAGAATAACCAGAGACAAGAAAAATTGTGAATTAAGATTGTCTTAGAATGAGTACATACAAAAGGTGTTGAAAAGATTTAATATGCAGAATGCAAAACCAGTTAGTACACCTTTTTCTAGCCATTTCAAACTTAGTAAGGAGATGTGCCCCAAGACCCAAGAAGAAATGGATTATATGTCTAAAGTTCTATATGCATCAACAGTTGGAAGCTTAATTTATGCAATGGTCTGCACAAGGCCTGATATTTCACATGCAGTGGGAGTTGTAAGCACGTACATGAACAATCCAGGAAAATAACATTGGATGGCAGTGAAATGGATTCTCAAATATTTGAGAGGTACCACAAATCAAACATTATGCTTTGGTGGTTCAAACATTGCTCTACATGGATATGTTGATGTAGATATGGCAGGTGATAGAGATAACAGGAAGAGCACTACAGGGTATGTATTGATTGTAGGTGGAACAACTGTTATTTGGGTTTCAAAATTCCAAAGTGTTGTTGCACTTTCAACAACAGAAGTAGAGTATGTTGCTGCTACATAGGCTAGTAAAGAAATTATTTGGTTACAAAGGTTTATGGATGAATTGGGTAAGAAGCATGAGATGGACATGTTATACAGTGACAACCAAAGTGTTATTCATCTTGCAAAGAACTCAACATTTCATTCGAGGACTAAACACATACAACTCAAGTACCATTTCATACGGTTAGTGTTGGAAGATAGACAGTTGAAGCTACAAAAGATACACACTAGCCAGAATCCTGTAGATATGCTAATGTTAAGTCCCTATATTAATAGTGTAGTCCCTTATTATGTTAGTGTAGCCCCCCTTATTGTTATTTTTGTACCCCTGTAAACCCAATATTGTTATTATTGTGCCCTTAAATTATTATTGTTAGGTCGGCTAGGACTACATTGTGGCCCCACTAGGGTTACATTGTGGCCCCGTGGACTCCTATATATAGAAAGGAGGTTTTGTAATTTGTATCATCCAAGAATTTTTCATTCATGTAATGTATTAGAGGTTGCCCCCTTGAAGTGGCTTATTTATAAGGCAATGATATCTCTTTTCTTCTATTTTTTGAGCTAGTTTCACAACATTTCGTATCAGACATTTGGATTCTAGGGTTTCGCTGCCCCAAATAGGTCATCGTGGAATTTTTGCTATAACTTTTTTTTCTACAAAGGTTCAGAAGCTGAAATTTTTAGAGTGCGAAGCCGAAATCCTGAGGAACATCGTCGCAAAAATTCACAGATTTGTTCACAATATTTTCGGAGATACGATTTGTGGAATTTAGAACTTTTTGCAGGCTCCTCAATTTAACCTAAACAGGTCATCGCGACATTTGCACTATAACTTTTTTTCTATGAAGGCTCGGAATCTAAAATTTTTAGAGCACGAAGCCGAATTCCTGAGGAACATCTTAGCAAAATTTCAGATCTTGGTTCACAATATTTTTGGAGATATGGTCTGTAGAAGTTAGGACTTTTTCAGGCTCCCAAATTTCATCTCAAAGAGGTGATCATGGGAAAATCTTTATAACTCTCTCTCTGAGCATCAGATTGGAATTCTGTAAAAATTAGCCACAAGTACACGAACTGCAGTTTTAGCTATATCAATTTCAGAGCCAAAGGAGGAAACAGTGATACGTGGTAGGTCGTACAAGTTCTCTCTACTGAACCAATCCATAATTAGGTCATCGTAGGAGATTGGGCATAACTTTGTCTTCAAGAATCCAAATTAGGTTAGACCTGTGGAATTCTAAAGAGAATTCAGAGGGCTACCTCAGTGCCAAATTTCAGATATTGAATATCTGAAATCACAAAGGTAATTCAGTTTCAATATCGAGCTCCTCAAAATCAAGAAAAATGTGTGTATTTGGTTTTTAAAATTGCATAACGTTTGTTTGAAAAAGCAGTTTGAAGTGATTCCAATGGCATATTTTAGAATTTTTATCGGTATTGGGTTCTAAAATGCCTCCAAAAAATAATTCCATACCCATTAGGCCCTCAAAAAGCTATACTATGATGCATGAAGAGGAAGAATTGCAGTATGAGATATCAAAATTACGGTACCAAGTGCAACAAATTTCAATCTTAGGAAGAGCAACTGAAGATGACATAGATGGTTTAAAAGAAGAAATGGAGGCTAAGTTGGATGGTTTGAAGGATCAAATAATATGTAATATGGATGATAAATTAGTGGAAGATCACAACGAGCATCAACAACAAGTTCTCCAACTCTCAAAGGATAACCTAACTTTGGTGCAGAATCTAATGAAACAACGGGAATATCAACATCACATCGAAAGAAGTTCTGAAGCAGTCACAGAAACAAGAAATGAACAAGTACGATCAATTTCAGAGTATCTCAGTAAGTGGAAGAACTTTCCTATAGAATATTCCACATGGGAGGATGATAATTTTATACAGAAGCATCAAGAAATAATCAAGCGTTGAGGACAACACTTGTTTGAAGGAGAGGGGCATGTTAAGTCCCTATATTAATAGTGTAGTACCTTATTATGTTAGTGTAGCCCCCTTATTGTTATTGTTGTACCCCTGTAAACCCCATATTGTTATTGTTGTGCCCTTAAATTATCACTATTAGGTTGGCTAGGATTACATTGTGGCCCCACTAGGATTACATTGTGGCCCCATGGACTCCTATATATAGAAAGGAGGTTTTGTAATTTGTATCATCCAAGAATTTTTCATTCATGTAATGTATTGGAGGTTGCCCCCTCGAAGTGGCTTATTTCTAAGACGTTGATATCTCTTTTCTTCTATTTTTGGAGCTGGTTTCACAACAGCTAACAAAATTTGTAACCAGGGAGAAACTGAGATTATGTTCAGTTTCAACTGGTTGTCAAGTATGATGATGAAGATGAGAAACAACCAGGTCCAAAGTGAAGTAATTTTCCAACAAATAAAGTAGCAAAGGAGTTGCTACAATCAGTCTCCAAGTGGGAGATTGTTGGGTGTGGAGCCTGATTATCTTCTTTATTTATATGTATCACAGCGTTGGACCCCTATTCTTAATGGGAAGGCAACGCCACCCGTAATTGAACGCTGCTTAGGGGGTCTAGGGGGCAGCGCCTCCGAAGCTAAAAACATATGTAAAATTTCCCTGTAAAAGTATTGTAATTTCTAGTTAATCTGGGTCGTTCATTAGGAGGATGATTTGACGGTATAAGTTATGTTTAATTTAACGTTTTTTTCCCTAGAAGGCAACCCCTCGTTTTGTATGAGGGAATTGTATTGTGGTTGTACATTGTATGTGTATTCTCAAAGTGAGAAATAGATAGGGAGAATGTGAGAGAGAACATAGGATATTACAACAGATCTGTTGTAGGTTGTGTCTCTTCATTTTGTTGGATAATAGAAAGGAAGGACTGGTTGTTCGGGATGGATGTAGCCCAAATCGGGTGAACCACGTATATTTGTGTCTCTTTGGTTTTATATGTTTTATGTGTTTGTGTTTCCGCATATTTTATGTGTTGCATTGCTCTGTAATATATAATTTTCTAACAAAACTCACAATTAAATAAACTAATCTGAGTTTAATATGGTGGCTAGTTCGGCATAGTCTGCTATTTTTTGCACCACCTCCATTTTTGTCGAGCTTAACTAGAGTTTCTCCAGATTTGGAGGAGTTTTTCTAGGAAATATTAAGGAAGCCATAACTTTGGCATAATTCGACCAAATTAGGCTCTAAAAGAGTCATTCCTATATGATTTGGATGCTTTGAGCATGATGGTGTAGGTTGCAGAGGAAAATGAGCACTTCTATGAGTTTTTTTTTTCACTTTGATTATTCAAGAAGCACAAGGCCACCAGGAGGGAAGGCCATGTCTAGATCTCCTAAAGACAATTTGCATAGCTTGAAGAGTATATTTTGAGGTTTTTGAGTCTTCTAAATCCAATGGAGCAAGTTACAAAGCCATTGGAGCATTGTAGGTGCATGTAATCAGATAATTGATGATTAATCCAAAGAGGGCCAAGCGATTGAAGCAGGTCCATGGAGATGTAGCCTAGGAGGGGTGAACTTCGTTATCAGCTGTTGTGTAATGTGTTTGTTGTGTGTTATTTATTTGCAATTTACTTGTTGTACACATGTTTTAAATAACCAATTAACTTAAAAACTGCTCAAAAAAATACACTTAAACTTGACACATAAACCCTCACATAATTGGCTAATTTGAGACGATTCTAAACACATTTATTTTATACTGATGAGGGAGCTAGCACAACAAAACTAGTTTTCCCATATTCGGATCAGTTACTCTACAGGATGGATAAGCTATGTGTTCCTAAAGGTGAGTGATTGCAACTTATTAGAGAGGCTCACACCTCCAAGGTTGCAGGGCACTTTGGTGTAGGGGAGACCATGGCTAACTTGCAAAGGTATCTTTGTTGGTCCAAGATGCAAGAGGAGGTAGCTAGGTTCATAAGAGGATGCATGCTTTGTTGTACCAAAAAACCTAGTAATAGAAAACAAGTTCTGTATCATCCCTTACCTATACCTACTCGTCCTGACTTTGTGGGAGCTTTACCGACAACCAAGAAGGGACATGACTACCTGTTCGTGGTAGTTGACAGGTTCAACAAGATGTGTGTTCTAATTCCTTGTAAAAATACCATAAGTTGGCAATAAGAAACAAACTTGTTCTTTGGACAAGTTTGGGTGCACTTTGGGATACAAAGGAGCATCGTTTCATAAAGGAATACAAGATTTCTTAGTGCATTCTGGACTACATTTTGGAAGAAGATGGGCACAAAGTTGAAGATATCTACAACATTCCATCCACAGAAAGATTTGCAGACAAAATTAGTCATATGAAGACCTCAGATGAAAATTTGGTATATATACAACATTATTACAACAGACCAATCCACACTTCTATAGGAAAGTCCCCATTTGAAACTTGTTTTGGATATTTTCTACCTTCACCTTTGGATATTTAATATGGGAAACAAGGAGGAGTGAGGGAAGATCTTACTGGAGATTATTTGAGGGCTGAAAATTATAGAGAAGATCAATCAGATCCATTTATAGGTACAATAAAAACTACATAAATCACAATAGAATTATAAGTTTAGGCATGATCAACATAGAACAGATGAATAATTCAATGTGGGAGACAGAGTATGGCTATAGTTGAACAAGGAGAGGCCGCAGGTGATCCAGGTGGATATTGGTGTCCACCCATCTATTCCATTTGGACCCTCACCATCAATTCTTTCAGTTTTTCACTTTCGGCACAACTTACTATTTTTAGCAATTTTTTGGGTCTTGAACTTCTTGAGCCGTTTTGAGGCCTTAAATGATGTTTTTTTGGGAAAAATGGGAGCAACATGGAGCCATGGACCAATATTTTTAACATCAAAAGTTGTAGTCCTTGGATAGATCGTTATAACGAGGTATGGTGTGCATCAAATGAAGATCGTATGCCAAAGTTACGTCCCCGGGAAGTTGAAACACCAATTTACCCAAACAAGGCCCATAGTTTTAGCGCTGCATCTCCTAGGGTTAGGTTTTTGGATGTTTAGGGTTTTCCATTGTTTATCAATAATAAATAGGCCCTTGAGCCTCATTGTAACATAATTCAGAGGCCTGTAGCCGCCACATCTCTTCTCATAGATACGCTACCAGCACCCTAGCTACTTTTATTTCCATTATGTCTATAAGCATATTTATATTATTTGATATTAATTAAATAAAGTATTATTTCCATTGCATCTCTCTTTTTATGTCTATTTTTGTATGTTATTGCGTTCCTACATAAATCTGGATCAGTAGTATCATAGTGGTTTACTCTTTCTCTATTTGTCTTTGCATGTCCCAAAATCGGGGTATAAGGAGTTAGGGCTCGATCTGGTTGAACCCTTGCAAGATCAGCCTCGTAAACCCTGATGACCTCCCATGGTGGAAGAAAAGAAAGATTAGGGAGCAGGATATCCTATCAAAATATTACTCGAGGAGGCCCTCGAGAAATAGAGGAATGCGATGATGGATAAGTTTGCCTAGATCCTTCAACGACTGCCCACCAACGACGCATTTACATTGTGGAGCCACTATGGAGGCACCACTCCCTTCAAGGTACAGGTAAACTTTGACATTCTTGTATTTGAAGGCCAGATAGATGAAGATGTCATAGATAGATGGTTGAATTTGACAGAAGGGTATTTCTCGGTCCATTATTTCTCCGACCGAGAAAAGATTATTTTTGCACTCCTCAAAGCCTCCCCCCCATACAAAAAATTGGTGGGAAACCTACTCTGAGCAAAAGGACGAGAGGGAACCCTCTTTTTTCTCAGTCGCACCCACTTGGAATTCATTCTGAGATGACATCAAGGAACAATATTACACTGTGGGGAGCTATGAGGACAAGTACATCCAATGGACCACGCTGCAGCAGTAAAGGAATCAAGATGTGCACGAGCTCACGAATTTGTTCCATACCTTGCGTACAAAGTTGGGTATTAAAGATTCAGAGAGACACTTGGTGCTCAAGTACTGCAACTGTCTACAAAGACACATTCAGGAGGAAATGGAGTTCCTCAACATCACCTCGCTTGGCATGACATATCTCTATGCCGCCAAGATCGAGCAAAAATTAAAGCAAAATAAGTGAGACTTTGGATCCACGAATCCGAAGTCAGGGAAAGGCACACCTGAACCACAGAACAAGGGGCAAGGCCAAAGCGGGGTGACTTAGAAAAACACCACAAATCCAAAGAAGGACACGGGGAAGTGGTGTGAATTTCATAATAGCCCCACTCACAACACAAACGAGTGTCGGGCTAAACAGTCATTGGTGGCCGAACTGAAGGCACCCAAATCAGATGCATGTTCTGATCCTGAGCCAGAACTAGAAAAGGGAAATGACAAAGGAAAGCAGATCATTGATGCAAATCCCAGTGCCATTGTTTCCACCACCAAGATCTAGAGGGAGGATCCCGAGGATCCGGAGGAGGAGGAGCGCCTCTTTCATTCGCAGATGTGGGTGAAGGGTTCTTCGCTACAATTTCTTGTCGATAGCGGAAGCCAAAAGAAACTCATTTCAGCAAAGGTCATGAAACAGCTACCGACCATAGCACACCCGTAACCGTATACCATCGGGTGGCTTTACCCAGGGAGAGATCTCTGCGTCCGCCAGCAGTGTCGCCTTCCGTACAACATAAAGCCATTCACAGATGAGGTATTGTGTGATGTTGCTCCTCTTGATGTAGCTGATGTATTATTGGGCCAACCATACTGGTGGAGGAGACATGATATGTATTAGTCTAGGCATCGTTCTTTTGTTATTACTTTGGGAAATAAATTGTATAGTATACCAGAGGCCATACCGCCTCCTGCCATCTCCTTGACTATTGCAAAACAACATAGTAAGATTGTTTCCCAAACTAGGAAAATTATTTTCCTTACAACTCGCTCACAGGGAAAGAAGAATATTGTGGCTGGAGCCTCGAAACAGGGCTCCCCTGCACAACTGTAGCAGATGGAAAAATTCATGGAGGAATATGAGGACATTTTCTCCTCACCCAGAGAGGTTCCTCTACACTGTCAGGAAAAGCACTCCATCAATTTGACCCCCAGCACACCGTCGCCTAATATTGACATACCTCATGCGATTACACAGAAAAAATCCACACATGTACTGTCTGAGGCAACCAAATTTTTTGAACGCATCCATCACGTCCGCTAGTAGGTCCACGACATCCTGGACAAATCCAATACCAAGTTCAACAGAATTTGCCTCTCATGGAAGAACTTAACACAATGGGGACCATTGGTTCCTAAGGAGGGAGGAATGATCCAGTTGGATATTGGTGGCCACCCACCTATTCCATTTGGACCCTCACCATCAGTTATTTTAACTTTCTCTTTCGGCACAACTTACTATTTTTAGCAGTTTTTCAGGTCCTGAACATCTGGAGTCGTTTTGAGGCCCTAAACGACGTTTTTTGGGAAAAATGGGAGTAACATGAGTAAATGGACCAATGTTGATCACATATAAAGTTGTAGTCCTCGGATATATCTTTTTAACGAGGTATGGTGCGCATCAAACGAAGATCATATGCCAAAGTTACGTCCCTGGTAAGTTGAAGCACCAATTTACCCAAATGGGGCCCATAGTTTTGGCGCTTCATCTCCTAGGGTTAGGTTTTTGGATGTTTATGGTTTTCGATTATTTCTCAATAATAAATAGGCCCTCGAGCCTCATTGTAACACAGTTCAGAGGTCTGTAGCCGCCACATCTCTTCTTACAGATACACTACCAACGCCCTAGCTAGTTTTATTTCCATTATGTATGTAAGCATATTTATGTTATTTGATATTAATGAAATGAAGTATTATTTCCGCTACATCTCTTTATTTATGTCTATTTTTGTATTTTATTATGTTCTTGCATAAATCTGGATCAGCAGGGGCCTAGTAAGAAAATTAAGGCTCCGAGGTATGGTCCCTTTGAGATACTGGAAAAGTTGGGTGATAATGCCTATCGACTCAGTTTACCACCTTATATATGCATTTACTCAGTTGTGAATGTAGAGAATTTGAAACTCTATGAGTCTTCCATGGTAGATCAGGAAGAGGAACAAGCCATACCTTCTATGGAGGATTTGGCACCAGATGCTCAGACATAGTTGATAGAAGATACATTTTTTCATAAGAGGTCCAGAACTACAAGACATGGGAAGCATGACCTTTGGCAGATTGGATTGAACTTCCAGGCAAAGCTAAATGGTACACTAGAGAGGAGGAGGAAAATTTTCCTCACCTCATTCAGTAAAATATTTTGGGGACCAAAAGCCTCCTAAAATGGGAAGGTATGATCTGGATTGGATCATTATATTGTTTTTCATCCATCTTGATGCATTTGGAGTGGAAAAAGTGGAGGAATCAACTCACGGGACCGTTTTTACCGGCAGGACCCAGTTTGGAAAAACGAGGTCTAAAACCTTCCGAGAGAATTTTGAGGCATCAAGCAACATTTTATGGGGTACAATTCTAGTGTTGTAGCACTATATCATTTGATGTTGTTCTACACACAAATATATTTCCAATGACGCAAGAAGCGTGTCAATTGGAGTTCATATGCAAAATTTATGCCACTCAGAAATTGACCTTCTTGTTTTCACACCTATAATCCGGGAGGATGCTGCGTTAGCCCCCATTATTCATAGAAATGGGGTTAGCCACATATTTGTGATGTAAAAGACTCTACAAGAATCTATATTGTAACTCTAGTTAAGATTTGATGTAGTCAAAATTAACCACTAGTAGGCTATCGAGTTGTGTTATAACCTAGCCACTAGGAGGAAGAGGCATTCCATTCTTTTGAGAGCATTTTGTTCCATAGTTGAGCAAAGATAGCCAGAAGAGATAGGAGGTAGAGCACACATACAGGATTTGTGCACTATAACATCCCATGGGCCACAAGCATTACTTCTTTGTACCTAAAGCCATATTTTTCAGACAAAGAAAGAGAGCAAAGCGACCTCGCCTTCCAGCTGGGTTTTCTCTCGAAAGGGTTTCCTAGAGAATATTTTGTGTCTTGTGTGTGTGTGTGTGTGTGCGTGAGCTTATTTTTTCGTTCTCTACTTTTCTGCATAATTTCCATGCGCATGCATGCACTAATTATAATTAAATTTACAGATCTAGAGGTTTAATCATAACTTTAATAGTGTATAATTTTCAGATTTATAATACAATATTATCATATTTGTTGTGACAAACTCTAAAGTGGAATATCCACGACAGTTTATAGATCACTTCTCATTACCTTTCAAATCCCACTTAGGCTCAACCTTGCGCTTAGACTACTCATAAAAATGCTTCAACTTCTCGATGACTTCCTCCAATGATTGAGGTTCATCATACTTAATCTAATCATTAAATGCTAAAGGCAATCCATTGATGATCCTTTGGACCTTTGTCTTCTCATCCTTGAGGTAGGGTACATAACTCAACAACTCCAAAAACTTGTTCGTGTACTCTTCATCTGTCATGGAGCCCATCTTAAGCTCATAGAATTCATTGGCCAAGTCTATCATAATATATCTTAGACAAGTACTTCTTCTCGAAGAGTCTTTTAAACTCATTCCAACTAAGCTCCTCTACCTTGATTCCTCTGTCATGCTTCACATATTCCCACCATATATTTTCTTTTCCCTTGATACTGAAGATAGTTATCCTGGCTTTCATGTTCTCTGAATAATCATGCAATCCAAAGAACTTATTCATCCCAAGTAGCCATGCTTCTACATCTTTTTATTTCTTCACATCCCCATCAAAAATAGGAGGATTAGCTTTCTTGAAATCTTATGGAAAATACTGCTTCTCACCCCTCCTATAAGTATGTTAGTCGTAATGACGATGATGTCTCTCAAAACCGAAACTAGAATAAAATCTATGGCTGCTAGCCTGCCTGTCAGGTGTATCCATAGATTTTCCACCCCTAACCATGTCATCCATGTCCAACCTATATCTGAATCAAGACCTGCTACTATATGCCCCATTAGTATTTTCCTCCTGTCCATGATTGATCTTCGACTGTCCCTACTTCTGCAAATCTGAAAGGCTTTAAAGGATGATTGCATTAACCTCTGGTTTCTTTTCTTGGGCTCTAGAAAGCATTTCCCGTGCTTTAATCAACCTGTTATTATCTGCCTTACAGTTTTTGATTTATGCCTTCAAAATTCTCTATGTATTTGCTATATCAGGAGAGTACTCTTCTCCTTGGTGCTCAATCGACCTGTCCCATTCCATTGAATTCACATCAAGCCTATAAGGGGAGTCATGTGAACTGTAGTCCAATGCTCTTCTCTTCATCTATGATCTTCTATCTCCTACAAACATGTCTAGATAAACCAAATAGAGACATAATCAAAATCATACCTTAGTGTATTTCAGGGGAGGCTATCACATCTGCACAAGTGAATCCAGATTAGCACGATATAGATACATAATGACATCAACATATCAACACCATACATAAATAAGGTCGTGATATCCATAACAATAACTATGTAACATGCATAAATGATAAAATCATAAACAACTGACATGCATGTATAACAATCACATCTACCCCGAGGTCCAATGTTGCAACCTCGCTCTGATACCTATTTGTAAGCCCCCACCCCACATTTACCCACTTGTACAAGCTATCCACGGTAAATGTGAAATGAGTGTCACTATGATATGACTCGACCTTCAAGTTCCAGTTATGAAAGTGGGTCCTACAAACGGGAAGTAAACTGACATCCCTTAGAGACTACAAATCACTCAGGAGCCTAGCAACCACCCCAGGTGATCAATCCTTGAGATGGAACTCTTTTTCAACGAATGAATACCCAAATTACACCCATAACACATCATGCATGTGGTTGGGAGGCTATAACTGCACACACAAGCTTGTCTACCAACGATTATGACCCAAAATCCTCAGTTCAGAGCATGCAGTCGTGAGAGCTATGCCACTTTTTAAGGCTATCCTCCAGACTACTATTGAGAACTACCTATAACTTTCCATAATCATGACAATGATGATAACAATGCTAAACAATAAAAAATTGAGCGAGATATTGAAAAATATGCACCTAATGCAAGATACACATTTCGTCGACCAGATAGTAAACACATAAGCTATAGGTCATAAATGCATATCTGGTCATAAAATTCTGAACTTCATCTGAGAATCACCAAGAAGGCTCTATGCCCTCTCTAGCTAGTTGCAATAACACTTGTTAGCCCATGCATTCATTAGCCATGGAATAATTTACCAAATCATGAGAGAGATCCAAAGCAAGAACACATCATAAAACCATGCATAAAAACAACATATAATCAACATATAACCATAATAGAAACTATGACAATTCAACCATAAGATCACCATAATAACCAGCATAACTGCTCATAGATCACAATAGAAAATATCTCATATTAACATATGAAAATGCCAACCAAGTCAAGGAATTTCACGTACCACCCGACCATAGATTGGGTTGAACCGTATTTTTTTTTAACTAGTCACCCCTGCGCCATATTCCAAGTACGAATGTGGGATCATAAGGGTTAAACCAAAATAAAACCAAACACAACTTCGAGAGGCCAAACCACCTCAACCCTCAACCACAATTATTTCATCTATATGATCCAGAAATCACTAACATCAACTAGATTGGTCTGTACCCAAGTTTTTTAGGGCTCTAGAAACTAGTAACTCAACCCACGTCCTCCAAGGAACCCGAGTTTTTTTCAGGGTTTCAGAGAGTTTTTCCCAACCCACAGGCTCCAAGGACTAGTAACTCAACCCACAGGCTCCAGGGAACCCAAGTTGTTTAAGGGCTCCAAAGAATTTGTTCCAACCCACATCCATAGGAAATCTGAGAACCGATCAGAAAAACCAAATGGGGAACCCTTTACACCATGGTTATCCAAGAAATGACAAGGCAAGGCTGGAACCATTGTCAATCTAGACAAATCTCCATGCCAATGACAACACATAACCAAGGAACCACATGCATATCCCATGCATCCAAAAACCAGCAAGGAAATCACACATGCAACCTGTTACCCACAAAGTATCTCTGATGTAGTTGTTTATCCAACCTTCTCCTTGCGCTTCCTTTGCTTTCTTTATCCAATCCAAGTGAATGCTAGAGTGCTCCAAGAATGCTCTAAATGTGCAAGAGTACGAGAGAATGAACAAGAGCTAAACTCCAAACCGTCAAAAAGCTAGCAACTGATTCTTTGATGTCTTTTTATCATTGATGTCCCATTTTATTCATTTTCCTTCATTTTTCCTCTAATTTACCTTGCATGCAAGTTTGTGTATCTTCACCTTCCTTTTCTCATATTTTCATTTATTTTCATAATTAAATGTCATTTATTACCTCTTTGCCTTTGCCAATGCCTTTGTCAATTTCCATAATCATTATTAAACCACAAGTGATGCCCACTATAATATTTTCCCACCATTCAACTTGGAATACGTGTCCCATGGACTTGGTCTTATTTTATTTACGAGGAAAATCAACCAATGGTTGTTACATTGTGGTTAAAGAAGAAGAAGAAGTGACATAACAAACAAAATTCAACAAAGACACTCCAAAAGGTACATTCATAACCATAATGCGGACAATGTCTTCTCTTTATCAATTTCTATAAACATATTGTTCTTATACTATACTCATTATGTACTATCTTGAAAATTTCTAAAAATAACAACTATGGTAATTAGTTTTACCCTACTCAATATTCAAATGTTTAAATTATAAAAAGTTGGACAAGTGAAGGAAGTGAAGGAAGCATTGTGAGACAAGGGTGGTTAGAAATGACACAATAAAGAAAATCACAAGGTAAGTATCTATAAATTATGTCATTATTGCATTTGAAGATTAAATGTGCCCATTGATTTTCACATAATCTAGTTCAAATGTATACAATTACAAGCAAAGCACCAAGAATAATACAACAAAGATAAACTAAAAGGTATACATATTGAAATTCAATTATTTACTAAAAGACCAAGCATATTAGAGTTCACTTAATTGCCATGTTCTACATAACTATTAAAAATTGCGTGTTCATTATGTTATTTATTTTATGATCAATGCTTATGTAAATGCCTATATGGTCATCTCCAAGTATTTATTAGAAATATTATGGTTATATATAACACGTATTTAGATGAAGCACATAGAGCGCAATAGATTTTGTGTGCTAATATGGAAAATGATTTTATTATGCAATGGTTTCTCCATTACAAATTTTAAAATTAATATAAAAAACTAACTATTATTGTGGCGATTGTGATCATGTTATATCAATCGATAAATCAAATATTATACAAACAATATGTGTAGCTTGCACGGAATGCAATTTCATTTTAGACACAACAATTAAATCACTTGTAGAAATAACAAGTATATACCTCAATGGAACAATTGGAACTATTGTTACAATGCCATGCCAGAAAAG
The DNA here is from genome assembly GCA_034641835.2 of Pinus albicaulis. Lineage (NCBI taxonomy): Eukaryota > Viridiplantae > Streptophyta > Pinopsida > Pinales > Pinaceae > Pinus > Pinus albicaulis. Next base: position 661,427,310 of record CM076577.1, read on the forward strand.
TACAATACACTCTACAAATCAAAGATGGCAATTCAAATGGCGAGGAAGCAATGGTAAGAAAAAATCATTATGCTATATTCAGGTTTTGTACTTGTTTAAATCCTTCCTATGTTTGTAGTTAAAAAACATAACTATCATCATTTTTATGTAACAACAATAATTATTTGAAATATTTGAACATTATTTTAGTGCATTAAAACAACATTTACAAAGATGAAAGATATAAAAGTAAAAAAACACTTCTAACAGCATGGTGTACATTTATCACATAATTGAGAGTATAAAAAGAATACAATTTCAACCCATACATAAGAATTAAACAAGTGCTATAGAGTAGCTAGTCTCTACCGCTTAGTTTAAATATGGCTAAATTAAAGTAAAGAACAATAAAGATATAATGAGACAAAGTCGTTGATTATTGTGTGCAAAATTGGAGCATAGAATCTGTCATGTAGTTAACTGTACCATCGAATTTTTTGAGTATTTTTTGGGTATAACTGTACCATCGAATTTTTTGAGTATTTTTTGGGTATGAGTGAACCAGGTAGATTGACTATTGTAGTGTGAAATTGGCACTTAGATGTGATAATAATAATGTTATATCCAATAATATATATTTATTATTATTGTTTTTTGATTATTTAATCTATCTCATTGAAAATATGTAATCATAACGAACAACCAATTACAAAATAAGAATTTAAAATTTAAAAATTTAAAATCTATTTTTTAATTAAATATAATCAATATAATAAAAAAAGTTTTGAACAAAGTTTAAATAAATTTGAAAAAAATTGAAAATTAATTAGAAGTCAAAATACATGGTTTTAAGGAGAAACAAGAGGTTATTTTCTATTTTTTTGAATTCCTCCGCGCGCTGTGTGCGTTAGGGTTCATGGGCGCATGTCTCGCTGCCCCTGCGGTTGCAGCGCCTGTTCTGTTGCGCCCCTCTGCTCATGGAGCCCGGCGGGGGCCCTGTCCCCCCCCACATCCCGCCCCCGGAGGTCTCGGCTTTCAAATCTTTGATTGCAGCTAGCTCAAAGTGTCCCCCCTCTGCCAATCAGCAGAAATTTGTCAAGAAAATGGACTCCATTCCTACGGTTGCTCTTCCGGAGGAAGAAACTTGCAAAGCAGCTTTAAATCTTACAGAGAGAGGTCTAATAGGCCAATTTACGAGCCTCTGGCCTTCCCCTAAGTCGGTGGAGGACTGGACTCAAAGAAACTGGTCTCCTCTGATCAAAGAAGGCATTAAAAGCTATTTTGTGGGCAAAGGATTCTTCGTATTTGTTTTTGAAAGCCCGGAAGACAGAAGCCTCATCTTCAGGAATGGTCCTTACTTCATGGGACCGCAAGGACTTTACCTCAACAAATGGTCTCCTGATTTTGATCCCACTCAGGATGTTCCCTTAGCAGTCCTGGTTTGGGTGCGACTTCCCCACCTGCCCCTCCATTGCTGGAACCAAAAAACTCTTCAGATCATTGGTAATGCTCTGGGAAAATATATAGACCAAGCCGCAAGAAAAGACCAGTACTCCTGTGCTCGTATCTGCATAGAAGTGGATCTAGAAGAGGGGTTTCCGGAGGCAATCAAGCTCACTGTTGCAGGATGGACGCACGTTCAAGAACTGGATTACGAACAGCTCCATTTCAAGTGTGGACACTGCCATGGTCATGGTCACTTTGCAAAGCATTGCAAGAAAAAGGCTGAGGAACAACTAGACAAACCAAATGAGGAACAATGGACTCTAGTCCAAAAATCTACCCATCAAAAAAAAGGCACGGGCAAAGGCAGCATGAACAGAGCCCCAAGCAGCTCTAAGCCCAATCAAGAAAAGGAAGCAACCCTTAAAGGTCCAGATAACGTCCAGACCAACCCTGCAAACTCAGCTCAGGAAAACTTGGATCAAATAGAAATCCCTCCTCCCAACAATGAAGGAGGGGAAGCAATACAGGTCGATGCCTCCCAAGGCAGCCCCTCCAACCCTACATACGCAGAAGTTGCAAAGAAAAAGCCAGCAGAAAGCTTAGATTCATCAGAGGACGAAACCTTTGAGCAACCTTCAAAAAGAGCAGGCAGGAAATCCCGCAAAGAAGTAAGAGAAGAGGAGGCTGAAAGACTCAAAACACAAGGAAGCCAACCCACCATAGAAATGTCCATAGGAAGAAACACCAGACCAAGGCCTTCCAAGGGAGGCTCTCTCCCCTTCTCAAGTAAATAATGAAGATTGTCTCTTGGAATTGCAGAGGTCTGGGGAACTCCTCTAAAGCTGAAGCAATTAAGGATCTCCTGAAAATAGAGCCCTCAGACATTCTCATGCTCCAAGAGACTAATATAGAAGGGTGAGCTCTTCTAGACATAAGTAATTCAAAATGGAAGAAAAATGCAGGTAAAGCAGTAAGTGAAAGGGGCTCTTCTGGAGGGCTGGCAACTCTCTGGTCAGAAGAATTATTCCAGTTGAATAAATTCCATGAAACCCAACACTGGATCTTCACGGAGCTGACACATTGCACAAGTAATTTGACCATCTCTCTCTTTAATCTTTATGTTCCTGTCTTCTACTCTGAAAAATGAGAATGTTGGAATTCTCTCTCAGTATTTTTAGAGCAGCACTCTCCCACCAACATTATCATTGGAGGAGACCTTAACATAGTACTGAAAGCAAAAGAGAAGAGGGGAGGTTCTAGCAACAGAGATCCTATGCTGGCCTCGGTGGATGAGCTCTCACAGCTCTGGGATCTCTTAGATTTCAACCCGGTCCGTGGACTATTCACTTGGTCCAATAACAGATCAGGGCAAGATCACATTGCTGCCCGCCTGGACCGTTTTCTGGTTCAAAGTTCCCTTATGATGAATAAAAAGATTATCATCACTAAAATTCTCCCCAAGCTGTCCTCTGATCACAAGCCACTCCAGCTGCTCTTAGAAGATGAAGAAGATTGGGGCCCTCTTCCTTTCCGATTCAGCCCTTTATGGATCGAAAGAGAAGGCTTCTCTGATATTGTGAAAGACGCATGGGCCAAACCCTTCTCAGGGTCCCCAAGTTATGTTTGGGAGCAAAAGCTTAAAGCCACTAAACAAGCTCTAAAGGAATGGATAAAGAAACCAGTCCACACTCCAACCAGCCATCGAAAAGAAGCAGTGGAGACTTTGCTAACCCTGCAAGCAGATATGGAAAGCAATGAGATCACAACAGACTTGGTAGAAAAAGAAATAAAGGCCCAAAGTTCAACATACCGATCCTTACGAGTGGAAGAAGAGTATTGGAGAATCAAATCCAAAAGTCTGTGGCTTAAGGCAAGGGACCGGAACACCTCCTTATTTCATAGAGAGTATAGAGCACGCCTGTCTAGGAATCACATCTCAGAAATCAAAACAGCTGAGGGACAAGTCAGCAAAGGCTTCATTCAAGTCAAAGCTGCTGCTGAAAGCCATTTCATAAATTTATATAGTGAGGGATCCCAAGACAATGAAGAGGAAACTGCTGACTTCCTCTCCAATATCCCTCTTCTCATCAGGGAAGAAGACAACGATGCTCTCTCTAGCGACATATCTGAGGAGGAAATCATCAAAGTAATTTGGTCCATGGAATCAGATAAGGCCTTGGGGCCAGACGGATTCACAATACATTTTTATAAATCTTGTTGGAACATCATCAAAAAAGACCTCCTAAAAATGATAAGGGGATTCATGAAAAAGGCTAAGATTGGTGGGGGAACCAATTCCACTTATCTAGCCTTAATCCCCAAAGAGTCCAATCCTAAAACCTTTGCAAGATTTAGGCCCATATCGCTTTGTAATGCATCTTACAAAATTCTGGCCAAACTCTTAGCAAACAGAATCAAGCCTTTGCTCAAAATACTGATCTCCAGTCCTCAAGGTGGATTCATGGAAGGCAGGCATATTCTCGATAATCTCATCCAAGTTCAGGAGACAATTCACTCAAGCAAACAGCGGAGAGAGAAAGGTATGCTGATTAAACTCAATATGGCAAATGCTTTCGATAGAGTAAACCGCTCTTTCCTCATCAAAGTACTTCTCTCCTTTGGTTTCTCTCCTCACTTTGTTCAACTTATAAAAGCCTGCATAGATAACCCATGGATAGCCCCCTTAGTCAATGGTCAACCGTCCAATTTTTTTCAAGCACGGAGAGGCATCAGGCAGGGATGCCCCCTCTCTCTGTTTCTGTACATCTTAATGGCCGACTCCCTCAGTCGTAAACTCACAGCTGAAAGATTTGTTGGTTCCCTCCCAGGTCTCAAACCTTCCACAGATGCAAATCCTCTGAACCATGCACTTTTCGCAGACGATTATCTTCTCCTTGGAGGAGCATCCACCAGAATAGCCAAATCTTTCGACTCTGTTCTCAAAAGCTACTGCAGGGTGTCTAGAGCGCTTGTCAATGAGAGAAAGAGTGAAATCTTCAGTTGGAATACGAACCAACAAGATCTTAATAGCATTTCGAACCTCCTGGGATTCAGAGGCCATGCTCAATGGGATCGGTTCAAATATCTAGGACTCCCCATAACAAACGGACACAACAAGAGGTCGCTTTGGAATGATATAATCTGCAAGATCAAAGCAAAAATAGCAACCTGGGGAGGTTTCTAGCTGACTAAAGGAGGCAAAGTCATATTAATCAAGTCACTGCTGTCCGCGCTCCCAATCTACCAAGCAACTTTTCTGTTAGCACCTAGAAATGTAATGGAATAGATGTCTAAACTCTTAAGAGATTTTCTATGGTAGGGTGGAAAAGGAAACGAAAAGAAAATGCATCTAGCAAGTTGGGACTTAGTTAAAAAACCGATAGCTGAGGGAGGTCTTCAAATTCGCGATCCTTCTCTTGTTAACCTTGCGCTGGGAGGCAAGCTGTTGTGGAAGTTGATTCACGATCCCGGTCACCCAGTCAGCACCACTCTACTATCTAAATATGTGCACAATTCGGCCTTCAGAAATCTGCAATTCGACACCCCTGTCAACTGCATGCAGGTCTGGAGTCTTTGCTGTAAAAGCAGTAGCTTCTTCTAACAATTTCTTTACAGAGTCCTGGGAAATGGCAAACGCATCAAACTGTGGCATGATCGAATCATGGGGAATGTTCCCTTGGCGGAAATTGAGGAAATTGCAGATCTCAGAGACTAGTTAATTAGAGCAGGCATTAACAGTTTATACGATCTCTCTGTTTGGGATCATCACAGGGATTGGGTCAGTTGGGATTTCCACGGTGTCCCTGATAGATTAATGGCCCAAAAAATCCAACTTTCTGAATTGCTGGAGGATTCTACCCCTGAAAACCGTTATATGAAAGATAGTTGGGGCTGGGGTAAGACAGACATATACACTATAGCAACAGGTTATAAAGCTCTTCAGGCTTCAAGGAACAACAGTCATTCTCCAGCCTTTTGGAACCAAGTCTGGGCAAATCTAGCTCTCCCAAAAGTGAATTTATTCTTTTGGACCCTTGTGTAGAAATGTGAATAATAGATGAGTTATTCACCAAGATTATCCTGATTACACACTATTTGAGCTTCATGCATAATACATAACCTCTTCTACCATTGATCATCAATTTGTGGAATTAGAAGCAGTCGCATGCGCACATTAAAACATAATCAAGCACACATAGAACATGGTGATGGAATAAGATTTACAATTTAAAAACCTCAACTATCCTGGGGGATATTATAATGATAGAGAACATGTAACAATACATAGCACAAAGCTCCTCACAGCTCTCAGCACTATCTCACATGCTACACACAAACTAGCTCAGATATAGAACAAGTCACAAGTTCAAATCTCCTCCACAAGTCTGCCTGCCTCTACTGCGTAATCCAAGATGAATAATGATGAGATCCAAGTTCGAATCCCACTGGCTTGTACTGCGCAATCCTCATTGGCAATCTCAATCAATGTGTGTGCAAATCTCATGCACAGCTATAGTCACAACTGATAGTAGACTCACCCTTTCACCCACCTCTAACACTGGTCTCCACTGAACTGTCTCATGCATTGCAGTTAACTGATGTATTCTTTAGTTGATTTATGAGTTAATAATCAGTGAATTAATGAATAATTAATTCACACCACTCATCACTAGTGTATTTATCAGTTAGACTAAATACAACTAGTTCAACTAAGTTAAACCGAACACAACTCCACCAACTGTCTCATCAACTCCACCAAATTCTCACACATGAGTTCTGAATCAAGCGACCATGAAATAGCTCAACCAACTTGTGTGAACAGCATATAATTTCCGCGCCTGCATGCCACATCCGTAGCTCGAACTGAAGTGCTCCAAGAGGATAAGATAATGTTTATAGTCCAAATATTATTAAGAGCTAATAATATTCGAATGATCTATTTTTAGACTGGCAGTCTAAAAATAGACTCCGCCCAGTATGTCTAAAAATAGAGGTCCATCTATTTTTACCAACTTGACCAACCATCCATAAATAACATCCTGCAACTCATAGACCATGATCCATATGTCTAAAAATAGACATAGTCTAAAAATAGACTTTGCGACAAAAATCACTTGTGTGGCCCCCACCTAGTTTTGGTGATCACTTTCCAACTAGGATCAGGAAAGATGTTTCAGGATGCCTCCTTCATTGTTTCTTGTTGCCATCTTTCAACACTCTCTTTGCACATTGTTGAAAACGCAAATTCACTCCCCGCAACCTTCGCAAGCGCCCACACCCATGTATCCGGGTTCCTCCAAGAATCCCTCTGAATTAATCGAATAGGCTCCAAACAACTCAATCAATCTGATCCATCTATCATCAAAGTCTTCGACTGCTAGTCTAATTGCATGATGTCATTTTGAATCAATGGCAATGCTGGAACTCTTTGCACCCATGCACTCTTGCACTGCCTGTCAACTCGATCCGGCGTCCAAAGATCTCGACACCGCTACTTGATCTCGCTCGCATCAATCCAAACTCCATCATAAGCATCGGGTCATGCTAGGGCACCTCGTAGCCATGTTCAATTCATGAGATCCACACCATCTCATGAATCCTGCCCAGAAATCTCCTCTTGGGATTATTCATGCATGTCGCCCCACCTCTCACCTGGTGGTATAGCTGCATGCACTCCCTCTGCCCATCTGGCACGAAATTTCTCTGCATGAGTGGTTTCTTCCACTTCATGATCCTCATCTTTGTGTCGTTCACATCCAGGTTCACCCACATTCGAATGCAACTCTCTTCCCTCAAGCATCAATTGCATGTCTTTCTTGCACTTCCAACAATAGGAAGCTCCGCAGACATCCCATCTACTTCAAGTCTGTAGAGATTCTTTGCTCGAATCCCAACCTTCTTGACTTGTCCTGTTGCCTTGTGCCGAAGGAAAAATTTTCCTTCACTGAAGACAACTTCATACCTTTTATCCTCTAACATTGCGACTGAGATCAAATTCTTCTTTAAACCTGGAACATGCAATACATCTTGTAAAAGGAGAAAAGAAACGAGTTTACTCGTAGCTACGGAAAAGAAACGGCACCAATGCTGGTCGCATTGTATCGTCCATTGTCGCCCAACTCAACATGCATCTGGAGATTTTTCTCCACCAAGTCACTGAAAAGATTCACATCTCCCGTCATGTGAAAGGAAGCTCCACTATCAAAATACCACCCCGATCCCAATGCACTAGACACCATGCATGCGATCAATGAGAAGTCCAGCTCAAATTGCGAGGCAAGAGCCTCACCAGCTGCAGCTCCAGCAACCTGCTTGTTCTTCTTCTTCTATGGACAATTCGTGGCGTAATGCCCATGCTCGTGACAGTGAAAACAATTCACTTTGGACATGTCACGCTCTTTACCATCTGCACCGAATTGAGAAGCATTCTTCTTTCCCTTCCCCTTCTTTGCTTTGGCAGCCAAAGCGAAATCCTCTTCATCAGATGCCTTTGATGAAGATCCATCCCTGGTACTCCGCCTTATATCCTCTTGCACAAGATCCGACCAAAGTCGCTCCCATCCTGGCAATTTTTCCCGACCATTGACAAAGTCCTGATAGGAGTGCAAAATCTTCGGAAGCCCAAGGAGAGCCAAGCTCACCAATTCCTCATCATCCACACTAACTCCTACACTCCCAAGCTCATCCCTGCAGTGGACAAACTTTGTCAAGTATATCGGAATAGTGTCATTCTTCTCCATCTTTATTTTCCTGAGTTTATCCTTGAGCGCCAACTTCCTCTGGTCGCTCTTGCTTTGGAATAAATATGTCAAAGCTTTCCACATCAAGAATGGGGAGAAGCTTTTCGAGTGGCTGGACACTATGTGATCCTTCACGCCACATCCATAGAATCCTTTGTACTTTCCTGTCTTCTTTGCCAAGCCTCAACTTGAGCAGCATCAATAGGCTTTGGGACTTCGGCATCTATGAAATCCTTCAACCCGTTGTCATCTAACACCACCTCCATCCTGTCTTTCCATGCAATATAATTCGAGCTGCCTTCAAGGGCATAATCCAATCGTAATCCGTTGAAAGACATCTCGACTTTTGACACCAAGAAAACACTGTTGCAAATTCAAATTCCACCATCTCAAAACTCAACCGCTTCTGATCTGTGAGAACAAAGTATTTCTAGCACAGAGATCGACTGTAGGGGCATTTACTGGATTTTTCACCTTTCAAAGAAAGGATGAATCCAGAGGCTACCTGGCCCTCTTACAGACTCTGTCTACCGAAATAAAATGTAATCACTGTAATAGATCCGATGATCAACTTTCGCTCTGATACCATGTAGAAATTTGAATAATAGATGATTTATTCACCGAGATTATCCTGATTACACACTATTTGAGCTTCATGCATAATACATAACCTCTTCTACCATTGATCATCAATTTGCGGAATTAAAAACAATCGCATGCGCACATTGAACATTAATCAATCACACATATCAACACAATATGTAATGGGGAAAGCTTATAGCTGAAAACCCCCAACTATCTGTATATTATAATGATAGAGAACATGTAACAATCATAGTACAAACTCCTCACAAGCTCTCAACACTATCTCCAATTGTTACACACTACACAAGCTCAGATATGAACAAGTCACAAGTTCAAATCTCCTCCACCTGTTAGCCTACCTCTACTGCGCAATCCAAGATGGTTAATTGTGAGATCCAAGTTCGAATCCCCTTGGCTTGTACTGCGCAATCCTCATTGGAAATCTCAATCAATGTGTGCAAATCTCATGCACAGCTATAGTCACAACTGATAGTAGACTCACCCTTTCACCCACCTCTAACCTTTGGTCTCCAGGCTGTGCGTGCCTTTGCGGATTAGCGATGCTTATCTCTTTAGTTGATTTATGAGTTAATAATTAGTGAATTAATTAATAATTAATTCACACCACTCCTACTAGTGTATATTATTTATCGGATTAGACTAATCTATATGAGTTCAACTAAGTTAAAGTGAACATACTCCATCTTAAACATGTATCGACTCATAAACTACGCACATGAGTTCTAGCAAGTTGACCATGCAATAGCTCAACTAACCCCAGGAATAGCGTAATTCCTTATTAATTGCATGTGTCACATCTGTTAACTCGGGCCGAAGTGCTCCAAGAGGATAAGATAATGTTCTTGATCCAAATATTATTAAGAGCTAATAATATTAAGTGATCTGTTTTTGAGGCGTGATCTAAAAATAGACTCCGCCCAGTATGTCTAAAAATAGAGGTCCATCTATTTTACCAACTTGACCAACCATCCATAAATAGCATCCTGCAACTCATAGACCATGATCCATATGTCTAAAAATAGACATAGTCTAAAAATAGACTTTGTGACAAAAATCACTTGTGTGGCCCCCACCTAGTTTAGGTGGTCACTTTCCAACTAGAATCAGGAAATATGTTTCAGGATGCCTCCTTCACTGTTTCTTGTTGCCATCTTCAACACCTTGTTCATAATAAACTTTTAACTGGAGACAATCTAATGAAGAGGAACATTGCAGGGCCACATAGGTGTGCGTTGTGCAGAAGCAACCTAGAAACTGCCCAGCACTTATTCTTGGACTGCATATTTGCTAAAGAAGTATGGGTTCTTTCTCTTCAGGATCTACAGATCCCTGACTTTCCTCAGAGTTCCATTTCTGATCTATTCGCCTCCTGGAGCCATCTTTACCCTCACAGCATCCCCAACAAGTCTTTTTGGCACAAAGTCTGGACAGCTATACCCAAATATGTTTGATGGCAAATATGGTTGGCCCACAATGATCAGATTTTTAATGGACTGCAACACTCCCCTTTTTAGGTAGCAGCTAAAGCCAAATATTTCCTCTTGGAAGCCGCCCAATAGCAGTACTTTAAAGAATACTCATTGCTCCTACCCAAAGAAAGGAGGCGGCTTTGCTCCCTAGATCCTTCTCCTCGAATGTATCTTCTCAATCCTCAAACAAAAAATCCGGAATGGCGTAAAAGAGACTCCGAGGAAGCCTTCAATAAATGGTGGAGGGCTAAAAATCTTTCCACTCTTTTCTTCGATGGGGCCTCCAAAGGAAACCCAGGGATCGCCGGTGCAGGTGGGGTCATCTATTCTTCGGATGGGTCATCAAGAGACTGCTTCTGTTGGGGCTTAGGCCAAAAAACCAACAATCAAGTAGAGTTATTTGGTCTTCTCAAAGCCTGCCTCATAGCAAGAGACAAGGGTGTCAAATACCTTCAAGCTTTCAGAGATTTAGAGATCCTTATAAAAAAATTAAATACTGAACAATCTTTTAGCAATGCCAGCCTCAACAAAATTTTGGGCAGATTGAAAAGAGTCCTTCAAGACTTTGCCTCTTTCAAGTCCTATCATATTCTCAGAAATCTGAACACTGAAGCAGATCAAATGGCGAACAAAGGATGCTCTCTCATGAAAGGACAACTTATTATAAACGACGAAAGTTCCTTTCATAGACCTTGAAATAGACTCATTACATAAGCAGAACTAGATGGATATTTTCATTGTAATAGGGGCTGCCTTGGCAAAGACCCCACCACTCTTTCTTAAATAAATAAAACTCATACTCGTTGCAGTTAAAAAAAAAATACACGGTTTTAAGAGTAATTAGACTATACATACACCATCAGAGGAGATAGGTATAACAAATTTTGTCAATTACACGTAATATTTTATTTTAGTGATTAAAGTTTCACTGAACTCAATGAATGAATAGAGATATGAACTTGTACCATAAACACTCGTAACAGGGCCACTACCGTGCAATTAAATTATGATAAAATCACGTCAATCCTGAGCTCAAAAGTAGGAAATCACTAACAAGATACGAAGAAATATTTGTAATTAAAACTTCATAAATTCCAGAGTACCAGTAATCCAACAAAGGGGAGAGCATAAAATGATGCTTAGTTTAGCCTTGAGATAATGACAATGTTGTAACAAACTTATTTTTAGATGACACTCGTTGCTACAAGAGATTATAAGGAGTACGTTGAAAATTTTCCCACAAAACTGCACACACAAATTGCAAGCTAAGCCTGGGGCATAATGAGGTGAAAAACTTGACTCTAGGTGAACAAATCCAAGCATTCATATTTCCCAGCCCGCCTGCTCTTCGGAGTTCAAAGGAGCATCTTAGACTGCCTTTGTCTTTCTCCACTTTAGGTTTCATGCAAATTACGAGAGTGGCGAAATGATCAAGGATATGTATGACTCTTTTTCATCATTGTTTCAAACCATCAATGGGAGCTTCCAAACAAGTAGCCCCCTACATGTTCTAGTCCCACATTTTGGTGGACCTCTACCAAAGGAAAAAGGTTAGGCTGTCTGTTCAACTAAGTGATGAATTTACACACGTTTTAGACCACTTGGCCATAGGTAATAATTTAATAATTTATGGGAGGCATTTAAAGTGATATTTATTTGATGATACTCTTCCTAGTATTGATATGTCAACAATGTACATTGCACGTACAAAAATAAATCATTGCAAATAAGATCATTGAGATCACAGCGAATGAAATGCAAGAAAAAAAAACAAAATATTTTAAAAAAGAATATTTTTTTTGTTTTTTTTTTTTATAATGTTAACTTTAGATAACAATATTTAATTTTTAGTCAAAAAAACAAACTAATTGATAGTCAAATTCTTACCCAATGCATTATCTACCTGCCTGAAGCAGGGATAATAACTTGCAGAAAAACATATATCTACCCAATTGGAATGACTGGAGTTATTGCCATAGTTGATAGAAAAGTAAGGATACAATACACAATATAGATCAAATATGGAAATTTAGATGACGAGGAAGTAATGGCGAGACAATATTTATTTTCACAAAAACTGGAAGATTTGTATTAAATTGATAATAACTCATCTTGGTGGATGCTACAAGAGTACATAAGTAGGTATAACCTTCAAAAGTAGCCATATAATAATAATGGGCTTTGAAAATACATCAAGCAATTCTAAAATATATATATATTGAAGTTCAGCAACAAACCTAGTAGTGTAAATTTGAAGATATACTCCAAGAAAATTGATACCAAAGCAAAACATTAAGTTAAACTTCTAGAGGGAGGAGGACCAATGGATTTTGAAGTTGTAGAAGAGTTCCCAAGAGCTACTTCATTGAGATTTGGAAGAGTAGAATTCACCTTAGTTGGAGAAGACGAACCAAATTTTCTAGAGGAAGAAATCCACATGAAATTAGGATGTCAAGTTGCATTGATGTCCAACAACTAGCTCTTGATTGTGCTAATATTATCCAACAACTAGCGAATTAGCTTCCGATGTTAAACCAACAAATCCATCATTGTTTCCAACAGGGTTGTGGGTTGTCCAAATGGATATGTTGGGTGAGTGAGGAGGAGCAAAGATCAATAATATTTCCTCCTAACTAAGTTAGAGTGGACTTGACAACAAAAAGGCTATTAAAGGCCATGATAGAGATGTTGACCATAGAGGAATAAAGCATTGGCAAGGTGGGGCCAAGAGAAGGTGGGGGCGTAGATGGAACAAGAGACAAGGGAGGTGACAAAAATCATTTATAGGAGAATATAAGCCTTGAAGGAATAAAATTGTAGTTGGAAACAACCTTTACCAGTCATGCCAAAGACCACAACATGCCATAATTTGACCAGATAGCCATAACCAGAGCTTCGTGCAAAATCCCACCTTGAATTGTGGAGTTACACGAGGGGATTTATGACAAAGAGCAATAGTGAAGGTATATAGGATGATGGATAGGATGACATTTACATGAGATTGACACAATGGCTCTTGGACACATGTTTCATAGGTTGGTGGAAGTGATTTAATGTGAGTCTTAACATGGAATAAGATGTATGGAATGTTTCTTATCGATGAATTGCACCCCAACATTTCCTAAAAGGCCCTTATTTTCTTGCAAATTCACAAATGAGTTATTGTATCGAGGAGTGTGAAAGAAGGGAATTTTGGAAAAGAGAAGAAGGAGTAAGCAACTTCGGAGGAAAGTAGATTTCAATTATTAGTTAGAGGAGGAAGTGCCTAGACATATGATGTATAGTGTTTTCGGATTTTCCTATGATATTTAAACTCACGATGTTGAGGGAGAAGACAAATTTGATCCCAAATAGTAAAATGTAGGCTTTAGCTTGATTATTGATGCCTATGCTAAGGTTCTAAGAGAGTATTTCCAATATTTCCTCCTAAATCATAAATGTCTCCCCATGCACCTACCACCTCTTGTTAAAACAATTTTTATAGTTAATCCATATTCTCTACATACTCTAATATTTCCAAAAGCATTATTCAAATAACTAAGCTTCTCATCTTCATTCAATTAAAACAATATTTTAATCATCAATATTTTCCTTCTCCACCATAAATAATTAATAATATAATGAATTTTAATTATTAATAATTATTTTCATTTTAGAAAATAGCCTTAAAATAAGCATATCAAGAAAATTCACTAGCTCCCAAACAAATAAAATAAAAAAGGAGAGATTCTATTACCTTCTTTTGACATTATTGCCACATAGATCAAGTTGTAGAAATTTGTATAATTTGCTGAATTATTCACCGAGATTATCCGGATTATACACTATTTAAGCTTCATGCATAATACATAACCTCTTCTACAATTGATCATCAATATGCGGAAATAGAAACAGTCGCATGCGCTCATAAAACAATAATCAAGCACACATATCAACACAGTATGTAATGGGGAAAGCAATAGCTAAAAAACCCCAACTATCTGTATAGTATAATGATAGAGAACATGTAACAATACATAGCACAATACTCCTCACAAGTACTCAGTACTATCTCCGAAAAGTTACACACAAAACTAACTGAGATTTGAACAAGTCATGGGTTCAAATCTTCTCCACAAGTCTGCCTACCTCTACTGCGCAATCCAAGTGAGTAATGAATGAGATCCAAGTTCGAATCCCACTAGCTCCAACTGCGCAATCCTCATTGGCAATCTCCATCAATGTGTGTGCAAATATCATGCACAGCCAATAGTCACAATTGATAACAAACTCACCCTTTCACCCACCTCTAACACTAGTCTCCACTGAACTGTCCATGCATTGCAATTAACTTATGTGTTCTTTATTTGAATTATGAGTTAATAATTAGTGAATTAATTAATAATTAATTCACACCACTCATCACTAGTGTATTTTTCAGTTAGACTAAATACAACTAGTTCAACTAAGTTAAATAGAACACAACTCCACCAACTGTCTCATCAACTCCACCAAACTCTGCCACTTGAGTCCTAATTGAAGTCAACCATGCAATAGCTCAACTAACCCTTAGGAAAAGCGTATTTCCTTCTGTCAGCTGCATGTGCCACATCCAAGCATCAAACTGAAGTGCTCCAAGAGGAAAAGATAATGTTTATAGTCTAAATATTATTAAGAGTTAATAATATTTGACTGTTCTATTTTTAGCTCGACAGTCTAAAAATAGAAACCGCCCAATGTCTAAAAATAGAGGTCCATCTATTTTTACCAACTCGACCAATCATCCATAAATAGCATCCTGCAACTCATAGACCATGATCCATATGTCTAAAAATAGACATAGTCTAAAAAATAGACTTTGCGCCAAAAATAGCCTGCGGGCCCACTTAGTGAAGGCGACTTCATTTCACTAAGCTCCATCATCTTGTTGCATTTTCAACACTCCCTCTCAACAAGATATGGATTATCTGCAACCCCTATCCTGCCTCTATGGAATTCGAATTTGCTCCTGGTGAGCGCCTTCGTCAAGATGTCAGCATCCTGATCCTCCATGGGAATATATGAAAGTAACATGATTCTCCGCTGCACACAATCTCTGATATGATGGTACCTGATGTCGATGTGTTTGGATCTATCATGAAATACTGGATTATCCGAGAGTTTAATGCAACTCTGGTTATCACAATAAATCACAGTAGGCTCCAAATGTGACCCGAACAATCCGACCAGAATCTTCCTCATCCAAATAGTCTCGCATGCAGCCAAGCTTGCTACCATGTACTCGGCCTCCGCGGAACTGAGTGCCACGGATCTATGCTTCCTGTTGTACCAGAAAACTGCTGTTGATCCGATACTGAAGATCCCTCCAGATGTGCTCTTTTGGTCCGTTGGGCTCCCTGCCCAATCTGCATCCGTGAAGCCACATAGCTTCACCTCATCCTCCTGTCTGTACCACAGACCATATCCCGATGTGCCTCTAAGATAACACAATACATGCTTGCCTGCCTTCCAGAAGAGCTTGGTAGGCTTAACCATAGCTTGCGAAAGCTGGTTAACAACATAACATATATCGGGTCGTGTATTGACCAGATACATAAGCGACCCCACCAACTGTCGATAAACAGTGGCATCCACTACCTCCGCTGAAGTAGCATCCTCCTTCCTCCAACCTCCAGGAAGAGGAGTATCAACAGGCTTGCAGCCATGCATGTTGAACTTCTCTAGTATCTCCTGGGCATACTTACCCTGAGAAACAAATAGTCCATCACTGCGCTGCCAAATTTCCAATCCCAGGAAATAATGAAGGAGGCCCAAGTCCTTCATCTCAAACTCTCTAGCAAGATCCTCCTTGCATGAAAGTATCAACAGCTCATCACCCGTCAAAATCAGATCATCTACATACAGTACAATGATCGGCAACTTCCCCTCCACCACAATCTGGTAGAGGTTAGGATCCGCCTCACTCTTGGAGAATCCAAGTCCGGTGAAATAACTGTCTATCCGTGTGTACCAAGCACGAGGTGCTTGTTTCAACCCATACAGTGCTCTCTTGAGTCTGCACACATGCGACTCACTGCTGAAGATCTCGAAACCTTCGGGCTACTCTATGTACACCTCCTCCTCAATGACTCCGTTGAGGAACACAGTCTTCACATCCATCTGATGGATGTGCCACCCCATCTACACTGAGAGAGCTAGGATCGTCTGTATGGAAGAGTACCTTGCGACAGGTGCAAAGGTCTCCTCATAATCGATCCCCTCGATCTATGAGAAGCCACGGGCAACAAATCTTGCCTTGTACTTCTCCACACTCCCATCAGCCGCCTGATTCACTTTGTAGATCCATCGCGAACCCACCACTGATTTCCCCTCCGGTCGCGGGACAATCTCCCATGCACTGTTTCTAACAATCGAATCATACTCTTCCACCATGGCATCTACCCATGCGGGATCCTCCATAGCTTCCTCGAAAGAGGATGGCTCTGTCATGACACATTTGCTCATAAGAGCCATGTATCCAGTGTACCGGTCCGGTGACTGTCTCTGTTTGCGCTGTGCTGTAGGCGGTCCTACAACCTTCTCTGCATCTCGAGCCAATCGCTCAACTTCTGTAGTGCGCTTGCGCTCTCTGATGGTTGGCGCTGCATTAGTGGTCTCTTCCACTCCATGAACTTCCTCTTGTGGCTGATCCACATCCGGAAGCTCATCCTTAGAAACTAATAGCTCCTCATATGCATGCAAGTGTGGCTCCCTCTCAAGCGAACACTTCATGGCTTTCTCCTCCTGAAATTTTATATCCCGTCGCACAACAGTCTTGCGACTGTCTGGAAAATACACACGATAGTTGTGGGGCATATCAGTGTACCCCAAAAATATTCCAACCTCTGCGGTCAGATCCAGCTTCTTTCTGGCATCCTTCATCACATGCATGTAGACAGGTGAGCCAAAAATCCTCAAATGGGAAATATCAGGCCTCTTGCCAGAAAACGCCTCCTCTGGTGTACTCATTCCAAGTATCTTGTGAGGACAACGGTTCTGCACATACACTGCAGTATTGCATGCCTCCGCCCACAAGTGAAGGGGTAGGCCCTGGTCATGAAACATCGCCCGTGCAGCACCCACGATCGTTTTGTTCTTCCGCTCAGCAACCTCGTTCTGCTGTGGGTTATGGGGTGCGATGAGCTCTCTCTGAATCCCTTTCGCGCTGCAAAAGTCCTTGAATTCAGCAGAGATGAATTCACCACCATTGTCGCTCTTAAGAGCCTTCACATGCTTCCCCGATTCCTTCTCAACTAGCGCCTTGAACTCACAGAACTTTGAGTATGTCTCGCTCTTCTTCTGCATGAAGAATATCCAACACTTCCGAGAGAAATCATCAACAAAAATCACATAGTAATTGTGCTTTGCTGTCGAAGCTACTGAGAAAGGTCCACACACGTCTGTGTGGATTCTCTCAAGGATCGTCGTGGCGCGACTATCCTTCTCGTGAAAGGTGGCTTTCACAAATTTTCCTAAGGTACACCCCTTGCACTGATCTGACTGTGCAAGGGTGCCTTTAGGAAGCCCAGTAGAAATATGCTGCAGTATCTTCAAAGCTCCATGGTGAAGGTGGCCCAATCTCCGGTGCCACAGCTCGCCATCATCCCGGCTCACCACTCGTTCCGCCTTGCATGCCATTGCTGCGCAGCCATCTACTTGCAACTGATAAAGGTTCTTGACTTGAGCCCCTATCTTCTGGGTTTCTCCAGTTGTCTTATTGCGCAGGAAAGCTTTTCCTTCGCTGAAGACCACATCATACCCCTTGTCTTCCAACATCGCCACAGAGATCAGATTCTTCATCAATCCTAGAACATGCAACACTTCCTTCAATACGAACGGTTTACCAGACTCCCTCTCAAAGGAAATGGTACCGATACCGGTCGCACTGTATCTACCATCATCGCCCATCTCGATGTGCACTCCAAGATATTTTTCCTCCAGATCTGAAAACAGATCCCGATCTCCAGTCATGTGAAAAGACGCACCACTATCCAAGAACCATACTGATCCCATCACACTTGAGACCAAGCATGCGATCAGTGAAAAATCCAGTTCAAACTGCAAGGCTAAGGCCTCTCCCGCTGCAGATCCAGCAACATGCTTATTTTTCTTCTTCTGGGGACAATTTGTGGCATAATGTCCGTGCTGGTGACAGTGAAAGCACTTCACCTTGGACATGTCTTGCTTCTTGCTTTTTGCACCAGACTGAGAAGCTTTCTTGCTCTTCCCCTTCTTTTCTTTGGCAGCCAAAGCGCAATTTTCTTCATCAGATACCTTTGATGAAGATCCGTCCCTGGTAGTCTGCCTGATCTCCTCTTGCATGAGATCCGACCAAAGTCGCTCCCATCCCGGCAACTTCTCCCGACCATTGACAGAGTCCCGATAGGAATGCCAACTCTTCGGAAGACCAAGGAGAGCCAAGTCCACCAAGTCCTCATCATCGACAGTCACCCCCACACTTCCCAGCTCATCTCTGCATTTAGTGAACTTCGTGAGGTACTTGGCGATACTGTTGCCTTTCTCCATCTTAATGTTTCTGAGTTTATCCTTGAGCGCCAACTTCCTCTGGTCGCTCTTGCGCTGGAATAGATCTGTCAAATATTTCCACATCAAGTATGGAGAAGCTTTTCCATGTAGGCTGGATACAATGTGATCCTTCACGCCCTCCAACAGAATCCTTCGACATTTTGCCATCTTATTTTGCCAAGCCTCAACTTGAGCAGCATCAGTAGGCTTTGGGATCTCAGCATCTATGAAATCCTTCAGCCCGTTATCATCTAATACCGCCTCCATTCTGTCCTTCCATGCAACATAATTTGAACTGTCCTCAAGGGCATATTCCAGTCGCAAACCGTTGAAAGACATTTCAACTTCGGCACCAAGAAAAACAAACTGCTACAAAATTCGAATTCCAAGCTCAAAACTCAACTGCTTCTGGATCTGTGAGAACAAATTATTTCTAGCACAGAGATCGACTGTAGGGGCGTTTACTGGATATATCACCTTTCAAAGAAAGGATGGATCTAGAGGCTACCTGGCCCGTTACAGACTCTGTCTACCGAAATAAATTGTAATCACTGTAATAGATCCCGATGATCAATTTAGCTCTGATACCATGTAGAAATTTGTATAATTTGCTGAATTATTCACCGAGATTATCCTGATTATACACTATTTAAGCTTCATGCATAATACATAACCTCTTCTACAATTGATCATCAATATGCGGAAATAGAAACAGTCGCATGCGCTCATAAAACAATAATCAAGAACACATATCAACACAGTATGTAATGGGGAAAGCAATAGCTGAAAACGCCCAACTATCTGTATACTATAATGATAGAGAACATGTAACAATACATAGCACAATACTCCTCACAAGTACTCAGTACTATCTCCAAAGTTACACACAAAACTAACTGAGATTTGAACAAGTCATGGGTTCAAATCTTCTCCACAAGTCTGCCTGCCTCTACTGCGCAATCCAAGTGAGTAATGAATGAGATCCAAGTTCGAATCCCACTAGCTCTAATTGCGCAATCCTCATTGGCAATCTCCATCAATGTGTGTGCAAATCTCATGCACAACCAATAGTCACAACTGATAGAAAACTCACCCTTTCACCCACCTCTAACACTAGTCTCCACTGAACTGTCCATTCATTGCAGTTCACTGATGTGTTCTTTAGTTGATTTATGAGTTAATAATTAGTGAATTAATTAATAATTAATTCACACCACTCATCACTAGTGTATTTTTCAGTTAGACTAAATACAACTAGTTCAACTAAGTTAAATAGAACACAACTCCACCAACTGTCTCATCAACTCCACCAAACTCTGCCACATGAGTTCTAATTGAAGTCAACCATGAAATAGCTCAACTAACCCTTAGGAAAAGCGTATTTACTTCTGTCAGCTGCATGTGCCACATCCAAGCATCAAACTGAAGTGCTCCAAGAGGATAAGATAATGTTTATAGTCTAAATATTATTAAGGGTTAATAATATTTGACTGTTCTATTTTTAGCTCGACGGTCTAAAAATAGAAACCACCCAATGTCTAAAAATAGAGGTCCATATATTTTTACCAACTCGACCAATCATCCATAAATAACATCCTGCAACTCATAGACCATGATCCATATGTCTAAAAATAGACTTTGCGCCAAAAATAGCCTGCGGGCCCACTTAGTGAAGGCGACTTCATTTCACTAAGCTCCATCATCTTGTTGCATTTTCAACACAAGTCTGGTTAGTCGTTCTAGTTCATTTTTGTGCCTAAACATATAACTAATGAAGGTATCAATTTATTAAATAGTTTGTTATTATATAGATTTTTTATTTTTTATTTTTTTTGGTTATGTATCAAATTTTTTGGTGAAAATCACATTCGAGAAATTTGTGTCGAAGCGTTTCGAACCAGCCGTGTGGTTCATCATCAGGACAAGATGAGAAATCTGATCTAGGACTCAGCTTAAATAGATAATAAAGCTCCAATTAGCCATTGTAGAATAATGGTTAGTTTGACTATAAAAAATATAAAAATATAAAAATTAAAAATAACAGTAGTATAATAATAATTATTATTATTTAATTTAATTTTTTTATATTCAAAACTTAAAAAAAAATAATAATAATAATATAAAATAAATAAATATATTAAAAATAAATAAATATATATTATTTGATTGTAATTCAATATATTATTTGAAACTAAATTTTTATTTTTTAATTTTTTAATTTTTTAATTTTTAATTTTATTTTTTTAAATAGATAAATTAATTAATTAAATATAAATAAATAAAAATGAAATTTAAAATAAATAATAAAAATAATAATGATAAATAAATAAATAATAAGTAACTAATTAATAAAGAATAAATAGATAAATAACAATAATAAAGAACCAAAAACGAAAAAAGGAAAATGAGAGGAGAGGAGAGGAAAAGATGGCTCGAGGAAAAATAGAAGGGAAGAAAACCAATAACTAAGAATGAAGGGCAGAGATCCAACATCTGCTCACACTCCACCCATCATCCCTGTTAAGGTTGAGCGACCTCTTTTCGATTTCAAGGGCCTCCCTAAACTTTCGGTGGTGGAAATGGTCCACCCTCGCAATAACCTCAGCATCTTCAATGCAAATGTGATGCTTCGTCTTTTCAACATGCTCTGTTAAGGCAGAGGAGCGAGATCTATTATGGCGCTGACCTAAAACATAATAGATCTCGCTCCTCTGCCTTAGCAGAGCATGCTGAAAAGATGAAGCATCACATTTGCATTGAAGATGCTGAGGTTATTGTGAGGGTGGACCATTTCCACCACTAAAAGTTTAGGGAGGCCCTTGAAATCGAAAAGAGGTTGGTCAACCTTAATAGGGATTGCGGGTGGAGTGGGAGCAGATGTTGGATCCCTGCCCTTCATTCTTAGTTCTTGGGATTCTTCCCTTCTATTTTTCCTCGGGCTATCTTTTCCTCTCCTCTCGTCCCGTTTTCCTTTTTCGTTTTTGGTTCCTTATTATTGTTATTTATCTATTTATTCATTTATTCTTTATTATTAAATTACTTATTATTTATTTATATATCATTATTTATTATTATTATTTACTTTTATTTTTAATTTTATTTATTTATTTATAATTAATTAATAAATTTATTTATCTAGTAAAAAAAAAATTAAATAAATAAATAAAAATAAAAATTCAGTTTCAAATAAAATAATATATTGAATTACACTCAAATAATATATATTTATTTATTTTTAATATATTTATTATTATTATTATTATTATTATTTTTTATTTATTGATTTATTTTTATTTTTTATTTATTTATTTATATTTATATTTATTTATTATTATTATTATTATTTTTAAAATTTTTGAATATAAGAAATTAAATAAAATAATAATAATTATACGACTATTATTTTTATCTAACAGTTATTCTACAACGACTAATTGGAGCTTTATTATCTGTTTAAGCTAAGTCATAGATCAGATTTCTCATCTTGTCCTGATGATGAACCACACTGGCTGGTTCGAAACACGTCGACACAAATTTCTCGAATGTAATTTTCACCAAAAGATTTGATACATAATTTATGGATCACAGAAGCCAAATTCCTAATATTTTTTTGGTTATTTTAAACATTTTATTATTGAATGATTATTATTAAGTATTAATATATCAGGTTAGATATATTTTAATTTTGGAAGATGGATTGAGATGCAATTTTTTAAAGTGGAAAGAGATTTTATTTTTCTTCGGGCTTAGTAGATCTCGAGTTAAAACAAATTTAGGCTAGTTAAATCATTAGCCTTTAAATAAATTACATTATAGAAAAATACCATGACAAAAACCATGGATTAAAAATATCGTGGGCATTACAACATCTCTACCATACTGGCTGTATAATTTTATGTTTTTATTTTATTTTATTTTTTAAATTTAATTTAATTTTTGGAATCTAAGCTTCTGTGATCCATAATATAAATTAGTAGAAATTCTTTCGGTAAAAATCACATGTAAAAGAACGTGGTCGACGCGTTTCGAACCAACCAGTGTGGTTCATCATCAGGACTATGAGAGATTAGATCCAGACATTAAGTATAAATAGATGTAGAAATGGCTCAACTAGCCGTTAGGATAACGACTAGTTTGACTAAGAAAAAGTAAATATTCCATTATTTATTTATTTAATTGATTAATTAATTTCTATTTCTTTATTTATTATTATTATTTTAATAATTTTTTACAACCTTTAATATATTTAAACATCTAATTGACCAATTCAATAATATAATGGTAAATAATTTAACCAATCTTGGTGCATATATGTAAATTTTTTATTAAATTATATAATAATCAATTATTATTAATAATTAATAAATATATTTAATTCTTATCCATGTAATTTAACAAAGTATCAATTCAATAGTCAAACATGGAGTCAAACCAATTATAGAGAACAATAAATAAATATATAAATAAATAAATAAAAATACAAAATAAAATAAAATATAAATATAAATAAATAAATAATAAATAATACATAATAAATAAGAAAAAATAAATAAATAAAAACAAAAATAAAATATAAATACAAATTAGTAAATAAAAATAGAAATATTTTATTATTATTATTATTATTATTTTAAATAAATAAATAAAGTATAAATAAATAAATAAATAAATAAAATTAATTAATTAATTAAATAAATATAAATATAAATATAAATAAATAAATAAGTTAATTTTTTTTAATAAAAATAAATAAACAAAGTATAAATAAATAAATAAATAAAATTAATTAATTAATTAAATAAATAAATATAAAAATAAATATAAATAAAAATAAATAAATAAATAAAAATTAATATATCATAAAAAAATTAATAAGTTAAAAAAAATTTAACTTATTTATTTATTTATATTTATATTTATTTAATTAATTAATTTTATTTATTTATTTTTTATACTTTATTTATTTATTTAAAATAATAATAATAATAATAATAAAATATTTCTATTTTTATTTATTAATTTGTATTTTTATTTTATTTTTGTTTTTATTTATTTATTTTTTCTTGTTTATTATGTATTATGTATTATTTATTTATTTATATTTATTTATATTTATATTTATATTTTATTTTATTTTGTATTTTTATTTATTTATTTATTGTTTTCTATAATTGGTTTGACTCCATGTTTGACTATTGAATTGATACTTTGTTAAATTACATGGATAAGAATTAAATATATTTATTAATTATTAATAATAATTGATTATTATATAATTTAATAAAAAAATTACATATATGCACCAAGATTTGTTAAATTATTTACCATTATATTATTGAATTGGTCAATTAGATGTTTAAATATATTAAAGGTTGTAAAAATTTATTAAAATAATAATAATAAATAAAGAAATAGAAATTAATTAATCAATTAAATAAATAAATAATGGAATATTTACTTTTTTTAAGTCAAACTAGCCGTTATCCTAACGGCTAGTTGAGCCATTTCTACATCTATTTATACTTAATGTCTGGATCTGATCTCTCATAGTCCTGATGATGAACCACACTGGTTGGTTCGAAACGCGTCGACCATGTTCTTTTACATGTGATTTTTACCGAAAGAATTTCTACTAATTTAATTTAATTTTGTTAAGTCAAAATATTAAATATTACAATATCTCTTATCAAACCTTTCACCATAAAATCATATAATGAGTATTTTAACATTTATTTTGTTATTAAAATATATAAATTCACAATTATTATTTTTTTTTCTATTTTTTAATTAATTAAAAAAAAAAATTATGATATTAAACAAATATTTTAACATTTATTTTGTTATTAACAAATATAAATTCACAATTAGATTTTTTCTATTTTTAATTAATTAAAAAATTAATTATGATATTAAACAAATATTGCATCTATGTTTAGTGGGGAGAATTTTAAAAATATATAATGAATATTTAAATTTAATGTGACTAGGTATTGTTGTCCTCTACAACAACCCCCCATTTCATATAATTTTTATTCACAACACTATAATATGAAATGGGTCCCTTTTATTTTTTAATTGGTATCAATTTTGTATTATTCAAAAAGGTCCGAAAATGAAATAAAAAACATTACAAAAAAACCTTTTTGACAAACCAATAATGGCTCTCAGATATAAATAATTAGTCTTTTTATCATTGCGATAAAGCCGATCGCATATCGCAATGACAAAGGAGACATAACTTAAGGAACTTTTGGTTTGCTCCGATGTGACATACCATGCATGCTTTGTTTATCGCCATATACCATGCGATATCCCTACAAATGCTCCGATGCGATGCGATATCGCGCGCTCCGTGAACGATGATTCCAAGAGATGCCAATATAAGAAAAGCGCCTTTTCGCCCCGATGCGATGCGATAAACCCAAAAACACGAACTTCAAAAAAGTTGTTAAAACGGGGATATTATGATTAATTCGTATTAAAAGCCTTATCTTTCTAATGGAGATTCACCTGCGCTCAACCGCCAAAACGGCCAAGGCACGCTTAAAACAAATCATTCCACCAATAAACGACGTGATGGACATTTAAATGATTGACAGGTTTTTACGGCCATTTAATGAAATAGTAAGTCTAAATATTTTTACGGATTGGATCCATGGCAACCTTAAGTTAATTCTTCATCACGCATTAATCAATATATTTCGCCCGTATTTGGTTTTTACTGCCAATTCTCTGTGTTACGCTTATTTTTACTCCTGTGCAGAATTCTTCTAAGCTGATAGATGCAATCAAAATGGGGAAGAAGTCCAAGAAAACTGCAAACGCTTCCGCTTCGCCAGCCATAGAACAAGCCATCACTGATCCAGAAAATAAAAAGAAAGGATTGATATCTGATACTACATGTTCAGGTCTTGGCAAAACTTCTTGGCAAAGTACCTATAATTTGATAGAAGCTGAAGAACCTGAAGTGACAATAGTAGAAGCCACAGTCGATATGACTCAAAAATCTGAAGGTACTTTAAAGGACTTAGCTGACTCTTTCCTTCATCGGATAGCAGCTCGAGAACAAATTCTCCCATATACGGATGTAGTAAGGTGGGCAATTGAGGAACTCCCAATCACAGACAGAACCTTCTGCACCAGAGATGGGAGAATCTTCGGTTCATTTCAAGCTAATGATTTGAGGCAAATGTATCATTTGCCTGAGCCAGAGAAGAAGTACAACAAGGCATTTCTGGAGAAATTCCGAAATGAGAACGAAATTGAATCCGAACCCATTCGGAATTGGAGGCAGAATCCGGCAAAACACAAGCATAAATCTTCCGGTATGTATTCTGTTGATTCTCTATGTTCTCCTTATTGTTATGCTGGGATCATGATGTGTAGATTATGGGGTTTGCACGACTCCTCTAATTTCACTATAGAAATGGTTCCTTTAATGGAGGCCGCGTGTAATAGTGAAATTATGGATTGGGGAACTATACTGTCCGACAAATTAGCCACCGCAGTTCTTGATTTCAGAAGCAAGACCCGCATTTCTGAAAGGCTTATTCCCCCATTCTACTATAGTGCTTATATCCTGGACACCCTGTGTTTTAATTCTGAATTTCCCGTGCTCGGCTGGAGGTGGACTCCACAAGACCCCATGCCCATTCACATATACTATCAAAAAGTGTGGAAAACCTCCCATAGGCACCATTTATACCAAATCTGCAATGGCTTCATGTTACCCATTCATTACTCTATTTTTGATAAACCTGCTCCCAAGATTTCCTACCAAGCAGGGATTGATTTAACTGGCTTAGGGAGATGGTTTGCAGAGGAAAAATTTACTTATATAAGAATTTTTGGCAGCCAAGCCAAACCTCATGCTCTTCCTCTGTACATACCTGATAAACTGCTGGCAAGGGAGATAGCTTATCAGATTATTTCCGAGGGCGTTACACAAACTCTAAAGAGAAATAAGAAGCAGGTCTGGCCCTCTTTTCCTCTTAGATGTGGTGTCTACACCTTGAATGATCTCAAACATGCAGAGAAAGAAGCTATAAAGATGAAATCATTAACTCTAGCAACTCTCCCTAATAGGCAATTTGATCCCGACAAAGTTGCCTATAATGCCCTTGAACATGCCAAATTGGCAAAGTTTGATCATAAAGAAGATATGTTTGATGACCTGTTCTCCACAGCCGAGTCAATGTCCCAAGTTAGATCGTTGGCCAGGATGAAATATCAAGATGAAGATTTAGTTGAATTCAACAGACTTAGAGAACAGAGGTTGCAAACTCTGCCCCTAGATCTGTTAGCAACAAGCCCAGCAGCAGGATCAAGCGAGCCTGAACATCGACATATTAAGGAACCTCAGATTGCAACAAAAGAACAGGAGAAAGTGCAAGAGGAAACCCAGACGAAAGAGCAGGAACATAGCACCATAAAGGGAAATGAAGATACTCAAATTAATCCCAAATTGCTCCAAGAATGGCAGCAATTCAATTCAATTATCAACAATCCTGAGGGCTCAAAGGAAGCCGAAACATCAAGAGTAGCAGACACACAGGAGACCACTTCAAAACAAGTTCCAGATGAAACCAGTGGCCTACCCAGTTCTAAAGGAGTAGAGATAATCCCAAAGGATCCCTCCGATCAAATTATTTTGCAGATAGAAGAAATTCCTCCCTTGGATGTCTTCTATAGCCCGAAACACAAAGCTGTGGTAAAACGACAAAGGAAGAGGAGAAGGACTGATCAGCCTTCCCTATTCCCAGAATTAACAGTAACGGGCAATGTGGTTTGGAAGGAGGAATTTGACCCCTCTGAGGACCTAACAAAACTATCACAATTTGCTGGAGCCTATTCGGCAGCAACAATAGATAAGGCATCAGAGGTGAGTCTTTTATTAAAAACAAAAGACCAGGATATTTTCTCATTACAAGCGCAACTATCAGAAGCACGGCAGAAGGCAGAGCAGGCAGAACTGCAATTGTTAACACAACAGCAAACCAATAATCAATTAACTCAACAATTGCAGAAAGAAAAGCAGAGAATTGATCAGAGTGCAGTCCAGAAGCAAAAAGAGTTATCAGAGGCATTGGCACAACTCAAGACAGCAAATGAACAAATGCTGAAGATAAAAGATGAGCAAATTGCTCAAATATCAGCCCAGCTTGAGAAAACAAAGAATCTTCCACAGGTAGATGAATTCAGGGCAGAGGTAGTACAAATAAACAAAGCATTATTAACACAGATAAAGTTGTTATGTCAACAAATCGCCTAGGCAGAACCTTTATGTGACTTAACAACATCTCTAAGTGATAAATCAGCTGATGCTAGAACAGACTTCGAGCAGGCCGATGAGACATTGACCAATTATCTTGAGTGGCAAGGTACTGAGGAAGGACAGACAGCTAAATTGCCAAAGATCCTAGAATCGCATAAAGAGATATTATTTATGGAATGGCAATCTCAGTTAATGAAAGCAGAGAGGGCAGTTTCCAGATGCAAATTAACCACAAGTAATTTGGTTGAATTGATTAATGACACTCTCTACTTATCTACCATGATTTCCCAATGTACCCCAGGTAAATTGACATCGGCTAAAACATTGGAACAGTCATGTTACTCAGAGCTGGAGAAAACTGGCAGATTAATCGCAGGAATTAACAGTTTGACATGGGACACCTATTGGATGTTCTTAGTCAAACCTTACAGCTAGAGAGCCGCCCTAAAATGCCTCTCAGATGCAATCGGATGCATCATTCCCGAAATGCAGGATGCCACCTATGATACCCAACTCAATTCTCGCCTTAACCGACCACCAGAAGTGGAGCCGATGCTTGCAATATGCCAGCTCAGGACTAGAGACGAACAGCCTCAGTGATGATTCATGCTGCCGACTGCCAGATTGCCGTGAAGGAGATATTCAAGATTGTTTAATACCAATTAAGTAGGATTTTTCAGTTTCATAGATATTTAGATAAATTTAGTATTTATAGACCTTTTCATGTATTTAGAAAGGGTCGTAAGTTTTGTATATGACTTATAAACCTGAAGTTGCACTACTGTACTTCAGGCATATTCTTTTATGAAACTGGACCAATTATTCTAATTTTGACAAGGAGGCTTTTATGCAAATGTGCACTACTGTCTTTGTGTGAAAGTATTTTTGCGTTGAAAGAAGAATTTCAAATAGCGATTGATATTGGGAGTGACTTGCAGCTCATATGGTACTATTATCTATGTCTGAATCCATTCTTTTTATATGAATTGTTGTTTGATTATTTTTGCTATTATTGAATATTTAAATGTGTTTTAACAACAATATTTATACTTTCCACTACTGGATGTTTACAGTTTGCTATTCTTTCAATCATTTACGTATCAGTAATATAAATTAAGATAAGTGTAACAATTGTTTTATCAATTACTTCATTCAACTAATTGAATGAAGTAATTATTATTTAAATGAATATCTTTGTTTATTGAATAGTGTCATCTATATGCCTATTGACAAACATAGATCATCAAACGTTGCATTTAAGAATAGAAACTTCCCGGGATATAATAGTCATTTACATTTTCGCTTATAGATTAAATACTCCATTCATTATCACTTATTATTAAACCAATTACTCATCCACCCATTTCTATTCTTTATCGGGAAACTGGTCCCATTTTATCCAGTCGGAGCCACCATCCCAAACGGAAAAGGAGCTGTTTAAGGTCCGGACCGGGTGGTTATCCCCCAATGTTGTTGCAACGATTTTCGAGGCATCAACATTTTTGGCGCTAGAAGGAGGGCCATCAACTGTGAATGGCAAGCAAACCCAAATCTGCAAACCATTCTAAGAGTAATTCCCCCTCCACATCACCTCGTACTTCCCAATTGCATGCTGGTTCTCCAGCATCCAAGCAAGAAGAAGAGGTATCCACTATCACTGCTCAAACCCACCATACTCCAGAACAATTAAGTCTTGAATCTCCTGAAGTTCAGTCTCTCATCCAAAAACTTCAGAGTTTCTCGATTTCACCACAGAAATCTGAGCTATCTCAAAGCAGTGAGACTTCGCAATTCAATCTACCGCACCCTCTCACTAGACTTCAGAGTGAAAAGCTCGGTATTGAACCTACTGAATTCCCTTTACCTAAAAGGAAAAGGGCAAAGAAAAACACTGATGATTCTGACAGTGAAGCACTTTCATCCACATCCTCCATCTCATCCTCCCCAGTGCGAAGTCAACCATCCACTCCCTCATTACATATTGTTGTTCACCAGGAATTTGGAACTTCAACATCTCAATCTGCTCACTCCTCAACATTAATTCCTTCCCAGACATCTGGAATCTCAACAACAGTATCAACCACCATTGGTATTACAATGGCAGATCCATGGACCAGACCTGGTGCAGTCAACATGCCCGCACCATTACATGCATTACCAGATGCTCCTGAAAAATGGCTACCCAAGTTTAATCCAGAAAATGGAACCCAAGCCGAGGAACATATCAATAACTTCATGTTAGCAGTTAATTTGAAGGGAGTAACAGAGCAAGATGTCGTTGTTAGGCTTTTCCCTTATACGTTGCAAGGATCAGCAGGATCCTGGTATTTTTCCCTGCCTTCTGATTCTATTACCAGTTGGAACATTTGCCAAGAACAATTTCTCACTAAGTATGGAGATGACAGATCTTTAGCTACACTAATAAATGATCTCTCCAATCTTAGGATAGAGCATAGGGAACCAATTAAAGAATTTAATGCTCGTTTCAATAAACTTTTGAATAAAATCCCAACGACCTCCAAACCAAGTGAACAAATCAGAAGAGAGTGGTATATTACTGCCCTACCTGCCAATATAGCTATTTTTGTAGACAGGGCCGCAAAACCAACACTCGCTGAAAACATGAAAGAAGCACTTGCTGTAGAGAAACGTATCAATGCTCTAGAAAAGAAAGCGGCTCTTGAGGAAAGAAAAACCAAAAAAGTTTCATTCAAAGATGACTCAAAGAAGAAAACCTCGAAAGATCCATATGATATGGAGGGCCTCCAAAAGGTCCTCAAGACCATGTCAAATGAAATGGTTGAAATAAAGAAACAAGTCACTGAAACTTCAACCAAAAGGCCCTTTAAGAATTACAAGAAAACCGAATCAAAACCACCGAATGTTATATCTAATGCATATTCAGATCAAGAAGAAGACGAAGAGGAAACAATCTCACCAACTGATGATGAAGAGGAAGTTGTTGAATGCCATGGCATGTGGGATTTCATACTGCCCAACTCCGATACAGATAATGATGAAGAAGCTTTTCCTGTCTCTACTAGGAGTAAGAGTACCTTCGAACCTGTTCAGGCAACTTCAAAGAAACGGAGTGCAGGTGCTGCTACAACAAAAAAAAAAGTACCTACAAAGAAGTCACCTGCAGTAGTTCCCCAAAACCAACCTTCAACTTCAAGTACTCCTTCAACGTCTAAAACATTAGTAGTATCTGATTCAATGGATTACAATATTGTTGATGATATGAAGAAAACTAAGGCAAACATTACTATGTTTGAACTTAGCAAATTAAAACATTAGCAGAAATTGCTTCTCAAAGAATTGAATGCTGTTCCCTCTTCACCTCTTCCCAGTGCTAAAGCTGCAAACGATTCGGGTCAACCACCTTCTGGTATGATAGAAGCTACTGATTCAGTCCTGATTGGAGATAGATCGAATTCTCATACTCCACCCTTCCTTTTGACCTTTGAAATCTACAACAGAAACCTACACAACTGTTTGATTGACTCAGGGGCATCATCCAATATAATGCCAGCTTCAGTTTGTTCCAAACTGAACATAGAACCCCAAAAGTCTTCCATACACATTGTACAGTTAGACAGAACCAAGGTCCAAGTTTTAGGAGAGATTAACTCTGTAACTATCAGGTTAGCAGCTGATCCACGGGTAGTTCAACGAATTGATATCTTAATAGCTGATATACCTGAATTTTATGGGTTGATCTTGAGTAGGGATTGGTCTGAAAAGCTCCATGGGTATATTTCTACCGATTGGTCTCACATGTGGTTACCCTATAGGGGAAAGCCAAATCAAATAAAAATCAATCGAGAGAAACACATGACCTACACTGTAACAGATTTTGAACAGGAAAATCAACCAATTGCATTTAATAACAACATCTTGGGAAATTATTCATCAGAGTCATTTTTTGGAAATCTCACTGCCCAACCATCTCCTTTCTCAGTAAACAATTTAACATCACAAATTGAAAACTATTCACAAACAGATAGGTCAAGATGTTTTAATGATACTGGGGAAACTGTAAATAAGATTGTTAATACTTCTTTATTTTGGTCTTTATATTTTGATGGCTCCAAATCTAACGAAGGTTCAGGAGCAGGGTGTATCTTGGTTAGCCCGCAAGGAGAAAAAACAATGCTGTCCTGTAGGTTAGAATTTGAATGCACAAACAACACAGCCGAGTATGAAGCCTTAGTCCAAGGTTTGTATAAAGCAATTGGCTTTAGAGTGCAATATTTGAAGGTATTCGGCGATTCTGAAATTATTGTCAAACAGGTGAGAAATACAATTCATTGTCTTTCAAATCACCTCAAACATTATCAGTCGTTGGTACAAGAACTCACCACGCACTTTTCTGCATTCAATATTTCTTCTATTCCTAGGTCTCAAAATTCAGCAGCAGACTTGCTAGCCAATGTTGCTTCCAGACTCATACCCTCCGAAGATTATAGCCCAGATAGATTTTCAATAGAATTACTTTTTAGGCCGGAAATTCCTGACAATGTCACTAATTGGAGAGTATTTAATCACGATGAAGACATTTTACAATTTTTGACTTCAGAAAAGTCCTATGATGACCAGATCATTGAGGAAAGCAAACATGACCTTCAAATGAGAGGTAAATCCGAGGAAAATTCAATTCCAAAGCCTGTGGTGAAGCTTGAAGATCTTTATGATATTAAAGACAGATTTAAACCTGAGACTAATGCAAAGCTCCAAAGCTCTACTTTAAGGTTTGAATTGATAAACCTTGGCACTGAACAAAATCCTCAAAACATTAATCTAGGATTAGGACTTTCAGTAGAAGAAAAGGACGCATTCATTAAACTCTTAAAGAAACATAAACATGTTTTTGCTTGGAAATATGACGATTTAAAGACATATGATACAACTATTATCCAGCATACCATTCCAATGCTTCTCGATCAGAAACCAGTCCAGCAGAAATTAAGGAAAATACATCCGAACTTAGAGAGTCAAATAAAATCAGAACTCAATAAACTCTTGAAAGCTAAGATTATTTTTCCCGTTCGGCACTCAAACTGGGTCTCTAATATGGTGCCTGTCAGAAAGAAAAATGGCGACATTAGGATCTGTATAGATTTCAGAAATCTGAATAAAGCAAGCCTCAAAGATAACTTCCCATTACCTACTATGGAGCAGATACTCCAATCAGTAGCAGGCTCTGAATTAATGTCCTTTCTAGACGGTTTTTCAGGATATAACCAAGTTTTGGTTCATCCTGATGACAGACTTAAAACCACATTCAGAACAAAATGGGGAACTTATGCTTATCAGAAAATGCCTTTCGGACTTATTAATGCAGGAGCCACATTCCAAAGAGCGATGGATATCGCTTTCAAAGGATTGATTAATAAAACAGTAGTTGTCTACCTAGACGATATTACTGTATTTTCTAGAAAGAGATCCAATCATTTGTGTGACTTAAATCAAATTTTTCAACGCTGCAAAAGGTATGGTATCTCACTCAATCCTAAAAAATCCTTCTTCGCTCTTGATCAAGGAAAGCTCCTGGGTTTTATTGTTTCCAAAGATGGTATTTATATTGATCCTGACAGGATTAAAGAAATTTCTGAAATCCCATTTCCTCACAACAAAAAATCCATGCAGTTTTTTTTAGGTCAGATCAACTTTGTCAAAAGATTTGTTCCTGATTTTTCTCAGATCATTTTACCATTACAAAATATGATTAAGAAAAATTCAGTGTTTAAATGGGGATCTGTGGAAAAGGAAGCATTTGATTTAATCAAACAATCAATAATCAATGCCCCCGCTTTAAACACTCCCAATTTTTCTAATCATTTCACATTGTATACTATCGCATCCGATTCATCTTATGCAGCAGTACTCACTCATATTAATGATCATGACCTTGAAGCACCGATTTCATTTTTTAGTTCAAATTTCCAGGTTGCAGAATTAAATTACTCTGAAGTTGAAAAACAAGCCTTTGCTGTGTATAAAGCCATTAAACACTATAGGCCCTTCCTTTTAAAAGCTCATACAAAGGTTATAGTTCCTTTTTCTGCAGTAAGACAATTACTGATCCAAAGGGAATTAGGTGAGAAAAGGGCCAATTGGGTTACAACACTTCAAGAGTATGACTTGGAAATTAAGCCAGCAAAGATTGTGAGAGGTCAAGGTTTTTGCAGGTTGTTAGCAGGAGCATCCAATATTCCAGAATCAGGTGATACAGAACATATGGAAGAAATCAATCAGATAAGTATTACCAATTCTGAATCTCAATACGCAGATTTAATCTTTTATTTGAAAAATGGATATGCACCTCCTAATCTTTCTTATAAAAACAAACGGGCCATTAGATTAAAAGCCAAAAACTTCATAATCATTGATGATGTACTTTTTAGACAAAACTATGATTCAGTTTTATTAAGATGCCTAGAAAAACCTGAAGCACAAAAGGTATTGCAGGAGCTACATGATGGACCAGCCGGAGGACATTTTGGAGCTGACACAACAGCTCACAAAATCATTCATGCTGGGTATTATTGGCCCACTTTATTCAGAGATACTCACGAATATGTAAGGAAATGTCAAAGTTGTCAAACCTCCAGTGGAAGACAAAGAAAATCAGCTTTCCCTTTGCAACCAGTCAACATTGAGCAACCTTTCGAACAATGGGGATTGGATATCGTTGGGGAAATTTCTCCACAGTCTTCCAAACAGCATAAGTATATCCTTACTGCTACTGATTACTTTACCAAGTGGGTTGAAGCAATTCCGTTAAAAACAACAAACTCTGAAGGAATTATAGAATTTATAGATCAATTCATCATTACTAGGTTTGGTGTCCCAAATGCTCTTGTTTTTGATAATGCATCTTATTTCTCTGGTAATGCCATGTTTGAGTTCGCTATTAAAAGAGGTTTTAAACTAAAATATTCTGCAAATTATTATCCCCAGGGTAATGGTCTAGCAGAGTCTACCAATAAAAATCTCCTTAAAATCATTAAGCGAACTATTGAACATAATCATAAAAATTGGCATAAATCTTTAATATTCGCACTATGGGCAGATAGAATAACACAGAAGGCCTCCATAGGTACTTCTCCATTCAATCTTGTATATGGGAAAGAAGCAATACTACCAACCAATCTAGCACTTCCTTCCCTAGCCCTAGTGCAGTTTATTGAAGAAAGCCCGTCTTCTTCTATCCAACTTAGACATGATCAAATTTTAAAATTAGAAGAAGAAAGAGAAAAGGCTAAGATTACTCATGCAAAACATCAGCAGATAATCAAAAAATCATTTGATTCAACTTCATCTAGTTCTAAACAGTTGCAGGTTGGTGATCTAGTTCTGAAATGGGATAAAGCCCATGAGGATAAAGGTAAACACACCAAGTTCCAAAAGATGTGGCTTGGACCATTTCAGATCAGCGAGAAGATAAGCCATTCGACATTCATGTTACAAGATCTAACAGGAAAGAGGGATTCTCTTCCTGTTAATGGCCTCATCTTAAAGAAATTCTTCAATTGTGAAGGTAATCCCTTCTCCTTTAGTTCTAAGTAGGATTTATTTTTTAGGATCATTAGGAAATAAAGTTGTAAGGTATCTTCCATTGACTTTTGCTGTATTTAAAAGTTGCTCAAAAGAAAGGATTGTTGATATTTACTTTTAAATAAATAGAAGTCTTAAACAAGAGGAACAATTTCTAGGAAACTAAGTATAATTGCATTCTGAAGCCACCCTTCAATTTTTGCGAACTCTTCTCAAAGTTTAGAAGTATTAAAAAATCATTTCATGTTTTTAAATTGGTCAACAAAAAGGTTATCAATATCAAAATAGAAACTAATCCAATATCAGCATCTTCAACTCTTACCCTGTCATCCATTTACTCTTAAGGAGAAAATTGTCCATCCCATTCACCAAAAGTTTATGATTACTCAGAGTGTAATTCTAGAATTTTGATATAAAAGATAAGAGGTCTTATTACAAGCCTGCTTACCATGATCATAAGGAAATAGTTTAACCGACATTACCAATACTGCATACCAAAACAGGGTAATGGCTTAAAATTATAAGACAAGGGGTCTCATCACGAGCCAGCTTGTTCGGTTAGATTACTACTAGTGAATGGCATTGTCAAACAGCTGGCCACCAAACCAGGACAATGGCTTTTTATCTTAGAAAATAACAGAAAAAGTAAAAGGAAACACAAAATATGAAAGCATATTTTGAATTCATTCTGTTAATCATACTCTCAAATGGATGGGATAATGGACAATAACATGGTTAAAAGGTATCCCTGTCGGAACTATGAACGTTTGCTGGCAGCAGAGGCTCTACCTATGACAGACGAGTTAACCAAAAAGCTTCTTTGGAAAAGTTTTCTATTTTATCATTATAAGCCAATAGAGGCCTATTTAAAACTTAGAATGTATCTAATTTTCAACAAAGAGAGGAAATTAGCAAAAAAATAGTTTCATTTTATTTGGAGTGCATATATACTTAGTTATATTAGAATTTTCCCTTTTGATTGAAACTCTATTTTGAAAAAGTTTAAGTATTTCCATACTTTTCAGAGATAATTGTTTCTTCCAGCGAATCGCCAATTGTTGTCCTCTACAACAACCCCCCATTTCATATAATTTTTATTCACAACACTATAATATGAAATGGGTCCCTTTTATTTTTTTAATTGGTATCAATTTTGTATTATTCAAAAAGGTCCGAAAATGAAATAAAAAACATTACAAAAAACCTTTTTGACAAACCAATAATGGCCTTGGGATATAAATAATTAAATCTTTTATCATTGCGATAAAGCGATCGCAAGATCGCATATCGCAATGACAAAGGAGACATAACTTAAGGAACTTTTGGTTTGCTCCGATGCGATATACCATGCATGCTTTTAAGCGATCGGCGATATACCATGCGATATCCCAGTTAAATGCTCCCGATGCGATGTGATATCGCTATCGGTGAACGAGGATTCCAAGAGATGCCAATATAAGAAAAGCGCCTTTTCGTCCCGATGCGATGCGATAAAGCCAAAACACGAAATTCAAAAAAGTTGTTAAAATGGGGATATTACGATTAATTCGTATTAAAAGCCTTATCTTTATAATGGAGATTCACCTGCGCTCAACCGCCAAAACGGCCAAGGCACGCTTAAACAAATCATTTCACCAATAAACGACGTGATGGACATTTAAATGATTGACAGGTTTTTTGCGGCCATTTAATGAAATAGTAAGTCTAAATCTTTTTACGGATTGGATCCATGGCAACCTTAAGTTAATTCTTCATCACGCATTAATCAATATATTTCCCCCGTATTTGGTTTTTACTGCCAATTCTCTGTGTTACGCTTATTTTTACTCCTGTGCAGAATTCTTCTAAGCTGATAGATGCAAGCAAAATGGGGAAGAAGTCCAAGAAAACTGCAAACGCTTCCGCTTCGCCAGCCATAGAACAAGCCATCGCTAATCAGGGAAATAAAAAGAAAGGATTGATATCTGATACTACATGTTCTGGTCTTGGAAAAACATCTTGGCAAAGTACCTATAATTTGACGCTCAAGAACTCAAGTGACAACGATAGAAAGAAGCCACAACATACGACTCAAAATCAAGGTACGAAATGACTTATCGACTCTTCCTTCACCTGAAAGCACGGCAGAACAAATTCTACATACCATTGCAGGCACCGAGGAACTCCCAATCGGCTGCATGTAACCTTCGCACCGCAGATGGAGAGCCTTGGTTCATTTCAGCCACGTGATTTGAGTAAGTGCATGTATCATTTGCCCGAGCCTCGAGAAGAAGTACAACAAGGCATTTCTCGAGAGTAGCTCCGAAATGAGAACGAAAATGAATCCGAACTCATTCGAATCGAGGCGGTGAACCGCAAAACACAAGCATAAATCTTCCTGTAATGTGTATTCTCATGATTCTCTATGTTCTCCTCGGTCTGTTATGCTGGGATCACGATGTGTAGATTATGGGTTTACATCGAATTTCCAATTTCACTACAGAAATGGTTCCTTTAATGGAGGCAGCGTGTAATAGTGAAATTATGGATTGGGGAACTATACTGTCCGACAAATTAGCCACCGTAGTTCTTGATTTCAGAGGCAAGACCCGCATTTCTGAAAGGCTTATTTCCCCATTCTACTACAGTGCTTATATCCTGGACACCCTGTGTTTTAATTCTGAATTTCCCGTGCTCGGCTGAGGACTCACAAGACCCCAACTTTAAGCTACCAGCACACATACTATCGAAAGTGTGTAAAACCTCCCATGTGCACCATTTATACCAAATCTGCAATGGCCTCATGTTACCCATTCATTACTCCATTTTTGATAAACCTGCTCCCAAGATTTCCTACCAAGCAGGGATTGATTTAACTGGCATAGGGAGATGGTTTGCAGAGGAAAAATTTACTTATATAATAATTTTCGGCAGTCAAGCCAAACCTCATGTTCTTCCTTTGTACATACCTGATAAACTGCTGGCAAGGGAGATAGCCTATCAGATTATTTCCGAGGGCGTTACACAAACTCTAAAGAGAAATAAGAAGCAGGTCTGGCCTTCTTTTCCTCTTAGATGTGGTGTCTACACCTTGAATGATCTCAAACATGCAGAGAAAGAAGCTATAAAGATGAAATCATTAACTCTAGCAACTCTCCCTAATAGGCAATTTGATCCTGACAAAGTTGCCTATAATGCCCTTGAACAGGCCAAATTGGCAAAGTTTGACCATAAAGAAGATATGTTTGATGACCTGTTCTCCACAGCCGAGTCAATGTCCCAAGTTAGATCGTTGGCCAGAATGAAATATCAAGATGAAGGGTTAGTTGAATTCAACAGACTTAGAGAACAGAGGTTGCAAACTCTGCCCCTAGATCTGTTAGCAACAAGCCCAGCAGCAGGATCAAGCGAGCCTGAACAACGACATACTAAGGAACCTCTGGTTATAACAAATGAGCAAGAGAAAGTGCAAGAGGAAACCCAGACGAAAGAACAGGAACAGAGCACCATAAAGGTAAATCAAGATACTCAAATTGATCCCGAATTGCTCCAGGAATGGCAACAATTCGATTCAATTATCAACAATCCTGAAGGTTCAAAGGAAGCCCAAACATCAAGAGTAGCAGACACACAGGAGAACGTTTCAAAACAGGTTCCAGGTGAAACCAGCGGCCTACCCAGTTCTAAAGGAGTAGAGATAATCCCAAAGGACCCCTCCGATCAAGTTATTTTGCAGATAGAAGAAATTCCTCCCTTGGATGTCTTCTATAGCCCGAAACACAAAGCTGTGGTAAAACGACAAAGGAAGAGGAGAAGAACTGATCATCCTTCCCTATTCCCAGAACAAACAGTGACGGGCAATGTAGTTTGGAAGGAGGAATTTGACCCCTCTGACGACCTAACAAAACTATCACAATTTGCTGGAGCCTATTCGGCAGCAACAATAGATAAGGCATCGGAGGTGAATCTTTTATTAAAAACAAAAGACCAGGATATTTTCTCATTACAAGCGCAACTATCAGAAGCACGGAAGAAGGCAGAACTGCAATTGTTAACACAACAGCAAACCAATAATCAATTAACTCAACAATTGCAGGAGGAAAAGCAGAGGATTGATCAGAGTGCAGTCCAGAAGCAGAAAGAGTTATCAGAGGCATTGGCACAACTCAAGACAGCCAATGAACAAATGCCGAAGATAAAAGATGAGCAGATTGCTCAACTATCAGCCCAGCTTGAGAAAACAAAGAATCTTCCACAGGTAGCTGAATTCAGGTCAGAGGCAGTACAAATAAACAAAGCATTATTAACACAGATAAAGTTGTTATGTCAACAAATCGCCCAGGCAGAACCTTTATGTGACTTAACAACATCTCTAAGTAATAAATCAGCTGATGCTATAACAGACTTCGAGCAGGCCGATGAGATAGTGACCAATTATCTTGAGTGGCAAGGTACTGAGGAAGGACGGTCAGCTAAATTGCCAAAGATCCTAGAATCGCATAAAGAGATATTATTTATGGAATGGCAATCTCAGTTAAACAAAGAAGAGAGAGCAGTTTCCAGATGCAAATTAACCACAAGTAATTTGGTTGAATTGATTAATGACACTCTCTACTTATCTAACATGATTTCCCAATGTACCCCAGGTAAATTGACATCAGCTAAAACATTGGAACAGTCATGTTACTCAGAGCTAGAGAAAACTGGCAGATTAATCGCAGGAATTAACAGTTTGACATGGGACACCTATTGGATGTTCTTAGTCAAACCTTACAGCCAGAGAGCCGCCCTAAAATGCCTCTCAGATGGAATCGGATGCATCATTCCCGAAATGCAGGATGCCACCTATGATGCCCAACTCAATTCTCGCCTTAACCGACCATCAGAAGTGGAGCCGATGCTTGCAATATGCCAGCTCAGGACTAGAGACGAACAGCCTCAGTGATGATTCATGCTGCCGACTGCCAGATTGCCGTGAAGGAGATATTCAAGATTGTTTAATACCAATTAAGTAGGATTTTTCAGTTTTATAGATATTTAGATAAATTTAGTATTTATAGACCCTTTCATGTATTTAGAAAGGGTCGTAAGTTTTTGTATATGACTGAAACCTGAAGTTGCACTACTGTACTTCAGGCATATTTTTTTATGAAAACTGGACCAATTTTTCCAAATTTTGATACGAAGCTTTTATGTGGATGTGCACTACTGCCTTTATTTAAAAGTATTTCTGAGTCAGAAGAAGGAATTCAAATTGTGATTGACGTTGAGAAAGATCTGCAGCTCATATGGTACTATTATCTATATCTGAATTCATTCTTTTTATGAAAATTGTTGTTTGATTACTTTTTCTATTATTGAATA
The DNA here is from genome assembly GCA_034641835.2 of Pinus albicaulis. Classification (NCBI taxonomy): domain Eukaryota; kingdom Viridiplantae; phylum Streptophyta; class Pinopsida; order Pinales; family Pinaceae; genus Pinus; species Pinus albicaulis. Next base: position 661,468,271 of record CM076577.1, read on the forward strand.
TTTGAATGTGTTTTAACAGCAATCTTTATACTTTCCACTACTGGATGTTTACAGTTTGCTATTCTTTCAATCATTTACGTATCAGTAATATAAATTAAGATAAGTGTAACAATGTTTTATCAATTACTTCATTCAACTAATCGAATGAAGTAATTATTATTTAAATGAATATCTTTGTTTATTGAATAGTGTCATCTATATGCCTATTGACAAACACAGATCATCAAACGTTGCACTTAAGAATAGAAGCTTCCCGGGATAAAATAGTCATTTATATTTTTGTTTATAGATTAAGTACTCCATTCATTATCACTTATTATTAAACCAATCACTCATTCACCCATTTCTATTCTTTATCGGGAAACTGGTCCCATTTTATCCAGTCGGAGCCACCATCCCAAACGGAAAAGGAGCTGTTTAAGGTCCGGACCGGGTGGTCATCCCCCAATGTTGTTGCAACGATTTTCGAGGCATTAAAAAAATATTTATTCATAGAATCTATAAAGGAAGAACAAATACTCTATTCTAAAAACAAAATAAATATTTAAATATTCTAAAAAAGCAATTTCTTATGAGTAGTTATTATTTGTAAATTGCGTGATGATGATGGTGGTGGTTAACGTCCACTGAGACCAATCTTTGGTCTATAGAACCTAAAGAAAATAGTTATTTAATTTGATTTAAGATTTTATTTCTATGCTCAAAAAGCTTGGAGAGAAGTCTCTCCAGCTCACTATAATTTTGACATCTTAAAAGGCTAGAAAGGTCACTATTGCAACAAAGATTATGAAATTGAGCTCTAATGTGGTTGTAGGCGGGGCACTCTAAGAGGAAGTGATTTTCATCCTGGATGTTCATATTCTCACAAAGATGGCAGATCCTTTTCATCCATGGTGTTTTAGGAACTGTCCAACAACCTATTTCACTATGGAGCTCATGAGAGTTCGTTCTAATTTTGGCTATATTAATTTTCTTCTTTGAACTAATTAAAACAGAGAAATACTATTATAACATAATATAATTATACTATATCATATATATATATATATTTTTTATGATATATTAATTTTTATTTGGTAAAACATTTTAACATGATCATAAAAGTTTTAGTATATTTTGGAATATAATACATATTATTCTTTGAATAATATTTCACTATATTGATAAAGGATGTAAGTTGATGTAAACCCTCTTCATTTAAAAAAAATGTTGTATATAAATATAAATTTTAATTTTAATTATTGTAATGTGCAGAACAGACAAGAAGGCAAGCTCCAAAGATTACGAATGTACCGATTAAGATACTCTTTCATTCTCCATAAGGTGGAAATAATGACAAAATTTTACCAAGCTCATTTCTTAACTGAAAGGTATCGCATCATCACCTACACGAAAAGTACTGATAGAACCGAGTAGGGTCGGAAGTCACACCAGGTCCACCATGGAACCTTGGCAGGCACGAGTTAAAGAAGCCTCACAGAGTATACTTTCCCATTCCATTCCATGTAGTAACATATGGATATCAAGAGAAGCGGCTTGTTCATATGACCATCCAGCTTATAAACAGGTTCTTCGGTCCGTACAGGGTAGCAGATCGCTCAAGGGCTTCCTGTTCGCTGGTCCAAAGCACAATTTTCTTGCTTTTGGTGAATACCACTCTTTAGGATTTTGCCCAATTCATACAAAAGTATCTCCATCATCTATCTTCCTACGGACAGTAAGCTCAGCATAGGGAAGAAGATGCCGGAGGAAGAGGGTGCCATACATGCCATACAAAAGAATTCTGATTCTTTATCTGCACATGAGAATGCCATTGCTGCTCCAAGTACTTCCTCTGAACAGGTCATTATTTTTAGCCAAATCAAATGTAAATGTTCTTCTGCTTCTTTTTGATGTCTGTCAAATTTTTGCCTTAATGGGACCACTGAAGAAACTAGTAATAGGGGCTTTAAGGATTCCAAAGATCACCACTTGCCAGAATTACATAAATTAAGCTCATGTTTTTGCTGCTGCAGCTGCATCATCGCTCTGTAGCTTACTAGGGAGTGATACTGCCGGCATAACAGTTGCTTGAACGAAGTTTCTTAGATATACTGTGTTGATGGCTCTTTGTATGGTTGGTTGGTGTATGTGTAGCTATGTGCAGAATGGTATTTGATATCATTGGTAGCATTTTCACTATGAATAGAATTCTAACAGGTTAGCAGACCGTGACAGCCAGTTGAAAATTAATACGTTGTCAATACACTCCTCTTAAATCACAGTGAGAATGTGGTTGCCTGATAAGTATGGATTTACTCTTGGTCACTTCCAAATTAAAACTAAAAATATAATTCAGATCAAAACTAAAAACATAATTCACAAACAGAATGTTGGATTAATATAAATCCATCTCTCCTGATAAAAGAATCCAGGTGCAAACCTTTGTTTTTTTTGAGCGGTGTTATTATATAGCCCCATCTCTGACCATCTTGGTCGGAATCAGGGAAACAGAAAAAATCCTTGAATCGGATACAAAATGCTATTCTGAGAATATGGGTTGATTCAAAGACCATAAAAAATGCTTAGATTGCAGTTTTGAGTTGATGAAGTTGCAGTTTTGTGATTATTGCCATTTATTTCAGCTGCTGGATTTAGGCCAAAATCATGCATGAAAAGAGCTGAAAATGAAGCAATTTAGTGAATGATTAGCCCACGCCTTTTTTTGTCTTGACATGGGAATTAGGTTAGTCTAAGACAAAGTGGAAGAGCCGTAGCAGCTCCTAGATCTAAGCTAACAACAGTGGGAGTGCTGTTGCAGTTACTAATAGAGTGCACCTTGCTTCTCTCTATTCAAATATGAGATTACAAATTTGGAAATACTTATATATACCTTGCTTCTCTCTATTCAAATATGAGATTACAAAGTCGGTAATATATATATATATATATATTTCTTACGCAATATCTTTGACTAAGCTGCCTTGTCTCTATGCCATCAAATTTATCAAAAACTTGCACAGGGCCTCATTTGGGCCACCTTGCTGCTTTCCACTTGACCAAACTCCTGCCTATTCTTTCCTACCGGAATTTTCATGTTTATGCCTTTGCCTTTGGCTTGTGGATTTTGTTTTGTGTCCTTTGGATACCTTATCCCACCTTGGTATTCTCCCTCTCATGATGCGGCAATGTATTACTAATTCCACTCTACTCTATTCTAGTGTGTAAGTGAATCTGTTTGGTTCGTGTCTTGCAATGCGGGTACGTTTGTGCAGTTTGAGTATTCAATCCCTTATTGGAATGATCCCTTGCAGAATGTTGTTATTATGCTGCTATGTTCAAAATTACGCTACTATATTTTATTTGGGCGCATGTGGATCCCTTTTCTCGCAGGTTTGTGTAAATGTAATGCCTCCTCACATGGCCATATTAACTAGCATACATTTTCCCTTGATGACCATCATGTTTACATAAAAATTTAGTGGTTCCACCCCCTTCTCCCATCAAGTTTTGTCACAAAATTCCATAAGTTTGTTAATGAAGTTCTTTCACCTTCATTGCCACCTTCATCCCCTTCCAAATCTTCATCATCTTCATATAATGGGTCACTATGAGAATGACAACTATCCTCTTCTTCACTCACATGCCTATTCCTCACCAACAGCATGAGAAAAAAAGAAGAAGCATGAAACACAAGAAGGTCATTTTACTCAAGTATTAGATGAACAACTTGCAACGAAATAAGGGAGAAGAGGAAAAATCTACAAACAAACAACACATGGATTTATAAAAATATACAAAGAGTGGGCTTTGCGATTCCCTCTTTATCTCTCTAACTATTTGCCACAATAGATGCCAGTCTTCGTTCCCTCCTCCAGGCTCTCACAAATTTACCTTCCTCAAAACCAGCAAAAAGACCAACCTGCCCACTCCAAGTTCAAGCACACAAAGATGAATGTATTGAGGAAAATAGTGAGGAAGAAGTGCTTTTGTTTCTCTCTCGAGTTTGCCCTAAACCCTAAACCTCTCTGTCCCACCTTTAAGAGAAAAATTAAAAAGGGGAAAACTCCTCTTTTCCTTTTTTTGCGGGGGTGCCTAGGTGAGCTAGGGAGTGTGTGGGGAGCATCTAGGGAGCACGCTCTTGGGTCCTGGAAGTGTCCAAGGGAGCACCATGCTCTTGACAGTGGTAGAGACTCAAGAGTGTGTCAAAGAGGCCCGGAGCATGTTCCTAATTTTAAGGAGCATACTCCTGCATGCTCCCAGATCCAAGGGAGCACCATGCTCTTTCAGTGGTAGAGAGCGTGTCAAAGAGGCCCGGAGCATGCTCCTAATTTTAAGGAGCATACTCCCTGCATGCTTCCACTTGGAGCATGGTTTGGTGTGGGGGGCACATTCCACATAATCCTGCTTACCTGTCAGATTATCCATTTGTCCCAAACATTAACCCAATGATTTCCAATGATTGCTTTAGGCATATGTGGCTGTTGAGGAAATATGATAATCCATCTCTTTGTGCTTGACATGAAACATGTTTTTATTTTTTAATGTAGGATTGTTATTTTGCATCAAGTTTCACATTAACGTTGTTCAAGGTGCATGCAGGCATATGAACAGAGTGCAAGCTTTTTATATGAAGAAAACAGTTCTGTCTGTCATGCTGGAGTGAATCGGCCCAAGCTTTCAGTTGAAATACCTCCAAGATCCTTGAGTAATGGAAGTACCAGCTCTGTCAAACCATACCTACTGCCAACACCAAATTCATTGAAGAACAAAACTCCTGTTAGAGGTTTTCCACCTCGGCCAAGCTTCAAGAACAGGGCATCTGCTTCAGAGGCTGAAAAGACTGTTTTGCTGACACATGCTGCATCATCAAAATCAATGCCATCTCCAGGAACAGAGGCCAAACTTTCTTATTTAAAATCATATTCATTGAAGAAGGTACTGTCAGCCTTTTCTGGGAACAGGAGTTCATCACTGCCAGTGACTCCCATTGCAAAATTGTCTCCTTCAACTTCTGAATCACCTTATGGAGTAAAAGTTGTGGACCAGTCTTCTCTTATTGTAAGTGTTCACTCCTTTTTTATTTTCTTTATCCTCTGTTTGCTGATTTTCTTTATAAGATTGGAGTTCAATTTGGATAGGAATGACAAAGACATAATTATCTTAAACCTTATGTTGCAAAAATATTAATGTTTCTTCTTGAATATTCAAACATGTTGAAATGCTTCTAGTGTAGCTTCAACTAAAATCTTGAATGCAATTGATAGGCTTGAATTTGGCTTCTAGATATAACATGATTAGCCACGATTATGTTTTAACTTTTAAGAGCTTAAAATTCTGCTTTAAACAAAATTGATAAATTTGAATTTTGTTCCACAACCAGAAAGATGAAATTCTACATGAATTCATTACCAGCCTTGATTTGGGCACGTAGCATCTAACCTGGGTGCATGTGTGGCACATTAAATGATATATGATACTGTCTGGATTCTGAACTTTGAAGTTCATCATCGGTCTTAGTTCATGTATTGATTGCTGTCTTATTTTGATAGAGTACAACAATTTTAATGCCCTGTAGATTGTCTGGATTCCCAATGCACTTATGTTTTTTGGATTCCGTCTTTGGTGCTTTTGTATGCTTGTTTTGATACTGCACTGAGCGCTCCATGTACTCTTATGAACATTTTAGTACAAGAGTGTTATAAAAATAAATTCGATTGAACATACCAAATCTATGCTAAGCATACTTTCTGATTGCAAAAAAAGAACTTAAATCAAAGTACCAGATTATGCCATGTATGCATACGGTGATAGGGTCAAGTGATGTGAAAAGATTTAACTCAATTTATATTGGATTTTATAATGGCAGATAAAACCAGAGTTCTTGAAGGGCAGCTTCCTCAAGTTTGGAATCACAGCCTGAATTTGGAGTGTTCAAGTTAAAATTAAGAGCATGCCATTTTTCAAAGTCATTGATTGTTTCTTATTGACAGCCATTTATGAAAAAAGGAAATCCAAATGCGCAAGCTCTGTTGCTTCTACTATATCTGTGGCATTTTCAATCCATTTTATTTTTAAATTCAAATAAAACCCTAAGATCTTATTATCCAAGCATAACAGTAATCTACTTATGGTTCCAATACAGAAGAATGACCCTTGTGACTCTGGAAAAATTTAACTTATAACTGTTGATTTGTGTAGCATTGGAAAGTGTTCCAAGTCTCAAATTTTGTGAGGAGGCTTGGATATCAGTATTCCAAAGAACCCAGAAATTGTTTGTGGAAATAACACTCGGTTAGTGTTTTATTAAAATAATTAATTATTTTAATGAGGACCCTAAGTCTAAACTTAGGGAAATTAAATAATTAAAGGGTATTAATAAAATAGAGTGAGAATCTTCTAGAGAATGAAGATCAAGTCATGTTTTAATCTTAACCATTAGTATTTTAAAACTCGGACTTGGGTTCCGATTCGGCTGAGGGTCGGCTCTGACTCCGACTCCGACTCGGTATCGACTCGGCCGGTTCAGTTTCAATGGCTCGGTTTTTGTAAAAAATACATTAAATACTAATTTTTTTGTAAAAAAACATAATTTTAAAGATTTTTATTCATGTTTCCAAACACAAAGCATTACAATATAGACAAAAGACAACATATGATCAAAGTAGGCTCATGAATATATCCATTATATCAAAATTGCACTCAGTGCACTGTCCAAGGACCAATACATGATGATGAGATAGAGATCAAAACAAAAAACATAAACAAGGAGGTTCTAAATGGCCTCCACAACAAAACATGAATAATCACTACTGCTAGCAGCTATACATCTGACAAGCCAATGTCCTCTTCCTCAAACTCTGAACCAGAGGGGGAAACCGCTTGCTCCTCGGAGTCCTCCTCTGAATCAACATCCTCAACTGGAATTATAGCCCTACCACCCTGAGATATACGAGTTATGCGCCTCCGTCGTGGCTGACTAGAGGAAGTGCCTGCGCTTGCAACTGGAGGGCTTAGGACTGGGTCTGCTACTAATGGATCTGCATTGAGCATAGCCTATGGCTCTACTTGTGTATCGAAGTCCATCCCCACACCAATATCCTCATCAGAATCAAACTCTGGTGGATGAGTGTCAACTACCCAATCTGATGTTGGATCAATATCCTGCAACACAATGGGATCTGAATCAGGTCTTTTGTTCAGCAATTGGTTGCGTCTTAGTCGAAGGTTGTACTGGACATACACTAGATCATTTAACCGTTTTTGCTCCAAACGGTTTCTCTTCTTTGTGGGAATCCTCTCAAAGACAGACCAATTGCGCTCACACCTAGAAGCACTGCAAGTTTGACTCAAAATGCGGATTGCAAACCTCTGCAATTTAGGACAACGACTACCAAATGCCTCCTACCATTGTGCTACAAAAAACGAGTTTCAGTTAGCTCAACAATTTGTATCCAACTTTGAAATTGAAATTATAAACAATTATACAAAATAATAAAATATGAATTTGAAAATTGAATTTCTTTGGTTACCTGGCTCATCTGATTCCCTTGCAATCCTTGCAAGGTTCTTGCTAAAGGTACCTGTGGCTTGGCTGAACACAGTGATCTGATTGTGTATCCTCAACTGCTCACTCTCTGTGGGGATCATGCAATCAATGCAGTCAATCAATCCATCTCTAACCTCCCTATTCAAAGCTCTTGTTTCCTGAGCTTTATAATGATACCTTGGGTTCAAAAAATACCCAGCTGCATGTATAGGGCGATAGAGTTGATTGTTCCATCTCTAATCAATGTTGCCCAAATGGGCCCATACTTACCCACTCTGTCCTTGTATGCTGCCCTTATTTGCTCCTTTGCTTGATCCATAGCCTCATAAATGAAGCTCGTAGCCAATCTTTCCCCATCCACCAAACGCAACACCTTAACCAGTGGCTCAACAAGTTTCACAATCTCTGCTACCTTTTTCCAAAATATTTACTCATTGACTTTCCTTTTCACATCTTTGCCATCCTGTTTGCGAGCCCACTGACATTCATTCCATTCATCACTAGAAAACAACTTTTGCAAGTTTCTATGTTGGGCAAGCATAGATTGCAATGTCAAAAAATGTGTTGCAAATCTAGTGATGGCAGGCCTAATAATTTCCTTGCCCCCTGTGTTTTAACTTTTTCCTCATCAGATTCAGAATCCATGAGTGATTGTAAATATATTTTGTGATGCTTTTGGCATGCTCTATAGTGTTCTTGATCCAGTCTATTTTGCCAATATCCTCAAGCTTGAGCTCTATGCAATGTGCAGCACATGGGGTCCAAAAGATGGTTGGGTGTTTTTCCTCTAACAATTTACCAGCAAGAACATAGTTAGAGGCATTATCTATGATGATTTGAACAACATTTGCCACCCCCACCTCTTCAACAACCTCATCCAAAAGATGAAACAACAAATGTACATCTTTCACCCTATCAGATGCATCAACTGATTTTAGAAACATGGTTCCCTGTGGGCAAAAGACAACAAAGTTTATGATGGTACGATTCCTCTGATCTGTCCATCCATCTGACATGATGGTACATCCTGTATGTGCCCATGAGTTTTTGAACTATTTCAAATAATCATCAATGGACATAATCTCTTTTTGCAAAAGAGATCCTCTTAACTCATGCATAGTGGGGCCTTTGAAGCCCTTTGCAGCAGCATATATGGCATCAAAAATAGGTTCATAATATGGTGAACAAGTAGCATTGAAGGGAATATCAGCATCATACCACCATTTAGCAATGTAATCACAAGCAACATCTCTCAATTCTTTTTTCCAATGAGCATCTAAAGTGGGCTGCACTTGACCTCTACTTGGAGGACTAGGACCATGTGCACTATCAGAGGGAGAAGAGGGCATGAAAAAACTTTTGATAGTACCCTTATTTCTCATTGCATCTTTACCCTTTTCAGAAATGGACTCCATAGAGGGAGGAACATAGCAAAAGGGGTTTGATGCATCAGTGCAAGGGATAGATGAAGAACCTTCATAATCAAAATTTGGGTTGGCAGCCATCATCTATTATAGATTTCTCTTCCTCCCAATTTCAGCCTATATTTCTTTTTGCTTAATTTTGTCTTCCTCAAACTTCTGAAATTGCTCTTTCAACTCCTTCCTAATTTCTCCAATGTTTTGTGCTTCACATGGAGTAATTTGGCCTCTAAGACCAGCCAAATGTAGTTTCAGTCTATGAATGTCCCATCCACCCCCCTTAATTTTTCTCTTACAAAATTTGCAATACATTTGATTATCAAACATTTCAGCATATGCCCAAGCAACATTTTTCACTCTAGGGGCCATTTTGGACTGAGTTTTTGACTTAGAAAGAAAATGTTTAAATCTGAAAATGAAAACAAAAAAAGACTATTCATTCCATGTTCATTTCTTTCACCAAAAACTATGTTTACCATTTTCAGATTTGCAAAATAAATAAAACAAGCAAAGGAAGATTTTAGAAGAGAAAAAATAAATACCTCTAGACTCCTCAATGCAGCTCTAACAAACCAACTTCTCAATGTTGCTCCAAAGCTTGCCCAATAAACTCCTCATTGCTGCTCCAAAGCTTTGCCCAAAAGACTCCTCAAAGCTGCTCCAAAACCAACTCCACAATTCTTCACAAATTCCTCACAAATGCTTAAGCAAATTCAATGAGATAGATGTGAGGTATTGAGAGGGGTTGGGTAGGTTAAATAGGATGGGGAGGGGTTAGATAAGCTAACAAAACCCTAACAGCAAATTTAAAACCAATTTGAAGTCCGATTTTTTTATTTTATTTTTTATTTTTTTATTTTATTTTTATTTATTTTTTATATTTTAATTTTTTATTTATTATTATTATTATTATTATTATTATTATTTTTTTTCAGTTTTTGGGGCCCGTGGCCGGCTAGGAACTATCCAACCGAGGCTAGCTGGAATAAACCAGCGGCTGGGTTGTGGCAAGGCAATTTGAGTCGATCTTGCTCGGCCGCTCGATCCTAAGCCGGCCGCCCGGGCCCGGACTGGCTGCGAGTGGTTTGGCCATCCCTTTGGCTACGATCGGCTCGGCCGGTCCCGAGTTGGACGGCCGAGTTTTAAAACTATGTTAACCATTGACTAGAGATCTAATCTGGGTCGTTGATTCATCAACGAGACGATTATAAGAGAAGGCTTGAGGGTCATTTGGAAAGCAAGCCGGGCACACACTCAATACTCGAAGGAAATCGATTCTGAAGGAATAGAATTCGATTTTAGAGGGAGAGATGCAGGGCAGAGTTGCAGAGGCAGAAGAAGGAAGGGAAGTCAACAGTGACAGAGAAGGGCAAGAGGAGGACGCAGAGGGCCACAGAGGCCAGCGCTGAGTGCCCACGCAGAGTGACACAGTCCAATGCAGGGACTGTGCAGAAGACCACGCAGAGGAAGCTAGGGTGCCTTCCAGGTGTCAGAAATTCTCTAGGAGGATTCAGAGAATTTATCTCAGGTGTATTCTTAAGACACCTGCTCATCTACTTATTGTAAAAGATAATAATTGCTGAAGAATAATACAAACCCTTATTTGCTGCATCGGTTTTCCCGCATTGGGTTTTTCTTGGGACAATTGTCAAAAAATAACTGTGTTCATGTGATTGTTTCTAGTGCGTTATATGTGTTCTGTTTCATTCTCTGCTTATGGGTAAGTGATTACTGCAGTTGTATTTATTTCATAATTTACTGAAAGAAATTCGTAAATAACTTATCATAAATAAGTAGGCGAAATAAATCTGTCACTACAGTAGTATTTCAGATTTGAAATTTTCACATGGTATCGGAGCAAAAGAAGGGTAACAGAAGAGGAGATTCTGCGAACGAAGAGCTCGTTGACCACACTTTGTCAACGACCCCATAGTAGTACACCCCCATTTTTTCAAATGGGATTCATCATGTTCGATGTGTTCACGCCATTCAGATTTCATCATCAGTTGGCAGTTTTATAAACAATGTAAACCCATTCTGCATGTTTATGATGTAAATGATCTAAGTAAGACCATCATGTATGTAACAACCTAGGTAAGTCTAGTATTTTGGTGATGATTTCTATTCTAGGAGGTTTTTTGTCTCACTGATTCGCTTGTGTTTCTCGATACAAGTGATCGACAAAGTTTTCCCCTCCAGCCTAACCCCAAAGCTAGGGTGGATTTTCTCATTAAGATGCTAAGTGAGTCCTAGTGTTTTCTATCGAGTCTTTGTAAAAGTAGTTTATGAATAATTCTAGCTAATTGGCTAGATTATTTTATTACAAGCTGCTTGATCTACTAGATCATGTTTTGATTCGCAGAATTGGGTAGCTTTTTTAGGGTTTCTACGAATGGGTATTCCCCCTTTATGTGTCTAAATGTATTTATCTTATGTAAAGAGGGTTGGAAAAAAATAATTAAATTCCTTCTCAGTCAATTAATTAAATTTTCTGGCCAAATTAATTAAAAATCCAAAACCAGAAATTTAATTAATTTTAAGTCTTAGGTGAGTTAAAATTCTTCAAAGGCAAAATTCGTGGGTCCTTAAAAAATAAATTTTTAAAGGTCCCATGCCAAGGGAATATTGAGAATTTCGAGAAATTTTGGACCCTTGGGCCTTGGTGATTAAGTCAAAGTCAAAATTTTGAGGTAATTAACTCAAAAATATCATTTTTGAGTTCATTAAAATGGAATTAAATGATAAATTCGAATTTTCTCAAAATTATAATTTCAATGGTCCAGATTAAAAGATAATTAAATCTTTTTGACGGTCGAGATTATTTTGACAAGGATCAACTGAACTAGCTGTTGGAGATTTTATCTTATAAATTAGAGGTTTTTGTCAGTCTTTCAGTCATCTGATATTTGAATCGTGCACTTGTTCTTGGAAACTTTTGTAATTTTTTATGAATAAAGCATAAAGACTTTGGGGTTACAAACTTTGGTGTTCATTTTCCAGATCTATGTGGTGATATGTCTCTAAACTCTGCTACTTTATTTGGCATTTTGATGGTTGATGGCCTTTATCGATTGATCTGCATATAGGTATCTTGTGCAGTTTTTTGGGTTTCTAAAATTGCATTTGATTTAATGGAAATATTAGTTATCTATTTTTCTGAAAAATCTCATGTTATTTTTAAATCTCTATCAATTTAAAATTCAGATCTAAGTGTGCACAGATCATTTTTCAAGGTTTGAGCGTTTGGGGAAGTCTTCAGTTAGACTAGTCGACTCTCAGATTTCATAAAAATCTGAAAAAGCTCATTGTTTTCTAATTTCCAAAGTTATCTTACAAAATTTTGTTTTTGCAGGGTCTTCTTGGGCTTGTGCCTCTCTTAATTCCTCTTTTTATTAATTGTGCAAAAATGGTTTTAACTCTAGCCATGAGGGCCTCTGATCTGTAAATTAGCAATGTAATTTTGCAAATATTCTCTAGGGTTTAAGGGTTTATTTTCTATGCATAGTTTTGGGTTTTTTCTGGTTTTGTGTAGGTTTACAGGGAGATTTTCATAAATTTTTTAGATCTGAGCCAGATCTAGGCCTTGGAGGGTAAAATCTGGCCTCGGGATCAGTTCTGGCTGCAGATCTGGGCATGATTTTTTCTCGAAGTGTAAATTGCAGGTGCATTTAAATCAATTTTATTGCTGGTTGAAGAAATTATTCAAAATTTGTGTGCTTGCAAATATTTTTCGTTGACAGTTCTGTTTGCAGCTCCTCATCGCTATCTGTACGTTGTCCGTATAGCGCATTCCCTCACCGTCCAGCCTTCCTTTCTCGGCCTTCTACTTTACCCTAGCTGCTGTTCGCTCAGCAGCCCTCTGTCCTCTACGCTCTCGGCTTCTCTTTCGTTCTCCCTTCACATCCTCTATTCCCCTCTCACGCATTTCCTTCCCATTCTTTTCCGCCCTGCGTAGCTCTAATCTCCCTTAACGCTGCCCTTATGCCTTTCTCATTTCCTTTCTCTCCATCTTCCACCTTCGCTGTCCGTCCTTCACCCTCTATATCTCTGCCCTCACCCGCAGTCTCATCCCTGCATTGTCCCTCCACACTGCTCGTACATTTGGTTGCGGCTTCTTCAAGCAGTTTCATTGACTCCCGCTGCCTTTCTCTCACTCATCTCCCGCAGCCGCCTTCATTTATGTTCGATTTTCCTTGCTGCTCGCTCCTTCTGTTCGACTCCCTCTTTCATTTCTACGCTATCATTTTTTTATCTGTCGTCCAGCCTTGACCCTTGATTGCCATCCTTGCTCAGCCTTTACGCTTTCACTATCTTAGCCGACATCCTCCTTACGTTGCCGTTGCTGTCTTTTCCTCTCCCTCCTTTGCCGTCGACTTCTACCTGCATAAATATAACACTCATCGTATGTTAGATTTTTTATTTTTATTTTTATTTTTTAGATTTGCCATAGTTTTAGTTTTAAAAATTTTCGATTTTAATTGACTTAGTATAGGTAGCGTTTAATTTTTTTGACTCAATTTTAGGATTTTATTTTATTATTATTATTTTTTTTAGATTTTGAAATTTTAAAATAAAAATAAAAAAATAAAAATAAAAATTTTAACTTTTTTCTTTTTTTGAACTTTAGCTTTAGTTTTAGATTTATTCTTTTTTAATTTCTAGTTTCATAGCTTTAGATTTTAGTCTTTGAGATTTTCATATTTAGATTTTTTTAAACTTTAAAAAATTAGAAAACGGTCAAATTTTTTTAATAAAGTGGTTTTTGGATATAAAATTTCTCATAGTCAAAAGTGAGCTTTAAATTTCCTTCTATTTAAAGTTTGACTATAGATTTCTGAATTGGAATTATTTGGAATATCATAAATTCGGAAATATTTGGCATTTAAATTTGATGGTACCCTCATGATAATATTTTTGTTTTGAATTTAAATTGTTGGTTCAAAGTATTTTTATGCTTAGCTGTGATTGATGAGCTTTAATTGTGATTTTAAATTACTTGAAATCGGTAATTAATTGTTTAAGTCAACTTTGGAAATTTTCAAGTGATGATAAATCGCATGTCTTTATCGAACATTGTTAATGCATAATTGTGAGGATGTTTTATTGAATATCACTGTGGTGGATTGATTTTTTTATACTAGCAGTTACATATCAATTACTTGACTTTAATTTCATAATGGGATATTTTGACTCCACAAGGCATTGGTTTTAAAGTTTCAAATATAATTAGGTCTATAAAATCTCGTTAATCTTAGCAAGTACTTGGTCATTTAATTGTGTCTCCTGAATTGGTTGATTTTCAACCAGTTCTATTTCTTCATTTTTCGTTAGGGTCTACCTCTCTTGTCTGCAAGGAGACAACTTAGATAGAGAGATTGGGGATCAGGGTGACAGCTTCTGATCTGAGCTGTTGTCGCAGTGCTTAGACATCCTGTGTGACAACAGAGCTGACATTAATGCAACAACAACTTGGAAGCGTTCATGCAGTTCTCCAGAACGCATGGTGGAACAGAGGGATCATGACATTTTAGTTCTGGCATCCAGACTAGAAGAAAAATTTGCTTGTGTGTCAAGCATGGCCTCTCTAGAGATCTGATATATTGACAGTGGAGCATTTGTTCATATGACGGGAGTTCGAGAATGCTTCTTAAGCTACCAGGAGGAGCAGATGAATTTTCAAATCACTATGGGAAACAAGGCAAAATGTGCCCCAGTTGGAAGAGGCACCATAATATTTCAAACAGAAGCTGGCAGCAAGCTTTAGGCCACCAATGTACTGCACGTACTAGGGTTGGGGATGAATTTACTCTCTGTGTCTCAACTTCAGAACAAGGGTTATGATGTATAATTTATTGGCAACAAAGTTTACATCAAATACCCAAGTTGGAAAAAGAAGGCACAAATTGGAGTCAGGAGCCATAAACTGTACTAGTTACAGCTCGAATCCCCAATGGCTCTGATAAGCAGTACTGATGAGAAAGATTTGAATGAGTTATGGCATAGAAGAATGGGGCATTTACGTCATGGAGCCTTGAAAATTCTCAAGAACATTGTCACGGGAGCTCCAGAACTCAGCACCAAGCGAGACGATGTCTGCAGAGGGTGCGTACTAGGAAAGTATGCCAAGGCAGCATATCCAAGAAGCAGCACTAGGGCCAAGAGTGTGTTGGCGTTGATACACTCAGACATCTGCGGACCAATGTCCACGAATGTTCTCAATGGTGCAAAGTATTTTGTCACCTTCATCGATGACCATTCCAGAAAGACATGGATCTAGTTTTTGAAGACCAAAGACGAGGTCTTTGAGTGATTCAAGGAGTTTAAAGCTCTTGTGGAGAATTTGACAGGGAAGCGGATCAAGACCTTGCGATGAGACAATGGTGGAGAGTACATTGACAAGGACTTCTCAAGGTTCTGTGTAAGGGAAGGCATCTAGAGAGAATGGACGACTCCATATAATTTGAAGCAGAATGGAGTCGCAAAGAGGAAAAACAAGACTATTGTTGAAGCTCCAAGGGCAATGCCATATGATCAAGACATGCCCAAATTTTTGTGGGCTGAAGCTTTTAATACGACCGTGTATGTGCAGAACAAGGTTCCTCATAACGTATCGGGCAAGGTTACTTCTGAGAGCGTGTTCACTGGCAGCAAGCCTGAGGTGAGCCACTTCAGGATATTTGGCAGTATAACATATTGCCATGTACTCGATGAGAAGAGGATGAAGTTGGATCAGACTACAGAGAAAGGATACCTTGTGGGATATAGCGAGAATGCAAAGGCTTACCGCATCTATATTCCCGAGAGTAGGAAGTTAATAGTAAGATGGGATGTGAAGTTCATGGAGGAGAGAGCCTTAAAGAAATCCCAGGAAATGTCTTCAGCTATGCAGTCTGAGGAGGATCCACTGGTCCAGCCACAACGACCTACGAAAGATGGCTCTAGTGCCTCTCCAAGGCATAAGGATCCTAAGGAGAGCGTTTTCAAGGAAGTGCAAGAGGGAGAGCAGGTAAATCCACCCACCACCAGTGGAAGGACGAGCAAAGAAATACAACAAACTCTGAGGGATGCAGGGGAATTTGTTGGAGCTCCTAAAAATGAGAAGAGGCAGCGCAGGGAACTAGACATGTACCAGGCATTGGTAGCATAGGTTGGAGAACCTGTTGAGAATTTGGAGGGCTTGTGATTAATACAAATTCTCTTCTTGATAATTACTTGTGAGCTTGCTTATGTTACTTATGTCTTCTCTTATTTTATCTTAGTCAATCTTTCATCAAGTCAATTATCAAAATGCACAAGACACAAAAGTTAGGCTCCTAGAGCTAGGGCAAAACCTCTCCCTCTTGGAGAGGAGAACCCGCAAAGAATTCTTCTTATAGATCTTCAAATGACAAGTACCATGACCGAGACTCAGACCCTTGACCTAGATATGCTTCCAAGACCTTCATCTAGCTTCTTCAACCTTCATTCTTCTTCTTTAGTAATTTGCTTAGTTCTACATCAGCACTAGAGACCTTGATCTTCACTTTACATATGCTTGTAGTTGAATTACTTGAATTGTAGGAAGGTAAATCATAGATTTACCTTCCTCACTATTACTGCCTCTTCTCCTTATGATCATTGTCTCAACCTCTGATAATTTTGTCTTCAAATCAACTGCCCTTAACAATAATATATCAACAACTTATCCTTGCTCTAATCTTCTTATGTCTGCTCCTTAAAACCCAGGGATATTCGTACTGTGACTTTCCTCCAAAATCATGCTGTATCTATTCGCAATTCTGTCCCTTTTTTATCCGCAATCCTGTACTTCACTATCCGCAAGCTGTACCTTGCTATCTGATGCAGGAGCATTAGGCTCAGAAAATCCTTTGTATTTTAATAGACACAGGGATCTAGTGATTTCAAAGAAGATTGGTTCATTAATGTAATTAATGTTTTGAGTGATTTAGAATAAGAATTAATTAAATATTGAGAAGAATTTTGTAAATGTTCTTGAATGATTGGAGAACATGAGAGAATTAGGATAGTTGAGATTTCATAAGGACTGAGAGATATATGAATTGATTGTAAATCTTAAGTTAGAATTAGTTTCATGATTTTATGGATTAGAGAGGATCCTTAGGGATAAATGATAGATTTTAGGACTTAGAGGATTTGGAGGATTTTGTTGAGATGATGGAGGATCTGAACCTAAATTGGTTCAGAAACTTTTGTATAAACTATAAAGCCCCAAAGGCAGAAGAGAGTAGAGGTAGAGATTTAGGTTTTAGACAGACAGGGGTTTGTTGTTGTAATCCTACGGGCAAATTTGACAGAAAGGCCATTGATTAGAATATCAGGCCAGAGAAGAAGAAATATTTGTAATTGTTTGGTTGTATATATACAGAGAAAATTCGATCCTAAAGTGTGTGATTATGTGTTGAATGACTCTGCTTATATCTCATGTGAAAATAAGAGTTTGGCATAATAAATATGCGTGCAGGTAATTCGAATAAAATCGAAAGAACTCGGTTATTATGAGACTGTGTATTTTAAGAAATTGAAGATTCAATTGGTGATTGAATTCTAGAGGGATTTCGTATGCCAAGATTGAGCATCGATTACAGGATGAATCGATGCCTCTAAAACAAAGAACTCAGTCCTCAATTTGTTGTCAATTCTCATTGCGTAGAGGCGGAGAGAATACAGAATAAGGTTCAAATTAAAATTGCCGAGAGTTGAAGTGGAGTGATAAGCGAAAAGGAATGAAAGTAAGTACAATCGTTGGACAACGAGATCAAAGGATGAGATTAAAGAAAATGGACGGACAAGATTCAGTCGTTTAGATTAAAGCCAATGAGGAGATGGTTTTATAAAACCACATGTGGTTTTCGCGTAGGTTGAGAATGCTAAGCGGTAATTGCTGGAGAGAACGCGATAGCGTTTAGAAGCCGACGCGTGGTAATTAAAAACCACTAATTTTGCGTAAGTTCAAAAGTTTTAACCATCGTGCTAGTTGGAGCGCGATATCGAGCAATGTTCGTCGGATCTGGAGCAGTTAAATGGACGACAGAGATTGGATTGCAGAAATGGATGGGTAAGTTGTAAATGCTGTGGGACCTGGATATGATATTATGTTGGTGCTTTGGGTTTTTAACCTAACTCGAATTCATAAATGTGAATGGTCAGAAATGGATAAGTTTATATATGTGGACACTATGAACATTAACCTGATTAAGAGTCATATATACGAAAATAATAAAGCGGATATTTCATATGGGTTTTAATTCATATAAGGTTTTAACCATAGTTGTAAAGTATGGAAATGTCCTTTTGAAGATTGGTTCAGAACAACTTCCGCGTGATCAATTGGGTTAATATGCAGGTGGATATTGCATGATATTTGAAGAAAATACATTTGTGGGTTTAAACCATAGAGTTGAAAATCATAAGCGGATATGATTCACGATTGGTAATTTGGGGTTTTTAAACCATAGTTGTGAGAAAGGAATTTAATTCCGAATTAAATAATTCTACTATTTGGGTTTTGAACCAAAGTCAAAGTCAGAAATATGAAATGTCAAGGTGGGTATTTTTATATGGTTGGTAGCCATAATTATCAACAAATGAAAATAGCTTCTGCATATGGAGAAGCCTCAATTTTGAGGTTGATAAGATTTGTTTACATGAGATTGTATTAGGAATGCATTCGTGGGTTTTTGCTGCTGTGGTAGCATCACTATCCACAAAATGAACCTTATTCTTCTCATCAATTTTCACCGTATCTTCTTCCCGCACTTCTGACTTAGATCCGCACTTTTTTACTGTCCCTTTTCCGCACTTAATGCTATCCTTATAACCGCACTGTAATCTTGGAGATCTCCGTTTTGTAATCTTAGAGATATCCGCATTATAATCTTAGAGATATCCGCATTACTTGCTTCAGTGATGTCCGCATTCATGTCTTGCACCTCTATTTCAGATCCGCAATATATCCTTGCTTTTATCCGCACTGTATACTTCCTTTATCCGCACTGTAATCTTCCTTTATCTGCACTGTATCCTTAGAGATATCTGCATGCTTGCTTCCTTAATGACCGCATACCATATGTGTATATATATAGGGCACATCCCTTTAAGCAAGCTGACCATACAACTGTGAGTGAGGCCGACTAGATAAGGTTTAAAATTTATCTCAGCGTTGATGAGGTACTTCTTTACTTGCATTCAAGGCTTGTCTTTCATCGTTGCATTGAGGGATGTTGTGAGCTTCTTCCACAAGGTCCTGGAGCATATAGCTAGACTAGATTTGAGAATTAACTCAAACCTAATGGACATCAAGAAGAAGTCCATCTACTTAATAAAATCTTGCTCATGAAACCCATGAAGCAAGTACACCAAAAATACATTTTATTATCGTTGTCTTCTTATTTACATAATTACATAGTCAACATGAAGATCGACCTAGTTACACTTTTCAATAGAACCCTCTAGTTTTCAGGAGGCAACTCAACATCAGGTGTGGGTAGATGTGATGGTGGAGGAATACAGCGCCATCATGACAAATGATGTCTGGGAAATAGTTCCTAGACCTTAGGACAGATCGGTTGTAGGTTCGAAATGGATCTACAAGATTAAATATGCTACAGATGGCAGTATAGAGAAATTTAAAGTTGGGTTTGTGGCTAAGGGATACGCACAAAAGGAAGGGATCGACTATGAAGAAACCTTCGCCCTAGTAGCTCGGTATACTTCAATCAGATTTGTCATATCCCTTGCAGCGTAGATAGGATGGGAGATTCACCAGATGGATGTCAAGACTGCGTTATTGAATGGGGCAATAGAAGAGGAAGTATACATAGAACAACCAAAAGGCATTGAGGTGCATGAGCAGAAAACTCATGTGTGTAGGCTTAAGAAAGCCTTGTACGGACTGAAGCAAGCCCCTAAAACTTGGTATGGGCAAATTGACAACTACCTGCAGAAGATGGGATTTGTCAAGAGTGACACAAATCCCAATCTCTACTATCTGAGAGTAGGGGATGAACCTCTAATATTGGTGCTATATGTAGATGATCCGTTTTTGACTGGATCATCTAGGCTCATAAAACACTGTAAGGAAAAGCTAGCTACAAAACTCGACATGAAGGATCTAGGTCGGATGCACTATTTTTTGGGTTTGGAAGTTTGGCAGCAAAAGGGAGAAATCTTCCTTGGGCAAGGAAGATATACTACAAAGATTCTGAAGAGATTTTAGATGGACTGTAGACCAATGATCACAAACCGAAAGAAAATCGATAAGTCTAAGGGTGATGAGGCTGATCTTACCTTGTATAGGCAACTCATAGGATCATTGATGTATCTGGTCAATACTAGACCAACAAACATCTGTTATGTCGTGAACACCCTTAGTCAATTCATGGTAGAACCAAGGAGGGCTCACTAGGCATCAATCAAACATGTTCTCAGGTACTTGAGGGGGACAATCGAGTTTGGATTGAAATACACCAAGGGCAATGACATCCAGTTGAGTGGGTTCACTGACGCAGACTGGGCTGGAAGTCTAGTAGATCGGAAGAGTAACAGTGGGCACTGTTTCAGTGTCGGATCAAGAATGACTTCCTGGTGCAGTAGGAAACAGACGTCCGTGGCGCTGAGCTTAGTTGAGGCTGAATATATAGCAGCTACCACAGCTTCGTGTGAGGCCATATGGCTTCGTAAGTTGCTCATGAACTTGCTCAAGAAGAGGATGGAAGCGGCCGACATTTTGTGTGATAATCAGAGTTGCATCAAGCTCTCTGAAAATCCTGTGTTTCATGATCGGTTGAAGCACATTGACATCAGGTTTCACTTCATCAGAGACTATGTCCAACGGGGAGCTGTACAATTGAAGTACTTTCCTACAGGAGAGTAGGTGGCAGATATCCTCAAGAAAGCTCTGGGTAAGACTAAGTTTTCTTACTTCAGAGAAAAGATGGGAATGGTCAAGAATCCATTTCAGTAAGAGGAATGGATAGGCTCGAAATTCAGAGGGAGTTGCAGTACAGATGAGGCAGTGATAGAGATGATGCCATGGGCAGTAGTACAGAGGGTAGCAGTGCAACATATGAGGGGCAGCAACCAAGACATCAATAGCGCAACAGATGCTTCAGGTCAGAGCAGATGCAGTTGGCATTTTGCTAGAACACTTTCCTCGCTAAGAAGGAGTGTTTATTTGTGTAGCATTGGAAAGTGTTCCAAGTCTCAACTTTTGTGAGGAGGCTTGGACATCAGTATTCCAAAGAATCCAGAAATCGTTTGTGGAAATTTCACTCGGTTCGTGTTTTATTAAGATAATTAATTATCTTAATGAGTACCCTAAGTCTAAACTTAGGGAAATTAAATAATTAAAGGGTATTAATAAAACGGAGTGAAAATCTTCTAGAGGATAAAGATCAAGTCATGTTTTAATCTTAGCCATTAATTAAAGATCTAATTTGAGCGGTTGATTCATCAACGAGAAGATTATAAGAGAAGGCTTGAGGGTCATTTGGAAAGCAAGCCGGGCACACACTCAGTACCCGAAGGAAATCGATTTTGAAGGAATAGAATTTGATTTCAGAGGCAGAGTTGCAGAGGCAGAAGAAGGAAGGGGAAGTCAGCAGTGACAGAGAAGGGCAAGAGGAGGACGCAGAGGGCCACAAAGGCCAACGCTGAGCAGCAGCGCTGAGTGCCCACGTGGAGTGACGCAGTCCAGCGTAGGGACTGCGCAGAAGACCATGCAGAGTGACGCAAAGGAAGCTAGGGTGCCTTCCCGGTGTCAGAAATTATCCACGAGGATTCAGAGAATTTATCTCAGGTGTATTCTTAAGGCATCTGCTCATCTACTTATTGTAAAAAATAAGCATTGCTGAAGAATAATACAAACCCTCATCTGCTGCACCGGTTTTCCTGCATTGGGTTTTTTTGGGGACAATTGTCCAAAAATAACTGTGTTCATGTGATTGTTTCTATTGTGTTATATGTGTTCTGTTTCATTCTCTGCTTATGGTTAAGTGAATACTGCTGTTGTATTTATTTCATAATTACTAAAAGAAATTCGTAAATAACTTATCATAAATAAGTAGGCGAAATAAATCTGTCACTGCAGTAGTATTTCAGATTTGAAATTTTCACAATAACTCCTGTAAAAAAATTGCTTATAACTAAAATATTTTTCAGTGTATAACTTTCAGAGGATTTGTAATCAGAGTTGCCAGTTGTGGAACAGAATTTTTAGTTTGACAACAAAATATTTCAGTTTGCAAAGGATTTTAAAACAGAGTTTCAGTTTGCAGAGACTTTGAAACAAAGAGGAATCACTTCAAAAAAACAAATTGCAAATCACTGGCACTTCTTGTATCTTTAGATATTTGTGATCTGAGAATTCAATACCAAAAATTGGTGTCTCTTGTCACTTTTCCTTTTGTATATGTCTCTTTTTCCAAACATGTGTGTCAACTTTTGACTTCACATGATTCTCTGTAAATGTTCAATGCCACGTTCACTGGTGTGGCTTTGATACCATGTCAAACTAAAATATGGAGAATATGTAAAGAGATGAATGAGACAGAATGAGAGATATTGTATTATATCATTGTTCTTAGAAATGACATAGAGTGTTGTTGTATAACGTATATATATCAAGCAAGTCTACTTATATTAATTATAAATCCCTCATCTAATCTCATTAACATTAACTTAAATGCCATTTATTAATTAAGTTGCATGATTTGGGGAAATGAGTACGAATTTTTGAAATGGGTAGACAGTGGAAACATGACCCCATAATTTTTGGAAATGGGGAAATGCGATATTATGTGTGTGCGTTTGTGATGTGCTATCTTATAAATAGCACATCATATACTTTGTAAGAAAGCATTATGAATAACAAATGAGCAAGAACATTTAAAGTACAGTGAAGGCATATTAAAGACAAGTTACATTGACCAACATAGGACAACGAGGTACAGGAGGTTTATGATAGACAATTAAGCCAATGATGATTGGGTATAGAAGGGTGAAGGTTTGTTTGGAGAATTTTTGGAAAGGCATATTAGAGTTGAGTTACGCTAACCAACATGGGACAACAAGCTACAGGAGGTTTATGACAGACAAATAAACAAGTGGCAGGTGGGTACAGTAGCACAAAAGTTTCTTGGGAGAATTTTTGAAAAGGCATTTTAAAGATGAATTTCACTCACCAGTACGGAATAAAAGCTACAGAAGGTTTATGATAGACAAATAAGCCAGTGACAGATGGGTATAGAAGGGAAAAGTTTCACTTGGAGAAATTATCTACTTTCTTTAAAAAGTTCTCTATGTGAACTTTTTCCCTTGTACCAATCTGTCACGGACTTATTTGTCTGTCATAAACTTCCTGTAGCTTGCTGTTCCATGCTGGTTAGTGTAACTTGTCTTTAATACCTATCCACTGCTCGTCTTTAATTAGCCTTGCACTATGGTTTACATCAATGTTCCACCAAGATTCCGGGACAGGGGGACACAGGTCCGTGCAGGCAGACGCACAGGGGGGATGTGTGAGAGTACCCTCAAATTTTAGGGAAATTTAGGGGGGACAGGGGGATGTCGGGGTATATATATATATATATATTCAATAATGAAAGCATAAATATATTGATCCATACATAATTGAGTTAAATAATGAAATACACTAATCCATATTCATCATTCTTACTAATACATATATCATTCATCCATACACCACAAGATTCAATAATGAAATACATTAATTCATATTCATCATTCTAGAATCTACATTCATTTAAAAATTAAATTTATCATTCATCATTATAGAATATAAATTGATTTAAAATTTAAATTCATCATTCTAGAATCTAATTATTACTAAGCAAAATAAACTATAGTAGATACCAATGTTATTGGAACCAAACAGGTGATCAAACTGGAAAACCCTTTGAATGAGAACCGGTCGGAACTAGACCAGAATCAATAGAAAAACGAACCAAAAAATCGGTCTATCAAAAACACATAAAATATTCAAATTTTAAAGAAACACACACACACACACACATATATTCATGTGCATCCATATGAATCCAAACCATTTATACACAAATAAGCAAAAATTCTCATTTATGTATCATGTAAGGGTGCACATAACCAAAATAGCACTGAGTGCATTCCATCTCTGAACCGAAAATACATTAACAAATAGGCTCTAGATGGCCTCTAGCATCCAAAACAAATCGTGCTACAACAAATACCTACATATAATCAAAATCATTATCTATATTTGGATCTTTGTCATCAACATCACCCTCTAAACGTTAAAATATGATAGAAAAAACGTAGCATGTCATGTCAGGATTTTGTTTGAGTGATGGGTACATTTTTAGTAGGGTCATGATAGAGGATTTCGACAATCAATGCCACTAACATCAAGGTACATAGAGGGCTTGGTGCTCTTGATTAAGTACAAGTTCCATATCATCGCACATGACAAAATCCAATGGAAACGTTGCAATCCCCCCGATTCTGAAATCCTGAAAAACTGTTAAGTCTGTTGAATTTTGAGAGATCTAAAATTTTACTTTCTCCATATGAAATCCAATGAGGTCAGAACCACTCTCAAATATCCTAAGGCATTTCATGGTAATGTTAAAAATTTAAGTAAAAGGATGACATTCATTTTCATCCTTTTACTTTCAGAATTTAACATTACCATGAATTGCATAGCAATAATAGGGCCACAAGCTTGAATATTAGGCTTCCCCACACAAAAGTTCTTGAAACTCAAAAGGGGTGCTTCTGGTGTCCTCCTTTTGAGGGGGTGTGTCCAGAAGCAACCTTTTTGGGGAGATGCGTCCCCAAGAGGGGGACATGGGGAAATGTTTCTCTAGGTGCTCCTCGCCCCAGGGGTGTGGGAAGCGTGTGGTGCATGCACTCCACCCCAAAGGACGTGTCCTCATGGAGCACTGCAAAACCTATCAGGTCTTGTGAGGGGAGCTCAGAAGACAAAAACTAAACCAAGGGACAACAATGAGGTGTAACCCACTGTCACCACAACCGCTACCTCCTGCTTTTGTGGATTTTCACCACTAGGGAGCCTTCCCTATTGTAGGTAACCTATGAGAGATATGCTATGTCTAGGGGATAATGTAACAAGACAGGCTTATAGAGGATAACTCTTCTTAAGGAAAAGGCTCAACAAGAAAGATAGGGCAATCCACATCCTCCAACGCAAACTTTTTAGGGCACAAATGATCTAGGGCTTGATGAATAGCAATCCTAATGGATCGACCTAGAGTCACAAGGCCAAGAAAGGGATTCCAAGCAATGAATACTAGCAATCAATGGAACAGGAAGCCTTCAACAAGCCCCAAGATGAAGCCTAGGGCAAACTAGGCTTTTCTAGGGCAAGATCTACCTAGGGAAAAATAACTTTTCTATGAGATGGATAGATTAGCCACTAAAAGGGGGTATTTTAAGGGAACCAACACTCCTTCCAATGTTGAATCCTTCCACAAACCAATAACTTGAACCCTAGGCCAATTTCGTGCCCTAGCCCTAGCTAGTGGTTATCCTCATAGGGACGAAAATCAATTTAAGAGAGAGGAAGTGAAGTTTAAGTTAAATTTTGTGGGTCATCAACAAATTGACAAGGCCAGTGCCTAGTCCTTGGGATGATGGAGTCTATGGGATGGTAAAATCTGCTAAGTCTTGGCAAGGAGTAAGGGAATGATGAACCCTAAGTCTCAAAAATCTTAACTATTTCTTTTGTGAGGGAGAAAAATCAATTGGGAGAGCTAGTTTAAAGGTTCACCAATTGGATTGCCATTCACATTCTACTAGTGAGTAATGCATACAATGCTATCATCTAGATTCCAATCAATGATTTTCAACAATAACTAGCACAATATAAGGCCTAGATAATTGACCATTCTATACATTAGATGCAAAAATAAAGATTTATCAAATCCAAGGCACACTTACAAGATAGAATTCATGTACAAACCTTTATTGCTACAAAGTAACATCTCCAAGACCAAAGAAATAGCTCCAACTAGCAAAGTACACCATAGAGTCACATCTCCGCAGGAAAACAAGATGGCCAAAATTCTCCAAGAGGGCCGAAATAGTCACAAATGATGATGATCCAATACAATGAGTATATGCTTTATTTATACAAGGATTAAGACTAATGATTCGTGTACGAAAGCCCCTAAAACAAGTTTGATGCAAATTACAAGCCAACCCACTAGATTTATCGTAATATGCCCTAATTAGCCCACATGTGTGTGTCGTAAGCTCTCTCATGCTGTTGTCATCAACAATAAATGCTCCAAATGCCATGTCCAATGGTGATGAGGTGTCCGAGAAAGTGTAGATTCCTCTAAAGTCCATGATTTGAGGGTTGGCCCTTAAATTCACCTCATTACCTCATATGGGGTCCCAAGATCTAGTTGGGATGCCACAAAATGGTCTCCATGGGTCTCTAACTGCTAAACAAGCCCTCCTCTACTCCAACATTAGGGGGTTCTTAGGTGCACCGTGCAACAAGCCCTCCCTAGTCTCTCAATTGTGAGACTATCCCCATCTGGGCTTTGAATTAGTTGCTACCCATCAAGTTGTGTCAAGGCCAAATTGGGGGCATGCTGGGTCCAGATGTGTCATCTTGAAGAACCATCAAATTTGGGTCAAAGTCAACCAACCTTCTAGGTGTTGGAGGTGCTCTAGGACATGTGTCATCTAATGATGCTGCTAGGAGGCTCAAAAGTCTCAACCTTCACTTGTTTGTGCCAATGTACTTCTCTGAAGGGCATGGGTACCTATGGAGTAGCTGCCCAAGACTTGGGCTGCTGAACCAGTTGACAAGAACAACATGGATTCTAGTGAAACCATCTAAGTGAACCAAACTTGAATGTTAAGGGAAATTTAATACTTCAAACAAGGATCCCCTTCCAAAATCAAGACCCCAATCTCGCAAAGATGTTTTTCCCTAGGTAGGGGTGGCTAAAGGTCAACTCTATTAGGTGCGTCTAGCCTCTAAGGGGAATTAACATTTCCCTGGTACATCCTTCAATTAATAGGTGTTAATGAGTAGTAATGATGGTAATGGAGGGGAAAAGACTTCACGGTCAAGTGACAAGGTCAAAGGGACCAATGGATGGGGGTGACCACATCCTGAGTGTATAGATGTGAGGAGGGAGCATTCATGGATGCATGAGTTACTAGCTCAGCCTTTGTTTTTCCATCCCTCTTGTGCGCCCTTTACTTCTTGATTTTCCCTTGTATTATTGCTCTTAGCTCAAGTGTTAAAGCTTGTTTTGTATGATGTAGAAGTTTTATTACCCCTTTAGGATGAGTCAGTTTATTGGTCATTGCGGTTGGGACATGCAAGAGTTCCTTCTTTTGATGTAATGGAGCAATATGTGCTCAATAACCGGGTGATGGCCATATGAGTGAGGTAGAGCTCATGCTGGGATTTTGCTCATGTGCTAATCTTTATGTCCCCGTCCATCTCATGTATTTTGACTTTATTTCTTTTATTTTGTTGTGGCCATCATATGCTGTTTTTGTTCCATTTAGTTGTATCAACTTCCTAGGGATAAGTTTTTGGGCCTGTAAAACCCTAATTTGTGAAATTTAACTGGAGAAACTAAAATTCGACAATTAACATCAAATTTTAATAGCCTAATTTTACAATTTAACCAGAGAACCTAAATTTAACAATTCATTTGTAAGTACTTACTTGAAAATCTTGTTTGAAGGCACTTTTGGTCTATTGTTGCTCCCACTCCTACTACCAAATTGACTCCTTTTCCTCCCAACCTATTTGGGATCAACCTATCCAGTTCCCAAATCCAGAAGACTTCCAAATTGAGGTCTTTTGGCCCCCATGCCTAAAGCTCCAAGAATAATCAAGGCTCAATCTTCCTCTGTGTCTGTGGCTCAGTTAGAAATTCCTTCTCTGTCTGTGAAATACTCCAAAAACTCTTACCCCCTTTTCTATTTGCTATTCCTTCTCCTTATATCCCCCACACCACTGTCTTAGCCTCCAGCGAGGTCTTCTTTATTCCTTGTCTTCTGACACGTGGAAACCTAGAATGGTCACCTAGTATCTCGAAGGGTTTGAAGAGGCGGTCAAATTTTATAAGGGTAATGAGTGATATATATAGGTTTATATCTATTTGGTTAACGAATCATTCAAGAATTTTCAATTTTTTTTTTTAAAGTTGAATACTATTTAATTAAACTTATACTTTTATTAAAGTGTGTTAATTTAATTCTTATTTTATAAATCTAATTTAATTTATAATCTATTGTATTTACTTTATTATTGAATAATGTATTATTTATATATTATAATGGTAGTATATACATTAAGTACCTCGTCGGACATATTCATCATACTCTTGTGAGTTAGATATTTACTTCACAAATCAATTCATTACCCTATACGAATACCTTTTTCAATATCAACTAGTATGTATACTAGTGTGATACATGCAATGCATGCATATGTAGCTATAATATGCATGCCTCGTATGCATGCTAATATTCCTATGCTCCCTTTAATTTGTGATGGGTCATTATATACACTCAGGAAACTTCGTCCCAAAGTTAGAGTTTTTATAGTACATTAGTAATTATTTTAACTATTAGTATAATCGTGTAACGATTGCATCTTGTGATTGAATTCTCGTTTAATGTGAAGACACTATAAAATTTGTGTTTTGAACATTTAGAGGTTTATAATTTTAATAGTCATGCCCTGTCCAACCAAGCTTCCAAGCTATTCTAGAATCATCCCATCCTTCCTAATCTCTTATGCTCCCATTCGATCCGTCCTCTACTGGGATATTCCATGGCGTTAGCGAGACTGATCTAACCATTCACAAAACTCAAGGGTGACAAAGTTGACTATTTCGACCTAATTTCCCAGTAGGCATCCGATAGTCATCATGACACATCTAGGGGAGCGTGACTTGCACAGTCCTCCCATGATTCTAGGTTTTGAAGGATAAATGTTGGGCAACACTTCCACCCCTCCTAGTAAGACCAGGGTCAACACCCTATTATGGAATCTCATAAAGCCTCAACTATTCTTGAAGTTTTGTCATCACGAGGGTCGGTTTAGTAACGATACCATCTGTAATTACTAATGACAACACTTGTTCACACATTATAACATATGCATCAATATATTCAAAGGAAATTGTATTTAGATAACAATTTTTGTGCATTAGTATCATGTACCAACAATATTAACCAAATAATAGACTTCATATTGGTATCCATGTACCAACGATGTTAAGAAAATAATTTAAAATCATTCTCATGTGTAATAGTTCAAAATGATAGTCTTAGGAATCTAGCCAAAATAAAGTAAAGATATACAAAATAAGGTTTCAAGTGTTTCAAAATCAAAACAAGTTGGGGTATTTCTGGCATATGGCCTCCGTGTCATCCCAGGTAGCTGATCCAAGACTATACTTGTCCCACTAGACCTTAACTTGGTCTACCAGGCAGTTCCTGAGCTATCAAACCTATGTTCCAGTATACGTAATGGTTTGACCGAAATGGTTCCCTCACCTGATACCCACAGTTCCTTCCATTGAAGGTTATGTGATTTTTCAGCTATATAATGTCTTAGTA
Source organism: Pinus albicaulis (assembly GCA_034641835.2). NCBI lineage: Eukaryota > Viridiplantae > Streptophyta > Pinopsida > Pinales > Pinaceae > Pinus > Pinus albicaulis. The sequence goes on from CM076577.1 coordinate 661,497,860, forward strand.
CAGATACATGAAAAACATTATGAACTTTATGCAAGTGGGGTGGTAGGGAAAGACGATAGGTGACATGTTGAATGGTCTACTGAACCTGGGCGACAACTTCATTCTTTTTCCAAACTAGATGGAGCTTTTGTTTGGTCTGATGCAGATAAACACCTAATCCCGTACTTCATAATTCCTATCAGCCCTATGAGTATTAACATAACTTTTCTATCTATATTGTGCCTCCTTTAACCGTTGTCTAATTTGTTTTGCTTGTTCTTCCATCTCTTGAATTAATTTTGGCCCCACTATCACTCGGTCCTCTGCCCTGTCCCAACTTAATGGTGTTTTGCAAGGTCTGTCGTATAATGCTTCAAATGTAGGCATTTTGATTGAGCTATGGTAGTTGTTATTGTATGCAAATTCAACTAAGGGCAAGTACTTTTTCCATTGTGTTTGCTGATCCATAACGTACATCCTCAACCAATGTTGCAGGAAACGCCCCCCCCCCGCGGCTCCAACCCTTGAAATGCGGTTCGTATGGGATCCGTCCCTGAAATGCATTTCGGAAAAAAATTTGCATTTCCTGGTTTTTTGGAACCGTATGGCTAGATTTGCGTTTCCGTACGACGGATCACCGTACGAATCTGACTTGCGCATTTCAGAAAAGCATATTTTTTGATTTTTGTTTTTAGCTGGGTTAGTAAGTGAGTTAGTGTTGGGTTATGGATAGGATGAAAAGCTTATAAGCTCTATTTAACCTCTCATTTGTTCACTTGTGTTTTTGGAGAGCTTGGAGAAGAGAGGAGAAGAGAGCTTGGAGAAGAGAGAGTTGAGGAGAGCTTGGAGGAGTGAAGGAGGAGGAGCTTGGAGGAGTAAAGAAGGGCTTCCATCTACAAGAACTAAAGAGGTAAATGCAAGCACCAAACTTTCTCATTTTTTTGTCAGCGTTTTTTGTATTTTCTCTCCTCCCTCTCCTACACTTTCCCATTCTTTCTTCTTGTACATTTATTTGCAGGTTGTCCACCATCTATATTCATACTCAAAGATGATGTTTTTTTGGGTTCTATATATCATTCTACTCTTGGTTTTGTTGATGGTAAGGGGGAGTAGAAATAGTAGAGAAGAACATGAAGAAGAAGAGGAAAGTGGTCCCCATATGAGTGACCCAATGTATGATGAGGAGGAAGGCTTTGAAGAGGAGGGGGATGATGAAAACATTGAATCACAAGAGGGGAAAACTGCATTGACACCCTTGTGGAACTATGTGACCAAACTTGAAGGGGGAAAAGGTGGTGGAAGCTACAAGTTTTTGTGCCCTCATGGTTGTCATGGGGGAAAACCATATAGCGGTTCATATACTCGTGTGAGGAGGCATCTTTGTGGGGTGATGGACAGTGATGATAGAAAGGGTGCAGTGGGGATAGCAATTTGCCCAAAGGTTCCAACTGAACAAAGAAGAAAATACATCCAAATAGAGGAGGTTGCACAACAAAAAAATAAAAAACAAAAAACTCAATCTGAATCAAGTGCAACCTCTAGATTTGGTAGCTCATCTCCTCATGGTGCTTCTGCAAGTTCTGGAGGTAAAAAAACAATAGCAGATTTCCTTAATGTTGTTGGGAGGGATGATGTGGATGGAAAAATAGTCCAATTTCTTTGTGCTTGCGGTGTACCATTCAATGTGCTTAGCTCTCCCTATTGGCATGAAATGGTAAAGGGCATCAATGAAGCCCCAAAAGGATACAAGTCTCCCAACTATGAGAAAGCTAGAACAGTGTTATTAGAAAGAGAAAAAGGAAAGGTTCAAGTAGCTTTGACACGTTTTACAAATGAGTGGGTGGATAGTGGGGTATCCATTGTATCAGATGGGTGGACAAATATCAGAAACCAACATTTGATAAATGTTCGTAGTGTTTCTGCTAGTGGTGCAGTGTTTATTGCATGTCATAATTCCTCCTTTGTCAGTGCAACTTCCCAAAACATTGTAGATCTCCTATTGCAATCAATCAGAGATGTTAGTCCTAGTAAAGTGGTTCAAGCGATCACAGATAATGCAGCAAATTGTAAGGAAGCAGGGAAGATTATCGAGCGTACTTATCCACACAGATTTTGGTCTGTGGGTGCTTGGTGCACACATTGAACCTTTTGATGCATGATATTGTGAAGCATAAAGAATGTGGGTGGATTAATGAGCTTTACAAGAGAGGGAAGAAACTCATTAAATTTATCACAGGGCATACAAGGGTAAACTACTTCTATGGCATTTACTCCAAGTTGTAGTTGCTTAAACTTGCAAAAACCAGATTTGCAAGTTATTACCTCACCTTTGGGCGGCTAGTGAAGGTGAGACAAGCTTTAACTAATATGGTCACCGCTGAATCATGGGAGGAAATTAACACTGATAGAGATGGTGCTAATGCAACAAAGGACACTATTCTTGACATGTTATTTTGGTCACAGGTTAAATATGTTTTGCAGTTCGCCAAACCAATTTATTACATGATCAAGTTTGCAGATTTAGATTAGCTAATAATTGGGGAGGTGTATGAGCAAATGGATAACATGTTGGGGCAGATTAAAGACATTGTTGAGCCTAGAGATACCACCTTGTACAAATATATTCATGCAGAGGTGGTAAAACGATGGGATATGCTAAATATTACATTGCATGCATTAGCATATGTTTTGACACCTAAATACTATAGTCCATCATGGCTTTCAACAACAACACTTGGGGGGGCGAGCAAGAGAAAACCACACCTAGATCCAGAGGTCCTACAAAAATATATGATTGCACTAGATAGATTAGTCCCTGATGAGGAGGAGTCACATTCAGTACGGAAACAGTTGAGCAGCTATACACTTTCCACTGGTCCATTTGGGAGCATGCATGCTATTAGAGATCAAGAGAGTTTTTCTTCTATTGAGTGGTGGAACATGCATGGAGGTGCTACTCCACTTCTACAGACTTTGGCATTGCGGGTGCTATCACAGGTGGTAAACAATTCTTCTGCAGAGAGGTGTTGGAGCTCTTATTCTTTCATCCACACTGTTAAAAGGAACAGGTTGAGTTTAGATAGGGAAGAGAGCTTGGTTTATGTTCATTATAACTTGCGATTGTTGTCCCATTACTGTGATGATGCAAAGAGTAACAGAGACCTTAAGGTTTGGGACAGGTATCCAGAGGAGGCCAATTTGGAGGATGGAGTGTTGCGATTAGAGCAATTAGAGGATGCTCTTATCCATGATGATGATGATCGACTTGACATGCCACCCCCCACTGGTCCCTTGCTTCCTAGGTTCCATGGTTCAACACCAACAACAGGGGCTTCGTCTTCATCAGTTCCAGTGCCAGCGCCACAACTTCCACAACCACCATCTTCTTCATTGCCACCACGCAGAGGCGCACCATTACGTACTCTTCGTGGTGGAAGGAGGAGAGATGAGTAGATATTTTCAGTGTTCACTTTACTGCTTTTGTCATAGATTATCATTAGACTTGTAGGCTTGTTGTGAATTTGAACTTTTTTGTCTTGGTGGTGGCCAAGTGGCATATTTTGTAAACATTATTATTTGAATTTTGGACATGACTAATGTTGACAGTTGCTCACTTATAACATGCTTTATGTTTTAAACTATGGTTAAATGTTTTATGTTTATCATTTATGTTTTATAGTATGGTTAAATGTTTTATGTTTTATAGTATGCTTAAATATTTTATCATGCTTAAAAATTTGATGTATGTTTGTAATTGCTAGGATCTAGAATCTAGATTCTAGATGGTTGATGCTCGAATAATTTATTATTGATGTACAATGGAATCATGGATGTCATATCTATCTTGATTTATGTAAAAATATGCATGTTTTCATGTCTTCTACAACTAGTATGGTATTTGGGATGTTTGTTTTGAATATAAATGCAATATATATATATATATATATATATATATATATATATATATATATATATATATATATATATATGAACGCTCCCCAGCTTTGCTTCCTAAGTTTTTGGAAAATGACGCTTTCGCGTCCCCGCTTCCAAAAAACATCCCTGCTTTATGCAACGTTGGTCTAAACATCGATGAGGATCCATAGAGTGCTTTTTGCTTTTGTGGAGGTCGATGGCTCTCTACGCACACCCTATGTATGCCAATGTAGCTCTTTGGGGGTTAGGTTCCTATACAGGGAGACCAAACCCAAATGGAAACCACCCGCAATTCTGTATAAGATCCAATACGTCCCCTAGGCTTCCAGTACAACCAGCCATTAGAATAATCGTGTAAAAGAGCTTACAAATCATGGATAACAAAGTGGGCACTTCACAATGGCATGCCCTTTCGTAGTGGGCTTTGGCATGTGTTAGTGTCTCCGTACTCCAAAGGGGGTTAGCCATGTACCTTATTAAGTGGTTTGAGCCTCTAAAGGGGATAGTAGGTCCAAGGTACATCCTTTGAATGGGGGTGGTAAGTGATAAATAAGTGAAACATAGTAGGGAATGAGAGGGGCAATCCTGGGCCACATATCGGGGCATAGGGGCAGCCAGATAAGGGGAAGCCCACAACAGGGTATATAATGTGTAGGAGGGAGCAATTGTGGTACATGAGGTGTCCCAACCTTGATTTTTCCACCCTTATTTATATGCCTTTTGCCTTTGATGATTTTTCTTTAATTAACTGCTTGGGGCTAAAGGATAAGAGCATGATGTGTCAGATATAGCAGTGATTACCCATTTTAAGGTAGGGTGGTTCATTGCCCTCCAGGGGGTTGGGACAATCATGGGTTCCTGAATGACAAAGGAGGCTCATCTAGGGTCTATGGAACTAGGGTGATGGCTATGGGTAACGGGCAAAGCTCATGCATTGGCTTTTGCCCACGTGTTAAATATTTTTTTGTCCCGACCATCTTTTGCATTTTGTGGTACAATTTCTTATTAAGTGTGGCCAATTAGGCTTTTTTTTTTTTTTTTAATTGCTTCAACCTCTGGGGCATCATTCTAGGCCTGACCCAAGGTGGGGCTAAGGGGATAGGGAGGCTGAACCTATGTGGACCCATGGGGGCTATGTGGACCCAGGTGGGAGAAATGATGAATGGGAGTATATGGAAGGGGAGTAATATATGCAGATAAAGGAGTGTGACCACGCACCCAAAGTCGGGGTTTCCAAAGTAGTACCACCCTAGAACCAAATGTTCAATAAAGGAGATCCCACAGACCTAAGATGTAAGGGTAACACCCAAAATAGATCAAGGGGACAGGAGCACAAACTAAGTCCACTCTTTCCGCCAAATTCCCCCATCAATCCATGCCCATAAGTTTCCATGATAATTAAACCCAATACTCAATTACCAAATGACGAGACATACCTTTAGATTTGGGAGGCCCACCTTCAAACATACGATCAATACAGATGGGTGAGGGACCACATGGCTAGCTCAGGTGGCAAAGAAATGGCACAACGAGCTAGTAGGACGCTGTAGGGGGCTGTCGGCTGAGGTCCATCATGAAGAAAAAATTCTCCTAAAGATATCACCCACAAAGTGGTGGGTAACATCTGGCTCCAACTAGGACGTGGTCTCTTGAAGAAGTGGACAAGGCTACTCGAACGGGAGGTCACGAGAACTCCGTCCATCTCTTGGTCATTGTAGACTTGTTATCTGCACATGTCAAACATCAAAGCCCCGGGGCAACATGTTTTTCATGATGTCTTATGATCACACATGCTTAATGTTAGCCCATACAACCAACAAGTTATAAAATATGCAAATTTAATCTAAATGCAGCTAACATATCCTGAAAAATATGATATGCGGTTAGTTCTAATGCAGAAAATCAGCATGCCATCCATGCTACCCTAACATGCATATAGTACAATGCTAATACTAAGTGTAATGATAAAGTCAGTGCAACCAACATATCATCATATCAATATAAATATGCCTGCCAATATGATTACTCTTGTAGCAAATCCCAAAGCAAATGCAGATACAATTATATGGAGGATGAAGTGGGTGGGAGGTGGGAAAATATGATGCACACACATGGATGATCACGTGAGAAGAGGTAAGAAAACGATGTAACATAGTCCATGAGATCCTCTCTTCTAACCAAAACATAGAAATGTCAATGATTAGCATTTGATGGATGGCAACCTCAGGCATATTATTTCCATTATCATTTATGTCATATTTTATTGCCTCAAAAGGGTTATGATTAGTAGGAAAGGGAGATTGGTGAGATGGAGAAACACAAGCAGTCGCCCATGACGATCACACCAAATAGGGGAGATTATAGATTGGTCATGATCCTAAGGGGGTGCCCAAGAAGACAGAATACATTCAATGAGGGGTTCTTCCTTGACACCATACTCAAAATGAGGAAAGGGCTCATGGTCACTCGAGATCATTTGAAAAGGGGCGAGGGAAACACTTGTGGAAGACTTGAGTTGATGAACAAGAGGATGAGGCAAAGGGGAGGGCAAATTATTATATTCAATGGGGTTTTCCTCCTCCAAATCATCCTTTTCATGTAAGGGAAAATAATGATCCTTCTTCTCAAGGGTGTCGATGGATATGTCATCATAAACAATACCTGAGAGAGAGGGGATACCACTTTCAACCTCATTGTCCTTATCGTGTCATAAATGGGAGCACAATCAAATTGAGGACCAACAATTTCCCATTTACCCTTTTCAATGTGGAAGTAATTTTCAATGTCATCTTTCTAGGGGCTAATGGGATCACCTTCCTCAAGGTTCTCAAAAGGAGATTCATCAAGAGTAATATCCTTGAGAAAGGTAAGGTTAGTCTCAACTTCAATTTCCATGGACTCATCCTTCCCAACACGTGTTCTCAAAATCATCCTTTTCATCATGTGGATCCAAGGAGGACTCATCTTCCCATTTATTACTTAGGTTCTCAAGGTCTTGATGATGCTCGATGAAGGCTTCCTCTTGAATGCTCAATGTGGGGCATACTTGAAAATGTCTAAGAAAGACATCAACAAACTCCTCAATAGATGAGATGCTCCTAGGTTCGTGATTTTGCAACCATGAGTTATGACATTAGAGGGAACTAAAGAATAACAACATAAGGACATCCTGGTGGACCACTTTCTCCTTTGAAGTATGTGCATTAAATATTTCAACATGGTCGATTGCGGAACTTGGTTCACCATCAAATATGGGTACCCCACCTGACATCCTTCTTGTGACAAGATTGGGGTGCCGTGGGATGCTAGCAATGTCCAAAGCGGGAAATTTATCAAAGAAGGAGAACCTATTTGAGATATACATGGAAAATACATAGAAGTCACCTGGGTGAATTTGAAGATGCCTAGAAAAATACTTGCTTCACCCTACAAGCATTAACCTTAAAGTCCAATGAAGAACTAGAGCTTCATTCTTCCAATGGAGTCACTAATAATGATATGTCAATATGTCGTAAGAGGAACAAAACAAACGTCTCGTGCCCCGGACAACGGTGCCATAAATGTTACCACTCAAACTAGTAGTGGACCTAGAAGGGGTTCCTAAGAGGGAAACTGCTAGACTAAGGGCAACGATGGAGGCTTAGCCCAGTGTCTCCACAGCTAAGACTCCCTGCTCTTTACAGCCTTTCACTGATGGGAGGAGTCCCGATGTTGTTGGGAAGCCACGTATAAATGGTATGTCAATGAATAAGTATGAAGTGATCCCAGTAACCCTATCCTAAGGAGGTGAAGAAATGGCGCTTGCTTGCTATTTAAGGAAGGGACTTGTCTTCCAAGGGAAAGGGGGCGAGAAATAGGGAGAGGGGTACAACTTGAAGGGGTACTTCCGGATCCCTAAAATCCCATATGAACTTGGTTTTCCTAATAGCCCTTGATGATTAATTTTTGATAGGAAACGAGACCACACGGGACCAAGTGGACCCAGCCTAGGTTCGGGGATGGAATATAGCAACCAATGACGTTCTTATCCTGGACAAGGTGAGGGAAGAGCATTAGACAAGAAATTTTACTTCAAAAGGTGAAATTGATCCTACTAGTGTCTAGCCATGGGGATGCCTAAGCAAAACTTGGTTCTAGAGCTAGGGCTTGGGATTCCCGAGAATTACACCATTGAAATTGCCTCAAATTTGGAGGAGAGGGAGAGGACCCACCAACATAGTAGCCTCCAAGAGATCGAATTTTTCTTGTGGGTGAATTCTCGAGAAATTGATGCCCTAGGTGACCTATCAGGGCTAGACCTGGGGAAAAGGGGAAAAAGGTGAAAAAGAAAGGGAAAATGACCACCCTTTTGAGGGACCAGTGCCTATTTCCCTTGGGGATATGGAGCCAAGGATGATTATGATTGAGGATTCGGTTTCTTGATCAAGGAGGCTCAGAAAGTCAACTTCGTCCAATGTTGAGGGAAAATGAAGAAAAGTGACCTTCAAGCATTTATACTTCATGCAAATAGTGCAAGCTTATTGAGATAAAACAATCTCTAGGACATTTCATTCATCTAACAATGGCCCATCATTAAAAAAGCTAAATAGATACTCAATTCCACATTCCTGGGACACCTGCTAAGAGTGTGGGGCTCATGTAGGGCCTGCTGGGCATAGTGTACCAAGCACATCACCATCATCCCAAAAGTGGATCGCTAGTAGAATTTGAACATCGATGAGGATCTGTAGAGTACTGTCTGCTGTTGTGGAGGCCCATGGTTCTCTTCGCACAGTGGTAACATTGTTTTAATTTCTACATATATTTTTTGAAAATTGCAAATCAATAGCTCTCTTAGAATAATCTGAATACATGTATCTTATTCAGTTTGTTGGATCTAAGGTAACACTATTAATTTTGCTTGAAGTAGCAGGATCTCTATTTCTTCAAAATTTTATGTTATTCTGTTTCTCTATTTGGTTTGACGATTGATCTAGTGTTTGCAGAAGATCTCTAAGGTTTTCATTGAGCTTTTGGGTATAGTCCTCGGTTGGACCAACCGACTCTCAACATATATTTTATGAAGAGTCTACTTCGTAATAAATTCAAGATTTATCTAAAGGTTAAATTTTTATGCATTAAGTTTTTGGGCTAGTACCTCTCTAAAAAACCAAAATCTTTTAAATATTTTGCGGAAAAATTGATAGATCTGGCTAGTAAGAGCTTATATCTTCAGATCTGGGAGCGGAGTTGGACTCATACTCCTTAGATCTGACAGATCCGCAACTCTTGTGCATAGATCTGTAGATATTTTAAATAGATCTGGAGTTTTTTCTAACTTGACACTGGGTTTTATTTTCAGATTTTTTGTATATGTATTGGGTGTTTGGGTTTTTTGTTTCTAGTTTGTGCAAGTGAGTATCTAAGGGTTTTCAAATAATTTTTTTAGATCTGAGACAGATCTAGGCCCTGGAGGGTAAGATCTTGTCTCAAGATCAGGTTCTTTACAGGAAAGTTTGCAGATCTGAGTTTTTATTGGGTAAAAATTATTTTTGGGATTTTTTAAAAGAAAATTTCTGGATAAAAGAAAATTTCGAAATTTTTTTAGTGCACCAGCGTGCCTGCATTTTTCTTCATTTTCTCTACTGCGTGCTCCCTGCCTGTCTGCTGCGTTTTTCTGCGTCTCAGCGTCCTACCTTCTTCATCGTAATTCGCTGCCATTCCCTTGTTGCGTCCTTTCCTTCTCCGCGCAAGTCTCTTTCCTCTGCATGCTGCGTTCTCTCTCTCTTCCTTTCTCTGCTGCTGTTGCTAATGTGAAAATTTTTGAATCCTTAATACATAAACCCTACTGATAACTATTGATTTACTTCTCCTACTTGATTTATTATACAAGTTATTTAACTAAATATTCAGAAAATAGCGAAATAAACACAAATAGCAACCTACACAACTACATATTATTTACCGAACATCATGCACATATGACAAAATGACACAGATTTTTTGGACAAATGTCCTAAAAAAAAACCAATGCAGGAAAACCGATGCAACAACTCTAGAGGGTTTTATATTATCCAGAATCTAAATACAACATTCTGGGCACCAGAAATAGTTTTCCCTACAAAGAAAATACACGGCAGCTGTATCTTATCACTCGGAGACAAAAAATATGGCTGAATCACACCCTCAGTTGGGAATTACAGATAACGAGCCCTTTTTGGCCCACTAGAACCCTAACGTTGCCTCTCCAGTCTCTGTGTCAGCCTCTACTAGCCAGCGTACCCAATGCGTCACCCTGATTGGTGCTGCGGCTCCTCTACGATGCCCTAGATGGGCCTTTGTCACCGTAGCTGGGTCTTTGTTGCCCCTGCGTTGCCCTGGCTGGGCCTGTGTCACCCTAACTAGTCTTACGTTGCCCCTACGTGGTCCTGGCTAGACTGCATCCCTTTGGTTGGCCTTTGCGCTGCTTGGTACAATGCTGCCTCTCTGCTGCTGTATTCTCAGCCTTGGATCAGATCATCCCTTGCTGATCTCTGCCCCTCACTGCACTACAAACTCACTTTGAATTCCTCAGCAAACCCCGCCCTAGAAATTTGACTTAGCTTCAGTGCTTTTGTTATGTGTGTCGTTCTCCAATTGACCCCAAGCCATTCCTTTATGCTTTTCTCATTGGAAACCAACGATCGTGATCTAATCTCTAATCGACGGTTAAGATTAAAAGAACGCTTGATGCACATCACTTAGAACATTTCATCACATGTGTAAATTAATTCACTTTAATTTTTTAATTTCCCTAAGTTAGACTTAGGGTCCCCATTAAAAAATTTAATTATTTGAATAACTATTACACTGGATGAAATTTCTCCAAACGCTTTCTGGGTCTTGGAGATCTCGTGTGTTCCTGTCCCTTCATAAAGTTTCAGAGGTAGAGCACACCCGATGCTACCCCAAAATCTCAACACTCCCTCTTAGCGAGGAGTGTGCTCTAGCAATACTTCCACACTGAAGCATTGCCCTGATCTCGGCATCGGCCTCCGCGCTGTTGATGCTTGGCCTGTTGCCCTCCATCCACTATGCTGTTGCCACTGTACCGCTGCCAATGTCACTGCGACTGACACTGCCACATCTATATTGCAGCTCCCTCTCGAATCGCTGCATCATGTTGCCTATAGCACTGCCACTGTTAACTTCTGCACTGCAACTCAGTTGTTGAGAAGTAAGCAACTGAAGGACCATCACCCAACCATTGATAGACAAGTCAGTTGGGCTGCATCTCATCACTGAAGCACCCTCTGCTGCTGCGCTGCATTGTCTCTTTGAGGCTCTGCACTATCTGCTGCACTGCACTGTGTAAGCACTGCCTCTGTGCTGCTCCAGACTTCAGCGTACCAGCTCTGCCTCTGCTTCTCCATGATCTTCTGCACTCATTGCTCTAGTCATCTTGCTACTGTCTTAAGGCTCCCGTAGCTCATTTGTGATCCAAGAGTTTGAGCACCTCAAGGATCCCGCCAGCATCTGTAGCTGTTCTATAGATCAATATCGCCCCACCTCTTCTCTCCAGGCACGTGAGCACTCATGGCCACATCATCCTCACTACCACTGCCCCCTTATACTGCTGCTGCCTTGGAATCAGATGCTTCCTTGTCCTTTCGATTAGCAAAAGTGTTGGCGAAGTATCCAAGTTCACCACACCTGAAGCAATGGACCTTGGAGAGGTCCTTCTTCTTCTTCCCTGCTGCCTTTGTCCCTTAGATGCAAGGGATGCATCTTCCTCCTCCTCTTTCTTCACCTTGACTCCTTTGCTGCTGCCTTCTTGGTTATCCTCCTGATTTCCTCTTGACGGAGGATTGCCCACATGTCCACCCAAGATGGTAGTGTTGCTCTGCCCAAGATGCTTTGGACAAATGTCTCCCATTCATCGATGACTGCATTTAGGACAGTCCTCACCATGAGCCCTTCATCCAGAGTTGACCCCATAGCAATCATTCTCAGATAGTCTGCAGTCTAAAGATGAAGGGATTGATTTCCTCCCCCTTTTGCATCTGGAACAACCGCATCTGATTCTCTAGAAGCATCTTCTTCTGGATGGAGTTTCCCTGATACATCATGTTTAATGCTGTCCACATCTCGTTTTTCATGTTCTTCCCGATAATATGTGGGACCACGTGATCTTTTACTCCATCCATGATCAAGCGCTTAGCCCACGCCTGATTCTCGTTGAACTTCTTTAGAGGATCAACATCGATTGGAACAAGTAGGACATTTTCTACATGGTCCTTGATGCCATACTCATCTAGGACTGTCAGGATTCTGGCTCTCCAGATGACAAAGTTGGACACACCGTCCAACCTATCCTGATCTCTCAGTCCATGAGAAACCATTTCTGCTCAATCTGTTGAAACACAAACTCTTCTCCCTTCTACTTCTACTATACTCAGCAAAAGACTGGATTTGGCTTCTTGGCGAAAGAACCCCTCTAGAGAACGTGCTTCCTCTGAAAAAGGATTTCCGGCACCTGCCGGAAATCCTTCACCAATTCTGACGAATTAGTCCTCTATGATCACTCCTCTTGATCAAACTCAGATTCCTTGGCTAGAGAATCTGCTGAGCGACTGTTCTCCCCCGCTTTTGTCACCTTTTCTAGGCATTGTTCTGCACTGACAGAACCAGTGCAACACCAACAACTTCTGAAGATCAGAAACTCCACTTTCGGTCTCAGCAAACTGCACAACAACTCCCCAACTCAGAGTGCGTCGCCCTCCTAGTGCCGCGTTAGCCTCTGTGTGAGCAGACTGGCTCAGCATCCCTCTCCTAGTGCTGTGTCAGCCTCTGCGTGAGAAGACTGGATCTACGTCACTTCTCTGGAGCTGCGTTAGCCTCTGCGTGAGCAGACTGACTCTACGTCACCCTTGCAGGGTTTGTTATCCCTCTGGTGCTACGCTGCCTTCTTCCGGATCCGTGCTGCTTCAGTTGCCCTTCCTACAACTAATATCTTTAGTTGCTTTGCTGATGGATCAACTTGATCTGCAATGCTCTAATAACATGTGAAAATTTTTGAATCCTTAATACAAAAACCCTACTGCTAACTATTGATCTACTTCTCCTCCTTGATTTATTATACAAGTTATTTAACTGAATATTCAGAAAAATAGTGAAGTAAACACAAATAGCAGCCTACACAACTACAAATCATTTACTGAACATCACGCACATATGACAAAATGACACAGATTTTCCGGACAAATGTCCCCAGAAAAACCCAACGCGGGAAAACTGGTGCAACAACTCTAGAGGGTTTTATTATTATGCAGAATCTAAATACAACATTCTGGGCACCATAAATGGTTTGCCCTACAGAGAAAATACATGGCAGCTGTACCTTATCACTCAGCGACATAAAATATGGCTGAATCACACCCTCAGTTAGGAATTACAGATAACAAGCCCTTTCTGGCCCATTGGAATCCCAGCGTTGCCTCTCCAGCCTCTACTGGTCAACGTACCCATAGCGTCACCCTGATTGGTGTTGTGCTGCCCTGGCTGGGCTTGCATCACCCTGGCTGGGTCTCTGCTGCCCCTGTGCTGCCCTGGCTGCGTCCGCGTCACCCTAACTGGGCTTACGCTGCCTCTGCACAATCCTCTGCGTGGTCTTGGCTAGACTGCGTCCCTCTGACTAGCCTCTGCGCTACCTGGTACAATGCTACCTCTCTGCTGCTGTATTCTCGGCCTTGGATCAGATCATCCCTTGCCAATCTCTGCCTGTCACTGCACTGCAAACTCAATTCGAATTCCTTAGCAAACCATGCGCCATAAATTCGACTTAGCTTCAGTGCTTCTGCCATGTGTGTCGTTCTCCAACTGACCCCAAGCCTGCGCTTTAAACTTTTCTCGTTGGGAAACCAACGGCCGTGATCTAATCTCTAATCGACGACTGAGATTAAAAGAAAGAGATTCACGTCACTTAGAACATTTCATCACATGTGTAATTAATTCACTTTAATTTTTTAATTTCCCGAAGTTAGTCTTAGGGTCCCCATTAAAAAATGTAATTATTTGAATAACTATTACACTGGATGAAATTTCTCCAAACGCTTTTTGGGTCTTGGAGATCTCATGTGTTCCAGCCCCTCCACAAAGTTTTGGAGCTAGAGCACACCCGATGCTACCCCAAAATCTCAATAGCTAACCCTCATCTTGCAGCCCTAACTACGTTCCTCCACCCTCGACTTCTACTTGCTCTGCTCTGCGTGTCAACCTGCAACCTTTATTTTCCTTAGCCTCCGCCTCTGCCCGAGTCTTTATCCTCTTGTCTCAAGCTCGAGCCTCCCTCTTTCTTCCTCCCTTGTCCCTGCGCTTGTTGTTCCGCGTCCATTTCCCTACGTGCATCCCTTCTTCTTTCTTGCACTGCGCCTCTTCCTCCCTTCCGACGGCTCCATCTCCTACTCCTTCCATGCTCCCCTTCTTTGTGCTAGCTCGCATCCCTGCCCGCGCTGTCTTTCTTCCCATCTGAGTCCCTCTCCACCTTTGTCGGAGCCCTGCTCCTCTTTTCCCGAGCTCGAGCCTCCCTTCTCCCTCTTGCTTCTGCCCTTGCAACCTTTCCTTTCTCTTGTGGCTCATCCTTTCAAAACCATATCTTTCCTCATGTATGCTCCACTCCCTTTTCCCTAAGTCTAATCCCAAATTTCAAACTAAAATTTCTATTTTGATTTTATTTTTTTTGCTTAAGTTTGGCCTTTAGGCCCACATTAAAATTTAAAAAATAGAATATTTTAATTAACCATCAAAATTAAAAAAAGTAAAAAAATTAAATTTTAACTTTTAACTTTTAACATTATCTCAATTAAAAAAATGAAAAAATTCATTTTTTATTTTTTGACATTAGCACTTTAGAAAAAAGTCAATTATTTTTAAATTTTTGTGACAATTTTTTTTTTTGAGATCAAATTTTTTGAAGCTAACTTTTGACATATGTTTTTTTGGTCGTTTAATTGTTTAAAATCATTAGGCTTGAGAAGATATTTAATTGCAAAAAAGTTCCAATTAAGAAAATATTTGACTATAGGGAAAAAGTAAATTTTCTGGATTGGAGTACTTAAGAAAATCATTTTATTTCGGAATTGCCTGAAGTGTTTAGCATTTGACTTTCATGGTTTTTTTCATGGTAATAGTTTTCAAAATTTGAAGTGCTTAAGTCTTCCGCATGATCATCGACATTGGATTAACATTTATTGCATATTAAACTTTGAGAATCTTTCAAGTAATTGTGGTAAATTTCATATCATTCGTTTTCCTAAATTTAGTACTTTGGAGGATCTATATAATTGGCGTTATCTTGAAGGTGATATTGAAGAATCATGAAGAAATTTTTGTTCTTTTTGAGCTATAATTACATTGGAAAGAATTTAGATAAATTGAAGAGATAACCTTGTAATTTAATTGGGCATTATATTGTGATATTTTAAGCATATTGCTGAGAAGTTTATTTTTCAGTCTAGTGAACTGAATATTTATTTGGACGATTACAGATTTTGGCATATATATCATAGAGAATCGTGGCATAAACGCTTGAATCTAACTTCATCTCGCTCCATCTTCTAGTCATCTCGTGCATCTGCATATCAAGTTAGCCTTGGATTATTAAAATTTACTTCCAAGCATAAGCTTGGTCAATAGAAAGATAGTTACCCATCCATCTTTACTTGAGAAGCCCGATTTTAATAGTACTTAAAATGGTGACCTTGCAGTCGTTAGAGCCACAAATCTCTGCAGCGCTGGAGACACTGGGTACGTTAGATTTTCAGGAGAGGTATCGTTAATCACACCTTAGTGTGCTTCACCTTATCTTCTCTCTACCACTTACTATGGAATCAGGCTCAATATAGAAAGGATTGAAAGGTTTAAACTTAGAATAGGCATTTAATTAAAACTAATCAAGATTCCTGCATTTCACATTAGTCTTAGGATAGTTATTCATCCAAGCAGCAGTTGCTCATCAAATTACTTGGTCCTAAATTTCTTAGCAAGATAGTCGATTCCATAAGGCACTGGTATTAATCATCTAAATCTAATCAAATGCATTAACTCTTGCTAGATCTAATACGAGTATTTGGTCGCTTAACTGTGTCCCCCAAATTGGTTTGTAATAATTCTTGTTGTCGCACAAAATATCTAGGCATCGCGACAACAGCTCAGATCAGGGGTTGTCACCCTGATCCCTAATCTCTCTATTTAAGTTGTCTCCTGGCAGACTAAGGGGGGTAGACCCTAACGAAATGAAGAAGGAGAACTGATTGGAAACCAACCAATTCAGGAGACACAGTCAAACAACCAAGTACTTGTTAAGATTTAATGAGATTTTACAGATTCAATTAGATTAACAGTTTGAAACCAGTGTCTTATGAAGTCAATTACCCCGTTATGAAATTAGGATCAAGTAGCTGATAGATAATTGCTGCTATGCAATGAAAATGCAGAATGCAAGGAAAATGATTTGAATGAGCGAGATGAAACAAGCTTCAAAGATGAAAGGTGATGTTAAAAGCCTTAAAGCACTTAGGTTATGAATAATCTAATCAAACCACTAAGTACTTAAGTGAATATGCCAATTATGAAGATGCCCAAATTATTATTCAATTGAAAGACATACAATTTGTCACAGATCCACAATAAGATATCAATCACACTCACTTGAAGAATTTCCCAAGACTTCAATATTCAATAACGATTCAATAATTCAAGTAAATGAAACCATACTTAATTACACATTAGGCAATTTTAATTGATAGAAAACGTTCTAAAACTCAGATGCCAATGATCATCAACCCCAACTGAAACATAAGAAAATAATTAGCATTTAAATGTTAAGATGTACCATGAAATGTCGATGCTAATAAAACAATTTGTCAAGCACTTTATGGATTAAATTTTGTTCTTAAAAATGCAAATCCAAAAAATTAAGTTTTCTCTATAGTCAAACTTAGGTATTAAAAATTAAATATTTATTAACTTTAGAAATTTCTCCGCAATCAAATGTCTTTGCAAAATAGATCAAAACCCGAAATGTCCCAAATTTTTTGATTTTGCAAATATTTATATACAAAAAAAGGATTAAAATTTAACTACACACAAAAGATTAAAATTTTTGAAGTTTTTTGAATATTTTTTATAAGTTAATGAAAATATGAAACTATTAAAATGAAACTAAAAATAAAAGCTAATGTCAAAAAAGTAATCAAAGTTAAAAGTTTTGAGTTTTTTAATTTTTTAAGTTTTAGAAGAAGCTAAAAGTTAATTTAAATAAAAAAAAAAGAAAAACTATTAGAAATATTAATGAAAACTTTATACAAATTAAAATCTAAAAAAATTAAAATGAAATCAAATATCATAAGAATTTACGTGAATGTTTTATTATTATAAATTTGGCTTCTGTGATCCATAAATTGTGTATAAGAATTTTCAGTGAAAATCACATGTAAGAAAATTTTGTCGACGCATTTCGAACCAACCAGTGTGGTTCATCATCAGGACAAGATGAGAAATCTGATCAAGAAACCTGTTTAAATAGATAAGGACAGCTCCAACTAGCCGTTGAAAAAAACAGCTAGTTTGACTGGAAGGTGAAAATAGAATAAATTTTGTTATATTTTATTATTTTTAATTCTATTCTATTTTTTAATTAAATTATATTTTAATTTTACTTTGACTATATTTGAATATAATATAATATTAATACTTTATCAATAATTTAATATTAATATTATTTTAATATAATTTAATATTTTTATTATTTTAAAACTTAAAATTATATGTAAAAAATAAATAAATAAATAAATGATGAAAAAATAAAATTAAAAAAAAATAAAAAAAATAAAATAAAAATAACAATAAAATAAAATAAAATAAATAAATAAATAAATGAATAAATAAATATATAAATAAAAACAAATAAATAAATAAATAAGAAAATAAAAATAAAACATAAAAAATAAAAATAAAAATATAACTATAAATAAATAAATAAATAAATAATAATATTTTTTTCACAGAGAAAAAATCGTAACTTTTCATTTAGATAGGTTACATGTTACATAAGCTGGTAGTATACTACTAATCAGTCCAAAGACAATTACAATCTGCTACTTAGCCTTCATGCAGGGAATAAACAGTCCCAAAAATGAAATATTTTCAGTATGTAGCCAATGTTCACATAGTAAGTTCGGTGCATAACTTACTAGCAAAAGAACCAAAAACATATAAAAAGTAAAATATACATGCCGATAAATAAAATCCAGGGTGATAGTCACAAAATTCTCCCAAAAAACTGTACAGCTAGACAACCATCTGTGCAGGTGCCTCCTCTGTAAAAGGCCGATGAAAATATCTGTAAACCTGTCCACCGGAGTGTTTAGTAAAGTGCCGGTTGCCCTAGTTTAGCTCCGATGCTTCTTTGGATAATTGGTCAGCCACTTTGTTCCGAGACATGTAAATATGTGTCACTGAGATGGAGTCAAAAAGGGCTTTGAGTTGATGAACCTCTCGCAGCAGTGCAGACAGTGTGTGCGAGTGACATAGAGCTAGATTATTAAACCAATTGATCACAAGCTGTGAGTCACCAAAGATCTGGATGGAGTTGCAGTGAATGTCCTGAGCAAATGTTAGAAGAAGTCTAAGGCATTGCAGTTCGGCAAAGTTGTTTGAACCGGGTCCCAATCCCATTCTGATTTTGTAGTGGTGATGATCATTTAAAAAGAGTATTGCGCCCCCCCCCACAGCCCTGTGTGTTGGACGCACCATCGAAATAGGCCCATGCACGACTGTGATCAATAATTTCAGGTGTCCCGAGTGGAGGATTGCTAAGTATACAGTCAACGGGCAGGAGATTGAAAGTAGCAATAGAGGCAGCGCAAATGCGGTCACCGTCAATAGGTATATCACAGAAGATCTGTTTGTTGCGTCCGATCCAAATCTCCCATGCCACAATCAGTGGGAGATTGCGCATTCTAGCGCTGTTAACAAAATGCTGCCACCAATTAGTCCAAGCTTCGATTAAAGTACCATCCTGCCAGATTTGATTGCTGCCCAGGCCAGTGATGACTCGAGTCCTTATTTCTTTGATGATAGTGCATAGTAGGAATAAATGGGTCGTGTCCTCGCAGTTTGCAAGACAATAACAGCATTGTGATGCCCCATGATATGCCCGTCTGTGGAGAAAATCCATGGTGGGTATGCATTGATTAAGGATGCACCAGAAAAGGGTTCTGTGCTTGTGCGGGGCCTTTAATTTCCAAATAATGCGCCACCACCATGCTTTAATAGGAGGTTCCTTGGGCCGAATAAGGGCGAGGTATCCAAGTTTAGGAGCATAGTGACCATTAGGAGAAACAACCCATATTAATTTGTCTTCCTGCTCAGTGATGCGGATGTTTGTAGCTTTAAGGGCCCAAATGTAATTCTGCCAAACCTGAGTTCCAGCGTGTGGGATCTCGAGGTCAGCAACATTTAACCAGGCTTGACCCCGCCAAGAGGAATGTGCCATATCCGCTATCTGTGCAAGAAAGAAAATGTTCCTGTGGGCGAGGTGTTCGGTAATGAAAACAGGTAATTTGTAATATTCTCCACTGCCAGACCAAGAATCTGTGCCAATGCGGACATTAGCACCCGTGCCTATTTGCCATGATAATCCATGCTGTATGATGTGTGCCGCCTTATTGATTGCCTTCCAGATAATAGATGCACCAAATGTCTGTCCAAATCTGCCTCAGATCCAATCGAGAGGGTTCCGAGGCGAGATGTATTTAGCCACAATAACATCTTTCCAGAGACTCTGACCAGTGATTAAGTGCCAGCGCATTTTTGCTGCCAGAGCCCTCGAAAAGAGATGAATATCTTTTAACCCCCAACCTCCCCATTGTTTGGGAATGTTGATGCGATTCTAGGCAATCCAGGCAAATGTGGAGGCCTTTCCTTGGCTGCGCTAGAGGAATTGTCTGCAGATCCTTTTGATCCTGTTAGTAATACCAATAGGTATCCAAGCCAGGGTCATCCAATAGACCGGTATAACTTCCAGCACAGAATTAATGAGGATCAGTCGGCCAGCCCTGGATAACCATCTGTTATACCAGACATTTATTCTGCGTTCAGTTTTTGCAATGATCCAGTTCCAGTCTTTAATCTTATAATCGTTTGGTTTTATATGATACCCCAGATATTTGAGTCCATTGTTGATGTCAATGCAAACATAGTCAAATAGGTTCAGTGAGGTGCCTTGTTCCAGTCCCGAGCAGCCAGTCATGATAATAGAGGATTTGGTGCCATTAGGTGCCATACCTGTGGCCCTGCAAAAGCAATTCAGTAGCAGATCAAATTGAACAGAGTCTTGTCTAGTACCATTTAGGAATATGAGTACATCGTCCACAAATAAAAGATGAGTGAGATGTAGTATATCATTGATCCGGAGTCCTTGTAGTTCTCCCCTATCTTTTGCATTTTTTATGAGGACAAAGAGTCCCTCCATGACCAGGACAAATAATAATGGTGAGAGAGGACAACCCTGACGAAGACCCCGCCCCGCATGAAAGAAATCAGATATAGTGCCATTGATCAAAATGCTGAAAGTGGCATGACAAATGCAGCCCATAATCCAGTTTATAAATGCATGAGGAAAGCCTGAGTGGATTAAAATGAGATGAAGGTAACTCCAGTTGACTTGATCAAATGCCTTTGTAAGATCAATCTTGAGGATGGTGGATTTCTGGCGCAAAGTTTTAATGGAGTGAAGGGCCTCCTGGGCAGTACCAATAGCTTCATGAATTTGCGTATGATTCAGAAATGCAAATTGTTCCTTTTCAATATGAGTGGACAGGAAAGGCTTGATGCAGTTTGCAATAATTTTAGATATGATCTTGTAGATGCAGTTACACAGTGATATGGGCCTATACTCATGGAAGCTAGTCGGTTTGTCCGATTTTGGAATAAGAGCAATAAAAGTGGTATTGAAACTGTCATATATCCTGCCACGCTCTCTGCTGTCCTCAATCATAGTCAACAAGTCAATAGAAATGAGTTCAAAAAAATGGATGAAAAACTCAATGGGCCAGCCATCAGGTCCAGGGCTCTTGTCCCGCTTGAACCATTTCAGTACTCCTTCAAGTTCGCCCAAAGTAACCGGTGCATTGAGATCATCCATCTGCTCCTGCTCCACATATCGTTTGAAGTGCTGTGTGATGCGCATGATGTCTGGAAGATCAATGCTTGTAGACGCTCTATAAAGATTGGTGAAATGTCTGGTACCCAAGTTGAATAGTTGAGACCGCGTTCTCGCAGTAAATCCATTATGATCAGACAATTCCCAAATGGCATTTGCAGCCCTGCGACCATTTGCATGCTGCTGAAAGAATTTGATATTTTCGTCACCAACCTGTAACCAAATAGCTCGACTTTTAAGCCTCTAGTCTTCCTCCTTTTATCTCAGAGGTCTAGCCATTTCGGTTTCAAAAGCATTTAGTTGTTCCCTGGTATCATCAGTTCTATACCCCAACAAATCAGCATTGTTAAGTAGGGCAATCTTATTTTCAATATTATGTAGTGCCTCCCTCTCCGATCTCTTTTTGTTCCGAGCCCACTGAATGGTAAGGTTTTTAATGTGATTGAGGTTGTCATTGATAATTCGGCCTGGATCACGATCATTCAAAGGTCCACAGTGCTGCCAGGCTCGAGTGACCATCGAGTGGTACTCGGGGTCTCTCAACCACCTAGAATTGAATTTGAAGGGGGGGCGAGCCCTATTAGTACCA
This sequence comes from Pinus albicaulis, assembly GCA_034641835.2. Lineage (NCBI taxonomy): Eukaryota > Viridiplantae > Streptophyta > Pinopsida > Pinales > Pinaceae > Pinus > Pinus albicaulis. Next base: position 661,519,546 of record CM076577.1, read on the forward strand.
CAATCGAATTCCAGAAATATAGGAGAGTGGTCAGATTTACCACCCATCCCCACCCACTGACGAGCTCGAGTCATAATAGGCAGGAGAGACTGCGTGATGAGAAATCTGTCTAATCTGCGAGCCAAAGCAGCCATACCAGTCCTTCTGTTCCTCCAGGTGGGTTGGATCTTGGTAGTTTGAATGTCAATAAAATTTGAGGCGCCGAGCTTTGAGTTGAAAAACTCAGCCAAAGGATCCGGGGAAGCTTGGGGACCCCAAGATTCAGAAATACCTAATGAGAAATTCAGGTCACCACCCAATATAATGTGGGGTGCAGCTAGCATGGAACAAGACAAAAAGGAGGTCCAGAATTGCTCTCTGTTTGTGCAGGGCCCATAAACGTTGATCAAGGTAAACTCAATCTCTGAAATACCAAAGAGGACATTCATTGCCAGTACTCCAGTCCGGCCCCAACAGTTTGTCATCCGGGTGGTTTTGTCATTAATACCTAAAGCACAACCCCCAGATCTCCCAAATGAATCAAGGGTAATGAAGGTCCAATCAGGAAGAAGAGAAGTTAAGGTAGCCTGCACTGCAGAGCCCGCACCAAGCGTCTCCTGAAGAAATAGAATGTCAATGGGCTTTTGTGCAATCAAGTCCCTGAGGGCCAATCTCTTGTCGGGGTTGGCCAGTCCCCTGCAATTGTAGGAGAGACAAATCATGATGTAACGGTCAACAAGGGTCTTCTAGCTCTAAGGACCCGCATAAGAGAAGATTGAGTGCCAACTTCCACTTCGAGATTGGCTCTTTTGATCGCCTTTGCCAATGCAGAAGGTCTACCACGAGGTTTGGTGGGTATACAGTCCTGACCCGGCCCAATACCAAATGCCTCTCCAGAGTGTGGAAGGGAGAGGGATCTAAGATAATAGTTATGACGCGTGGAGGGAGTCTCCGAAGAGGAGGATGAGTGGCAGTAGGAGGGTTCAGCAGTAGTATGATGAATTATGGGAGTGAAAGACGGAGGGGCCAAAGCGATGGTGCAGCAGATCGAGGGGAGTTTCAGTGATTGGCCAGATTGAGTCGATGATGTGCAAGATAATGTAGTAGGAAAGGACAGATTAAAAATAACATCGCCAGATGTAGTACCAGGAATAGTAGTGGATGGTGAGACAACATTGCAATCAGTAAACAAAGAGGCGGTAGAAGGAATAGTACCCAGGATGGATGAATTCCGCTGAGGAGGCACCATCGTGTGCTGTGGGCGTGATCTGGGAAGCGTATTAGTCCACGATGGGAGCTTAGTCTGCAACAGCCCAGCATCGCGCGGAGCATCAGGAGTCGACGACGGCACATCAGCGATGCCCAGCTCGGTACTGATATCCGGCGCAGTCTGTGTGCCAATTGAACAGGATTTCTTTGAAGCTTGCTTGCCAAACCCCTTCTTTGGGCATTATTTTTACAAGTGTCCCACCTCATGACACTTCCTACAGCGAAATGGCACACCCTCGTAGTCCAGTGGTTGCTGCCACATCATCCCATCAAATAGCATGTTGAAGTTATCATATAGACCATCCCGCGTGTCCAGGAAAATCAAGATTCGAGCCACTGCTCGACTGCCCGAAGTCATGTAAGATCGATCATGATCCAGGTATAGGCCAAAGTGTCCTCCAATGTTCCGGAGCGCTGAGTCGTTCCAAAATTGCAATGGCAGTCCCGGCAGCCTCATCCAGATGGGGCCTGCTCCTGCATTATCCTTTTTGGGGTCGAACAGAGGAACCCATCTCTTGAAGTAGACCGGGTGCAACTCAAGATGCCAGTAGTGCTTGAGAGCCCAGTCCGATTGATCAGGGCGAGCAAATGAGAGAGAGAACCATCCTTTGGTGAGTACTCGGACTTTCGGAAGTACATCAAGAGTCTCGCTCCAGATCTCACGAGTCCACCGCTGTAGCCTCGTCGCTGAGTATTTCCGGCTGCGGACCTTCCCCACCAGTGTCTTAGCCGCAATAAGGCTCCAGTCCTCCATACCACTCTCACAACCAAAATTAGTGAAGTAGCTGAGCTTATTCTTGGTAACCCTGTGCTGTTTTTTGGCTTTGTAACAGCCCTGCCCTGGCTCAATAGAGGTATCAGATTCGGAAGAAGTGCATATCTTCTCCGGTATGGAGAGGTCCTCCAGAACATTGGCAAACACCCCCGAGGCCACCGATGGTCCAGTGGATGCCAAGTCAATATGTGCCACTCCGCCAAAATCAGTAGGGCTGTGCGAGATGAAACATTGAGGGAGAGGGCCCCCAATGCTCAGTTGAGCCAAAGAACGGGATGCATCACCGATTTCATGATAAACCGCTTCCGAGAAATGCTTTGTGCTCCCGATGGCAGCACTCGCCAGGGTATCATGTCCAGCCTGGGAGAAATCCCATAGTCTAATATCTGCATCCGAGGGCGTGTCAAAAGTAAATTGCACAAGGTCCCCCGAGGGCGTGTTGCAGCCCTCCACATTTGCCATGTTGGGCGAAGTAGGTACCTCCACCTCAGGAGCCGGGTCCAAATCGGACATATTAGCCACCTCACCGTGGGCATCAAATCCCCAAATATCGACCCCCTCCAGAGGGTCCTCCGAATAATCCACTTCATCATCATAGTGACTCATGGTAGAGAGTAGATGGCCAGGCAGAAACCGTGAAACATCTGCAGTGGGAGATCAAAACCCCCAAGAAATGTGGTGAAGGATATCCGGTCCAAAAGACAGAGCGGAGACAACAATGTTAGAGATGGTGCAAACGCCAAAATTAAACAGGGACCCGATGAAGGACCAAAACAAACTCTGGTCAGGGTCCACAAACCCGTAATGGCCCCACCCAGAAACACGAAACGGCAATCCAGTGCAGATAACCTCAAGACAAAGAATGATGAAACGCCAGTCACTTTCCCAACAATAAATGAGAAAATACCCCGGTCCGAGTCGGCCTCGCTCCCCAAACAGATAAAAACCGAGAAAATAACCCAACGAGCAGACGGGATACTACCACGGCGGCCGGTCAGTGGAGACCCAGCAACCCCGATCAAACAGTAAACTAACCAAAACTATGAACCCAATAAATACAGTGCCGGGAACACATCGAATACCTGTGAGGCATGTAAAGACCCGCCATCGCCAAACGAGGGACCCAACTCCACTATTAAAGTGCTAGTGCCCCCAAGAGAGGGTACTGACGCCACCCAGGGACACAGACGCCGCCATCGATCCTGCTTCACAGGGTATGATCGCTAGGGTTCAATCATAAATAATAATATTAATATTACTAAATAGGTAATTTTCAAATTAAATCATAAACATACTAATAACAATTAAAATAATAAAACAAAATTAACAGACAGGGAGAGAGGAACCAGGAACGAGAGAAGAGGGAACAACCAGAGGGAGCAAAGGGAAAGGGGAAAAAAAATAACTAAGAGTGAAGAGCAGGAATCCAACATCTACTAACACTCCACCCATCATCCCTATTAAGGTTAACCGGCCTCTTTTCGATTTCCAAGGCTTCCCTTAACTTTCGGTGGTGGAAATGGTCAATCCTTGCAATTACCTCAGTATCTTCAATACAAATGTGATGATTTGTTTTTTCAGTATGCTCTGCTAAGGCAGAGGACCGAGATCTACCGTGTCTAAGGTCAGCGACATGTTCATGAATTCTTTGATTAATAGATTGACCAGTTTCACCTATGTAAGGTGTCCCATAGGAACATGGAATCAAGTAAACCCCCTTACCATCCTTCGGGCAGATCGGGTCCTTAACTGATCTAAGCGAACTACGAATGGTGCGGAGAGGCTTGAAAGTTGAATACACATTCTGTCTCTTCAAGATCCTAGCAATTTTATTAGTAGTGCCTTGGATAAAAGAAAGGTGAACTCCAGATAACCAATCACAAGGATCTTTCTTATCCTTAGGACCTTTTTCAGCGTTTTGAAAAGCTCTAAGACATTGAGCCCTGCTATAACTGTTCTTACAGAAGACATTAAAGAGATGCGATTTCTCACCTTCGAAGTGGTGTACATCGGCGATTCAAAGTATTTTATTATTATTATTATTTTTTTTAAATTTTGAAATGTCCAAATGACAAACTAAGTAAAATAAAATCAAAATCGAAAAAGTCGTAAAAAAAAAAAAGAGGACTGAATGTTTATGTTATGCGTTTATTTTTTTTGTGCGCATGTAGATGGAAAGCCGTCGAGCAGTAAGTTCACGCGGAGGAGAAAGGGAGCAGATGCCGCAGGTAAGGAAATGAAGGGTGGAGGAAAGAAGTGGAGACGTGGAGAGCTGGCGGATGAGGCAAGGGATGGAAAACAAAGGCAAAGGATGAGCTAACAATGGAAAGGGAATACGATGGAGGCTAGGGCAACATACAGGGGTCAGAATTAGTCAGCGTGGAGGGAGAGCGATGGAGGGAAGTTGCGTGTGGAACTGGCAGCGTGAATGCTTGCGGATAGGGACGAAGATTGTGTGAAGTAATGAAGGGAAGCCACAAACAGCGTGAGGAGGGGGTCAAATGAGAACGCTGGCAAATGGAAAAATGCAGCAAATGAAAGATGCGTGAGTGCTGTGTGCAGGTTGAAGCGGATTGCTTACCTTGGAGTGAAGAGGCAAGAAGAGGATATGCAGGAAATGGTGGCAGAGAAATGCGTGAAGTGCTGAGGGAGTTGCGTGCAGCTGAAACAAGGAAACAACGGCAAGGGGAGCACACAGAGAAAGATGACGCAGGCACAACTGATGCAAAAATAAAAAACTTTTCCTTTCACCCAGTAGAAATGAATTTGATTTAAAATAGATACACCTGCAATCATTTAAACTTTGAAGCAAGATCAAGTCCAAATCTACAACTGGATTCGATCCTGAGACCAGATCTTACCCTCCAGGGCCTAGATCTGGCTCAGATCTAAAAATTTTCTGAGAATCTCCCAATAGAACCTGCAAAAACCAGAAACAAATAAACCAATAACCCAATATATGCACAAAATAAAAAATCCCAAAACCTCGGTGAGTAAAATAAAAATAAGCGGGATTTACAATGCTATTTTACAAATCAAGGCCCTGATGGCCGGATTTAAACCATTTAGCACAATTAAAAAAAGATAAGTTAAGAGAGGCACAAACCCTAAAAAGAACCCTGCAAAAAATGGAATTTAAGATAAGCCCATGGAATTAGATTCAGAGGGCTCTTCAGATCCTATTTCCTTGTGAGTCAGCTGGTTTAGTCGAGGACTTCCCTAAACGCCCAAATTTAAATCCGAAATATTTTGCACACTTAAAGTTAAATCGTTAAATCAATAGAGAAATAAGATAAAAGATAAAATTTTCAAAAGTTAGAGATAGCTGCTAACTCAATCCAATTAATATTCTTACCCTAAATCCAGTGACCTAAGCAAGATACATGTGCAATAGATTACTCTACAAGAGCCATTAATCAACAATTCCTTAAAATAATCAACAGTAGAATATTAAGAACAAGTTTACCCATAAAATGCTGAAGAGGAACACCACCATCAAAATAAAACCTCAAAGACTTCGTTTTGTATTATTCCAGAAAATATTACAGGAGAGCTTCAAGAGAAAGTACACAAACAAGAGATCAGACGATTGAAAGACTGACAAAGACCTTTAATTTATAAGATAAAAATCTCCAACGGCTAGTTCGACTGATCCATGTCAAAGTAATCTCGACTGTTAAAAAAGATTTAATCATCTTTTAATTTTGTCTGTCGAAATTATAAATTTTTGAGGAAATTCGAATTTATCATTTAATTCCCTTTTAATTAACTCAAAAATAATATTTTTAAGTTAATTACCTCAAAAAATTGACTTTGACTTAACCACCAAGGCCCAAGGGTCCAAAATTTCTCGAAATTCTTAATATTCCCTTGGCCTGGGACCTTTAAAAATTTATTTTTTAGGGACCCACGAATTTTGCCTTTGAAGAATTTTAAATCACCTAGGACTTTAAAATTAATTAAATTTCTGGCTCAGGATTTTTAATTTAATTTGGCCAGAAAATTTAATTAATTGACTGAGAGGAGATTTAATTATTTTTCCAACCCTCTTTACATAAGATAAATACACTTTGACACATGAAGGGGGAAAACCCGTTCGTGACAGACCCTCAAATAGCTACCCAATTCTGTGACTCAAAACATGATCTAGTAGACCAAGTAGCTTGTAATAAAATAATCTAGCCAATTAGCTAGGATTATTGCCAAATTACTTTTACAAAGACTCGATAGAAAATACTAGGACTCACTTAGTATATTGATGACAAAATCCACCCTAGCTTTGGGGTGAGGCTGGAGGGAAAAACTTTGCTGATCACTTCTGTCGAGAAACACAAATGAATCAGTGAGACAAAAAACCTCCTAGGATAAAAATCGTCACCAAAATACTCGGCTTACCTAGGTTGTTACATACATAATGGTCTTAATTAGATCATTTACATCATAAACATGCAGAATGGGTTTACATTGTTTATAAAACTGTCGACTAATGATGAAATATGAATGGCGTGAACACCTCGAACATGATGAATCCCATTTGCAAAAATGGGGGTGTACTGCTATGAGGTCGTTGACATAGAGTGGTCAACAATCCCAATTAGCAGTCAGCTAATTGGAATTTTAATTTTTGGTTAATTTTGGCTTTTTCTAAAGTTAGGCAGAAATAATGTAGGTTGGGACCCACAAATTAGATTAAAGCAAGTTGATGCACTTTACCTATAGTTGGAGGCAAAATATTGCGGCCTTGGTGGGGCAGGGAGAGCCAATGAGAAGGCTTTGCATATTGCTGAGTGGCAGCGCTGTGAGTGGACAAGGAGGGACAGTGCAGGAGTGGCTAGTGAAGGGGCAACACACTCTAAGGTGCGGCCCAAGAGGAAAGTTGGGTTGTTGGAGACAAAAGGAAGGGGGCAACTCATTCCCTCTCATTCATTCACCTCATAATTTTCTATCTTCTTGACTGAGCACGCTTGAGCTAGAGAGCAAAGTTTGCAGTGCTGTTCAACACACGAAATCTTCAAGCGGAGATCTCAACCTCTGCCTCGGGGGACTTCGACTGCCCGCACAAGAGAGAAAATTCTATCATTTTGTGAGGGATATTCATAGCACCATCATCAAGAGAATGCATTCCCTTCAGGACAACACAGAGACAACCAAGACTGTGTAGTCTAGCCAAGAGGGAGTGCTAGGAGTAGGGAGTTGAAGAGGAGATCTGCCGAAGGATTTGGAGGGGAGGCTGGCCTCCTCCTACTAGGGATTTTGGTAGCGTTTCAGAGGCATTTTCCAGTAGTTCCAGCCAGGAGGTCGAATTCCCCAGCAAAGCAGTGTGCCAAGCCCAAGGGGGCAATTTTCCGAGGTCGAGCTTTCTGCAAACCCTTCGCGGGTTTTTGTGGGTTTTGTGAGAGGAGTCCGGTGACCAATCCCCGAAATTTTCTAAGCACAAGAGATAGGCCAAACAACAGTTCGAAATCGGGCAGCAACAGTAAATTCCTGGACTGACAATGCAGTGGGTGAGCCACGCAGAGCATACTTCAGCGGAAGATTTTGCTAGGATTAGAAGGCCCAGGTGCTATCTTTCTAAGCACCATATTTGTACTCTTTCCGACAATATAATAAAGTGACTCAATGCTGAATTTGGTCTCTATCTATGTGTGTTTAATGGTGTTGTCATTTTTGCTGTAGTTGCTTGTCTATTGCATTTTTATTACTGTTAATCCCAATTTGGGATATTATAGTGGTATCAGAGCTCATAGACTTGACTCAGCCTGTGGAGCACACGGTCTATGACACCAGAAGACGGGCAGAACATCACCTACCGGAGACAAAGGTACATGAGCAGGGAAAGGAGGCTTGAAATCACTCCTGACCAAATTGACAACGTTCTGAAGGTCGAAGAGAGAGAGATGGCACACAGGGATGACAGAAGAAATGAGGAGAAGGAGTTTGCCCACCTTCTTTTGAAATCAGTGCAAGACCTCTCTAAGAGGATTGAGGAGATGGGTTAGAAGCTTGGTGGAGACAGTAAGCAGAAGGGAATTCAAGGGGAATTCTAGATTGGGGAAGGATCTGGCACTTCACACCACCAGACCGATCCTCACACTACACACCGGGTTGTACCACACACTCCACCACGCTCCACCATTCCCATGTTCCTAGCCTCAGGAGTAGGAGGGCAACAAGAGCTGGAGGTGGCTCACTATAGAGATTACTTTGTAGAGTATCAGTCTTATGGGCCGAAATTTGGAGGAGCTATAACCTTCAACGAGTTTTTCTAGCTGAAGAACAACAATAGACCCAAGGGCCAAGTCAGAGGAGGGTACACGCAGGGGAGTGACTTGCAACGTACCGTGGGCAGGGTTTTTCTGCCAACTTTTGATGGGTCATTGAAAAGTTCAGCTAAAGCATGGGTGGAGAAGCTGGACATCTATTTCTAGCTTAACCAGATGACAAAGTTAGAGGCCATCAAGATGATTGCACTACACTTGGAGGGAGAAGCCCATGATTGTTGGTTTCATGGGTTGACTACACTGGGTCACTTAGGAGTGACAACGTATGATGACTTTACCAGGAGAGTGATGGAGAGATTTGATTGCAGGGATCCTGAGGAGCACTTTGGGGCGCTGACCAAGCTCAAGTAGACGGGGAATCCTGAGACCTACATCTCAGAGTTCTTGAGGTTATCAGTTATTGTTCCATATCTGTCAGAACCCAGGAGGATTTTTATGTTTATAGATGGGCTGGCAGAGCCATTGCGTGGGCTAGTGAGGTCAACTCGACCCACTACGTTGCAGGACACAGTTGGGAGGACCTGGGATCTGCAGGATGCATTGCCTAGGGCTAGGCCCCCCATACCCAACAGAACAACCTTCTAGCAGAGAGGAAGAGACACGAGAGAAACACCCCCAAGAGGTAACTAGGGTCGGGGGCCATTAGACGATGATACCCTGAGAGATTTGAGGGGGAAGAAGCTTTGCTTCACATGCCAGGAGCCATGGGCACCGAGTCACAAGTGTGCCGGAGGGAAGGCACACTACATTGAGGTCTTCTCAAATAGTGAGGGAGAAGAGGAGACACTCTTCGAGATGGGAGGAGATGACAGCGCAGCAGAGCCAGGGGGAGGTACTCCACCACCACCTCCTCTAGCAGCAGGAGGGTTAGCGTTTGCACCGACCGGAGGGGTCTTTGCATTTTTGTGGGGGATACCCAAGTACTTAACGCTAAGGGTCTGGGGGACAGTTCAGGGACAGTGTGTCTCAATGCTAGTGGACAATGGAGGCACGCACAACTTCATAGATACCCGGATGGTACAGAGGTGGGGCATCTAGATAGAGGGGTTTGATGGATCCTTTGTACTAGTTCCGGGAGCTAGAACCATGCAGTGCATGCAGTGTGTTCCAGCTTTGACGGTGACCATGGGGACATACTCAATGACAAACCATTTCTTTGTGGTCGACATTCCAGACACCAACATGGTGTTGGGGGTCCAGTGGCTTATCACCCTTGGGAGAGTCACTACAGATTGGCAGAAGTTGAAGATGGAATTCATGGACAAGAGAGTGAAACCTGTGATGCTCAGGGTCATGCATACATACCCCCCCAGATAGTTTCTGCGCATAGGATGGAGGCAGACTTCAGATGGGGAGACATAGATTGGGCAGTTGAGCTGAGAGTTTCAGAGGCCCGTGGTGCAAATCAATCCACACATCCAGATGTGTAGGCCATCCTCGACCGTTACTCTACGGTTTTCAGGGACATACCACCGGGCCAGCCACCAGACTAGGGGTTTGAGCATACTATTGAGCTGGAGCACGGGGTGCAGGCAATGATCAGAACACCCTATAGGCATCCCAAGGTTTACAAGGATGAGATTGAGAGAGCTATTCATGAGCTCTTGGCATTGGGGCACATCAGGCCCAGCTCTAGTCCTTTCGCTTCTTCGGTTGTTCTGGTGAAGAAGAAGGATGTGATGTTGAGGATGTGCATTGACTACAGGGCCCTAAACAAGAAAACCATGAAGAACTGCTACCCATCCCTAGGATCGATGAGTTGACAGACGGACCGAGGGGAGCTAAGTTCTTCTCCAAGATTGATCTGAGGTCTAGGTACCATCAAATCTGGGTAAGGGACAAGGATGTCCCCAAGACTGCGTTCAGGTGTCACTATCAACACTTTCAGTTTTTGGTGATGCCCATCGGGTTGACCAATGCCCCGACCACATTCCAGTCTTGCATGAACCATATCTTTCGTGGCCAACTGAGAAAGTTTGTGCTGGTGTTTTTTGACGATATTTTGATATATAGCCGAACCTGGGAGGAACACTTGCAGCACATAGAGGCAATATTGCGTATCTTGAAGGAGCAACAATTCTATGCCAAGCTATCCAAGTGTAAGTTCAGATTGACGAAGATGCTCTATTTGGGGCATATCATTGGGGTTGATGGAGGGAGGGTCCATGAGGAGAAGATTAGGGCCATCTGGGAGTGGCCGGAGCCCAAGAATGTGACAGAACTTCGGGGATTTGTAGGCATATGCACCTACTACAGAAAGTTCATAAAGGACTTCTCGCAGCTAGTAGCACCCCTCATAGATCTAACTAAGAAGGGGGCTTTTAGTTGGATCGAGACAACGCAGGGGGCCTTTGATCGCCTCAAGCAAGTGATGAGCAACTGTCCAATACTCGCTCTACCTGACTTCACGCAACCCTTTATTTCGGAGTGCGATGCATCCGGGAAAGGGGTAGGCGCAATATTGATGCAGGGGGGGACACTCCATAACTTTCGAGAGTCAGAAGCTATTGCCTCATGAGAGGCTGTACCTTGTCTATGACAAGGAGATGCTAGCCATCATGCATGCGCTAGCCAAGTTCTAACAATATCTAGTGGGGAACAGATTCTGGGTGAGGATGGACCACAACAGCCTCAGGTTTTTTCTAGAGCAGAAACAATTGCAGGAGAGGCAACAAAAGTGGGTGAGTAAGATCCAAGTCTATGATTTCGACATTGAATATGTCAAGGGGAAACACAACGTAATAGCTGATGCGTTGTCCAGGAGGCCAACTTCTCTCTCGCTAATGAGTATTGAGTTAAACTGGAAGGCTCATTTGTTGGTACAATACTCCAAGGACCACTTTGCATGCGAAGTCTTAGAGGGGCAGGTGGCAGATGACCACTACCGGGTAATGGATGGGGTGATATATTAACGAGACCAGATTTATTTGGTGGCCAGCTCCCAACTGCAGGAGAAGATCTTCCACGCAGCCCATGACTCACCATTGGCCGGGAATCAAGGGTTCACAAAAACTTACCGGGCCATCAGGAAGAGGTTCTAATGGAAGGGCCTCAAGGATGATGTTTTGCAGCACATGTGGGAGTGTGAGTTGTGCCAACGAAACAAGGGAGAGATGACACATCTAGCAGGCTTGCTTCAGCCACTTCCCATCCCCGAAGGGAAACGGGAAAGCATCTCAATGGATTTCATCACTGGGTTGCCCACGGTGCAGGGCAAAGATTGCATTTACGTGCTTGTGGATCACTTGAACAAGTACGCTCACTTCTTCGCGATCTCGTCCATGTACACAGCCTCATAGGTGTCCAAGCTATTCTTTAGAGAGATATTTTGGTTGCATGGTCTCCCCAAGGCCATTGTCAGTGACCGAGATAGCCGTGTCATGTGGGAATTTTGGCAGGGACTATTCTGGTTGGTGGGTACGGAGCTCACTCCTAGTACGAGCTACCATCCCCAAACGGATGGTCAAACGGAGATAGTCAACAAGTGGCTGGAGGGCTACTTACGGAACTACGTCACCAAGCAGCAAAAGGCGTGGTTGAGGTGGCTACACATGGGGAATACTGCTACAACACCACCCACCACATGTCTATAGGTATGTCTCCATTTCGTGCTTTGTATGGTTATGATGCTCTGAATTTTGTTGATGTCATGTTTGGAGACAGTAAGGCCGCTTTGTATGGTTATGATGCTCTGAATTTCGTTGATGTCATGTTTGGAGACAGTAAGGCCCCTAACGCGGATTGGATCTAGGAGAGCCAAGACATCTTGAGGGCTCTCAAGGACAACTTGCAGGCAACACAGAACCAACAAAATATCTACGCTGATAGGGGCTACGTGGAGAGACACTTCAAGGTTGGGGACCTTGTGTACCTTCGCCTCTAGCCGTACAAGCAGTCCACGCTGAAGCCGAAAGGCGCAGAGAAGCCGAAGCCACGTTTCTATGGCCCTTACAGGGTCACTCGGAGAGTGGGGAGGTAGCATATGAGTTGGAGCTACCCGCGGAGAGCCGAGTGCACAACATATTCCACGTATCTTGCTTGAAAAAGGCTTTGGGCCAGCAGGTGACAATAACCGTTGAGTTGCCTCCCATGGATAATGAGGGGCACTTGGTACTTCAGCTAGAGGCTATATTGGACACCAGAGAGAGAGACACTTAAGGAGCACGGTGGTGAAGGAGTACTTGATCAGATGGACGAACCTTCCGGATGAGGATACCACTTGGGAGGGGGAGAAGATTCTTCAACACCCATCTTTGTAGTTGCTTGAGGACAAGCAACATTTTGGCGGGGAGGACTCTAATATTCCCAATTAGCAGTAAGCTAATTGGAATATTAACTTTTGGTTAGTTTTGGATTTTTATAAAGTTAGGCAGAAATAATGTGGGTCGGGATCCACAAATTAGATTAAAGCAAGCTTATGCACTTTCCCTATAGTTGGAGGCATAAGATTGCGGCCTTGGTGGGGCAAGGAGAGCCAATGAGAAGGCTCTGTGTATTGCTGGGTGGCAGCCCTATGCGTGGACGAGGGACAACGCAAGAGTGGCTAGTGAAGGGGAAACGCAGTCTAAGGTGGGGCCCAAGATGAACGTTGGGTTGTTGGAGACAAAAGGATGGGGGCAACTCATTCTGTCTCATTCATTCACCTCAGAATTTTCTGTCTTCTTGACTGAGAATACTCGAGCCGGAGAGCCATGTTTGCAGTGCTATTCAACACACGAGATCTTCAAGCGAAGATCTCAACCTTTGCCTCGGGGGACTTCAAGTGCCCGCTCAGGAGAGGGAATTCCACCATTTTGTGAGGGATATTCATAGCACCATAATCAGGAGAACACAGTCCCTTCAGGACAACGTAGAGACAACCAAGATTGCGCAGTCCAGCCAAGAGGGAGTGTCAGGAGTAGGTAGTTGAAGAGGAGATTGGTCGGAGGATTTGGAGGGGATGCTAGCCACCTCCTACCATGGATTTTGGCAGCGTTTCATAGGCATTTTCCAGTTGTTCCAGCTAGGAGGTCGAATTCCCCAGCAGATCAGCGTGCCAAGCCCAAGGGGACAATTTTCAGGGGTCGAGATTTTTGCAAACCCTTCGCGGGTTTTTGTGGGTTTTGTGAGAGGAGTTCGGTGACCAATCCCCAGATTTTTCTGAGCACAGGAGACATGCCAAATAACAGCTCGAAATCATGCAACAACATTAAATTCCTAGATTGGACAACGCTGTGGGTGAGCCACGCAGAGCATACTTCAGTGGAGGAATTTGCTAGGATTAGAGCTGTTCTTCAGCCTGCCTTGATCAGGCTCAAGTGCTATCTTTCTAAGCTCCATATTTGTACTCTTTCTGGCAATATAATAAAATGGCTCACTACTGAATTTGGTCTCTATCTATGTGTGTTTAATGGTGTTGTTATTTTTGCTGTAGTTGCTTGTCTATTTGCACTTTTATTACTGTTAATCCCAATTTGGGATATTACATGGTTGGTTCCCAACTAGTTCTCTTTCATTCCATTTCCATAGCGTCTGCCCCCCTTAGTCTGCTTTAGGGAGACATCTTAAATAGAGAGATTGGGGATCAGAGTGACAACCCCTGATTTGAGTCGTTGTCACGGTGCGTAGACATTCTGTGCGACAACAAACCTATTTAGCCATTTGTAGATAAAAGGTTGTGAAGACAAGAAGTGATATGTAAGGGACTGCACTTATGGAATTAACGTATGTATACCACAAATTGCAATGTATTCAGCTTAACATACACAATTTGAAATGTATGCACAATAGATTATTAAATAAATAGTATAATGCTCATATTAAGATTTGTGTGCTTTTATACATGTATTTTTTAATAATGTGGTATGTTTAGGCTTACCCCCCTCCTATATTAGACACATTATTCATCTGATCCACAAATTAGGGAGCAATTATGATTCAAACGACTACCACATGATCATGGTGGGTCTTACATTCTCCAAGCTTTATGCCATTACACTAGTGGCTTTCTAAGGAGTTGGAGAGTCGTCATCTTAGGCTTAGAGGACAAGCAGGTTTCTACCCCAACTACTAGATGATTGATCACATCTTCACACTCCGAGCCATTATTGAGGAGGTTCGTCATCACTCTTCAAAGGTTTACAGTTGCTTGGTAGATTTTCAGAAAGCGTTTGACACAATCTTGAGGGAGGCATTATTCTAGAGACTCCACGACATTAACATATTTGAGACCTATTGGTAGCCATCATGAGACTATATGAGTTGGGTCGCCTCATGATGAAATATGGTCTTTTTGACTTCATCTAGAGTACCATTTGGGTAAAATAGGGGTGCACTCTCTCACCGACCCTCATTGGGATCTATATCATTGAGCTAGAATCCTTCTTCCATGAGCATATCCATAAGGGGAATGACTGTATTCTACATCAAGTTTTGTCACTACTATTTAGTATTTACTGATGCCTTGGTCTTGTTGGCCTCTACTCTTAAGGTCCTACAAAGACAAATTGATATATTGGCCAGTTTTTGTGACCTTTGACATTTGACGATCAACTTGGGTAACACTAAGGTTTTGATCTTCAATGCATTAAAGAGCTCTCTTATAGACTTACATTTCTACTAGTGGGGGACATAGATTGAGACTATTGAGAATTTTGAGGGCTGTAGATTAATTCAAATTCTCTTACTTGATAATTACTTGTGAGCTTACTTCTTAACTTATTTAGTCTTTCATCAAGTCAATTACCAAAATACAAGAAACACACAATTAGGCTCCCCGAGCCAGGGCAAAAACCTCTCCCTCTTGGAGAGAAAAACCTGTAAGAAATTCTTCTTATAGATCTTCAAATGACAAGTACCATGACCAAGACTCAGACCCTTGAACTATGAATGCCTCCAAGACCTTGTCACAGCTTCTAAGTTTTCTTCCAACAATGATCTTTATTTTCTTCACCAACGAGCACTGACCTGCATCAACATTAGAGAACTCGGTCTCTAAGTCCTTGGCTTCTCCTTCTTCTTGTAGTAGTTCTCCTTCACACTGTCAACACCTTCAACCTTCCTTAGATATGTGAGGAGAGAACAAACCCTAAAATAGAAATATATAGATCCTTTTGTCCTTCGTTGATTAGCCTCCTTCTTCACATTAATTCCAGATCCTTTCTTAGCACTTCTTATTGCAGACTTTATCCAAATTCTATGCTTTAATTTCGCACTTCAGATCTTCCTCTAAAATCCGCACCATAAACCTGTATAAGACAGAAATCTACACTTGTATTCTCTGTAAAATCTTAGAGGAATCCGCACTTATATTCTCTGAACAATCCGCACTTTTCACTGTGGAAATTGTAGAGACTTCCACAATCTTTTACCTCTAAAATCCCACCCTTGACACCTCTATAATCCACACTTTAGACTCAGAACAGTCCGCATTTTTCTGTGGAAATCACAGAGAGATCCACATTCTTCTCTGTTTTCTGCACAATCTAGCAGGGTATATATAGTTGTTTGCACCTGTAATTGAGCCGACCTGTCAAAGAGTAGTATAACCGACTTGATATATGGTTATGGAGCCGACTTGTAGGGCACATCTTCCAGCGTTGATGAGGGTTGTCTAGAGCCATTCTTTCACAGTATCTTTGGCAAGGTCTTGGAGAATTTTCTCTAGACTAGATCCTTCACATGTATGACACTTAATTATATTTATACCTAGAAGACAAAACCCTAATAGACATCAAGAAGAAGTCTATTAACCTATAATAAAATCTTGCCCATGAAACCCATGAAGCAAGTACAACAAAATACATTTTATTATCTTTGACTTTTTCTTTACACAAATACATAATTACATAGTCAATATGAAGACCGATCCTAGTTACACTTTTCAACACTCCCTCTTAACTAGGGAGGTATTCATGCAGGTACATTGTCACTTACAAATTGAAGAATCTCATAAGAAGAATCAAATTGGTAATCGCATCTGTATAGCATCATATCAACCAACATTGTCCTAGTGCAAGGCCTTGACTAACAACCCCATCTCTCAACGAGACAATGGGCTACAATGCTGGTGAGACACATGACTTGTAGACACCATAGTCATTGTCTCTCCAAGGTACATACTCCACCTGGGTATTCCCAAAGTATGACCTTCTTTGACTATTCTTCTCTTGGGTAGATAGCCCTCAAAGGATATTGGTCCCCGACTACTCTTACCCTTAACACATTCTCAAAGAATATCGAATGCCAGATAATTACCCAATCCTCCATTCTGTCTTCCCCAGTGAAGACAATAATGATGTGTCTATCTCTCCCTCTCAGCTAGGGAGGACCTATTCCACAAGTGAATGTACTCATTCCGGTATAAGGAATGTACCTAAGCTCATTCTTAGGAATTAACTAGTTTCTTCCAAGTAAGAAACTTATCACCAGGCTCCCTCTCAATTAGGGAATTGCAGCAACAATGGTGAGACACCCAGCTGCTCATGAAGAATTCCTTCCCTCGATGTCATGGATTTCGATATTGAGGAATCTTCAACTTTAGCTCCATAGGGCACAGATCATCCATCACTTTCATTCATGAGTCATGTCATCTACCAGAAAGTGATCATCTGTCTTTCTTATCTGGTCCACCTTTTATGTCATGCTACTTTCTTTTGAATCATCTCTAAGGATCTTACATCCTTTCTCATGATTAACAACCCTGCACAAATTCATCCAGATAAACATATACGTATGAAATTTTTAAAACAAAAGTTACCTTAGCGATGATCTTTCACCATGACATATTCCTGTAGGCATCTACATCCTTTATTCAAATTGACACATCTCCTAATGATATGTTTTGTCAAGGGTTTTCTTCTTTACCAGACTTCTATCAGAGTCTACATATCCTCCCAGGAGATATTCTAGTCACATCTTCTTGGCTTTCGGATGATAACTGCCTCTTGACATGGTTGCACTTCATGATCTCTTCCTTTTTGCACATCTTCATTCCCAAAAACATCTAATTTCCAGTTCCTTGTTCATATACAACCACCTCATATTCCATATGAGGATATATTGCGTTGATTTCATCTGTTAGTGCACCGAGAGATCCTCCTCCATAGATCATACTTCTAAGTATAAAAGTCTATTACTTGCAACCATATGACATGACTTCACAGCATCTAGTGTCAGCTTATAAATATGTATATATATATACCTCATACCTTTTTCATTTGATTCATCCTGTAGCAGTTTTACTAGAACGAAGAGCTTCATTTCCTTGACTTGCTCCATCAATATGTCATCACATCCCAAAATTCTATAGCATAGAATTCTTGATGGAACCATTCTGCTTTCTTTCTAATCAGTGAATTCATAGAGAACTCGAATAGAAAATGTCAGCACCAGTTTCCATGATGACCCTTGATCTTGATGACTACCTTCCATCAGTAATGTTATCAGAGCGGTTTTCCTGGAGCTGTTTCACCAAGAGCTCCTACCATGCTTTTATCATGATGTCATCTAAGTCACCTGATACGGGGATTCGGGATTCGATGGATACGGGGATTCGAGAATCGGATTCGGGATATGGTGACCCCCGGAACAAGACATGTCCGGGATACGATACGTTATATATATATATATTAAAAATTAGATATTTTTTACACAAATTCATACAAATTCATTGATTCAAAAATAGATTTAAGATCTTAGATATGTCATCTAAGTCACCTGATACGGGGATTTGGGATTCGAGAATAGGATTCGGGATACGGTGACCCCTGGAACAGGACACTTCCGGGATATGATACGTTATATATTATTTTATTTAAAAAACATATATATATATATATATATATATATTAAAAATTAGATATTTTTTACACAAATTCATACAAATTCATTGATTCAAACATAGATTTAAGATCTTAGATATGTCATCTAAGTCACCTGATACAGGGATTTGGGATTCGAGAATCGGATTCGGGATACGGTGACCCTCGGAACAGGACATGTCCGGGATACGATACGTTATATATTATTTTATTATATATATATATATTAAAAATTAGATATTTTTTACACAAATTCATACAAATTCATTGATTCAAACATAGATTTAAGATCTTAGATACTCATACATGATACATTGATACATTGATACATCATACAATTGTCAAATTGTCAATCATACATATTACAATTTACAAATTTACTCAGAAAGACAAGATAGTAAAATACTGTAGTTTTCTTATTAAGTCATCAGAATCAAAATGTGTTACATAAGTACACTGCCAATGGCAAATAGAAATAGAAAATACAAAACGACTACAGTCTACAAGACTACAAGCCTGAAGCCTCAATGAGTCAGAGTCAATGAGTCATCAATCCTCATCAGCATAATTAGCATCACTGTCCTCATCCTTATCATCATGCTCACCACTGCTCTCCACTGCTGCATCCTCCTCCTCTGTCATCTCTGCATCTGCTGGTGTGGAGGATGACGCCTCTACTGTATCGGCATCATCAAATGTGACAGGCTCTAGCACTGGCGCATTGAGATCCAAGTTGGCCAATGCCAACTCAACACTGCTGTCCAGACCCATATCATCAGGAAAGACATCCCACATCTTTGTCTTTCCCTTCAACCAATCCTCCCTCTGCCTGTAGATGAGACGAAGGTTGTTGTGCACATACACCATTGTCTCTGCCCTAGACTGCTCAAGCCTGCTCTTCTTCACACTATACAAATTCCCATTTGTGCTCCAATTCCTCTCGCAACAAGAGGATGAAGTCACTTGAGAGAGGAGCCTCATGGCTAATTGTTGTAGAGGAGGGCTTGTTGCCCCATGAGTTTCCCACCAAGAATAGGGCTTCTTAGCCCCCCTGTCTCGAATCACATCATAGCCTGCAAATCGCCTAGTGCCAGTGGAAAACTCTGCAAAGGCATTCTCCACCTCATCAAGGGATGCCCTCTCCTGAAAAATCCTCTTGAATGCATCTTTCCTCCCCTGTGAGATTTCACCATCCATGTGAGGAGGGAATTTGTGAGAAGGTCCACCATTCAGCCACTCATGGCTATAGTATTTTGGGTTCATGGAGTGAGCCAAACAATGTAAATGTGTGCAATTCTTGTCCCATCTGACAAGAATATCCTATATGCTGGTGAAGAAGGCCTCTGGTGATGTCTCATACTCTGGGCACTGACTCTGTAAAATAATGGTCCTCACAGACTCAATCATGGAATCCCATCCCTCATAAACCTCTCCTAGGATGGGTTGGTCTGTATCTACAAATCGAAGCAAGGAAATGATAGGCTTCATGATTTGAATAATTAGATCTACCTTCTCCCACCAGAGATCATCCAACACTGTGTCCTTCACTTTCTTTGAGGCTGCTTGATCCGTCTTTCTCCAAAAAGACCAAAACTTTGAAATAACCATGGCCCTAAGAGCGGTCTTGACCTCCCTCAACCTCTTCAACATGATGAATGAAGAGGCAAACCGTGTATCCGCAATCTTCAACAATGATAGATTGGTGTACTCCTTGTAGATAGTGAGGGCATTTGTATGGTTTTGTACAAAGTTGCGGATATGTCGTGCATCCTCAATAATGGCTCCAATCCAAAGCACATCAGAGGCAATAGATTTCAGTGCCAAGTTCAATGAATGGACAATGCAAGGTGTCCAAAATATTTGTGGATATTTTGCTTCCACAATCATGCCAGCAGCCTTGCAAACAGGTGCATTATCTGTAATGATTTGCACACAGGAATCGACACCTACATCTTCAATAATTTTAATAAATAACTCGCCCATATATTGTGCATCCTTGTATTGTCCAAGTGCATCCACTGATTTCAAGAAAACTGGACCATTCAAGGATGACACCATGAAGTTGATGAGTGGGTGGTGTGTTGGATTTGTCCATCCATCAGAAACAATGCTAACCCTAGATGTTGGCCATGCTGATTTAATAGGCTCAAGCATTTTGTCCACCTCTTTCTTTGCCTTTGTCAACAATGTGGTTCTGAGGTTCTCTGACCTAGGAGGCACATACCCTGATGGAGCCCCGTGACTAAGAGCTCGACACATCTCAATAAATAGAGGTGACCGTGCAACATTAAAGGATATGAAGTTTTGATAGAAAAAAATGCAATGGTGAGATCAAGCTCTTCCCTCTTCTCTTTTTGAAAAATCTTGTCCATTGGACCAACTGGAATTGCCTTTCTCTTTGCTGATTGTCCCCTACTAAAACTCTCAAAAGGTAACTTGTTGCTGCTTTTCCTTAAGAATGGAAGGGGGTCATCATTCTTGTTTTGTTTTGATTTTGATGCCATAGCTGCCACACCAACAAATTGCTCTTTCTCCAATTCCTTCCTCTGTGGTAATTCAATTGCTGTACAAGATTAAATGCCACAACTCGGAAAACCCAACAAATGAGCTTTCACATAGAAATATGTGCAAGTGAAATGGCTGTTGCAAAAATTGCATTTCCATGAACAATTTCCTCCTCCTTGCCTTTTTGCTTGGCCCTGCCTCTCTTGTCACATATTTCCACAATGGGTATTTGAGGTCATGAGTTTGTTTTCCCTGCACATTTGAAGCTGTTGTTGCAGCCCCACTTCCAATAGATGGAATACTTGCAAACCCTGATGAAACAGGGACAGGAGGGGCATCTCTAATGGGGACATTCTTACCCTTTCTTTGCCCTTGTCTTGCTGCCCTTGATTGAGCCATGAATACTGTAAAAAATAAACAAAAATGACCAAATATATAAAACATATGCACATGCAAGCACTAACAACAAACTAAATGCAAAAACATAGAGGGACAGTGCACCTACCAGATGCTCGAATCTCTTTGAAAAAACTCCCTTTCTCCTTACTAATCCTCGCTCCTTGCTCACTTCACAAACAAATAGCTATGAGAAACAATGAGAGAAATCAGACTTTTATAAGTCAAAATTGTGCTTTTCGGCTGCTCGAATCTGGCTGTACGGGATTTGATTGTATCCATATAGGATACGATCGGGATTTGACATATCCTATACGGATACGATCAAATCCGGTGATTTTGGTACGAATCTGTACGTATCATATCGGATATGACGGATTCAGGATTCGTGGGCCCCACCCAACGAATCCGGTTTCTTAGGATGTCATCAATATACATTGCTTCTTATCATACTATTTTACAACCAACATAAATCACTTAAAGAGGAAGATGATCTCAATTATGATAGAGATCTTTTGCTTTTTTTTTCTTAGCTTTGCATCAGGTTCTTCCCTCATATCTGAGACATGGGCTTTTTCCCTTTTCCTCTTGTCCTTTTCAGATTTAGGACAATATCTTTTATAATCCAAGTTCATTACATCCAAAGCATCGTACTTTGTCCATATTTCTTCTTTTATTCTGAGGACCAAATTTTCCTTTCTTCCTTTCTTCCTGTATATGGCTGCAAAGGCTTGATTCCCTTCAGTTGGTTCTGTATCAGCTTTGGCTTTCAGTCTTGTTTCCTCTATTTTACATAGAGACCATAAATCATGGAATGGTGCAGCTTCTTTCTTTCTATATAAACTTGAAATGAAGTTTCCCCATTCTTCTGTTAGAGCATTCAACACCACTGTAGTCATCTTAGTGTCAGACATTACTTCTCCCAGTTCTTGTAGTTGATCTTTTATTTAAGAAAAGCTCATAAAGTATGGAGTGATTCCTTCTTTCCTTGACAATTTCATTTTATATAGTTCTTGTCTAAGAGAGATTGCTTCTCTTGCAGTACTTACAGAGAATAGCTCCACCAGTTTCTCATATATTTCTTTAGTAGACTTTAGTGTTGATACGTAGGGAATGAGTGAGTCCTTAATGGATTTTATGAGAATCCTCTGGGCTCTGATTTTCTCCCTTCATGTACTTGGCATGAGCTGGAGCATCTTCTTTTGGTGGTTGAATTGTAGATCCTTCGATGTAGTCCATAACTTTGTCTTCAATTAAATTCAAATCTGTCCTCTTCTATGCACTAAAGTTTGATGACCCAACCAGCTTGTTGCTCTCTTTACAATAAGTCATCTTGACATATTTAAGTAAGGTCATAGATACTTACTTGAGTAGAGTGGTTCGCAGCTTCCTTGATGATGAAGATGAAGTCAGGAGCTTCTTCTAAGATTGAAATCTCCAATGTAGGGTATTTGGATCCTTGATGATAAAGGATATCTTAAAATATGATGTCCTCTTCTAACAATGTCTTCCTTGCAAATTGATTTGGATCTTCAACGCAAACTTTGACTTTGACTTTGATTCTTGCTTCCTTGAGTGTCTCCTTACTAAGTAGCTTTTGTCTTTAGCACCTTAGCTTTGATACCATGTTGAGAATTTTGAGGGCTGGAGATTAATTCAAATTCTCTTACTTGATAATTACTTGTGAGCTTACTTCTTAAATTATTTAGTCTTTCATCAAGTCAATTACCAAAATACAAGAAACACACAATTAGGCTCCTCGAGCCAGGGCAAACACCTCTCCCTCTTGGAGAGGAAAACCCATAAGAAATTCTTCTTACAGATCTTTAAATGACAAGTACCATGACCAAGACTCAGACCCTTGACCTATGAATGCCTGCAAGACTTTGTCACAGCTTCTAAGTTTTCTTCTGATGCTGATCTTTCTTTTCTTCACCAACGAGCACTGACCTGCATCAACATTAGAAAACTCGGTCTCTAAGTCCTTGGCTTCTCCTTCTTCTTGTAGTAGTTCTCCTTCATGCTGTGAACACCTTCAGGCTTCCTTAGATATGTGAGGAGAGAACAGACCCTAAAATAGAAATATATAGATCCTTTTCTATATAGATCTTCCTCTGAAATCCGCACCATAAACCTGTATAAGACCTCAGAAATCTACACTTATATTATCTGTAAAATCTCAGAGGAATCCGCACTTATATTCTCTGAACAGTCTGCACTTTTCACTGTGGAAATTGCAGAGACTTCCGCAATCTTTTACCTCTGAAATCTGCACCCTTGACACCTCTGTAATCCACATTTTTCTATGGAAATCACAGAGAGATCTGCATTCTTCTCTGTTTTCTGCGCAGTCCAATAGGGTATATATAGTTGTTTGCACCTGTAATTCAGCTGACCTGTCAAACGGTAATATAGCCGACCTGATATATGGTTATGGAGCCGACTTGTAGGGCACATCTTCCAACGTTGATGAGGGCTGTCTAGAGCCATTCTTTCACAGTATTTTTGGCAAGGTCTTGGAGCATTTTCTCTAGACAAGATCCTTCATATGTATGACACTTAATTATATTTATACCTAGAAGAAAAAACCCTAATAGACATCAAGAAGAAGTCTATTAACCTACAATAAAATCTTGCTCATGAAACCCATGAAGCAAGTACAACAAAATACATTTTATTTTCTTTGACTTTTTTTTCTACATAAATACATAATTACATAGTCAATATGAAGACCGATCCTAGTTACACTTTTCAACATAGACCACCACAATTTACACTCACTCGGGAGTAGATTTTATAGCGCCTCATTTTGGTTTGTGGCAAGCTCTCTAGCCTCGACTTCGTAAACGGTATGGTTCCTTGCCCATCATCAAAACACAATGCTTCTAGGGGCTATTTCAAGACAACTAGACCAAACTCTATCCCTTGGAAGTGATTATCAGACTCACAATTATCTATGGCTCTGAGATCTCGGGATTGAGCTTCTCATAGATAGATTGGACTAGGTTAGAGAGAGTACACACCTTTCTTCTTAGGTGCTTCATCCCCTGTAAGTGGATGATTCTGTAGCCATCATTTAGGCAGAGTTTGGTGCCCACCCTTTTTGCCTGAAGGTCATTTTCCGCTTGGTCTCTTTCCTTCATATAGTTCAATCTCATAGAATCTGCCACTGGGACAAAGAGTTAGCTCTGCTTTGCAGTTTTCTCATCAAAGGCTCTTGCTTTAGATTGTCCCTTAGGCTATGCATGAGGTTGGTTCTTAGAGGCATCTCAACTTCTCAAGTCTATTACTATTTCCCTAGAGTACCTTCCCCTGTTCAGATTCTCCCTTGATGCGTCAAGCCATCTCTTTATGACTGGACAGGTACTAGATCAGGTTGTTAGAGAAGATATGTACAAATTATACATTCTAGTCACCTGTACCTTAATTTCGACATGCCTGGGCTCGAAGATGTCCTTCTTCCTAGAGCACTTTTTGAAGTTGTAGGATGTCATTATTGTTTACCCCTTTATATGTGTAGGCATTGGATGTGCTCACTCAAGATCTCTTTGGAACAACTTCGGGTCAGCTCCCATTGACTTCGGATAGAGACGGATCACCATATGCCACGATATGATAGGATCTTCAAGGTGTGCCACCACCTTTTGGAGATACAGTCGGAGAAGCACCTCATTTTTAGGTGTTCCCCATACTTTGAGATTAGAGGATGCTATAATTGCCTCCATAGGGACTCAAGGGGCTCCCTTTCTACTTTCTGTCAGTACTAGGACCATAGATGCTTAACTCTCTTAATTAGGGAGATCTTCAGCCACAAATTTTAACTCTTGCATGCCATGCCATGCCCTGGGATGACTAGGCTGATCATTTCATACTTCCCTGTTGATCTGTTAGATCCGAGCAACAAGTAATGGACAAAGTTCCAAAGTGCACAAGACAGAAGAATGGGGAGACCTTGGGTTTCTCGTCAGCCTCCTCCTCTGAGAGACCAACTGATATTATTGAGACTGTTTTGGAGGTGCCCAACCATACATCAGGCTACATGTTCTCAAAGCGTTAGAGAGATCGGGTCTAGATCGATCCAAAGTAGAGTACCTCCTGCCCATTAGACTACCTTATCATTCTAGAGGAGCAGCTAGAGATCCATTTGGAGTTTCCTTCATCCAACTTTAGATGTTAGGAGTATCCCTCGCTCATACATCCCCCCTAGGATGATTCTGCCAAACCACTTGACAGTTCAAGAGGACTCGGACAATGAGCCAATGCCTAGTTTTCCCCCCTTGCCCTCGGGCATTAGACTTAGGAGACCTTGACATCATCGGCCTCATCCTTTGATCTCTCTCTCTCTTGATAGTTTTTGAGTTGTCCACCTTTCCAGTCTTGGACAAACCCATTTAGTCTTTTGTATCACTATACGTTTGTCACAATTTAATACATATGATCTGATGTTATACTTATGTAGATTTCTTTCTTTATATTTATTTTGTCATTTTCTAGGAGTTGCGCTTGCAGTCCCATTGTACCCTTTAGTCCCATTGACCTATTTTCATGGTCATTTGTTAGACTTCAATAAAATTATTTTATCTTATCTAATGATTATATCATCATTGGAGGATGAATTTGACAGTAAACTATGCATGGGAATTAATAGGGTGTTGCTTATGTAAATTATATGTCATAGCTTATGAACGAGGTCTCCACATATTCAACCTGTTTCATAGCACCTATGTTCATGGGACATTTAAAGAATACCCCCAATCTCACTAGATATTGATAAAAACCTCCAAAGATACTTTTGTTGAACCCCCCCGCCCAATACATCTTTCTAATCAAAAGTAATCCCTATTTATAGATATCCCATATACAGAATACCACTTTTTACACCCCCCAATACCTATAAACCACCCCTATCCCACATTCACTTCCCCCCAAAAGCTATAATATTGACTCTATTTTTTACAATTTAAAACCCCCTTCATGATTGAATGTTGTAAGATATTGGTCAACAAGGTGAGCCCCAGTGAGCTTATGTAGTATAGTTTTTTTTTTTTTGTAATTTCTGTTAGTTCTTGACGGAATTTTCAAGATGTAGTTGAGGCCTTTACCTCAGCGAACTCTTGCATAACTGTGTATCCAGAATGCTAGGATTGACTTTTATTCTGTCTATATGCTATTTTTTCAGCTTAATTAATTTTGAGCAAAAGATTCTATTCCTTTAAGTTTTGGAAGTACTCTCCACTTCCAGTGAAAGTCCACTATGTGACTATGTTAACCAAGCTTATTTCTTGACAGAAACAGCATGCAAGAGGAAATTTTTATCGTTCATTGTCAGCACCCTTAAACAATAAAGTAAGCAGCTTGAGGAGAACAAACACCACAGGTGCTGTCATGCTGGTCAAGCCCAGTACTCCTCGTGTCATGGAGGGTAGAAATGTTGCTAGCCCAAAGGAAATTTCAGCAGAAGATTCTGGTTTATCTCTTTCGTTGTAGCTTCGCTTTTAGATTGGCAATGTTTTAAAGTTTTAAATTTGTTATATGCTGCAGTTTTACTGAGTATTTCAGATTATTTCAATATATAAAGGTAATTTTTGTTAAAAAGCTTTAGTTTGGGAAGTATTTCCTAATGTTACTAACACACAGGCAATGAAGATGGCAGTGAGGAAATTCCTGAGGAAGAAGCAGTTTGTAGAATTTGCTTGGATGCTCTTTGTGAAGGAGGCGAGACTCTTAAAATGGAATGCAGTTGCAAAGGTGAACTTGCACTTGCACATGAGAAATGTGCAGTGAAATGGTTTACCATAAAGGGAAACAAAATATGTGATGTCTGCAGTCAAGAGGTTCAAAACCTACCTGTAACATTGTTGAGAGTGGAGAGTTCTCAAGCCGTTAGCAGATGGCCAGCAGGAACAGCCCAAAACCAACAAGTGGACCGCTTCAGGTGCTTTCTATGTTCTTATGATTTTTCTAGATGTTGACTGAGATTTTCCAGGAGTTAAAGCACTATAATTGAGTAGATTGACAGAGATGGCTATCAAATTGGGTTATTTAAGTTCATTATTACAGTGAAACAGCCACTGAAGTAAATTTATGGTCAAATTTTTCTGATTGAGGTCCATCATACTTTTACAGTGCTAGGTATATTCTCCTAATATCCCTTAACAGGGATTTTGAGTTGGTGAACACTTTGAAATTAGAAGTTTCCAAGGAAACTTTTATTTCATTGAATTCATTCTGTAGAGCTTAAAAATTAGAAAGGTTGAGTCATGTTAAGTCATAATATAAATTTTCATGATTTGTTGATAATTAGGACATCGGTCTCTTAGGGATCTCATCAGTTTCATTTTCCTTGCTTGCATTCCACTTCACTGTACCCATCTCTCTGGAAAATATTAGACTTGAATCTGCTGTCGTAATTCTAGATCAGTAGTATTAAAATCATTCTCAAATCTGAGAATATTCCTGTCTTTTCTGTCACCCTTCACTCCTCTTGCGATTACATTTCTATCTTTGTTCATGCAGGCACAGGACAGCCTTGTGCATCCTGTGCACAGTTTTCCTATAATAGTGGATAGCCTCTAATATCTGAAGGTATTTGATAAATCAGGCTTCCTTGCTACTCTTTGGTTAGGTTACAAAGAATTATCCTTCGATGAAAATGTTAATTTCTATATGACATAGAGTTGATGTGACATATCTTTGGCTAGTAGTCATTGCAACCGAGTATGGTTTACATTATCTTTTTCTCAACCAAGTTATTTGATCCAATTCAGAAATATGCAGAATTGCTAGGCTGATTTTCACTCAGGCTGAAACATACATCTATATCTTGCTCTTCAATCTTCCACGCAGCTTGCTAATCAAGGGGTTGGTACTACTTCACATGCTAGAGCTTCTTCACTCTTTCAGTAAATAATTATAGATATTGAAATTTGAGAGATCCCCCCTTACGAGTTGTCCATCAATGTCCTTTCCTTCCTAAAGATAGATCATAGATCAGTACAGAGATCTATGAGCTTAAAGTATACTTCAAAACTACATGGATTGACCCAAAAATGTGGTGAAGGTTCTTCTTGCAATCCTTTGCAGTACAGGGAACTAGATTCCAAATGAGTGTCACCAATAAATTGCCATAAGTAAAACAAACTATAAATTTTAGTTTAGGATTTTAGATTATAGAATCTACAATTGAATATATATCTTAGAGTTGAATATTAAAATCTTAAATTGCATTGCTGAGCGGCTTTATTTTCATTGTCAAATAGTCAATTGTCTGCCAGAAGAACCAGAACCTGTCCCATAGTCCTACAATTAGGAGTGTATCATGCCTTGTTCATCAGGATTGGGGATTGTTACCCACCCATGTGGGTAAACCATAGGTGAAATTTTTTCTCATATTGTTCAGCTTGCCAGCCAACAGCCCTATGATGATCCATAGATAGCTAGCCTCAAATGCCTCTCATCCATGCTTCAGTCAGTGCTTTCTTTACATCTATCCTGCTCATCTGATGAAGTTAGGTCCTCAAGTATGAGACACTTAAACCATTTTTGTATTCAATTGGTTTCATGTAATATTTAAGGGCATTCTTCTATGGCTCACAGATTTTTTTGGATAATACACTGCTTTTGGTTGTACTATTGTTCCCATGCTTCACCTTGGTGGTTATCACCTGCCAGACTGCCCCTAGTCCAGTGTAACCTTCCTTGAGGCCTTTCTTTCATTGTTTAGGAGGTGCAAAAATAGGAGGCTCTAATTGATGTTGTGTGTCCATGGTAATCGATACTTAACACTTTCCATCTCTCCCTTATATCCACATCGGATCTTCGAGTTGATGTTAACTATCACCAGTATTGGTTCCCTGTTTTCCTCATCATCGAGCAGGGGCTTGGAAAGTTTGCCACAAGAGGTTGATGCAACGGAAAGAAAGGAAGGAGCATGAGGCATAATGTTAAAATACAAAAGATTAGCAGGGTTAAATGAAAATGCGGGGACAAAAGCCTAGTTTGAGCTC
This sequence comes from Pinus albicaulis, assembly GCA_034641835.2. NCBI lineage: Eukaryota > Viridiplantae > Streptophyta > Pinopsida > Pinales > Pinaceae > Pinus > Pinus albicaulis. Next base: position 661,548,557 of record CM076577.1, read on the forward strand.
TACCCCTCATTACCCCTCACCTAGTTCCTGGCTAATGCATGAACTATCTAAATAAAATGAACTTTGATTATCCGAACCCCGATGAGCAATGAAACACTTCATCTTTAAGGGGTCAATGATAGATTAGTGAAAGCTGGTAACCCAACCTATAACTGTAACTGCAAAAGAAAATCAATGGAGGAAAAGGCGCACAAGAGGGGTGGTAAAAATAGGTTGAGGAATGGGGTAAATAAAGTCCCACTATTGCTCCCTCTTCACATCATAACACTCAAGGATGTTTGAATTTCATATTTGGTACATGATTGTGGCATCCTCCATGAAGTAAACCGCATGGTACAGGACCCCATCACTTTGGTTACAAATCCCACATGCTCATAAAATCACACTTTATGAGCGTTTCTCTCTCACAAGCCTAGCACCAAGGGCATGTGAGAGTGCATCCTGATGCTACCCAATTTCAACACTCCCTCTTAGTGAGGGAGGTATTTCCATTCCTTGGAAGTCCCTCTATTTCTCCACACTAGAACACAATCCTCTTCTACGGTTGCTCCCCAACATTCATCATAAGCTTCATCTTTCGTCACAGAAGCAAAACCTGTTGCAAGAACAATACCCTTCTTGGAAGTTTCCTTGCTACTAGAAACCTCCTGCTTCTTTTATTGATAGGCATTTAAGCCAATAGTCCATGTCTCCTTGTCAGTTATGGAAGTCTCCTTTCTTGTCTCTGGCCATGCACCCTTTTGGGTTGCTAACTCTCCCTTTGAATCGCCGAACTCCCTCTGGAACTTGACTCCCTTTGAGTCTCTGTAACCTTCTTCTTTCCTTCGTCAATAGGCTTGCCCTTTAGCCTTTACAAACCATTCTCTTTGACTCCAAGAACCACCGCTAGGCTAGAGTTAGATCCACTGGGCTTGAGCATCACTTTTCCATCTCCAAATAAAACATCAAACCTTTTTGCCTCAACTCCTAAGATTGAAAGCATGCTACATCTGAGCTTCGGTTCTCAATGTACATCCTGGGATCACAATAATCCATCTAATCACATCCTGAATGCTACAGTCCCAGTTCCTCTGGCTGCATGTTGACTTTTATCACCAATATTCACATGTGGTTAAGAGTCCCAGTTGGTTAGGCTCTCAAACACTTCTCATGTTCTTGTCATATGCTTCGAAGCCCCGCTATCTAGGAACCAAGCACCCTCACAAATGGTGCTCATGGAGAAATGAGAGATAAGAGAAAATACCTCCTTTAATCTCCTAGTGAAATCATCCTCGTCGATTGTAGCTGAAGTGACCATTGCTATCTCAAGCTTCTTCTCTTTCCCTCCTTTCTTCTTATGCAGAAACTTACTCACATAATGACTAAAATCTTCACATGCAAAGCATTTCACTTTGCTCAAGTCCTTCATTATTATTCCCATTGTTGAACTTCCCTTTGCCCTTTTTTAGCTTACTAGCAAGGGCAACGCTCTCCTCATTAGGACTCTTCAGCTGAAGATCCTCGTCCCTAAGTTCCTCTTGGAGGAAATCATCCCATAGTCCCAATCTAGAAGATTCTCTCGTGATACTACTCCTTTGATGAATGATTTCCACTGCTATAAGAAAACTTTGAATGCAATCCTTACCAACTCTGATTCTTCCATTGTCTCCCCTATTACCAAAAAATCTAGCAGGCCTTGGAGAGGGAAACCCTACAAGACAAAAAGCTAGACTAAGTGCTAACAATAGGGAAATGGCCCATTGTCACCACAACCGAGGCCCCTTGCTCTTTACGGATTTTCACCTATGGGAGTTGTTGTCGCACAAAATGTCTAGGCACCGCGACAACGGCTCAGATCGGGGGCTGTCACCCTGATCCCCAATCTCTCTATCTAAGCTGTCTCCTTGCAAGCTAAGGGAGGTAGAATTGGTTGCAAGTCAACCAACTCAGGAGACAGTTAAATAACCAAGTACTTGATGAGATTAACGAAATTTCACGGATTAATTAATATATTAAAACCAGTGCCTTATGGAGTTAAAAGATCCCGTTATGCAATTAAAGCCAAGTAATTGATGTATAACTACTGCTATGAAAACACCAATAACCACAATGATATTCAATAGAAAGCACCACAACCATTCATTAAAATACTTAAGTCCACAACAAAGCTATCATGAAATGATCATTAATAATAAATGCCAGATGCTTGCAATGTTTCTGAATCTATGATATTCTAAGTAACCCAATCTAGAAATTGAAATGTTTCTATAGTCAAATTTTAGATAAAAAATTTAAGCTCATTTGACTAGAAATTTTTTTTAGACTTTTTTGGAATTTTTATTTTTATTTTTTAAATCCTAAAACAAAAATTTAAAATTTAAAATCCTAAATCTAAAACTAAGAGTTAAAACTAAACCGACTAAACTAAAAGTAAGTTTTTCTTTTAAATCTAAAAAGAAATGAAATTCTAAATTGAAAAAACTAAAAAATCAAAATCTGAACTAGAACTATAATCTAAAACTAAACTAAAACTACACAAATTAAAACTAAAGCTAAATTAAACTAAATTAAATCTAAAGTCTAGAATTTAAAATCTACGACTGATCTAAATTAAACAAAACTAACCATTAAAAAATCTAAAAATCAAAATCTAAAAGCCAAAAACAAAAATCGAATTTTAAACTACAACCTAAGTAAAATTGATTAAAGACTACAAACTAAATCTAAAGCCTCCAAAGAAATAACGCTATCTAACTGAAATCTAACAATAATATAAATCTAAACCTAACACTAAAGAATCCGAACCAAACCCAAAAAATAAAACGCAGGTTTTGAAATGTATGAGTTTTGTTTGTTTTTGCAGGTCGAGAAGAGAAGAAGCCGACAGCGGAAGAGGAAGGGAGGGCGGCAAGGAATGTGACGACAGAGAAGGAAAGCAAGGTCGACGAGGAAGGCGATGGCAAAGGAGGACGACGACAGAAGAAAGGGAGATCGGACGACGACTCAACGATAGAGATGAGTTTTGACGGCAGGGAAGAGGGGCACGAAGGGATGCGACAGAGGAGAGATTTGCAGTTCTAAGGCCAAGGAAAATGCGGCGTGGAGGATTTGAAGTCGAGGGCACATGATTGGCAGCGGACATAGAGGAAGGCGAAAAGTAATGGAGGACGACAGAGAATGGTTAACGCAGAGGAGAAAGGAGCAGAGGAGGACGAGGGCTGGATGGCAGAGGAGGGTTAACGCCGCAGAGAGGAATGGAGATGGAGTGTATGCAGAATCAAGGGCAGCGGATGTAAATGAATGGACGAGGGTCGGCAACATGAGGCAAAGAACAAAGGCAAGATTAAAAACAAACCCGCATACCAAACGTCCAAGAACTTAAAATTTTTCCGTTAACCTCAGATCTTAGATGCTCCTTAAATCAAAGATGTTAATTTCTGGTCATGTTCTATGCCATTTCAGATTAGGGCACAATACTGAAGAAGATAGAACATACTAATAGATCGATAGAAGACAAGCCGAGACAGAGATAAGAAATGGTGGCGTTACGGCGATCAGCAGGATGCTTCTACCAGCAAAGTCTCCAATAGGTCATTCAGCGAAGCGTGTCACACATATAACCCTGAACAACCATAACAAAGAATACTCCATATATATATATCACAGCTCCAACGCTATCCAGAGAGAGAATTCCTCCACATCGATGTGTGTCAAATGAACTCCAAGTCTCTCCAATATATAGGAATCTTTGGGGGTGTGTGACACGTCCTTTAAGACATTTAAGTCAATATTTTATTCCAGGCCGACCTAGCACATAAGTGGAATAAATTCAAAGTACATATTCTGCTCATCCGATCGAGATGATCTTTAGATCAATCTTACACCTCTCCGAAAGAGGAATCCAATAAAAATATTGCGATCGTCATCTGAGCAGCACAACCGGAGTTTGGACCTAGTTGTCCAATTTTAACACTCCCTCTCAACTAGGGAGAACTCCGTCCACTAGTGCAATCCAAACATCGTGCGTCATCCCGCCGTAACTTGCTTTGCTGGCCTCTTTATTTCAGAACAGAAGTGGGTCAGTCACAAAGACATCATTCCTGGCTGACAGATTCAGCCCAGAGGTCAAAACCTCTGTCAGACTCACAAAGAGTCTCCAACCAACCCGAAGTTGGTTCATCTGACCCGAAGTCAGCAGGAGGTCCGAAACCTCACTATACTTGATCTCAGATCAAGTGGTTGGACCATGCCATCCTAGATAGAGAGTACGGCAATTTCTGATGCGTCCATCAGTCTTTGCTACTAGTCTCTAGCCTTTCCCATCTCATTGGCCAAATGAGAGGTACTTCCCATGAGCCCTTAACTCAATGGGTAGGATGCATACGGGGCACAAATAAATGAGAGGCGAACCAACTCAATAATCACAACGGTGGGGTAGAAGCACCATAAGTGCTTATAGCTCCGAGAAGCTATCCCCAAAACCCCCCTTTGAGCTCCCAGAGCTCATCGTCCAACAGGACCCTCAGAATAGGGTCGTTCCATGATTCCAAGATTCTCACGGAAGGTTAGGAACATGACCTTCCCCAAGGGCATTGTGAGAATATTCGCGACCTGCTCATCAGTTCCTATATGATCGAGCCTTACGACGCCTCGCTGTACCATATCCCAGATAAAGTGGTACCAGCCATCAACATGCTTGGATCAATTGTGGAACACAGGATTCTCAGTCGTACGAATCCCACTCTGGTTATCACAGAGTATCACAGTGGTATCTAGCACATGTCCAAACAGCTCACTAAAGAGCTTTCGCAACCAAACTGCTTCACAACAGGCCATACTAGCTGCAATGTATTCGGCCTCAACGGTGCTCAAAGCCACCGACTTCTGCTACCTGCTCATCCATGAGATCGAAGCAGAACCAAGATTGAAGCTGTATCCTGATGTGCTCTTACGATCCACCACACTGCCAGCCCAATCGGCATCAGTATATCTACGGAGTGTCATACTCCCTGCAGTGTATCTCAGCCCATGGTCTATCGTGCCTCAGAGATATCTCAAGAGTTTCTTGGCACCAACTGTAATATTCCTAATTAGCATTGCTAATTGGAATATTTCATTTTTGTTTAATTTTGCCGCTTTAGCTAAAAATAATAAATAAAGTGAGAAATAAGAGGGGTCATCTCACTTTATAAAATAAAGTGCTTTCCTAGTTGATTGACGTTGTAACTTAAAGGGGGGGCCTTGGGGGTCCACACGTATATGAGGGGAGGCCTCACGCTGACCCTAAGGTAACTGCGCAGGCCAAGGAGGGTGAAGGACGCAGTTAGGGTTTTGGAGGGAGTTTAGCACTATAAAAGGTGGGGTTTCCACTCCATTTGGCGTTGTTGATATGATATTGATATTGAGAGCTAGACTTCTGTCTACTTCAGCACGCCGGTTGTTTAGTCGGTCTGCAGCACTGTTTAGTGCAAACTGAGTGTCTCCGGTCGGAGATCTCACCCTTGGCTCCGGGGGACTTCGAGTGCCTGCTCGAGCAAGGTTTTTCCTTCAGTTTCAGTGGTGATTTGCAGTGGGTTTCTGGTGGACGTTTTGCAGAGGAGTTGCCCCTTTTTGTGACTGCGCAGTCTAGGAGAGAGGACGCAGTCCCAGCTAGGGAGGACGCAGTTATTGTGAGCAGGTTTGTTGTGTGGGGATTTGGCAGTGATTTCAGCGTTTTCCAGCCTGAGGAGTTTTGCTATTTCATCCGGAGGGTTTGCAGGTGGATTCAGCCCTTTTTCCCAGTGTTTTCTTGGGCTTCTGCGCTGTCACTGGGAGAGACAGCGTTTTCTCTGGAGAGGGTTTATTTGGTGCAGATTCGGGGGTGGAGCACTTGCTTCACGATTTCTGGGTTTTGTCCGGAGGGTTGAGATCAGCTAGCCTTCCAGTTTTCAGCTCATTCCAGTGAGGGGATCAGCCCCTAGTTTCAGTACATTGCAGCAGCAGTTTTCTACGGCAGTTTCTCCAGCCAGCTAGGACGCAGTCTCTATTGCAGCCATTTCTTATTCTGAGAGGGTCTCCACTTGCCTAGGGCAAGGATAGGTGCACTCATTCTGATTATCTTTGTACCCATATGCATGTATTCTCAGATTAATAAAATGGCTTAGTGTTCTGGCATTTTATGTGTATTTGTTCCATATTCTGGTTCCGGCATTTTGTTCTATATATCTGTTTGTTGTATTTCTGTGTATTACTGGTTATTTCCCATTGGGGATATTACAGTGGTATCAGAGCATAGTTCTGGCTCAGCCTGTGGTGCTAGCAGTCTATGACGCCCGGGGATAACCCCTACATCCATCGTAGGAGACGCAAAGAAGCTGAGGGTAGGTGGAAGTTTCCTTTCGGGGGAAGTGATTCTGATCAGGAGCCACCTGAGACAGATTCAGAGGCGGAGCAGCCTGTGAGGGGCACAGAGCAGCGGGATCCGATGGCAGACACAGATAAAAAGCTGGATGCGATCCTCCATCACATGCAGGATATGTCACAGAGGCTCGCAGCCGTAGAGGTAGCACAGAGAGAACCCCCTAGGGTTTTCCAGGTCGGAGAGGGATCGGGTATGTCTCACCACATACCGGTGCACGATGCTATCCCCATTGTGACGACTCAGGCACCCACGCGATCCACTATGCCCACATTCTTGCCAGAGGACACAGGGACAGGAGTACGGGGAGGTGCACAGAGGGATATTCCAGCACCCACGCGACCTACCATGCCTACCTTCCTGGTAGAGGACGAGGGGTCGACAGCGCCGAGAGAGTTGAGTCCAGCTCGGTGGGCGGCCGCTTTTGCAGAGTATCAGGCTTTCGGACAGGCATTCATGGATTCTCTCACCTTCGAGCGCTATCTCCATATCCAGTATGGCATTAAACCCCGTGATCAGCACAAAGGGCACGAACACCACCGCGATGACCACCACGCGGCTAGTAGATTCCATTTGCCCACGTTTGATGGCTCATCAAACAATTCGGCAAAGTCCTGGGTGGAGAAGCTGGACATCTATTTCCAGCTTAACCAGATGTCGGAGACAGAGGCCATTAAGGTGGCTACATTGCATTTAGAGGGTGAGGCTCAAGACTGGTGGTTTCAGGGGATGGCGACACTCGGGCATTCCACAGTGACGACATATGCCGAGTTTACCAGGAGGGTGGTAGAGCGCTTTGACAGGAGGGATCCGGAGCAGCATTTTGTTGAGCTGACCAAGCTCAAACAGACTGGGAGTGCAGAGACATACATTTCAGACTTCTTGAGGGTTTCAGTGATGGTACCTGACTTATCTGCAGGCCGGATGGTTTACATGTTTGTGGAGGGGCTGTCAGAGCCACTTCGTGGCCTAGTCCGGTCGAACAAACCGGCTACCCTTCAGGATGCCTTCAGTAGGACTCGAGACTTACAGGATGTCTTACCCAGGACTCGGCCACCTTATCCCCAGAGACAGGCTTTCCAGCCTAAGGGTAAGGACACGACGGCTCCGCCTCCCAAGGCGAATCCTGGACGAGGGCAGTTTGAGGATGAGGCCAGGAGAGAGCTGAGGAGGAAGCGGTTGTGCTTCACTTGCCAGGAGCCATGGGCACCGGGACACAGGTGTGCGGCAGGGAAGGCACATTTCATTGAGGTCTTCTCCGAGAGCAGTGGAGAAGAGGATGAGGAGGATGACGTAGAGGCAGGAGACAGCTATGCAGCGCAGGGTACCTTACCACCTCCACCACCCGCAGCAGGTGGGGCATCATTTTCACCCACTGGGGGAGCTCTAGCCGCATTGCGGGGAGTTCCCAAGTACTTGACACTGCGCGTACGAGGGACAGTGCGCGGGCAGCGGGTTTCAGTCTTAGTTGACAGTGGGGCCACCCACAACTTTATTGATGCCCAGATGGTTGAGCGGAGGGGCATACAGACAGAGGGCTTTGACGGGTTTTCCGTCTTGGTCCCGGGAGATCAGACTATGGCATGTGCTCGGTATGTTCCGGAGTTATCAGTGACGATGGGCACTTACACATTGACAGACCACTTCTTTGTGGTAGATATTCCGGACACCAACCTGATATTGGGTGTTCAGTGGCTCATTACTCTAGGGAAAGTCACGACAGATTGGAAGGCCCTAGAGATGGAGTGGGATGATCCCAAGACAGGGAGGCATGAGAAGATTCGGGGACAGCACACATACCCGCCTCAGACAGTATCAGCACACAAGATGGAGGCAACCTTCCGCAAGGGAGACGTAGAGTGGGCTGTAGAGTTGCGGGCCTCAGAGGCAGTGGATACAGTTCAGACAGTGCATCCGGAGCTACAGTCTATACTTGACAGGTATGCAGTGGTCTTCGGGGATATTCCACCAGGACGGCCACCAGATCGGGGGTTTGAGCATACGATCGAGCTTGAGCAGGGGATACAGGCTGTGATCACTACACCGTATAGGCATCCCAAGGCCTATCGGGACAAGATAGAGCGGGCCATTCAGGAGTTGTTGGCCCTTGGTCACATTCGGCCCAGCACGAGTCCTTTTGCTTCTTCAGTAGTGCTGGTGAAGAAGAAGGATGGCACATTGCGCATGTGCATTGACTACAGGGCTCTGAACAAGAAGACCCTGAAGAACAGGTACCCCATCCCCAGGATCGATGAGCTGATGGATGAGTTGAGAGGAGCACGGTTCTTCTCAAAGATTGACTTGAGATCCGGGTACCATCGGATACGCGTGAGGGAACAGGACATTCCCAAGACCGCTTTCAGGTGTCACTATGGGCACTTTGAGTTTTTGGTCATGCCATTCGGACTGACCAATGCACCTACTACCTTCCAGTCATGCATGAACCACATCTTCAGGGGTCATCTGAGGAAGTTTGTGCTGGTTTTCTTTGATGACATACTTATATACAGCAGGACTTGGGAGGAGCACCTCCAGCATATTGAGACAGTCTTGCACATCTTGGAGGAGCAGCAGTTCTATGCCAAGCTCTCCAAGTGCGAGTTCGGGTTGACAGAGATGCTGTATCTGGGACACACTATAGGAGTGGACGGGGTGAGAGTCCACGAGGAGAAGATCAGGGCCATTAGAGATTGGCCAGAGCCGCGGAATGTGACGGAGCTTCGAGGATTCATTGGTATTTGCACATACTACAGGAAGTTCGTCAAAGGCTTCTCTCAGCTTGCTGCACCTCTCACAGATTTGACGAGGAAGGGGGCATTCAGTTGGTCGGACACGGCACAGCGAGCTTTTGACAAGCTCAAGGAGGTAATGAGCAGTTGTCCTGTATTAGCGTTGCCAGATTTTACGCAGCCCTTTGTCCTAGAGTGTGATGCATCCGGAGAGGGGATTGGTGCAGTTTTGATGCAGGACGGTCATCCGATTGCTTTTGAGAGCCGGAAGCTCCTTCCACACGAGAGGTTGTATCCCATATACGACAAGGAGATGCTGGCCATCATGCATGCACTGGCCAAATTCCGGCAGTACCTGGTGGGTGGCAGATTCAGGGTGAGGACAGATCATAACAGCCTGAGGTACTTTCTGGAGCAGAAGCAGTTGCAGGAGAGACAGCAGAAGTGGATCAGCAAGATCCAGGCCTATGACTTTGACATAGAGTATGTCAAAGGGAAAAATAACGTGGTAGCAGATGCCCTTTCTCGTAGACCGGCCACGTTATCACTCATGAGCTTGGACGCTGATTGGAGGGCTCGACTGTTGGTTGAGTACTCCAAGGATAGGTTTGCATGCGAGGTTCTGGATGGGCAGGTAGCAGATGCCAGGTACAGGGTGGTCGATGAGATCATCTATTACAGGGACAGGATCTTCTTGACTGAGGGGTCTCAGCTCAAGAAGAAGATACTCCAAGCTTCACATGATTCACCATTGGCGGGCCATCAGGGGTTCACCAAGACATACAGGGCCATCCGGGAGAGGTTCTCATGGAAGGGCCTCAAGGAGGACGTACTCCAACATGTCAGGGAGTGCGATGTTTGCCAGCGAAACAAGGGAGAGATGAGCCATCCTGCAGGGTTGTTGCAGCCTCTTCCCATTCCGGAGGGGAAATGGGAGAGCATATCGATGGACTTCATCACAGGGTTGCCCACCGTTCAGGGCAAGGATTGCATCTTCGTAGTTGTTGACCGGCTGCGAAGTATGCTCATTTTTTCGCCATATCCGCACATCACACAGCAGCACAGGTCGCTGAGCTGTTCTTCCGGGAGGTTTTCAGGTTACATGGTCTACCCAAGACCATTGTCAGCGACAGGGACAGCCGCTTTATGGGCGGATTCTGGCAGGAGCTCTTCCGACTAGTGGGGACCGAGTTGACACCGAGCACTAGTTATCATCCCCAGACGGACGGGCAGACAGAGATAGTTAACAAGTGGCTGGAAGGCTACTTGCGTAACTACGTCAGTGGGCAGCAGAGGGCATGGCTGAAGTGGCTGCATTTGGGCGAGTATTGCTACAACACAACGCACCATATGTCTATTGGTATGTCACCCTTCTATGCTTTATATGGATATCATTCCTTATCTTTTGTGGACATGATGTTTGGTGTTAGTAGGGCTCCGAGAGCCAAGTTATGGATCCAAGAGAGCCAAGATATCCTCCGAGCTCTTAAGGACAACATAGCCACAGCACAGAATCAGCAGAAGTTGTATGCTGATAAGGGTCGGGTGGAGAGACACTTTGAGGTAGGAGACCTGGTCTACCTACGGTTACAGCCATACCGACAGTCTTCGCTCAAGCAGAAGGGGGCGGAGAAGCTGAAGCCCCGTTTTTATGGGCCATACAGGGCGATACGCAGGATCGGGCAGGTCGCGTATGAGTTGGAGCTGCCCCAAGGCAGCAAGATTCATAACATCTTCCATGTATCATGCCTGAAGAAGGCACTGGGCCAACATGTGACAGTCACCGAGGAGCTACCACCTACAGATGATGAGGGGCATCTGGTGTTACAGCCGGAGGCTATTATTGACACTAGGGAGAGGCAGCTGCGGAGCAGGAAGATCAGGGAGTTCTTGGTGAGATGGAAGAACTTGCCGGATGAGGATGCCACTTGGGAGGATGAGAGGATCTTGCAACATCCATCACTTCAGTTGCTTGAGGACAAGCAACGTTCTGCCGGGGGAGACTGTAATATTCCTAATTAGCATTGCTAATTGGAATATTTCATTTTTTGTATAATTTTGCCGCTTTAGCTAAAAATAATAAATAAAGTGAGAAATAAGGGGGTCATCTCACTTTAATAAAATAAAGTGCTTTCCTAGTTGATGGACGTTGTAACTTAAAGGGGTGGCCTTGGGGGTCCACACGCACATGAGGAGGCCTCACGCTGACCCAAGGGTGACTGCGCAGGTCAAGGAGGGTGAAGGATGCAGTTAGGGTTTTTGGAGGGAGCTAGCATTATATAAGGTGGGGTTTTCACTCCATTTGGCATTGTTGATATGATATTGATATTGAGAGCTAGACTTCTGTCTACTTCAGCACGCCGGTTGTTTAGTCGGTCTGCAGCACTGTTTAGTGCAAACTGAGTGTCTCCGGTCGGAGATCTCACCCTTGGCTCCGGGGGACTTCGAGTGCCTGCTCGAGCAAGGTTTTTCCTTCAGTTTCAGTGGTGATTTGCAGTAGTTTTATGGTGGACGTTTTGCAGAGGAGTTGCCCCTTTTTGTGACTGCGCAGTCTAGGAGAGAGGACGCAGTCCCAGCTAGGGAGGACGCAGTTATTGTGAGCAGGTTTGTTGTGTGGGGATTTGGCAGAGATTTCAGCGTTTTCCAGCCCTGAGGAGTTTTGCTATTTCATCCGGAGGGTTTGCAGGTGGATTCAGCCCTTTTTGCCAGCGTTTTCTTGGGCTTCTGCGCTGTCACTGGGAGAGACAGCGTTTTCTCTGGAGAGGGTTTATTTGGTGCATTTTCGGGGGTGGAGCATTTGCTTCACGATTTCTGGGTTTTGTCCGGAGGGTTGAGATCAGCTAGCCTTCCAGTTTTCAGCTCATTCCAGTGAGGGGATCAGCCCCTAGTTCCAGTTCATTGCAGCAGCAATTTTCTACGGCAGTTTCTCCAGCCAGCTAGGACGCAGTCCCTATTGCAGCTATTTCTTATTCTGAGAGGGTCTCCACTTGCCTAGGGCAAGGATAGGTGCACTCATTCTGATTATCTTTGTACCCATATGCATGTATTCTCAGATTAATAAAATGGCTTAGTGTTCTGGCATTTATGTGTATTTGTTCCATATTCTGGTTCCGGCATTTTGTTCTATATATCTGTTTGTTGCATTTCTGTGTATTACTGTTTATTTCCCGTTGGGGATATTACACCAACCCAGTGAATGTTATGATCAACCATGTGTTGACTCAAAGTGTTCACTGCACAGCATATGTTAGAACAAGTGTTCATTAAGAACATCAGGGTCCCTATGAGTTAACGATACTCAGTAGGACAGGCCCAGCAACGCTGCTACTCAATTTCTTAAAGTTGAGTTCCATGGACTTACAGTCCATCATACCAGAAAATTCATAATGTATTTTCCTTGAGAAAGGAAAATCTCGCCAGGTCTCTGCTAGACCTTTAGGCCTAGACATCAGTCCTAGGTCCTTCATCTCGAACTCAACAGCGAGCTCCCTCTTGCATTGATGAATGAGAGGGTCAGCACCTATTAGGAAGAGGTCATCCACATACAGCACCAGAGTGAGAGTTTTTCCCTTGACAACTTTGAAGTATGGGTTCGGATCAGCATTACTTCGAGTGAAGCCCATCTTCATCAAGTAGCTATCTATCCTCTTGTACCAATCTCAGGGTTCTTGTTTCAGCCCATAGAGGGCTTTCTTCAACCTGCAGACATGGGTGTCCCGATCCTGGACTTCCAACCCCAGAGGTTGCTCCACATATATCTCTTCCTTTATCACACCATGCAGAAAAATGCGGTCTTCACATCATCTGATGAAGACTCCATCCTTGCGCAGCAACAAGAGCTATAATAGATCGAATGGTGGTATCTTCAGCCACAGGTGCAAATATGTCATGATAGTCTATATCTTCTTCACAGGCAACGAATCTTGCCTTGAAATTTTCAGCACTTCCAACAGATCCATGCTTGATCTTGTAGAGCCATTTCGAGGTGATAAATGCTTTGTCCTATGGTCTTGGGACCACAACATAACATCCTTCCAGACTTGATGCTTTTCGACTTCCTCAAAGGTATCCAACGTCAGATTGTACAAAAGTACTCATGGCTACTAGATATCCTGTTATTAATATGGCTTCTTGGTTTTCCTTCGGAATTTCCCCCTCTGAAGCCATATGTCCCTGAGCCATGACGATCTTCTTTCGTTGAACAAAGACATCCACTCAGGAGCATATACAGATATATCTCCCTCTTAATGTTAGCTTCTATCTCGAGAGAAGAAATCTGTTTTAAATGAGGGAATCCCAGACATCATCTTGGAAAGGGACAGTCTCAAAAACCATCAACCAGGACTTTCGATCATGATTCAAGATTCCAACCATGTGACCAATGCAGAAATTTCTCGGTTTACCATAATGCTCCAATGTAGGACTGATACAGTCACATGCTGCTTCTACATAGGTGTCTATCTATGTCACTGACATACAGGGGGAAAATATCAGCAAGCCTCAGCTGGTGTTAGAAGTCCTTTCAGCCACTACATGTTATTCTGTGAGTAGCTCCTTCAAACAGCCTTCTAAGACTGCAGCTTACAAAAAAAAACAAGGGATCCAATCTACCTTGGTTTATCCTGCACTAGAGGCATTGCACCTTGATTTGATTCCAGATCTGCCCATTTCTGGTTATTTCAGCAGACTGCTCCTAGGGCTGTCAAAATTTGGCTGGCTCAATGATTTACATCTATGCCCATTTCGTCAACAGTTTGACCACTATATAGAATTTCCCCAAGGACTTCAGCAGTCAACCCTTTAAAATTTCCAGCTTCAAATATGGGTGTCTGTCTATGTCACTCATAATGACAGTGACATAGAATCACAGTTTTAAAACTATCAAATTTATCACGGCTTGTTGAATATGAACTTCACTTACATCTCTTGGACTCTTGTCCTTGATGTATCAGGCAGGGTTCTCTTCTTCCTATACAAGCAACTCAAGATTTATGACCCAGTCAAAATGCAGAGAGGAAATTTGGACCTCTGCTGAAGGAATTTCGGCCTGGGTACATTGATAATAAGGCAACAATTCGATCTTCCAGCAGAGGGGATCCTTCCTTAGAAATTTGGAACTCCTTTTTTTTTTAATGATCACCCAAGACAAATTCTCTATCTCTGTCCTGCATACCTCTGCTTTAATAATTAAATTCAAGAATGGCCACCAATAGTAAGTGCCACGTACTGGAGTGATCACCCAATTCGGCCTTCAATAAGAGGTTCATTCTGTTTTAAAAAAAAACTTGTCTTTGTGATCAGATAAAGTTATTTCTTGGACAGATTGAAACAACTAAGATGGTTCATCATTTTGGGAAATTGATCCACAAAGATATATATAGGCTGCTTTAGATTTGCTAGACTTTCGATCCAGCCTCCACACTAAGGTACTCATCCTGCAATTGATGGTATTTACGTCCAGGAAGTCTAGGCTCAAGACACTCGGTTCTGATAATTGCAGCCCTTCTATTTCGCACACATATGATATACATACTTTAATTACAATGTTCTAGCGTAGACAACCTTTGACCCAGCTAGGGTTTTACCTTCAGTGCTTCAAATTGCATCTATATCATTGCAATCATTAGATTTCACCAATTCTAAAAAAGGTACTACGAATGAACTCTCCAGAGATCGTAGTAGAAAAATAGATGCGCATGTGACTTTCTTCCGACATCGGAAGAAACTTCGAACACTAGAGGTTAGAGGAAGCGGACGAAATACATTATACGATCTACAGCGAAAGCTTTTCAAACACGAGCGAAATCCATATGCAGCAATGAACACGATATTTCCCTGCGGCGGCGGGGTATCCATCGCCCAGAGAAGAACATCCGCCATCATCATTTTCTCTACGTCAAAATCGCCAGGAGCGGTCTGCTGCATTCGAATTCCAGCGTGTGAACGTTTATAATGCCAAATCTCCGGAGTAAAGCGGAGGACATGGCATTGATGACGTAGGGATTCGAGGGAGAAGGCAGGCGACAGTTCATCGTATCCCACCACAATGATGTTCTTCCTCCTGCTGCCATTCTCTCCATATTCTTCCCACTCTCAGTTCCTGCCAAAGGAACAATATAGAATACCCTGAGATCGATTCCTGAACCTTTGGATTAAATTGGGAATCGCTGTTTTCCCATGTTGCTACCCTGAACAATGGAAAAACCCTACGCCCACTGAATAGAATGTCCGAGTTTGGTAACTGGAACCAGTTAAGAAGCCGAGTCTGGTAACGTCCGAGTGCCGAGCAATTGGGCGCACGCATGTAGGGGACTCGACAATAAAATTCCGCATTAGTGATTTCACTCGACGTTGTTTCCAATGGTCGGGACACTCTGTTCTGCGATTCAGTCAAATTCGGCGCACAATCAGTCGTTCGGCCTGAGCTTGAGGGAACCTGGCACTCGTCGGGAGCCGTAAATCGGTAAACGACGGAGATATGCATAAGCATAGCAACAGAACAAATGTTCTCATCTCCACGTGCGTGTGTTCGAGGCGATAATATCCGGCATGATGACCGAGTTCTTCGAGGCCGGCTGTCTTTCCGAGTCCCCCACGATATCGAAATTGATCCTCCTTACAGCCAAACGAGGGCCGACGTCATATTCCTCGAAACGTGAGGTGGGGACTGCGTCCCTCTTATAGCAGCATACGCTGCCCTTCCACGCAGGCTGAGACAGACCCGCGTCCCTCATCAAAACGTACGTGGCGACCATCAGCAGGTTCTGCACGTAAGGCCGAAACACAGAATTATAATAAGATTCCGCAGTTTATGTTGGTCGTTGTTCTCCATTACATGGAGTTCAATTTGGTGAAGCATCAAATCAGACAGAATTTACGAAAACTTAAATTGATGCTGCACGTCATAGACTTCTCCGCAGAAAGCGCATTCTTGAACTTACAAGGCAAGCTTAATTCAGCGTCTAGGGCACAGGAGAACTTCCCACAAACAGCCTCAACCATATGCTGTAACCTACAGCTTCTTCCATGCTAAGCCTTTCTTCCACGCTAACTAGGGCATTGTCTTCAAACCAACCTCTGATACCATGTTAATTTTTGCTCATGTTCTATGCCATTTCAGATTAGGGCACAATACTGAAGAAGATAGAACATACTAATAGATCGATAGAAGACAAGCCAAAACAGAGATAGGAAATGGTGACGTTACGGCGATCAGCAGGATGCTTCTACCAGCAAAGTCTTCAATAGGTCATTCAGCCAAGCGTGTCACACATAACCCCAGAACCATCCAAACGGAGAATACTCCATATATATATATCACAGCTCCAATGCTATCCAGAGAGAGAATTCCTCCACATCGATGTGTGTCAAATGAACTCCAAGTCTCTCCAATATATAGGAATCTTTGGGGGTGTGTGACACGTCCTTTAAGACATTTAAGTCAATATTTTATTCTAGGCCGACCCAGCACATAAGTGGAATAAATTCAAAGTACATGTTCTGCTCATCCGATCGAGATGATCTTTAGATCAATCTTACACCTCTTTGAAAGAGGAATCCAATAAAAATATTGCGATCGTCATCTGAGCATC